>OY856413.1:74445800-75678300 GCA_963693085.1 Alisma plantago-aquatica | reverse complement strand
AACCAGAAACGCTGGAAATAGAACATGGGCCCCAAATATCAGCATGTACTATATCAAAAGACTGTTTTGAGCCAATACATAACTTTATTGAAAAGGTAGATCTAGTTTGTTTTCCTAACTGGCATGTTTCACAATGAAAAACAAAATCAGATATAGCAGGTAGTATGTGCTTCAATTTAGCCGCTGACGGATGTCCCAACCGATAGTGTCGTTGGATGCCCGTCACAGAAGAAGTCAGAAACGCAGCAGTCCTCGGTACATCCAGATAGTATAAGCCGTCTGGTCACTCATGGCCCGAACCAATCTTCGTCCTCATGCGCAAATCCTGAAAAGTAACACCATTCAGATCAAACATTATAGAGCAGCGCAGGCTCTTAACAGTTCTACTGACAGATAATAAGTTTATTGGAAATTTAGGAACATATAATGCAGAGCGCAGAGGTAGGCAGCCAGAAGTACATATATTTCCAAAACCAGAGACAGGCGATTGTGAACCATCAGCAAGAGTAACAGGAGGAATAGCAGTAGTTTTATGCAATTTTGAAAATAAGGTAGGATTGCCAGTAATATGGGAGGTCGCACCAGAGTCGATCACCCATATGTTTTTACCAGACTGGGTCAGGAGAGCAGTATTGCCATCAGTGGAAGTCTCAATAGAGGAGGCCAAATGCGCTTGAAGCAGTTTCTCAAATTCCGATCTGAACCAGTCGGCAGACGGTGGAGCAAAAGAGGGGGCAGCAGTGTCAGGTTGGTCAGATGTGACTTGATTTGCCCACGCAAGTTTTCCATGTTTGATCCAGTAGCGGTCTTCCTTATGATTAGTCCGTTTACAGAAGGTGCAATAGCGTTGTTCAGTAGTGTCAGCAGTAGAGGAGGAAGACCCCCGTCCTGGACCAGTAGAAGAGTGTCCACGACCGCGGCCACGTCCACGGAAGGAGTCTCCTGTCCTAACAGCAAGGGTTGTCCCGTCAGAAGTATCAAGAAGAGCTTGAGAGACAGAGGGAAGACACTGCACACGCTTTAGAACATCCCGTAAGGTAGGAAGAGGATCACTAGAAAGGATCTGATCAACTACCCCCGCAAAGGATGACGACATGCCAGCAAGAAACTGGACTAACTGTAACTTGTTGCGCTGGCGCTGGATCTCAGTAATGTCTGCTGATAGGGGGTGGTAGACCTCAAACTCATCCCAGAGAGCACAGCATTGATTATAGTAGTCCTCCAAAGAATCAGTAGCAAAGTACTCCAGTTTGGCCAAGTTTTTGAAGATTTCGAACACTTTCTTTGGATTCTGCTAGTGATAGTACACGTGAGAAAGTTGGTCCCACATTTCCTTGGCCATCTTTAGGCGGAGCAGAGACTGGCTGATTTTCGGCTCTGCACTGTTGACCAGCCAGGTCATGACGCCATAATCTTCTTTAGACCAAAGATCATAGGCTTGTTTCGTCTTGTCATCAGCATCTGTAGCAGGAGTCGTTGGACCTTTGGTAGTCAAATGTGAGAAGCGCCCTTGAGCCTTGACATAGAGCTCAAATGAGGCTGCCCATAAGTGATAGTTGGAGCCATCCAGTTTGACAGTGGTGACGCACAAGTTGCGGGGAACATCTGTGGACGCCATGAGGAAAGGAGGCAACTTGAACAAAGGGTGCAGGCAGCAATAGCAGGCTAAAAAAAGGAGGCAATCAGAAGGTTGACGTAGCAGTCAACAAAAGCAGACAGCAGCAGAAACCCAATACATGGGCAGATCTAGGAGCACCAAGACTGGGCGCACAAGATAATAGTAGGAAATCCAAGCATCAGATCTCAGGAACCCACGTAGGGGCAGTAAGGAATATAGAAAAACCTACGCCAACATGTAGGAAAAATTACTCCATCATGAGGCGCCGGCAGAGAGCAAAATTGAATTTACGTCGTCAACGTGCCAGAACTGGAAAGTTTCCGAAGATGTTCGGAGACCAACAGAAAGAAGATGGAGTGGATGGTGTGGTCAACGGGATGGGAGAGTGATAATGGATGATGGGTGTGGTGATGGCGGAGAAGAGGCTGCCGCTTGAAAGGTGGTGGTGAGTTGTGGAGGGGAGAGAGGATGGCGGCGGCAGGCTGAGTTGTGGGTGGCGGCGGTGGAATGGGTAGGAGAAGTGGCGGCGGGCTGGTGAGGGGGTTGGAGATGGTGGCGGTGGTTGTTGGGGTGGAAAAGGAAGAGAGGGGGGAAGGGGCTGGTGGGGTGGAGGAGGTGGGGTGGTGGCAGGGGCTGAGGCTGCCGGCGGCGGCAGGGGGCAACAAAGAAAAAAAAGGGAAAGGGAGGGGTGGCGGCTAGGGTTATGTGGGCATGGATGTTAGGGTTTAGGAGAGAGGGATTTAGGGAGGATCGGGTGGCTCTGATACCATCTAAAATATTAAAGGCTTCTTCTTATTGAATGAATAAAACAAG
This sequence comes from Alisma plantago-aquatica, assembly GCA_963693085.1. Taxonomy (NCBI): domain Eukaryota; kingdom Viridiplantae; phylum Streptophyta; class Magnoliopsida; order Alismatales; family Alismataceae; genus Alisma; species Alisma plantago-aquatica. The sequence continues at coordinate 75,675,869 of OY856413.1, read as the reverse complement.
TACATGGCTCTCTCTTTTATAAGACAAGAGAGTAAGACATAGAGTAGAGCTAGGCAATATGGGATAAAAGTACAAGAGGCTATAGAGTAGAGCTAGGCAATATGGGATAAAAGTACAAGAGGCTAATAGACAAAAGCCAAAATACACTAAGTAAGAAACAGCACAGCACAGTAAAGTAGATATACTAATAATTGCAAACCAACCAATCTTACATTAAAAAACGAGTACTTAAGTTGACCATCATGCATGCATAACCAAGGATCGAAGATTTGGTAGACCAACTTATCAACATTCTCTATGTTGCATGTGAGACCACTCATTTTCATCATCTTCATAATCTAAGCCTCATTTCCAACCATGTTGGTGTTTGGCTGCTGTGAAGCAATCTGCATCCCGGTCGATAGTATCGAGATCAGTTCAGGGATAAGTTGAAGCAATCTGCATCCTGGTCGATACTATCGACACTCATGTCGATGGTATCGAGACTAGTTCAGGGTCGAGATGATGTTCTGTCAATACCATCGACATGAGTGTCGATGGTATCGAGACTGGCGCAGTGGCGGCTCGTCAATCTATCGGTGGTTCTGTTTTCTTCATAATATTTATTTTTTATTTCTTTTCTCTCTTTGTACCTCATGTACTTTACCCTAATATATAAATACAAGTGAGTAGGCTCAAGCCCCTCTCACGTTTTTGCTGCATCTTGCAGCCGACATTTGATCGGTGTTCTTGTCTTCTTCCCTTCTTCATTTCTTCCCACATGGTATCAGAGCGGAGATCGATCTAGGGCTTCTCCTTCCTCTCACCGGCGGATCTCCCTCACCGGCGGCCGACTGCTTCCCATCCGTCGACTTGGCGTAATCCACCGGTTGTGTTAGACCTGTCAAACTGGGTCAAAATCCGCGGGCGCCCATGGGTCTACCCGTTTAAGTTGGGTTTGGGTGACAAAATTTGCCACCCGCAGAAAATCACCCAAACCCGTACCCACCCGTTTATTAAGCGGGTTTCACGGGTGATCCGTGGGCACCCGCGGGTGACCCAGTTAATTGAAGCAAATATATTCATATACATAATATACACATACACCTATTAAAAGATGTTGCTTGTTTTGTACAAGTTAATTCTTTACCTTTACCAACAACAATTTTATTCTCTTTATTTTGTGTTTGCAATAGGCAATAACAAGTACTTGTAATACTAGGAATGCCTAATGTTACATGACAAAATTATGTATTTTTCTTGTGATATTTATCTATGAAAACTACATCGATTTTCCTAATTTATATCAACATACAACTAGCTGCTACTTTTTCATATATCAAAAACTAATCGAATAGTTTGACGTCAAACATAGTAGTTGGTTGGTTCTTTTGCACTATATTTGACATAAAAACAATAGTTACAAGTTGTTTCAAATGTTGTTTTTAGTGTTAAAGAAAGCAACTGGTACCTTATTGTTGATTGTACACATTTTATATGGGCATCCGAGGGCAACCCGCAACCCGCTGGGTCGGGTTTGGGTGTACTTTTCTTCCACCCGTTTAGAAGTGTATCTTTTTGACCCGCACCCGCCAGACCCGCACCCGCAATGACCCAACTCAAACCCAACCCACCCACCTGTTTGACAGGTCTAGGCTGTGTAGAACCACCGTCGGCTACTCTGGGTCTGCGATAGATATCCAACTCTACCGTAGCCTCCATCACAAAGCGTTTGGGGATCTCCGGGTGATCCAACGATCATCTAAAAACACAACCGGAGGACTAGTTTAGTCTCAGCCATCATCCTAGTCACACCTCCTCCATGTGTGATTAGGAAGATCATTTGGAGGCTGTGAATGCATCAGTAACGCATTTCTCCTTGTTTGTCTTCTGTGTGTGACGTGTATCTTTCCGTCACCACAATCTGTTTGACGTGTATCAATCTGTCACATATTCCGTTCTACAATGGAGGATATCAAGACACCTACGATCTACAACGAAGTGTCACCTATCGCCTCCATCAAGCTCAACGGGAAAAACTATCTTCTATGGATGAATGTCGTCCACACCGTCTTGGAGGCTCGTGACAGAGCAGGGCATGTTGACTCGGGTCCCAAGGCATCTACTAACTAAGGGTATGCTGAATGGAAGCGTCATGATAGTCTTGTGAAGACTTGGCTGTGGAATAGTATGGAACCTGCAATCGCCGCAAGGTTCATGTTCTACTCTACGGCCAAGGAAATATGGGACGTAGTGAAGCAACATTATTCTCAAGAGAAGAATGCTCTCCGTCAGTTTATGATCTATGATCGTCTGTTTGCTAAGAAACAGGGTGACCGATCTCTTGAGGAGTATTTTGGGGCGGTTCAGGCTCTTGCTCAAGAGCTAAGTTATTATCATCTTGTGGTTGTTGCTGAACAGATAAAGGATAGAAATGATCTTGTTACAGCCAAATTCTTATCTGGGCTCAACTCGGCTTGTAGCTCCGCTCGGAGCGTTATTCTGGCTACTGATAAACTACCTAGTCTTGTAGAGGCTTATTCAAGGATCCAGCAATCTCTATTTGAGTCTGCTTCCTTTGTTTCTGATATATCTTCTGGAGAATCTCATGCTTCCGTTGCTGCTGCGGTACAAGGAGGACGACCCGGCATGGGCAAAGGGCGTGGGACACGTCCTAAGTGTACCTTTTGTGACAAATTGGGACATACAGTGAAGTGTTGGAAGAAACATGGGAGACCTGTTGCACCACCTGTGGGAGCAGTACATTGTGCCACCACCACAGGATCCTGATCCTCTACAACTGTGGGTACTACCTCTGGCACCGACATCACTCTTACCCAAGAGGAATATGATCGGTTCATTCAGGCGACACAGCACATGAGTATGGGGTCATCATCATCTTCATCGGCAAATCTGGCATCTACTGCTGGTAATCAGGCTACATCTCTCATAGCATCTGGCTCATCCTCATCTTGGGTGGTTGACTCTGGCGCCTCACAGCATATGACTGGTATGAGGAGATTGCTCCACACTATTGACTCATCTATTCCTCACCAATCTGTTACACTGGCAGATGGTTCAGTGAAGAGAGTGTTAGCTAGTGGATCTGTCTCCCTAACACCCAAGATTGATCTTAAATCCGTTCACTTTGTGCCTGAATTTCCTTTTAATCTTGTTTCTGTTGCCAAATTGATTGACACTGTAAAATGTTGGGTAATATTTGGACCTTCTTGTTTCATATTACAGGATCTCAAGAGTATGAAGACGATTGGTGGGGGACCTAGGAAAGGTGATCTCTACCTTTTCAACGGTGACAGTCTGCCTCGCCAAATGCCTTCTCCTGCTCCATCCATCCTGTTGAGTGGTTCCCCCTTACTATGGCATTGCAGATATGGACATCCTTCTTTAGAGAACCTGCGGAAGTTGGAACCAGAGCTGTCCCAATTATCTTCTTTAGAGTGTCAGTCATGTCAATTGGGAAAGCACCATAGGTTATCCTATCCCAGTCGAGTCAATAAGCGGGCTTCGTGTCCCTTTGAGTTAGTGCATAGTGATGTGTGGGGTCCTGTAAAAGACCAGAGTTATAATGGTTTTCGTTATTTTATCTCCTTTGTCGATGATTTCTCACGCATGACATGGATCTACCTTCTTAAAAGTAGAGAGCCTGTGTTGTCTATTGTGAAACATTTTCATACTGAAATTAAAGTCCAGTTTGATTGCAATATAAAAATTCTCCAGTCTGATAATGCTTTAGAGTATGTTCAAAAGGCTATGTCTGATTTTTGCAACTCGGTTGGTATGATTCATCGCACATCTTATCCTCACACCCCTCAGCAAAATGGGGTGGCAGAGAGGAAGAATTGCCATCTTCTTGATATTGCTCGATCCATTATGTTTCAATCCAATGTACCCAAGAAGTTTTGGTTTGAAGCTCTTTTAACTGCTTGTTTCTTGATTAATAGACAACCTTCTTCTGTTCTTCAAGGACAGACTCCGTTTTCTGTGTTGCGTCCCATGGACTCCCCCTTTCCTGTTCCTCTTAGAGTGTTTGGTTGCACTTCCTTTGTCCATAACTTTGACCCTAAGGCCGACAAGCTGTCTCCTAGGTCCATTAAAACACTGTTCCTGGGTTACTCTAATACTAGTAAAGGATACAAGTGTTACTGTCCTAGTCTTCGCCGCATGTTTGTGTCTAGGGACGTCACCTTCCATGAGACCACTCCATATTTCTCCAATGCTATGAGCAAGGGGGAGCAGTTGAGAGAGGGAGAGACCAAAAATACAGAATGAGAGAATGCCACCATCGGTGCAGAGTGAGGGAGTGCCACCTATCATTCCGAATTTTACTTCTATTCCGGATGAACAAGCAGGAGATATACCTACCATTGAGCATTACACACATGTTTACCATAGTCGAGGCAGGCAAGATCCAGAAGAAGTAGCGACACCAGTCTCTGAGCCCTCATCATCGTCTTCTACTCAAGAGATTCCTACAGAGACATCAGACCTCGATCTTCCTATTGTTGTTCGGAAAGGTACTCGATCCTGTACTATTAAACATCCTATTACAAATGTATGTTGTCTGTCTCATCTATCTAAGCAGGCCCGTGCATTCTCTATTGGGATTGATTTTGTGACTATACCAAGAAATCATTATGATGCTATGAAGAACAGTGGCTGGAAACAGGCTATGCAACTAGAGATGTCAGCTCTCTCAAATAATGGCACTTGGGATCTTGTTGATCTTCCTGCAGGAAAGAAAGTAGTAGGTTGTAGATGGGTTTTCACTATCAAACACAATCCGGATGGATCAGTTGAACGGTTGAAAGCCCGGTTGGTCGCAAAGGGCTACACCCAAACCTATGGTGTTGACTTCTTTGAAACCTTTTCTCCTGTCGCTCGCCTGAATTCTGTGTGGATCATTATTTCTCTTGCTACTACCTTTGATTGGCCCCTGTTTCAGCTGGATGTAAAAAATGCTTTTCTCCATGGTGATCTACAGGAAGAGGTATATATGGAGCAACCTCCTGGGTTTGTTGCTCAGGGGGAGTGTCAGAAAGTGTGCAAATTAAAGAAAGCTATATATGGGCTGAAACAGTCACCTAGAGCTTGGTTTGACAAGTTCAGTGAAGTTATTCTTCAGATGGGTTTTTCTCGCTCCATGACTGATCATTCCTTATTTTACTCCAGCTCTTCTTGTGGATCCATTATTCTTGTTGTATATGTTGATGACATAGTAATTACTGGCAGTGACACCATGGGAATATCTTGTGTAAAAGAAAGTTTGCAAAAACACTTCCATACAAAGGATCTGGGCAAACTCAGATACTTTCTAGGCATTGAAGTGCTTAGATCTCATTCAGGTGTCAATTTATCTCAGAGGAAATATGTGTTTGATTTACTACAGGAGACAGGCATGGCTGAATCCAAACCGGTATCTACACCTATGGATTATCACATCAAAGAGATGGTTGATGATGTTGAGCATCAAGATCCAGGATATTACAGGAGAATAGTGGGCAAGTTAATATATCTAACAGTCACTCGACCTGATATTTCTTTTGTTGTGGGCGTGGTCAGCCAATATATGCACTCTCCGCGACAGTCACACTGGACAACAGTCTGCATAATTCTGAGATATCTGAAAAGTGCTCCTGGTAAGGGTATCACATATTCTAGACCAAAGGCACCTCCATCTACTCTGCCTCTCACAGGATATTCAGATGTTGACTGGGCTGGTGATCATACTGATAGGAGATCTACATCAGGCTATTATACCTTTCTAGGTGATCATCTTATCACATGGAAAAGTAAGAAGGAACACGTGGTTGCTAGATCCAGCACTGAGGCTGAATACCGTGCTATGGCCCATGCATGTTGTGAACTAAATGAGTCAAATCTGTTCTATCTGAATTAAAAATTTCTCTTCTACCTTCTATGGAGCTCAAGTGTGACAATCAATCTGCTATGCACATTGCCAGGAATCCTATCTTTCATGAGCGTACAAAACACATAGAGGTTGATTGCCATTTTATTTGTGATCAAATCAAAGATGGCACTATTGTGACACCATATGTCAGATCTGAGGACCAACTAGCAGATATCCTGACAAAGCCTTTGGGTTCAGCAATCTTTCAGAGACTCTGTGGCAAGCTGGGCATACACGATGTGTACTCTCCAGCTTGAGGGGGAGTGTGAAGCAATCTGCATCCCGGTCGATACTATCGACACCTTGTCGATAGTATCGAGATCAGTTCAGGGATAAGTTGAAGCAATCTGCATCCTAGTCGATACTATCGACACTCATGTCGATGGTATCGAGACTGGTTCAGGGTCGAGATGATGTTTTGTCGATACCATCGACATGAGTGTCGATGGTATCGAGACCGGCGCAGCGGCGGCTCGTCAATCTGTCGGCAGTTCTGTTTTCTTCATAATATTTATTTTTTATTTCTTTTCTCTCTTTGTACCTCATGTACTTTACCCTAATATATAAATACAAGTGAGTAGGCTCAAGCCCCTTTCACGTGTTTGCTGCATCTTGCAGTCGACATTTGATCGGTGTTCTTGTCTTCTTCCCTTCTTCATTTCTTCTCACAACTGCATTGATCCTTCTTTTCCAATCAGCTCTTTTATATGAGTCATATTCTCATTTAGGTGTAATGATTCTAATTTTTCCTTGTAAGCTCTCTTGAGTTAATTTAGGCAATGCCTCTTCCCCTTTTAACTATGCAAGACTCAATAGCATTACTTCATTTGGTGCATTTTTAGGTCTATGTGGCACATGTCCATACCATATAAGCCGGCCCTCACATAGCTTGTCCCTAATACTAGCCAAACCCACTTTATTCATTATGTAATCAATTTAATTGATCTTCCATTGTCTTCCCACATGCTCATCTTAACAACCGCATTTCCACCACATTCATCTTGTAGACACTTTATTTCTTCACTGTCAACATTCACAGTCGTATAACATGGGCGGTCGTATGCATTGTTCAAGGAATCGGTCCACAAAGTTTGCATATACTCCTGCTTATACATGTGCGGTCACCCAGCCGCACAGACCACACCACATATTGCTAATGTTCCACTAGTGGTCATGGACCAGATATGCCCCTACTTGGCCAATTGAGCGGCATATTAAACTCTACTTTTCTGAAAGCCCACAACTTATGCCTATTATACATACATACATAAATTACATTATCAATTTAAATATATAGTCGTATATTTATATGTATACATTATACACACACACACATATATGTGCATATATACATAGATTTATATATGTAAACACTTTCAATATTTATATATATAATACATTTCTTACATACACTAACACCCACATATATATATAGATAGATAGATAGATAGATAGATAGATAGATAGATAGAGAGAGAGAGAGAGAGAGTCATGCTAGAATATACTTGAGTCTATTAGAGACACAATATACTCAAGTCGTTTTGTACCGTTCAATCATTCTTTGAAAAATCTAAACCATCAATCTTCCAAAATATCATATGAATAGCCTACAGATAAAATTTGAGCTCATGTGGACAGTTGTAGGTATGCAACTAACGACAATAAAATAATGCATCTATTGGAACTTTATATGAGTTCATTTGTTGCCCTTGATTGACTGCCTTACAACCATCCTAATGAGCTCAAATTGTGTGATTGTCTAAGTTTATCATAATAATGAAGACCATGATTCAATTCCCCTCTTATCATTTTTCATCACTTATGCAATGTCGTTTCAGTTGATCCAAATTCGATTTGTTGATTCTGTTTTCCCTTCCATAATCATGGGTATTCATATATCTATACTTTCCTTTTCGTAATTTCTGTACACCTGGTTCCATTTGTCTGTCTGGCATCACTATGGAGATTGCCCTGATCATATTCGGCAAACCCTTCTATTAGTTGAGACAGCAAAATAACCCAATTTGGTTTTTCTTTATTTCTCAAATATGGTTCCAGTCACCAAAATTTTGTATCTGAACTGAGCATGTATGGTTTTCTATATATCAAAATAGTGCATGCACAAGCATAGAGTTTGTTAGAAAATAGTTTCTATTTATGTACTTTCTTATTTCCTTTATCTGTTGTGTCTATCATATAAATCTTCACACCTATAATAAAGGACAACCCGCTCCAGCAAGGTATCGCTTTGGTCCAACACTTTCACATGGTATCACAAGTTCGGGGGCCGTAACCGTAGTCATCGACCTCCCTCCTCTCTCTCTCCTCATCTCCTCTCCGCTATGCTTCATTCGTCACAGTTGTCGGGTGCCGCCGTCACCGGTGCCGGCTTCGATTCTCGCCGACCGATCTCCCTCTCTCTCGACCATGGTGGTTGCTTGAAGAAGAGAACCGCTCGTTTTATCCCGAAGAGAGGAGCAATCCCTTCCCATATTCTTTCCTCTCCACGTAGTCCTCGTACATGGATGAGTGTCTAAGTCTTTAGGGTTTGATGATGCCTCATATTCGCATCCTCAATTGACAAGTGACGGTGCTAATTCCCATCACCCCCCGACGCATCTTCCCAGAATCATCTTTCTTTCCGGTCTGTCTTCCAGAGTCATTTATCTCTTTGACGGGGCGAATTCCCATCAAGGTCTACGCCATCCGCCGACGCACACAGCATGTTCTCCAAACAACATGTCGTGTTACTACCTAGGGTTCGTTCGAACAGCGCAAATCTCCACTCTGATCGCAAATCACACGGTGTGTTCCTACGCGACACGGCGTGTTACAACTATTAGAGTTTACGCCCCCGACGAAGTACACAACTTCTGCTAACACATCGTATGCAAGTGATCCAGAAGTTTTGTCGTCACCAACTGGTACGGCGTGTACAGAGTTCAACACAGTGTGTCGAAGATAGTCAAAAAGTTTGTCTCTCGTCTTCGCCGACTGACACGACGTGTTTGCATCTCAACACGGCGTGTTGACCAGAGTTTGTGGTTCGCCTTCGACAATCCACACGGCGTGTAGGTCAAATACACGACACGTCAGCAAAAGCTTGTTATCATTCTCGACATCTTACATGGCGTGTTGGTTTTTCGACACGGTGTGTCGGCCAAGGTCTGTTTCACACCTGTGACATCTTACACCGCGTGTCAGTCCTTCACACGGTGTGTCAGCCACTTACACGGCGTGTTGCCGACAATCTGTCTCAACTTCTGCTGCTACAATCATTCTGATCTGGTCTCACTATAGGAAACCAAAAGCCAGCGAATTCTACTACAGGAGTTTATAATGATCAATCAATTTCTATGAAGCTCACCTCACAGAATTATTCTTTTTGGATGAATGCCATCTATATCGTTCTTGAATCTGGCAATAGCATAATTATTACTATCTCTGAGGAGTATGATTGTCTTCTTCAGGCCACTCAACAAGCTTCCCTTAGCTCCTCCGTCAATCTGGTCTCAGATACAGGTAAACAAGGGCCTTCGGTTATTGTCTCCCATCCATTTTCTACATGGGTGGTGGATTCTGGAGCCTCTCAGCATATGACGGGTTTACGATCTATGCTTCTCTCTTCTGACTCATATATCCCGCATTCTTCTATGACGCTGATGGATCTATCAGGCAAGTCCAGGCTTGTGGGACTGTACAAGCATCATTTAATTTGACTTTACAGTCTGTACATTATGTACTAGACTTTTCTTTTAACTTAATATTTGTTGCTAAGTTGGTTGATTCTTTATAATACTTGGTAATATTTGAAGACTCTTTCTTTGTGTTACAAGATACGAGGAATTGGAAGACGATTGGTGGGGGATCTATGAAAGGTGATCTCTACTTCTTCGAAGGTGGTTGCCAGCTCGCCAGATTCCATGTACTACATCTACCGTTTTCAGTTGCTCTCCCTTACAATGGCATTGTCTCTATGTACATCCCTCCTTGGAGAGTCTTTAGAAGCTTGTTCCCAACTTATTTTCGGTACAGTCTATTGAATGTCAGCCTTGTCAACAGGGAAAGCATCATCGTGTTTCTTTCCCTGGTCGTACTATTAAGCACTCTAAGCGACCTTTTGTTCTTATTCATAGTGATGGTTGGGGTCCTGTTGAAGAAGCAAGCTACAATGGCTTCCGTTACTTTCTTTCTTTTATTGATGATTTCTCCCGAATGACTTGGGTATACTTAAGTCTCGAGATGAAGTTTTGTCGGTTATCCAAATGTTTCATCAATTGATAAAAGTTCAATTTGATACTCATAAAAATTATTCGTGTTCATGATAAAAATTATTCGTGTTCAAAAGGTTGTCTCTAGTTTTTGTGATTTTGTGGGCATGATTCATCAAACGACTTGTCCTCATACACCTCAAAACAGTGTAGCTATGCGCAAAAACCATCATTTACTTGATGTAGCCCGTATGCTACTTTTTCGTATGTATATGCCAAAGAAGTTCTAGTCTAATGCTCTTCTCACTGCTTGTTTCTTGATTAATCGTCAGCCATCTTCGGTCCTGCATGGGGCCACCCCCTTTTCTGTTTTACGACCAAACGAGCAAGTTTTTCCTGTTCCCCTTTATATCTTTGGTTGCATTGTGCTCATGTGTTTGATCCACGTGCCGACAAGTTGCCTCCTCGCGCAGTTCTGCATTGTCTTTTTGGGATATTCTCCCACACAAAAGGGGTACAAATGTATTGTCCTTGTCTTCTTCGTAAGTTTGTGTCAGCTGACGTTACTTTTCATGAATCTACTGCATTCTTTAGCGACTGTCCAGCGTGAGGCGGGCACAATCCTGAGAGTGACCATATATTTGAGTGTGCGAGAGAGCCACCACTTCATGTGTCGTGTGAAGAGAGTGTCCTAGATACCACTCACATTATACCACCACCATCACCTACACCTACACCTATTGAACCTTTTCCACTGGTTTACATCAGGCGAGCAGCGCATCACCGAGAGGATGTAGCGTCCCCAATCCAACAGATTGACTCTTCATCGTCGGTCACTCCTTAGGTAGTTGTTCCTACTGAGAATTCTCTTGATGTTTCAGTTTCAGACTTATGCCTTTCAGTAGCAGCTCGTAAAGGTGTTAGATCTTGCACCGTACGTCCCCGGCTCTCGAGTGTTTGTTGCTTGTCTCATCTGTCACCAGCAGCTCGCACATTTGCTCTTCAGCTTGATTTTGTGGTTGTTCCTCGCTCCTATACAGAAGCAGTCCGACATGATGGATGGATCATGTGACACAGTCAGGTATTGCAAAAGGCTTAGGGTTGCACAACGTGTGCACCCTCATATATATATATATATAACTGAGACAATTACAGAGAGGTCCATATATAAAGGAAAATAACAAAACAAATAACATGCTTAAGTAAAACAGGAAATATCTAATGTAACACTCCCCCTCAAGTTGGAGCATAGATGTCAATCATGCCCAACTTGTCCAGTAGCATGCAGAACTGTTTCTTCGCCAAGAGCTTGGTGAAGATATCAGCAACTTGGTCTTCAGATCGCGTGAAAGGAGTGCAGATCTTGCCAGCAAGAATAGACTCTCTGATAAAGTGGCAGTCAACCTCGATATGTTTGGTGCGCTCATGATAGACAGGATTATTTGCAATGAAGATGGCAGCTCTGTTATCACAATGCATAGGAATGGTCGATGAAGACTCAATCCCAAATTCTTTCATAAGAGAACGCACCCATAGTAACTCACAAGCAGTATGGGTCATGGCCCTGTATTCAGCCTCAGCACTAGACCTGGCCACCACATTCTGTTTCTTGCTCCTCCAAGTGACAAGATTGCCCCCTACAAAGGTACAATAGCCAGAAGTAGATTTTCTATCAACTTTGCTGCCTGCATAATCAGAATCAGAATATCCTTCAAGAACACAGTGCCCATTGTTTTTATAATGAAGTCCCTTGCCAGGAGATCTTTTTAAGTATCTCAAGACTTGGCATGCAGCATCCCAGTGGCATTGTCTAGGTTTGTCGAGGTATCTGCTAAGAAGACCCACTGCAGTAGCAATATCAGGACGAGTAACAGTCAAGTAGATCAATTTACCAATCAGCCTCCTGAATTTTTTATGATCAGTAAACATAGCAGAAGAATCATCATCCCAATTGACATTGGGATCAAGAGGAGTATCTGAAGGTCTCGCACCAAGCATACCAGTCTCCTGCAGTATATCAAGAACATATTTTCTCTGCGAAAGAACCAAGGCATCAGAATTTCTAGAGACTTCTATGCCAAGAAAGTACCGGAGTCTACCTAGATCTTTGGTAGCAAAATGCTTGCCCAAATGATCTTTAGTAGCCTGAATACCAAGAGTGTCACTGCCAGAAATAATAATATCATCAACATATACAATCAGAACAATAATACCAGCAGAAGTCGTTTTTAAGAATACAGAATGGTCAACTTGTGACCTCAGAAAGCCAAAATCAATCATAATCCTGCTCAGCTTATCAAACCAGGCACGAGGACTCTGCTTGAGCCCATAGATAGACTTTTTGAGCCTGCATACTTTGTGAGACTCCCCCTGAGCAACAAACCCAGGAGGTTGCTCCATATACACCTCCTCCTGTAAATCACCATATAGAAAGGCATTTTTCACATCAAGCTGCAGAAGAGGCCAGTTTAGATTCACAGCAACAGATAAAAGAATCCTGACAGAGTTAAGACGAGCAACAGGAGAAAAAGTCTCAAAATAGTCAATGCCATAAGTCTGAGTGTATCCCTTCGCAACAAGCCTTGCCTTCAACCTCTCAACCGTACCATCAGGTTGATATTTGACTGCATAGACCCACCTGCAGCCTACAGGCTTACACTGAGGAGGTGGATCCACCAACTCCCAAGTGTCTCTGTCAGTAAGAGCTAGCATTTCATCATTCATAGCAAAAGTCCAAGCTGTGCTTTTCAAAGCTTCCTGAACATTCTTTGGAACAGCCACAGCAGATAAGGCAGATACAAAATTGCTGGAATGAGTATTTAGATGAGCAGTCGACACACACTGAGCAATGCTATGGGAAGTACAAGAACGAGTACCTTTGCGGAGAGCAATAGGTATGTCAAGATCAGAGTTTACCTCAGGAGCAGCAGAACCTTCTGGAGGGGAAGATTGGTTGTCTTGGGGGGGTATATTTGTGGAAGGTGCTTTATTCCTACGTTGATAAACAATAAGAGGAGGGTCTTGCTTTGCATTAGTCTCAGTGTCAGTGCGATCAGGCATACAGTCAGCAATAACAGGTAAAGGAGGCGCCAGAATATCAGTCTGCAAACTATCTCCTGCTGAAGAATAATATGGTGTGTCCCCAAAAAAGACAACATCATTACTAGTAAACCACTTTCGAGTGCTGGGATTATAACATTTGTAACCCTTTTGAGTCCGAGAATAGCCCAAAAAAATGCATTTAGTAGCTCGAGGAGACAGCTTATTAGAAGTAGGGCCAAGTAGCCGAACAAAACAGGTACACCCAAAAATTCTAGGAGTACAGGAAACATGGAGATATCGGGGTGCAAAACTTGGAAGGGAATTTTATTCCCAATAACAGACGATGGCATCCTATTAATCAGAAAACATGCAGTTAAGATAGCTTCAGGCCAGTAAGATCGGGGCACATGAGAATGCATCATGATTGTTCTGGTAACTTCTAATAAGTGTCTATTCTTTCGCTCAGCAACACCATTTTGTTGTGGGGTATAAGCACATGAAGTTTGATGAAGAGTACCCACAAATTTACAAAAAACAGCTACATCATGCTTTACAAATTCTAAAGCATTATCAGTGCGAAAGGTTTTAATAGGCAAACCAAACTGAGTCTTTATTTCAGCAAAAAAATATTTAATAGTAGACAGCACTTCAGACCTACTTTTTAACAGAAACAGCCAAGTAGTCCTCGAAAAATCATCAATAAACAGAATGAAGTACTTGTAACCAGACAAACTTGGTACATTGCATGGACCCCATACATCAGAGTGAACTAAATCAAAATTGTTTTTACTGGTCACAGAACTACGTCTAGGATACACAGTACGAGTCTGTTTCCCTAGCTGACACGAATCACACTGAAAATGACAGTTGCCAATATCAGGAACTAAACTACGCATCTTCTCTGAAAAGGGATGGCCCAGCCTGTAATGCCACTGGAGAGCTGAAACTGAAGCAGATAATGCAGATACCAAAGCAGCTTTCTCTGATCTAGGTAGCTGGTCCAAGTAAAACAGCCCATCAGCACCTTCATACCCCTCACCAATCTTCGTCCTCGTGTGAAGGTCCTAAAAAGTGCATGAACCAGGAACAAATGTCAAGCTACAATTCAAAGTCCGTAAAATCTTGCTGACAGATAACAGGTTAAGAGGAAATCTGGGCACATATAAGGCAGATTTGAGGCGAAAATGAGAAATAATATCACCAACTCCAACTACTGACGACTTGGAGCCATCAGCAAGCATAACAGAAGACTGTCGGGTAGGAGCAGATATATGCGTAAATAAAGATTTATTTCCAGAAATATGTGCAGAGGCACCAGAGTCTATCACCCATTTGGTATTACTAGAAGGAGAGGGTGAGGAGGAGCTCAGGAAGGCAGTGTCATAACCAGAAAAGGCAGCATGTGCTCCACTCGTAGATGCAGCAGAAGAGGAACCACCACGCTCAAGGAGAAGACGCTCCACCTCAGCACGGATGTAGTCTGCAGTAGCTCCCACAGGCTCTGGTGCAGATGTCTGAGTAGCACCCTCAGACGCAGAAGAATCGGCCGCAGCATTGGCCCATGCCGGCTTACCATATTTTTCCCAGCATTTTTCCTCAATATGGTTGGACCGGCCACAGAAGGTACACAAGCGATGTCCTTGCTGAGGACGCGCAGCAGCAGAGGGTGGGGCAGGAGGAGCTCCTCGTCCAGCACCAGATCCACGCCCCCGGCCTGCACCCAGGGGAGGACGACCATCACTGGAGCGGCCACGGCCACGACCACGCCCGCCCCAAGCGGCCAAAGCAGTAGAGTCCCCCGTCTCAGGAGGCGGAGACGGTGTCGATGACGGAAGGCGTTGGAGACGCTTGTAGGCAGTCTGCAAAGTAGGGAGTGGATCACTCGCCAAAATCTGATCGACCACTCCATTATAGGACTCCGGTAAACCACTGAGAAACTGAATCAGCTGAAGCTCGCCCGTTGTTTCTACATAGTAGCTAAATCTGTGGACAGCGGGTGATACATCTCCAATTCCCCCCACAGACCAGTGAAGGTGGAGAAGTAATCGGAAATGTCAGAACCAGTAAACTGCAGACGCCCCAATTGCTTTATGATATCAAAGACCTTCGGATTTTCACTGTGCGAGTAGGTACTGGCGAGCTGATCCCACATCTGCTTCGCCGTAGGAAGCTGAAGAAGAGTGAAGCTAATCTTCTCAACAGAGCTGTTGAGAATTCACGTCATGACAGTCGAGTCATCACGAACCCAATCATCAAAGGCCTTGAGATCTTTGTCCTCCGCCTCCGCTGCAGGTTGAGGCGGACCCGTCCGAATCAAGTGAGAGTACTTCCCTTGTGATTTGGCAAAGATCACAAAGGAACAGACCCACAACTGGTAGTTGCGCCCGTCAAGCTTGACAGTAGTGACTTGACGGCGCGACTCTCTCCACATGTCATCCCCGGAAGACGCCATGAGAAAGGCAGGCACAGGCACAGGTAGGCACAGGTAGAGGACGGACTACGCCGTCAAGCAGGCAAGAACACGTCATTGTGGACCTCTCACATACGCACTACGCCAAGGCGTAGCAGAGAACCCGGAGGCCGAGGCCTACACGAGCAGGCAGGCACAAAGAAGCACGAACCGACGGTAACCCCTTAGACGAACAACGCGTCGATCTCCCCCTGACTACAGATCTAGTCCAGATCTACCAGTGGCTCAGTGGTTCCGTAGAAGACGGCCACCCGGCAACGCACCTGCTGTGCGAACAACAACGAAGGTTGCTCAAGCACTAGCGGTGCACCAAGCCAGGAGGCTAGACGGAACCAAGAGCGGCGGACAACCGGAGGGAGGCCCCTACGTGGGCGGCGGCCTTGCTGCCCCGGCGGCCTGACCGGCGGCGGCTCCTGCTGCCCCGGCGGCGCTAACCGGCGGCGGCGGCGGCGGCCAGCAGAGCAGCCGACGGCTGCTGCTGTGCCGCACGCACGGGCGCGGCGCTGCCGGCGGGAGAGGAGGAAGGGGCCGGCGGCGGCGGCGGGGGGTGGGGGGAGAAGAGAGAAGGGAGGGAGGGAGGCTAGGTTGCCTGCTCTGATACCATGTGACACAGTCAGGTATTGCAAAAGGCTTAGGGTTGCACAACGTGTGCACCCTCATATATATATAACTGAGACAATTACATAGAGGTCCATATAAAAAGGAAAATAACAAAACAAATAACATGCTTAAGTAAAACAGGAAATATCTAATGTAACAGATCCAAGCCTAGGAAGCACAGATACTTCCCTGGGGCAGTCGTGGTCGTCCTGGACACGTGTCGGACACGAACACGGCATTGACACGGCTCAGAATTGTCCACTTTTTTTAAAGCTCAGACACGGCATGGACAGCTTGGACACGCCGTGGAGATAGCAGGCTCAAACTAATTCCTTATATAAAAGAAATATAAATTACATATCTTCTCTCTCCCTCCTTTTATTCCAGCACACTACCATATGTCTCCTTCCCATCCTTTTCCTAATGATTGTTACATATTTATTAATCATATGTCATACTTATATATATAATTCATCATTATATAACGAGTGTTCTAGGAATTTGACAAGCAAAATTCATTATATTCATCATTCTTCATTCATACTTGATTTCATATTGCAAATGTGTTCTAAATTAATCTATTGATCATTTATTATCTCATAGAGGAAACATACTAGTGCTTTCTTATAGAGTTTGCATCCATATCATAAGTGAATTTTGGGTTTGATTTATATTTCTTTTAAGTTTATTTCCTTAAATCTCATTTAGTTAGTTGCTTTACAGATTTGTATAGACAGATATTATATGTATTAACTTCATGTTGTGTATGTATATGTATATTTGTGTACATGTATATGTGTATTTGTGTACATATATATGTATACGTATATATTTGTCTATATATGTATACAACTATATTTATACTTATACATATATGTATTTATGTATATGTATATATATATGTATATGTATATCAATATATGTGTATGTCGTGTCCGACGTCGTGTCTGTGTCCTATATTTTTTAAAATTGTCATGTCCCATGTCCGTGTTTGTGTCCATGTCGTGTCCCGTGTCCGTGCTTCCTACATCCAAGCTATGGACAGTGAGATGGTGACTCTTTATGAAAACTCCACCTGGGATTTGGTAGAACTTCCTCCTGGGGAAGTCAGTTGTCGGTTGTACTTGGGTTTATATTGTTAAATAGAAACTTGATGGTTCTATTGACCGCTTGAAAGCTCGTTTGGTGGCAAAAGGGTACACTCAGATACATGGTGTCGAGTCTGTCGACTTCTTTGAGACTTTCTCCCCTATTGCCAGGCTCAATTCTATGGAGATACTTATCTTTGTTGCTACTCATTATGGCCTCTTCTTCAGCTTGATGTCAAAAATGTGTTTCTTCATGGCGATCTTCTTGAGGAGGTATACATGGAGTAACCTCCTCGATATGTTGCTCTGGGGGGGGGGGGGGTAGAAAGTGTGCAAATTAAAGAAATCCTTATATGGCCTGAAGCAGTCACCACGGGCATCGTTTGATAAATTTAGTGTCGCACCTATGTAGTTTGGGATCAAGCGATCCTCTTCTGATCATTCTTTGTTTGTGTACAAATCGTCAAGTGGCACCATTATTCTAGCTGTCTATGTAGAAGATATTGTCATCACAGGTGATGACTCTACTACATTTCACAGCTCAAGGAGTGGCTACAAACACAATTTCAGACAAAAGATTTGGGCAATCTGTGCTATTTCCTTGGGATAGAAGTTTTGCGTTCTAAGAAGGGCACAAATCTCTCTCACCAGAAGTATATTCTAGACCTTCTTGAAGAGACAAGTATGACATAGTGCAAACCAACCTCCACATCTATGAATTATCACAGCAATGCATCTATTTCTGGTCACAGTGATTTTCCTGATCCAACAAAGTATAGTAGGATTGTTGGGAAACTAGTTTACTTGACAGTTACTCGTCCTAACATCTCATATGTTGTGGGAGTTGTTAGCCTGTTCATGAGTGCGCCCAAGACGTCACATTGGATGGTAGTCACTCGGATACTATGTTATGTTAAAGGTTCGCCATGGAAGGGACTCACTTACTTCACAGGGAAAGGTCGTGCACACACCTCTTTGAAGCATATTGGATATATTGATGCTAATTGGGCAGGTGATGTTGGAGAAGAACGGTCTACCTCTAGCTATTGTGTGTTTCTTGCGTCACATTTGGTGACTTGGAGGAGCAAGAAACAAAATGTGGTAGCACGGTCCAGCACTGAGGCTGAGTATCAAGCAAAGGCACATGCTTGTTGTGAGCTACAGTGAGTTATGTCTATACTATCTTATTAGTATATGTGCTTTATTGCTTTATGTTTATTGTTATTTTCTTTATTGTGGGCTTTAGACTTGACTTGTCTGTAGCCTTTTTCTTTTATCCCATATTGCCTATCTCTAACAATAGGCTTACTCTCTTGTCCTATAAAAGAGAGTTCTCTATATTTTGTTATATCATCCATTAATAAACTCTTTCTCTTCTATATGGTATTAGAGTAACATGATCCTCCCTACCTCCTCTAATCTAGCCATCATGTACCCTCCTAACCCTAGCCGCCATCTACCCTCTCCACCCTAGATGTCGCCCACCCTACCCTCTCCTCCAACGCTCCCCGTCGTCGTTGACCCCCACACCAACCTGTTGCCTGCCACTGCCCCCCCCCCTTCTCCCTGCCCGTCGCCCCTTATCCTCTTCCTCTTCTTCCGCCCCACCGCAGCCCCCTACCCCTTCACGCTGCCGCCACAGCACCCTCACCTCCACCTTGTCGTCACTGCAAACCACTCCTCCCCACAACCACCTCCATCCATCCCTCCTACCCATGTTGCCCTCTCCTTCACCAACTCCTCTACTAACAACCTCACCATCATCTAGTCTTCCCATTCATCTCTCTCTCTTCCCTTCTTCATCTACGTCTCCGGTAACTTTCTAACGACTGCACGTTGACGGGTTAATCGGACTTCTCTCATTGCCTGCCTACGCCTCATGGTGGAGTAACTCTCCCTCCATGTTGGTGTAGGTTTTTTATCTCTTTCTCTGCCCCTGTGTGGGTTTCTGAGATCTGATGTGTCAGATCTGCTACTTCTGCATGTTGCCCCGTTACGGGTCGTACCAGATCTACTAATTCGGGTGTTCTATTGCCCATGTATTGGGTTCCTACCTTATTAATTGATTGTTGATTGTTGCTTCTGCCTATTGCCTGCTGGTGTTGCTCCTGCGTTGTGCTCCTTCCTAATTCTACATCATGCTCTTTTCTGCATCAACTCAGATGACGTCCGTCCATCCACTACGGACCTTGTGTGTCACTACTGTTAAGTTGGATGGCTCCAACTACCATACCTGGTCTTCCTCCTTCGAGCTTTATGTTAAAACACAAGGGTGTTATTCACATCTCATCTCTGAAGGACCATCTCTCAAATCGTATTCAACTGTCTGGACAAAGGCCCCAAGGTTGGCTTTTACAACACTACATGACTTGCCCCACAAGTAATGGAAATAAAATCCTAGTTCATCAAATTTGGAATTAAATAAAACCCAAAATAAATAAAAGCATAAAAGATTTATGACTAAGTACATGAACTAAAAAGTTTGCACTTAAGTCCCTGAATATAAAAGTAAAGCAAAAATACGTAGAATAAAGCCTAATATGTCCTACATCAGAAAACCTTACACAAAAAATGGGAGAAGTCAGTAGAGGAATAAATCACAACCTATGGACCCGTTGCAAGTGTACTAAATCTTCAGTAGACAAGCAAAAAGTACAGTGAATAATGGAAAGATCTTTCCATATTATGGACAATCGATTGCCTCCTTGAATCTGAAATAGTTGAAGGTGATGTCTCTGGATGAAGTATGATGCGTGCCCCCAATCCATGGATCCAACTGATGTAGTTGCTTGAGACGACTGTTGCAAACAGTGGAGGTTGCAGGCGGCAACGGCTGCTAGCGGTGACAGTTGCAACGGCAGTCGTCTGTAGCGGGTGCAGCGACTGATGGCGGTTGTTGCTTAGCGGTGGCGGTGGCAGATGTTGTTGTTGAAGGCAGTTGAAGTGGCAGCTGGAGACTAAGGTGGTTGGCAGCGCGCAGCGACTAGGCATGGCAGGGGAGGATGGCAGCTAGATTTTGCAAGGGAGGGTGGTGGCTAGGTTTTGCAACGGAAGGTGGCAGCTAGATAAGGGGGCAGAGGGCAAGAGAAAAACCCTAAGCAAGGTTAGTGTTAGGCTGATACCACTTAATGTAAAACTACTAGACAAATACTAAAAACAATGCAAAATGCTAAAAGAGAATAATTCCTATTCTTCAAGTGTCTCAACAATGACGCAATAGAGGCTTTATATAGGCTCTGAAAACAAAGATGGGATGGGTGGTAGCCAATGTGGGACTAAACCAGTTGACTCTACAAGAGCCCAATAAAAGGGGAAAAGCATAATATCATAATGCCTCGTAAATACTTTAAGGCCTACGCCTCAAATGCCTTGAGGTTTACACCTCGCATCACTAAAGCAAAAGTGGCTCGTTACGCCTCGCGTACTTTAAAACCTTGTGCCTTAGGTGAACCAGGCACCCAGCCGACCTAGCCACTTTGACAGCTATGATGTGTATTCTTATTTTGTTTATGTTACACCACAAATTTGGACTTTCCCATATAACAAAAGTCCCATGTATACTTTGTTACTTGATGAATTCAATACCAAGTTTTTTACAAGCTGGGACTCTTTGGTCCCTCAAGACCCAAAAATCGTGTTTGGCACAATTACCTATGACAACAATTTGTGATTTGGAAGTGAGATAAAAATCAATTTTTTAAACTTTTATTAGTTCATTTGTTGAGAGTTTATACACTTATTGTTAATTTATTTGTTTGTCAAAAACTAATAATAAGAGGGTAGTATGCTAGCTCTACAAGGAATACGAGGGGACGTGCCATGTCAAGAGTGTTGGGGAGGGGTAATACCAACATATAGTTTTTCAAGTTATTAGTGATCGAAAGCCTACGATTGCCCAGAATGTTTCCATTTGGGCATGGTAAGAATTTCTTGATTTTGGCTTTAGTCTGAAGTTAGAAACAATATAAAATCAAAGAACTACATCCCAACGTCCCCAACCAAACAAAATATGAAACCAAATAGATTTTGTAAACATAATGAGTCTAAATTACTCCATCTCCAATAAGTTAAGCCAGAAGAAAAAGAGATTTATAGGTTAATTGTTGAAGATAAAAAAGGAAAGGGTGGTAAAACCTTAGTGTTGGCATTGAACTAAGTGGTGAATATAAACCTATTAAGGATCCATATCTTGGTTTCAAATTAATACAAAATTTTCAAAAAAGAAATCAAAAATTCGATTTGGCACAGTGAAACATGCAAAACAGGTGTCTTATTTCTAGTCGGAATTAGACAAAATTTAGCCTTATCTCAATGGCATGTCAGCCGAAAAAGTTGACATGGGGTCGACAAAGTAGTCTAGGCAATCTAGTTGTGGAGAAGGCATGTAAATCCAACTTTTTGCCTATTTTAGATCAACAATTATTAAATCAAGCCTCACGAACTCATCTTTAACACCAAAATTACTATCTTAACACGAGGGAGATATATATCTAAGATGAAATTAGCCTATGGTGGGAAAAAGTTTATGTATGCATGTATGTATGTGGGTCTTTTATCAAGTTTGGGTGTGATGGGAAAAAGTCAAGTATATTATATATGTTTGTCCTTTCTACCTTCACTTTATGTTTGTCTTTTATCCTTCCCTAGCTTCCTTTCAGATCCTATTGGATCATGGTAAGGAACATCAAGGCAGAGAACCCCTTTCCACAATCATCCTACAAGTGGTAGGAGTTTACAAAGCAAGGTGGTGGTAGGTTGATTAAGATATTGTCATCAATCAAATGGTAGCTCAGCAGACCACACATCTCCTAAGATATGGGTCATCTACCCGAACAAATCATCAATTAAATGGTATTCATTCAGTCAAATATGGCGATACTGCAGTTTAACACTAAACCTACAAGATATAGCAGGACAAAGATCATACCTAGCTATATTTAATATGCTCAGAAGAGGGAGTAACAGATAATTTGATGGTAAGAACGAGGGTAGTGGTTGTTCCGAGTGAGGAGACAAAAGGGGTTCTAGCCAATGATGGCCCCATATTCTAGCAACATCAACTGGTAGCCACCTACAAAAGAGAGTTGCAAACTGAAATAAACTATATTCAACATAATTTATAGTGATGTCAATTGTGGATCAGTTTATAACAGATCCAAAGACAGATATAATCTGAGATTAACAGAAGCAAATGGATAAATTACCCATTGTAATTCAAAGTTGACCTGCTAGCACCTTTTACTAGAAGTATCTGAAACCAGAGTGTTGAATATTTCTATTTTAGATACAGGCATAAAATTGCTGACAAGGAATCACATAGAACTGCATCATTGCCAGAGTCAACGGGATATACCTGACAACATTTCAGGTTTCCTCCGTATGCAGCATAATGCAAGGGAATGCTCCCAGCACCTGTGCAACCAAACTTTTCAGACATTTAATGGTAATGAGCACAACTTCTAAGCTAGAAAAGAGGCCTACCAATCACATTCATTGCTGACCCATAATGAAAGGTCACCGCTGAAACATCTGCATTTAAATCAAGTAACAACTGGACACAATCAAAGTCTCCATTTAAAGCTGCCATATGCAGTGCAGTAATGCCACCATCAGCTGCTTTATTCAAAAATTTGGCAAGAGCACTGAGCCATCCAAACATGACCATGTAAGAGAGAGGAAGGTAGGCTCCGCATTTACAATTAAAAATATGACATAAATCCTTAAATCCAAATATAATTTTACAATCAACGAGCAAGACAAATTTTGGTCACTTTTAAAAGCCAAACGCGGATAATGGTTAAATGGAAAGTTTAGAATGTGCTATCAGTCATCTGCTACCCTATAACATTAATACTTGTCATGAAACTTTCAGCTCTGAAATGGGCTTATGATAAGTATTGGAGAATACTTGGTGTATAATAGATATGTTCACTTCCATGAAGATAGTGAAAACTACAATAGATAGTTGACACCAGGGTTTGAATGTCAATATCGCATCGACCTACACTATTGGGGAAGTAGAAGTTTGGGAAGCACCTTGAGGAACTTTCAGGAAAGCTATTAATTTCATGCAAGTTTTGTAAATTCAATACATCAACATTGCTATAAAACTCCACCACCAACTATACTTAACATTAATGCTTTTAGACAAACAAAAATCTTCTTGAATAAAACCATAAATTACATACAACCTATTTAAATAATTCAGTTGCAAAATTTCCGACTTAAATATAACGATAGCTAAGTCAGCCAAGGCTTGCTTAAATGCTAAAAGGACCGTTATGTTAAACAAGAAATCCTTGGTTCGAATACCCCTAGGTGACAATTTCCAGGTGAAATCTCTTAGCAGATGCACTGCCCAGAACTAGCCTTGGGACAGCAGCATACACTATTAGGTGTGGCGCAGGGTGGCCAGCCACACCGCATCTGGCCCAAGGGTTTACTCTGTCGGGGTGAGTCCAATGCAGCCTTACCTAGAAGGGGTTCCTCACTCGAGATCGATCAAATATAACAATAGTTCATGCAAACTTATGCATGAGAAATTTTCTGGAATGCAAATGAAGAGATAAAAGGGCAAATTACAAGAAATTGTGACATTGTATGTTGTTTTCCACTAATTGTAATCAGCATACATTGTGCTTGTAGGAAAATAGTTTTCTTATTTATGTATCTCTTTACTATTTCTGTTTCACGTTGGATCTATTATGTAAATGTTCTCACCTTATATAATAAAGGAGAACCCACTCTAGCCAGGTATTGCTTTGACCCATATACATTCACATGGTATCAAAGCATATCAGGCTGTTGTAACCCTAGCCGCCGTCCTCCTCGTCGTCGCCCTCTCTCTGCCTTCTCCCTCTCCGGTTCCACCGCCCGTCACAGGCGCCGTAAGACACCGCCAGTGTCGGTTCTCACCAGGCAGGTCTTCCTCCGTCTCCGTCAGAGCACGGTGGTCGCTTGAAGGAGAGGAGAAGACCCTTGTTCTATCCCGTAGAGAGGAGTAACTTTCTTATCGTCTTCTTTCCTCTCAATGTAGCCTCGTACGTTGATGAGAGCCTAAATCTTTAGGGGCAGTTGATGTGTCAGATTCGCATCTTCAAGTGACAAGTAACGGTGCTAATTCCGCCCCACCCCACCCCCGGCGCGTCTTCACGGGGTCATCTTCTCGCCGGTGTGTCATTTCGGAGTCTTATTTGCTCATTAAAGGAGCCAATTCCCGTTAAGACCTAAGTCAGCTGCCGCTAAACACAGTGTGTTCCCCAGGAAACACCGTGTGTTGATGTCCAGGGTTCGCTCTGACGGCACAGAGTGCAAGCTACACAGCGTGTCTGATCCATGACACGGCGCGTTATAGTTGTTGATGTTTACGCCTCTAACAGAGTACACAGCGTGTCTTATTCGTGATATCGCGTATTGACAAACGCAAAAAAATTCTGACAATTCGTGACGGTGTGTGTCGAATCCATCATGGCGTATTGAAAATAGTTAGAAAAGTCTAACACCTGTCTCTACAAATTGACACGACGTGCCCAGTGTTCAACACATCGTGGTGTTTCCATACACGGTGTGTTACGTCTTCGACATGGTGTGTTACTTGTTCTGTCTGATGTTTTTATCTTGATCCAATCTCAAGATGGGAGATGAAAAGCCAGTTGGTTCCCCTACAATCATTACAACGATCAATCTCAAATAACTTCTATGAAGCTTAACTCATAGAATTATCTCCTCTGGATGAATGTTATTTACGTTGTTCTTCAATCTCGAGAGAAGGTGAATCTTATTGAACCAAAACCTCCTACTGAGAATAGAAAAGACTACCCTACTTGGCGGAAAAACAATGGGATGGTGAAGTCCTGGTTATGGAATAACATGGAGCCCCAGATTGCCTCCAAATTTATTTTCTAGTTTACATCCAAACAAATATGGGAAGCTGCAAAGAAACTTTTCTCACGAGAAGAATGCTCTCCGCCTTTATACTGTTTATGACCAACTCTTTGCATAATGAAAAAATAGTCACTCTAGAGGATTATTTTGGTACTACACAATCCATTTCCCAGGAACTTAGTTTCTACCAACCGCTGAAGACTGATGATAAGATGAAAGATCGAGATGATCTAGTAACAGCAAGGTTTCTATTCGGCTTAAATCATGTCTATGCTTTAGCCAGGAGTGTTATTCTTGCCACAGACAAATTACCAAGCCTTGAAGAAGCCTTTGTGAGAATTCAGCAGTCTTCATTTGAATCTATTTCTGCTACTATAGGAGAACAACACTCTGAGAATCATGCCTCTCTTGTTGTTGCTGCTAAATGAACTAGACGAGGTGGTGGTCGGGACGAGGCAATCGTCTTAGAGACAAACGTACTTTCTGCGAGAAACTTGGGCATACAGAAGAAAGATGCTATTATAAGTGTGGTCAACTCCCTGTTGGTGTTGCACATTATACAGCTACTTCATCGAGAGCATCTGCATTTGGAGCTTCTAAACAGGTGCAATCAAATGTCAGAATCTCCAAGGAGGAGTATGACTGTCTTCTTCAGGCTACCCAACAAGCATCCCTTGGCTCCTTCATCAATCTGGTTTTAGATACAGGTAACCAAGGGACTTCGTTGTTGCCTCTCATCCAACTTCTACATGGGTGGTGGATTCTAGGGCCTCCCAGCATATGACAGGTATACAATCTATGTTTCTCTCTTCTGACGTGTATATCCCACATTCCTCTGTAACACTTGTTGATGGTTCTATCAGGCAAGTTCAGGCATGTGGCACTGTACAAGCATCGTCTGATCTGACTTTACAGCTTGTACATTATGTACTAGACTTTTCATTTAACTTAATGTTTGTTGCTAAGTTGGTTGATTCTTTAAAATGCTTGGTAATATCTGGAGACTCTTTCTTTGTGTTACAGGATCCCAGGAGTTGGAAGACGATTGGTGGGGCATCTAAAAAAGGTGATCTCTACTTCTTTGAAGGTGGCCGCCCAACTCGCCAGATTCTATCTACCACATCCACCGCTTTCAACTGCTCTTCCTTACAATGGCATTGTCGCTATGGCACAGTCTTCACAAGCGTGTTCCAGACTGAGCATCAATGAAGTCATTAGAATGTCAGTCATGTCAACTAGGCAAGCATCATCTCATTTCTTTTCCGAGTCGCACTGAACGTCCTTTTGACTTGTTCATAATGATCTTTGGGGTCCTGTTAAAGAGCCAAGTTATAATGATTTTCGTTAATTTTTGTCTTTCATTGACGATTTCTCCCGCACGACTTGGGTATACTCAAGTCTCGGGATGAAGTTTTGTCTGTCATTAAAACTTTTCATCAGTTAATAAAAATTTTGTTTGATGCTCATATAAAGATTCTCCATATTGATGATACCCTATAATACATTCAAAAGTTTGTTTCTACTTTTATAATTATGTTGGCATGATTCGCCAGACGACTTGTCCTCATACACCTCAACAAAATGGGGTTGTTGAACGCAGAAATCGCCATTCACTTGATGTAGCATGTACGTTACTTTTTCAGATCTCTGTGACAAAGAAATATTGGTTTAATGTTCTTCTCACAGCATATTTTTTTATTAATTGTCAGCCATCTTCCATCTTACATGGGCCTATCCCTTTATCCACATTACGACCTGACGAGCAACCTTTTCTTGTTCCTCTTCGTGTGTTTGGTTGCACTGCGTTTTTTCATGTGTTTGATCCACGTACTGACAAATTTGTCTCCTCACGCAGTTCACAACCGTCTTTTGGGGATACTCTCTGACACAGAAGGGACACAGATGTTATTTCCCTCGTCTTCGTCATCTTTTTTTTTCGACTGACGTTACTTTTCATGAGTCTACTCAGTTCTTTAGTGACTCTGTTCAGAGTGAGGGGGAGCACAATCCTGAGAGTGACTGCATTTTTTAGCATAATAGAGAGCCATCACTTCATGTGCCATGTGATGAGACTGTTCTAGATACCACCCCCACTTCACCATTATCGCCACCTCCACCGATTCAACATTTTCCAATGGTTTACTCCAAATGAGCAGGGCATCACTAAGAGGATGTAGTGTCACCAGTTCAACAGATTGCCTCCTCATCGTCCGACAATCCTGAGGTAATTGTTCCTACTGAGAGTTCTCTTGATGCTATTTTAGATTTACACCTTTCAATTGCAGCCCATAAAGGTGTTCATTCTTGTACTATACATCATCCATTGGTGAATGTTTGTTGCTTGTAGCATCTGTCACCAACATCCCGCATGTTTGCTCTTTAGCTTGATTCAACAGTTGTTCCTCGTTTCTACCGAAGCACACAGACATGATGGTTGGATCCAGGCTATGATAGTGAGATGGCAGCTCTTCATGAGAACTTTACCTGGGACTTGGTGGATCTTCCTCCTGCCAAGTTTGTTGTACGTTGTCGCTGGGTGTATACTGTGAAACAGAAACCAGATGGGTCTAGTGATCCCTTGAAGGTTCGTTTGGTGGCAAAGGGGTACACTACGACAAATAGTGTAGACTTCTTTGAGACTTTCGCTCTAGTTGCCCGGCTCAATTCTGTGTGAATTCTTACCTCTGTTGCTACTCATTTTGACTGGCCTCATCTTCAGTTGAACGTCAAGAATGCTTTTCTTCATGGTGATCTACTTGAGGAGGTATACATGGAATAACCTCCTGGGTATGTTGCTCAGGGGGAGTGTGATGACCCTGATTTTAGGATTATGATACCCAATATAACATTTTAAGACCATGTGCGTCATTTAGAGAATTGATACAAAAGTAAGAAATCAGGAGTTCAATTATGGACTATTGACACCCAAAAGTCCAACCAAAGATGTAATTGATGATTATCATATCCAATGGAGTTCAATTACGCATGAATAGCCTTTATGAATCAATAGAGTATTTTCTGAGACCAACCATCTAATGGGAGGAATACCTGGAACGAAATGGCTTGTTTATGGATCCTAAATTGTTATATGGTAAAATAAAGTTATCTTAAGTTGTTTGGATCTTTAGGAGACTAGTTGGCAATTTCAGTGGCCACAATATTTCCAATATACTAAGTTATTTGTGGTTATTAATTAATTAACCAATATTGGAACTTTAGTCTTCAAATTTGAGGAGAATGTACTCTAGGATTTTATGGACCTATGTTTAAATTTTAGAGTCAAATCATGGCCCTACAAGGAACTATTTAGTTTTGAATTCACAAATAAATGGTAAATACATGCAAGGAGGACTATGGTTGATAAGAAATAGTGAAGGGCATGACAATGATATGTCACGTGGCCCAAGGTTATCAAGCATGGCCCAATCCACGTATGGACCACTGTTGAACCTAATGGAGACCTCGTCTCCATCGCTTCTGATCTTCCGAGAGTGGAGGACCAGGTCGTCGCCCCCTTACCTACACTTTTGCAGGGTGATCAACCTGTTGGTGTGATCCGAAAACTCTGGGTGTACCTTCCTAACAAACTCTTCAATAGATATCTTATTGGAGGAGTGAGTGAGATCGACCCATCGGCTACCCTGGTTACTCCACCAGCGCTCAGAGAGACAGGAGCAGGAAGGACGTAGTAGGGTGTCCAGGAAGAATGGCGGATTGAGATAGGAAGGTCTGGTCCTTCATCTACTTCGTGGTGACGGCGCAGATCATTGGAGCAGCTACTCATCGGATAATGGCTACATCACCTGTTGTGACAGAGGAAGGGGACCCCGTGTGGGCATGGATCATCAGATGGAAGCAGGCCGGAGGAGACAAAGGCAGCCTAGAGGGTGACGGCGACACCGAATCGGAAGGATTTCTCTGACCTTGACACAGTTGGGAGAGGAGGTAGGGAACAATGCTAGGTCGATGCTCCTCACCCTTTGGCAAGTATCCATGGTGTCGGCTACTTTTCTGGATTGGCAGTGAGGTCGAGGTACTCATCTGTCTTTGAGGGAGTGCTTCTAGCCACGAAGCTCCTCGCTGTAAACCTAAGATTCATCGACGCTGCGAAACCAGACTAGGAAGTTAGAACTTCTCTATTGCTTCAGGCGCCACCATCCTTGACTCTGACGACCAAGCAGAAGAGGAACTTGGACCCTGTGAGAAACGACGCTCAACATCTTCTCAATGGTGTTCCTGGATTGAGGGCATATCAAGGACTCGTCGCTGCCAATAGGACTTCCCTGGCGGCGACTTCTATGGGGACCTGCAACGGCGATGGGTGGCAGTGGCCTCACGAAGAAGGAGTATCTACAGCGGACTCGCGTAGACGGACCTCTCAAACTGCAAATGCAGGCTGGCATCGAGAACGGTGGATCGGAGTAGACCCAGCCACGACGGAGCGGCATTGATCTCTCACCAGAGACCAGCCTCGCAGCGGCGGCTTCGTTCGAGGAGGAGAGGTGCGCTTCCGATCGCTCGTTGTAGGAGGGTCGTTTTGTCGCCGGAGATCTGGAGAGGTGGCGGCGCTAGTAGTTTATGGAAGAACCTGGGAACTTCTTTGGCCGAGGGTCATCGCTCGCTGGAGGAGCACAGCACGGCGGCGGCCTTGCTCTGGAGAAACACAGATCGCAAGGGCTCGCGTTGCTGATCGGGTGAGACGCGAGTGGGAGAGAAACCCAGGCGTCGATCCATCCAGGGCTGATGCCTAGCAAACCGGGCCTAACCCAGCGAACCAGCCGGCCCAGCGCAAGCCAGAAGGTGTCCTAGTGGCCACGTGGCGGGTCATGAGTGGCCGAAAGAGGTAAATATCACAGATCTTAGATAAATCCTAGTAAATCATAGGAATGTCAGAAAAATACAAACAAGGTATCAAAATGTTCAGAAAAATGTGTAGAATGCAATAGAACTATAATAAAAGGCTTTTGATTATTATATATCAGTAATATCATGTAAGATGAGTAATGCTTGTTTGATGCATGATAAATAGCAAACAATGGTCTAAAATTATGTAAAAATGTCAGTAAATCCATATTCATACTTATAATGCATCTGATATCAGTAATTATGATGTTGATGCACAAAATCTTGTAATTTGCTCAATATGGCTATTTAGAGCTAATATCCCTAAATAAAATGTAATAAATACATACATGCTCAATAAATTATGAAATTTGTACCAGACCTGACTTATGACATACAAATCAGTATAAAAATATCACAAACATATTTAAGATCAGTTGAACCTAGATTTGGCCAAACCCTAGTTTGGACCTAAAATTACCAAGAATATGATGTACATATATTAATGATGAATATTTGTTATTAATCAGGTGATGACCAGACTTCTAGATGATCAAGAATAAGTTAGAAATCTCTGAACTCAGGTACGTGGGTTTTATTTAAGTATATGACTATGGTTTTCTTGCTTGCAATCATGATATGTATGTATGCTCTCTTCTATTTGCAAATATTGGATGTAGTAGCACTATATAGTACTCGATGTTTTATCACTTGTAAACATAAATGATAAGTAGATGCTTTGTAGTTATTTAAGGTGCTCATTATCCCCCTTACGAGGGAATGGATTAATGTTGGCTAGTACACCTCCCTAGAGCACACGGTGTACGGGGAGTTTCCCTAGAGTACTTGGTACACGGGGATGGGCCCAATATTTATGTTTTGGTACTAGTCCACCTTGATAATGCAATTCATCTAGGAAAATGACTTAAATTGGCGTATTTCGCTTAATAAAGGAGTGTTTTCTATGATTTTCTTTCCTTCTGCAAATCTTTTTCAAAATTATGAAAGCCATAAATATATGTATCCTTCTGCCCATGTACACAACACCTTGTGTGTTGATTTGTTGTTTCACGTATGTTTTAGGTTCAGAGATAGCATGGGAGGAAAAAGTACAGGATGTGAGCAAGTTGTTCAGGTTGTACCTATTGTGAAGATCCTAGTTAGCATACATGTTCATAGATTGTAGAATTTTCATTCAATATGTAAATGTAAAGCATTTTGTAATAATTCATTTTGTATAAAATACATGTTGAATGTTGAGTATGTTATGGTTGTATGTTCATGTATGCGTATTATGCTTCCGCATCGCTCTCTGATATGATTGGATGATATTTTCGGATTCTGACCTCTCATTCCCAATAGGGTATGGAGACGGAAAAATCCGGGGACGTCACAGGGAGTGTCAGAAGGTTTGCCAGTTGAAGAATCCTTGTATGGTCTGAAGCAGTCACCACGGGCATGGTTTGATAAATTTAGTGTTGGACTTATACAGTTTGGGTACGCCTGGTCCTGTATTGATTATTCCTTATTTGTGTATGTCTTTAAGTGGCACTATTATTCTAACTGTTTATGTAGATGATATTGTCATCACAGGTGATGACTCTATTGGCATTTTACAACTCAAGGAATGGTTGCAAATACAATTTCAGACAAAAAATCTGGGTCATCTCCGCTATTTCTTTGGAATTGAAATTCTACATTCCAAGAAGGGCACACCTCTCTCAGCGGGAATATGTTCTCGACCTCCTTGTAGAGACAGGCATGGCATAGTGCAAACCAGTCTCCACGCCTATGGATTATCATACCAAGACGTCTATTTTTTATGACAATGATTTTTCTGATCCAGCAAAGCATACAATGATTGTAGGGAAAATGATTTACTTAACAGTTACTCGTCCTGATATTTTTTATGTTATGGGAGTTGTTATCCAGTTCATGAGTGTGCCCAAGATGTCACACTGGATGGAAGTCACTCGGATTCTACGTTATGTTAAAGGATCACCAGGGAAGGGCCTTACTTTACTGGGGGAAAATCTCACACATACATCCTTGAAGCTCACTGGCAATGTTCAAAATTTTGTCGAAATTAACAAAATTTTGCTAATTAGTTTGATGTCGACAACCATCGGACATAGAAATGGCCTAACATGTCTGTAAGAAGGGAATTTCGTCAGAAAAAAAAAATCAATTTCGACAATTATTTCGAACTTCGACGAAATTGGGTAAATTTTGATAAAAAGGCCCATTTCGTCCGCATTTCGACGAAATTTCGAGAAACAAAGGTATTATTTCAAGAAATGGGGTACGGTGTTGCAGATTTTACTATATGATTCCTTGGGCTTGTTTGGGGCAATCTAAGTTATGCTCTCTTCCTAGCCTAATTCTACCTATCTCCCCTATTTCTCCCACTTCTATACAGATCTACAAAGGAAATATTTAAAAGTGTGTGGGAGTGATATCTATGGCTATGATGACCCGCTAACTTCCATTTTCTAGGTCACATGATTTATGTTAAATATTCACAAAATTAACTTGACTATCGAGATATTTTGTATGTATGTCAGTATCAATCACACCTCTAACCACATGGTTGCCTCTTACAGGCTCTAGCTACAAAACTACACGACCAAGAACAAAGCTTGAGTTAATCCATGAGTATGCATTGTATCACTAGCAGGCATACAGAGATTAACAGTGAGACACATCTATGTTTGTATAAAACTAAATAGATTGGAGCCAATATGTTGATAGGGATAATCAATAAGGAGGATGACAACTATCATGGTTAAACTAGATACATAAACCATAGTTGTCTCATGCTTCCTCAATACTCACTCAGATACCACTGCAACATTAATTATGTACTATGTCTTGTCATCCTACCTAGAGGTTCTACCCTAAATCATGTTATGTTTCCACAAAATTGTGTCTTTAAGTCTATATATTGTGCTTGCAAACTATAATGAGTTAAGTCATTCATTTTGCCATTTAATTGAACTCAAAATCCCCATCGAAATTCCCATCGAAATCGTCTAGCTTCCTTCACTCACACATGAGGAGCCCTGATGCAGCCCTGTTTTAGGGCTTCATCCTGTGTCTTTTTGCATCATAATCACACCTAAACAGTTTAGATTACAAGTTATTTCCTCCAATATGATCTTTTATGGCAAATGCACTTATGCCTCCGTTTGTGTGTATTTCAGGGCACTTATGCATGCATTGATGCATGGGAGAGAGATGAAGAATGTCTTTGGGTTCTTACAACCCAAGAGTGAACCTAACTCTTCCCCGAGCTTTCCTTGGATGCACAAGAGCAATTCAAAGCAAAAGGAGGCTAGATGAAGTAGAGATCAGCACCAAGAAGCCCCAAACCGGCCGTGGTACATCACCACGGTCGTGGGAAATATGCTCCAAAAGTCACAGGGAAGTTGCTCAATTTACACATGAATGACCACGGCTGTGGTCATCACAACGGCCGTGGTCACTGAAGACCCCACGGCCGTAACCCCCAGAACGGTTGTGGCCAGCGCCTTCCACCTCGCCCGTGGTTAGCAACACGGCCGTGGAGAATTATGCATGATGAAACAAAGCAAATTGAGGAAGCGTAGGGTTACACAATGAATGTACCCTCATATATATATTTGTGGAACAATTACATATAAGTCCAAATAGAAAAGTAAAATAATAGGACAGTAAATAAAGACATATATTAACACTTCCCCTCAAGTTGGAGCATAGATATCAATCATGCCCAACTTGTCCACAAGTGAGTTGAAATGTTTCTTGGCCAGCAGCTTTGTAAACATATCAGCAACCTGATCTTCTGAGCGAGTGAAAGGAGTGCAGATCTTGCCAGATAAGATAGTCCCTCGAATGAAGTGACAATCAACTTCAATATGCTTTGTGCGCTCATGACATACGAGATTATTAGCAATGAAGATAGCAACTTTATTGTCACAATGCATAGGGATAGCAGCAGAAGACTCAACCCCGAAGTCTTTTAAAAGAGATTGTGCCCATAGGAGCTCACAAGCAGTGTGGGCCATCGCCCTGTATTCAGCTTCAGCACTAGATCTGGAAACAACATTTTGTTGTTTATTGCTCCAAGTAACCAGATTACCTCCAACATAAGTACAGTAGCCTGAAGTAGATTTTCTGTCAATCTTACTCCCAGCATAATCAGAATCAGAATATCCTTCCAGAGAACAGTGTCTATGCTTTCTATAGTAGAGGCCTTTGCCAGGTGATTTCTTAAGATATCGCAAAATATTACAGAGAGCATCCCAGTGACACTGTCTAGGTTTATCCAGGTACTTGCTAAGAAGACCAACAGCAGTAGATATATCAGCTCTAGTAACAGTCAGATAAATCATCTTGTCAATCAGTCTCCTATATTTTTTACTGTCTGGAAACATAGGAGAAGAATCATCATCCCAATTAATATTAGGATCCAGAGGAGTATCAGCAGGACGTGCACCAAGCATCCCAGTTTCCTGTAACAGGTCTAGAACATACTTCCTCTGAGATAAGACAAGAGCATTAGAAGTCCTAGATACCTCAATGCTCAGAAAATATCTTAGCCTCCCTAGATCTTTAGTAGCAAAATGTTTGCACAGGTGTGTTTTAGTAGCCTGAATCTCAAAATGATCACTGCCAGATAGAACAATATCATCAACATAAACAATCAGGATCACAATACCATAAGAGGTTTTTTTCGTAAAGACTGAATGATCAACATGTAACCTCAGAAAGCCAAAAGCAGTTAGAATTTTACTCAGCTTATCAAACCACGCCCGAGGACTCTGTTTGAGCCCATAAATAGATTTTTTTAACCTGTAAACTTTATGTGACCCCATGAGCAACAAACCCAGGAGGTTGCTCCATATAAACCTCTTCTTGAAGATCCCCATACAGGAAGGCATTTTTAACATCCAGTTGAATAAGCAGTCAATCTAAGTTAATAGCAACAGAAAGAACTCTGACAGAGTTAAGTCTGGCAACAGGCGAAAACGTCTCAAAATAGTCAATTCCATAAGTTTGAGTATACCCTTTTGCAACCAGTTGTGCCTTCAGACGTTCCACCGTTCCATCAGGTTGATACTTTACCGTATAGACCCATTTGCAGCCAACAGGTTTGCACTCAGGAGGTGGATCCACCAGCTCTCAAGTTCCTCTGTCAGTAAGAGCAGTCATCTCATCTTTCATGGCAGTCATCCAGGCTGAGCTTTGTAAGGCATCATGGACAGTCTTGGGAACAGCGATAGCAGATAGAGCAGCCACAAAGTTACTAGCATGAATACTCAGATGCGCAGTAGAAACATGATTAGCAATATTATGAGAAGTACAAGAACGAGTGCATTTTTTGATAGCAATAGACAGACCTAAGTCAGAGTGTACCTTAGCAGGAGTGGGACCTTCGTGAGGAGAAAATTTGGTGCTGCGTGGTGGGGGGGGGGGGGGGGGGGTCTTCAGCACTTTGGGACCCGTTCTTGCGTTTATACACAATAAGTGGAGTAGTAGTCTCAACAGGTGAAGTTTCAGAGGTGCAATCACTCGTGACAGGCAATGGTGTCGTGATTATATCAGAATCCAGGGTATCTCCTTTAGTAGAATAAAAAGGTGTATCCTCAAAAAAGACTACATCACTACTTGTGAACCATTTTTTCGCAGTAGGACTATAGCATTGATACCCTTTTTGAGTACGAGAATAACCCAAGAAAATACATTTTTCTGCTCTAGGAAATAATTTATCATAGTTCGGTCCAAGTAATCGCACAAAACAAGTAGAGCCAAATATCCTTGGAGGTACAGAAAACAGAGTTACATCAGGCTGGAAAACCTGAACAGGAATCTTGTTGCCAATAACAGAAGACGGCATTCTATTAATCAGAAAACAGGCAGTCGGGATAGCTTCTGGCTAAAAATGTCTAGGTACATTAGACTGCAACATTATAGTTCTAGCAACCTCAAGTAAATGTCTATTTTTCTTTTCTGCGACTCCATTTTGTTGAGGCGTATAGGCACACGATGTTTGATGAACAGTACCCACAGATCGACAAAACATTCAAACTTCTTTCGGAACAAACTCCAAAGCATTATCGGTTCGCAGAATTTTAATAGCTATAGAATATTGGGTTTTTATTTCAGCAAAAAAGAATTTTATTGTAGATAGCACTTGAAACCGATTTTTCAACATCAACAACCAAGTGGCACGAGAAAAGTCATCAATAAAGAGAATAAAGTATTTATTGCCAGACAAACTTAGAACATGACACAGACCCCATACATCTGAATGAACAAGATCAAAAATGTTTTTACTGCTAATCTGGGACCATTTAGGAAAGACAGTTCTAGATTGTTTCCCTAACTGACATGACTCGCACTGAAAGACGTGCGTTCCTACACCAGAGATAACATGCTTCAATTTCTCAGAAGATGGATGTCCAAGTCTGTAGTGCCACTGCAAAGCTGAAACAGATGAAGATAGAGCTGAAGCTAGCGCCAAGTTGTCAGTCTTTTTCAACTCATCCAGATAATATAGGCCATCAGGTCCTTCATGCCCCCCACCAATCTTCATCCTCGTGCGAAGGTCCTGAAAAGTACAAGTATCAGGAATAAATGTGAGACTGCAGTTCAAGCTACGTACAATTTTGCTAACAGATAATAAGTTCAGTGGAAATCGAGGACATATAGAAAAGATTTTAACAGAAAATGAGAAGTTATGTCTCCAATCCCGGCTACAGCAGTCTTGGAGCCATCCGCAAGAATAACAGAAGAATTAGAGACCTGTCTAGATAAGGTTTTAAAAAAAGACCGATTTCCAGATATATGAGACGATGCACCCGAATCAATCACCCATTTTTTATTACCAGTACTAGGCGAGGGGGAACTGAGGAAAGCAGTATCACAACCAGAATATGTAGCAGCATGAGCTCCAGAGGCAACTCCAGAAGATGACCCAGTACGCTCGAGGAACAGACGCTCCACCTCAGAACGGATGAAGTCAGCAGTAGTAGAACTGGATACATCAGTAGCAATAGGTTGTGACACTACCTCAGAGGTAGCATGAGTATCAGAAGCTGCATTAGCCCAAGCAGGCTTTCCATATCTCTCCCAACATTTTTCTTCAATATGATTGGATCGACCACAGAAGTTGCAGAACCGTTGACCAGTCTGAGGGCGAGCAGCATTGGGAGGACCAGAGGGTGCTCCACATCCAGAAGAGCTCCTCCCCCTCCCAGCACCAAGAGGAGGACGAGTGTCGTGAGAACGACCACGGCCGCAGCCACGACTACGGCCAAACATAGCAGCAACGGTTGTAGTATCGCCAGTATCTGAAGGCAACTCAGATGAGGATGACGGCAGTCGTTGTAGACGCTGAAAGGCACTATGTAGAGTAGGTAGTGGGTCACTGGCAAGCATAGAATTAAATGTCCGATTTCGATGCCGTGTCTGATGGCCCGGAAACAGAAATTTTTCGAAATTTCGCACTAAATTTCGATATTTACGGCCCTAACGATTTCGACGACCAAATAAGCGAATTAAATCATGAAAATTTACCAGGATGATCTAAACGCCAAGATCTACTCAAATATGCAATAATATTTCATATTGGATATTGGGGGGGGGTCTCCCACATTTGTAAGTGAAGGAAGCTGAACAACTTCGACAGAATTTCGATGGCAATTTCGATGGCAAAATGAAGGAATTAAGCTTTGAGATTCTGCAAACACAAAGTCTAGACATAAACACACTAGATTATATAATACATCTATATGTTTAGAGGTTAGGGTGGGATCCATGTCTTGATGAGTGAGTGCACAAATGAACAGAATTGTCAAGTCCGTTAGACTGTAAACAACTTACAAACCCACAATTTACCACTTAGACCTTAAAACTTACAGTTGCAAGTTACAAACTTACATGTTACAACTTATATAAGTCTAGTGTTAAAATTTAGTTAGGTTACATGGGTCATGTATACATAGATCAAAGAAAATGCATTATTTTTAAGTCATTTATGTATAAATATGTGTAATAATAACAAATTTATTGTAGAATTGCAGACTTAATACCATTATTTCATAGATTCTCAAGTTTGTTTGTAGTTCATGTGATTTTCGAAAGAGAATCGCCAAAATACCTAACATGTAGCAACATCACTTAGAACTTTGTTATTTTTCATAGTATCTCTTCACATCTTTTAGAAGAGTGTAAACATAGAAAGAGGTATACATGGGCTAGGGATAGGGGAAACGTACCTTAGAATCAAAGAAAATAGCCTCTATAAGCAAAAGATACAAAGAGAATCGCCAAAATACCTAACATGTAGTGGCAGCAGTCCTAGGAACAAATATCTCAAAATTTCTATCGAAATTTTGTGCCATTTCGCGAAATTATGGCCCAAACTGGGCGAAATTTGCACTATTTTGCGAAATTTCGCACCTAAGTGCGAAATTTCTACGAAATGACGTCCCATTCTCTACGTACATGCGTTTCGATGTCCGATTGAAAAAAAATCGGAAATTTCAGTCGAAATTTTGTACGATGCTAGCAAGGATCGGATCCACAACTCCAACATATGATTCAGGTAGCCCACACAGGAATTGAACTACCTGCAACTCCTGGCGTTGACGTTGCATGGTAGCCAAGTCAGTAGACAAGGGATGGTAGGCCTCCAATTCTCCCCAGAGTCCCATGAAGGCAGAAAAATAGTCAGTGAGATCAGATCCCGAGAAGTGTAGACGGATGAGTTGCTTGTTGATATCAAAGACTTTCTTCGGATTCTGGCTGTGAGAGTAAGTACTAGCAAGCTGATCCCACATATGCTTTGTTGTAGTCAGGTAGAGTAAGGTAACACTGATTTTTGTCTCACTACTATTGAGAATCCAGGTCATCACAGTCAAATCGTCTTTGACCCAGTCATCATACGCTTTGACATCCTTCGAGTCGCCATTGGCAGCAGGCGGATCACGCGTCAAATGAGACAGTTTCCCTTGGGATTTAACATAGATCTGCATAGAGTAGA
Organism: Alisma plantago-aquatica; assembly: GCA_963693085.1. NCBI lineage: Eukaryota > Viridiplantae > Streptophyta > Magnoliopsida > Alismatales > Alismataceae > Alisma > Alisma plantago-aquatica. The sequence continues at coordinate 75,636,796 of OY856413.1, read as the reverse complement.
CCCAGTGTTGGTAGTTTCGCCCATCCAGCTTCACAGTAGTAACCTGACGACGTAGATCATCATGGGAAGAGGCCATGAGAGGCAGATCACCAATCACCGACAATGAGAAGAACAAGCAGGCACAGGCAGAAAATGACCGCCTAGTTCCTCACATAGGCGGCAGCAGGCACAGTGGAAAGGTTGGACGAACCAGTTACATATGGGCTACGCCGAGGCGCAGCAGAAAACCCGGTGGCGCAAGGCCTACACGGGCAAGCAGGAAGCAGATCCGAAGACGGTCCTTCAGAAGATCACGCCACTGGAGCAAGCGGCGATGAGCACCGCGGGCAGGGCCTAGCCCGGCGGCGCCTGGCGCCCGCGCTGCTACTGGCTGCCCGGCTGCCCGGCACGGCGGCGGCGCCTGGCGCTGTTGCGGCTGGCACTGGGGCCGGCCGGCGGCGGGGCGGGGGGTGAGAGAGAGAGAGATAGAGAAGGGAGGGAGGCAGGGAAAGAAGGAGAGGCGGCTCCTGAATCTAGATCTGCTCTGGTACCATGAGGCAAAGCAAATTGAGGAAGCGTAGGGTTACACAATAAGTGTACCCTCATATATATATATATATATATATATATATATATATATATATATATATATATATATATATATATTAGTGGAACAATTACATATAAGTCCAAATAGAAAAGTAAATAACATGACAGTAAATAAAGACATATATTAACACATGAAGATCCAAAAAAATCAACAGGGACTTGGTCCAATTTACACGTGAATGACCACGGTCATCAGCACGACCATGGCCCTTGAAGGCCACCTCGCCCGTGGTGCTCACCGCGCCCATGGCAAGCTGTAGACACAACGACCTCAAAGCGACCTCGCCCATGGCCCCCTCCTCCAACACGATTGTAATATCACACACGACCGTGGTTCCCTCTACCCACCACGACCGTGGCACCCCGCCACGGTCGTGGCCACCATACACATTTACCACTTCAATTCCACTTTCCACCTCAGTCATTCCACTGACCACGACCGTGCCATGCAACCCCCACCACGGTCGTAGCACCTCAACACGGCCGTGGTGGCCACCTAAACCTACCCATTTTTACCATTTTTTCCCACTTTGCCCCTACTTACCCTAGTGCCTCCCCACCACCTATATATACATGGGTGGCGGCCACAGCACTAGGCTAGCTGTCATTACTCCCCTCCACCTACTCTAGAGCATTCATTGCCTCCTTCCTTGCATTCAAGCCATCCATCCACCCTTTCCACCTCATTTAAACCATAGAAATCTAGTTTTCTAGGTTTTCTACCATAATCCCCTTCATTTCTTCCATGCCCTTCACCCACCTTGGAGGAGGGAGGTCGTTATACAGCAGCTAGGAGGTGAAGAAGAAGAAGCTACTTCGAGCTCCATAGAGTCTTATCCCCTTCTTCTCACTTTTTTTATCTTTTCTTTGAGTTTGAGCATGTCTAGCTAAGCCCCTAATAGTGGGTTTTTTTGGGGTTAAAATATGACTTTGATACCATGTTGGGGGAATATAATTTGTAACGAAGATAATTTCATTCTATGATGATTGCCTCTTGCTTCTATCTCATTTCCCATTATTTTGCATGTGATTTGTTCCTTAAACATGAATTGCTTGTATTGTGATGCTTGATGACACTTAGCTTCTAGGAGAAAATGGAATGTATGTGGAAATCTTAGGAATGGCTCCTAGGTCCAATTAGTGGATCCCTAGCTAGCCCCCTTTGTTCCTACATACATCTCCCTTCTTCTACAAGTGAGTGTGAGATCTAAGTAGCTAGTGTAAGTGTGATTAGTGTGATTGCCTAGAGTTTCCTAAAGGCTAGATGGCAAGTAAGATGAGGTGAAACACTCTCATCTTTAGTGTTTTAAAAAGTGGTATGTGTTACACGTGCGAAGAGGTCACCTTGTAGAGTATATGCGGTATGCGGGAGTATATGCGGAAGTATATGCGATTTTGGATTTTTTTAACAATTTAATTATTATATATAAATTAATCACACAATTGCATATTTAAATTGTACAATTACAAATTTTGGAGCCCAAAATTTGAGATAGATTAAATATAAAGTTTAAATGAAAAGTGAAGCACCATTTCAAATGCATTCTAGAGTTATTTAAGCATAAACCTCAATGAAGCATACACGAAATGGTTTAACACATGCACATAACAGTGAAGACTAACCAATCATGTCCTAAAGGTCCAAAACAACAAACATTAAATGAGCATGCAACTCATATATAAAACATCAACAAAATAGTACATTAAGAGAATGTCATTAATAAAACTATAATCTAGTGTGGGCTGAGATAACAAATGTCTATCTGAAAAGCGTTGATGAATCAGCCTTATAAGCGGCTAAGTATATGCGACTCGTGCGGCCTTTTTTTGAAACACTGCTTACTCCCATACCTACCCTTGGCTCTCAATTGCCCTAATATCACTTACCCTAGAAACCTAGACTTGCCAAATCCCATTAGAATTACACCTAGCCCTAGTTCTCCAACTAGTAGTATAGGGTATATTCTAATAGCGCTTGCCTTGTTGTTTGGTTTGGTAATCTGGATTGAAATGTGAGATTTCCATGCTATGTTGACCTTCCCCCAACTAATATCAAGTTGCATTCTCAAACGGCCCACCTATTCATCATATTGCTCAAAACCTACCTTTGCCTTCCTAGCTTGTTAATGCTAGTGTAGTCGATTCCCTTTGTTAATTCTTAGCTAATTGCTTAGTTCTAGATAGTTAGTCTTTGCTAAAATAATTAGGGCCCTTCAAGCTTGCTTGTGGTATTTTAGTTAATTATTAATAACTTAGACTCTTGTTTGCCTAATTGCTTGCCTTGCTTAGTTTGATAGCCTTAGCTTGCTTAGAGTAACCTAGAGTGTTTGATAACTTAGTTTCTTTCTTGCTTGCACTTGTAGTGTAGTCAAACCAAACCCAACTTTAAACCCTCAAACTCTAATATCCGCTTTAGGAACATAGCCAACACAAACCTAGCTCTAGTGCCCCCTCTCTCCCTGAGGATCGACCCTAATCTTACCACTAGCCTATACTACAGCACGACCCCGTGCGCTTGCAGGAATGTGTGATTAGTTGAGCCAGTGAGTTGGACTAGGTCCACATATAAATTTTAAGAGATTTGTGTGTTTTTCCTTAAGGTTGCATCTAGTCACCTTTAGTTGGCTAGTGTGTGACCTTTAGAAGAATCGCACCAAGCCCCAACCCCTCACATACCCAATATGAAATATTATTGCATATTTGAGTAGATCTACACTCATAGATTTGGTAAAAATTCACTAAATAATTAGACCATTTGGTCGTCGAAATGCCAAAAATGCATCTGCCAAAATTCTCGTCGAAATTTGTCAAAATTTCTATTTATGTGGCTAAGAAACGACGTCGAGATCGGATATTTTCTGCCTTGGTAGAGAGTACACACCATATAGACGCAGCTTGTGAAACATTAAGGAAAAGGGATGGTGAAAGAGGTTTTATGAAGATATCAGCCATATGTTCTTCCAGTTTCTACACGAGGTGTGATAATCTTCTTTTCTTCAATTGAGAATCAGGCAAAGTGGTCATCGACCTCGATGTGCTTGACCCATCATGAAAAAGGGTATTCTTATATGGATTGTTGCTTGGTTGTTGAAGTTCATAACAATAATTATTTGGACCAGGATCCCGATCCCATAGAGGACAGAGAGTACCTACTAGATGTCACATCCAAGGTTTTAAAAGACCTGAGACGCATCGAGGCGTTTTCATCTCAGCGAGGCGAGGCATATGCCTCGATGCGGTCGAAGCGTAAGCCTCAGATTGTATGGAGGCATACATATAAATATATATATATATAATACACATATATGTATAAAAATATATACATATATATATAATCCCACATATTTATATACATATGAATTCATATATATACATATATTAGTGTTGAATATATACATACACATATATATATGTGTGTATATACTATATAGACACACAGACATATAGTCATATATACATTATATAAAAAAATAGAAAAACACACACAGATATACATACACTATTATAAATACGCACATATATATAGATACGTATCTATACATACAAACATAGTTATAAGTATACACATGCATATACATATAGTATGTCTACACATACATGCGACATATAATGATATAAGTATGTAAGATATATATAGTTGTCAAAAAATAAACATACACATACAAAGATATGCACATACATATATCTATTTACTTACAATTTTGGGTTAGTTTGGCCACCATTAAGCCCAGAATAGGATAATATAGTTTTGTTTTAGACATGGAGTTTGAGGCTTACGCCTCAGCGCCTCGATACGCCTCTCATAAACTGAGGTGCACGCCTCTCACTGGTAGATTGAGGCTTAAACCTCAAGGCGTACTGGAGACCACCTCGCCTCGAGGTAGGGTTGTCAATGGAGAGGGTATTACCCGTTTACCCTTTATCCATATCTTGTAGGGTGAGGGTAAGGCTAAAGGTTTTTGTTACCAATTTCCCCGCCACATTAAAAGGGGAGGGTAAGGTATCGACATTGTCCATACCCTTGTACCCATTTACCCGCATTTATTTAACAAAGATATATAACTATATAGAAGCTTCTTGTTCAATTTCCACCCTATGTTTTCCAATAGAAAAGCTTGTGGGTAGCGGCTTGCTTTCCACCCCTACTCACACTCAAATGGTTGTAGTATATTATTATTAAATGTTGAACCAGTTAATAGGGGGGCAGAACAATGGGAAAAGGATGACCACGCCACCTTAAAATAAGTTATTCTTGGACCAATGTCTAAAAATATAACGCAAGCATAACATTGTACTGCTTATAATCACATTTGTAAAAATGCAAGTCAAAAAAGATGTGGCTTAATCTTTATCACCATGCGCACCACCTTAAAATAAGTTAGCTTTTTATCAAATTCATTTTATACCAAAATTACCCATTTACCCTTTACCCTCCCCGTTTACCCTGTGGGGAAGAGGGTAAGGGTAAGGGGAGTGCTAAGAAGGGTAATTACCCTTACCCTTACCCGCTACCCTCTGGAGGGTAAGGGTTAATGGTAGAGCCTTACCTTCCCCATACCCTCCCCGTTGACAGCCCTACCTCAAGGCGTGTTTTTTAAAACCATGGTCACGTCAAGCATGAGTCATAACCCAGTATTAAGCTGTGAGTGAGACTCAAAATATTGCTTCATGCTCCTCCAACTAATGAGATGATCACACAAGAAAATACATGAGCCATGAGTTGATATCATGTCGTTGAGATCATTTGACCATTCCGCATTAGCATAATATATAACAGAAATCTTCTTGTTGAGTCGATGATTATATATTAGCCCACATCCAAACCTTTATGATAACACGGGATTCTCTGTATATTTTTCAATGACTTGGAAACACATGCTCATGAAGTGACTTACCACACCAACCACAAAAAAATGTAGGGACAAGCAATGGTTAGATATACTAGTTTACTAGTTTATTAACGACTCAAAGATAGAATTTTGGATCAAGAAAGCACACCCACTCAGAAATATGGTAGTCCATCAAGGAGGATATTGGCTTGTACATAGTCATCAATGTGTTAACCAGATCTACAACATAGTTCCATTGGGAGAGGTTTATCCCTACTTTCTCAATTCCCAAGAAATACAGAGTTATCATTATAGTGTAGAAATGTGATTTATAGAGTTCTTGAGTGCTACAATTCCATGAGTAACAGTAACAGTAATGAGGATATGAATGAGATATACTATCAACAATGATCGACAAAGTTGATTTCTAAGAAAAAGAGATTGTCGTTAGAATCCTACGGATTGAATAACATTGTTGAACTTGTTGAATCATGCACGTGGAGAACTTTTCAAGCCATAGATGGACCCATAATTCACAAACTTCGATGGCAGACCCCCTTAGCAACAAATCTTGGGCATTGCTACATGTCAACTACTTCTCCAAGTTGTTGTGTAAATAGTCACTCTTTATGCAAAGTTGGTATCATTTTTGGCCCAGTGGATTGCTAGAGAGAACAGAATTGGAACTGAGGAAATACAAGTGACATGTGAGAAGGTTTCCATGAAGTCTAAACTGAAAGTCTGAGTGAAGCCTTTGAGCAACCAATTACGCTTTGATATGTTCCACCTTGACGTCATAATTATATTTAACAGGAAAAAAATCATCGATAGCCAACTCCATTGTGTTTAGAACAAAGGCAAAAGTCTAGGTGCTACTTGATTGTATAGCAGACATCTCTCAACCATTATAGCTTGCCAACTAGCGTCTTTGAGAGCTTCTTGATAGGTGTGAGGAATTAGGATGCTATCAAGAGCATGGGAAACCAGCGTAGTAACTTTTTGTGAACTAAGAGAGACAACGAGAATGGGAAATGAGATGACAAACGAAGAGTGAGTACCTAGTGTGGAGCAACTGGCAATGAGGATGTCCCAAATTGTTACATCAATTGTGGATTCTGAGTCTAGGGATACAATAGCTTCATGCGCTGATAGAATTTAGCAATGGTGGGAACGCTCGTTAGTGGTGAAGGAGGTGTAGGACGCTCAGTGGGAACAATGTTAGGAGGTAATAAATAGTGGTTTCTAAAGGCATAGAGAAGTCTTGTGGATCGCTCAAGACTTTGGAATCTGGAGACGTACCCAAGGAAAAAATATATTGGATTGTGAATAGAGACATCAATTTGAAACATACATTTGCTTGGATTTAGGTAGAAATATTTGTGGCCTTTCTAAGAATGGAAATACCCAAGGAATACGATCTTGGTAGATTGAGATGTCAGCTCTAGGGCCAAAATTGTGCACAAAGGTTGCACACTCAAAAACAAGTAGAGGAAGATGGAAAAACATCCCTCGGGATAGACTAGAGAGAAGGACATTCCTCCTTTGAGGACAGAGGGCTTTCGGTGAATGAGGTAGCATGCAATAAGGATAGCCTCAGACCATAACTATTTTGGTAAATTATCTTAAAACACTTGAGAGCTCTAGTGATGTCAGACAAGTGTTTTTTTGTGCTCAATAACTCCATTTTATTTTGGAGGATAGGCACAAGAACATTGGTGGCACAAATCAAAAAAGACCGCAGACAGATATACAGGGGTGTTACTGGTGACAATGGTTTTAACTTTAGCATTGAATTGACTAACAATCATTGGATTATAATTTACAACACCGACAAGGCCTCATTATGAGTTTTTAAGACAACCAAGTTCTACAACAAAAGCCCTCGACAAAAGAAATGAAATCACAATATCCATTGTGAAGCAACCTGCATCCCGGTCGATACTATCGACATTCTGTCGATAGTATCGAGATCAGTTCAGGTTCAAGTTGAGGCAAGCTGCATCCCGGTCGATACTATCGACACACATGTCGATAGTATCGAGATTGGTTCAGGCGCAAGACAATATTCCGTCGATACCATCGACACTTAAGTCGTTGGTATCGACACCGGCACAGCGGCGGAACGGCAAACCAGCGGCAGATCTATTTTACTTATGGAATTTATTTTTTATTGTTTTTCTCTCTTTGTACCTCATGTACTTACCCTAATACATATATACAAGTGTGTAGGCTCAAGCCCTACTCACGTTTGCTGCATCTTGCAGCCGACATGTGATCGGTGTTTCCGTCTTCTTCCTCCATTTCTTCTTACATGGTATCAGAGCGGAGATCGATCTAGGGCTTCTTCCTTCTCTCTCCGGAGAATCTCTCCAGGTCTCTCTCTCCTTGACGGTCGGCTGCTTCCCACCCGTCGGCTTGGCATAATCCTCCGGCTGAGGAGAACCACCGTTAGCTAATCTGGGTCTGCGGTAGATATCTAATTCTACCGTAGCCGCTATCACAAAGCAGTTGAGGATCTCCAGGTGATCCAACGATCATCTAAAAACACCACCGGAGGACTAGCTTCGTCTCAATCATCATCCTAGTCACACCTCCTCCATGTGTGATTAGGAATATCATTTGGAGGCTGTGAATGCGTCAGTAACGCATTTCTCTTTATTTTCTTCTGTGTGTGACGTGTATCTCTCCGTCACCACATCTTCCTTGACGTGTATCAATCCGTCATATATTCCGTTCTACAATGGAGGATATCAAGACACCTATGATCTACAACGAGGTGTCACCTATCGCCTCTATCAAACTCAACGGGAAAAATTATCTTCTATGGATGAACGCCATCCACACCGTCTTGGAGGCTCGTGACAGAGCAAGGCATGTTGACTCGGGACCCAAGGCATCTACTGACGAAGGGTATGCTGAATGGAAGCGACATGACAGTCTTGTGAAGACTTGGTTGTGGAATAGTATGGAATCCGCAATCACCGCACGGTTCATGTTCTACTCTACGGCCAAGGAAATATGGGACGCAGTGAAGCAACATTACTCTCAAGAGAAGAATGCTCTCCGTCAGTTTATGATCTATGACCGTTTATTTGCTGAAAAACAGGGTGACCGATCTCTTGAGGAATATTTTGGGGCGATTCAGGCTCTTGCTCAAGAGCTAAGTTATTATCATCCTGTGACTGTTGCAGAACAGATAAAGGATAGAGATGATCTAGTTACAGCCAAATTCTTATCTGGCCTTAACTCAACTTGTAGCTCCGCTCGGAGCGTTATCTTGGCTACTGATAAACTACCCAGCCTTGTGGAGGCTTATTCAAGGATCCAGCAATCTCTGTTTGAATCTGTTTCCTTTGTTCCTGATATACCTTCTGGAGAATCTCATGCGTCCGTTGCTGCTGCAGTACGAGGACGCCCCGGTATGGGTAGAGGGCGTGGGACACGTCCGAAATGTACCTTTTGTGACAAACCGGGACATACAGTGGAGAAGTGTTGGAAGAAACATGGAAGACCTGCTGCACCACCTGTGGGGGCAGCACATTGTGCCACCACTACAGGATCCTCATCCTCTACAACTGTGGGTACTACCTCTGGCACCGGCATCACTCTCACTCAAGAAGAATATGATCGGTTCATTCAGGCGACACAGCACATGAGTATGGGGTCATCATCATCTTCTTCATCGGCAAATCTGGCATCTACAGCTGGTAATCTGGCAACATCTCTCATAGCATCTGGCTCATCCTCATCTTGGGTGGTTGATTATGGCGCCTCCCAGCATATGACTGGTATGAGGAGATTGCTCCACACTATTGACTCGTCTATTCCTCACCAATCTGTTACACTGGCAGATGGTTCAGTGAAAAGAGTTTTAGCTAGTGGATTTGTCTCCCTAACACCCAAGATTGATCTTAAATCAGTTCACTTTGTGCCTGAATTTCCTTTTAATCTTCTTTCTGTTGCAAAACTGATTGACACTCTAAAATGTTGGGTAACATTTGGACCTTCTTGTTTTATTTTACAGGATCTCAAGAGTATGAAGACGATTGGTGGGGGCCTAGGAAAGGTGATCTCTACCTTTTCAACGGTGACAGTCTACCTCGCCAAATGCCTGCTCCTGCTCCATCTATCCTGTTGAGTGGTTCCCCCTTACTATGGCATTGCAGATATGGACATCCTTCTTTGGAGAACCTGCGGAAGTTGGAACCAGAATTGTCTCAATTATCTTCCTTAGAGTGTCAGTCATGTCAACTGGGAAAGCACCATAGGTTATCCTATCCCAGTCGAGTCAATAAGCGGGCTTCTTGTCCCTTTGAGTTAGTGCATAGTGATGTGTGGGGTCCTGTAAAAGACCAGAGTTATAATGGTTTTCGTTATTTTATCTCCTTTGTCGATGATTTCTCACGCATGACATGGATCTACCTTCTTAAAAGTAGAGAGTCCGTGGTGTCTATTGTGAAACATTTTCATACTGAAATTAAAGTCCAGTTTGATTGCAATATAAAAATTCTTCAGTCTGATAATGCTTTGGAGTATGTTCAAAAGGCTATGTCTGATTTTTGTAGCTTGGTTGGTATGATTCACCGCACATCTTGTCCTCACACCCCTCAGCAAAATGGGGTGGCAGAGAGGAAGAATCGCCATCTTCTTGATATTGCTCGATCTATTATGTTTCAATCTAATGTGCCCAAGAAGTTTTGGTCTGAAGCTATTTTAATTGCTTGTTTCTTGATTAATAGGCAACCTTCCTCTGTTCTTCACGGACAGACTCCTTTTTCTGTATTGCGTCCCAAGGACTCTCCCTATCCTATTCCTCTTAGAGTTTTTGGTTGCACTTCCTTTGTCCATAACTTCAACCCTAAGACCGACAAGTTGTCTCCTAGGTCCATTAAAACACTGTTCCTGGGTTACTCTACTACGAGCAAAGGATACAAGTGTTACTGCCCTAGTCTTCGCCGCATGTTTGTGTCTAGGGATGTCACTTTCCATGAGACCACTCCATATTTCTCCAATGCTATGAGCAAGGGGGAGCAGTTGAGAGAGGGAGAGCCACCAAAAATACAAAATGAGAGACTGGCACCATCTGTGCCGAGTGAGGGAGTGCCACCTATCATTCCGGATTTTACTTCTATTCCGGATGAACAAGCAGGAGATAGACCCGCCATTGAGCATTATACACATGTATACCATAGGCGAGGCAGGCAAGATCCAGAAGAAGTAGCGGCACCAGTCCCTGAGCCCTCACCATCGCCTTCTGCTCAAGAGAATCCTACAGAGACATCAGATCTCAACCTTCCTATAGTTGTTCGGAAAGGTACTAGGTCATGTACTATTAAACATCCTATTACAAAGGTATGTTGCCTGTCTCATCTGTCTAAGCAGGCTCGTGCATTCGCTATTGGGATTGATTCTGTGACTATACCAAGAAATCATTATGATGCTATGAAGAACAGTGGCTGGACACAGGCTATGCAATGTGAAATGTCAACTCTCTTAAATAATGGTACTTGGGATCTGGTTGATCTTCCTGCAGGAAAGAAAGTAGTAGGCTGTAGATGGGTTTTCACTATTAAACACAATCCGGATGGATCTGTTGAAAGGTTGAAAGCCCGATTGGTTGCAAAGGGCTACACCCAAACCTATGGTGTTGACTTCTTTGAAACATTTTCTCCTGTTGCTCGCCTGAATTCTGTGCGGATCATTATTTCTCTTGCTACTACCTTTGATTGGCCACTATTTCAGCTGGATGTAAAGAATGCTTTTCTCCATGGTGATCTACAGGAAGAAGTTTATATGGAGCAACCTCCTGGGTTTGTTGCTCAGGGGGAGTGTCAGAAAGTATGCAAATTAAAAAAGGCTATTTATGGGCTGAAACAGTCACCTAGAGCTTGGTTTGACAAGTTCCGTGAAGTTATTCTTCAGATGGGTTTTTCTCGCTCCATGACTGATCATTCCTTATTTTACTCCAGCTCTTCTCGTGGATCCATTATCCTTCTTGTCTATGTTGATGACACAGTAATTACTAGCAGTGACATCATGGGAATATCTCGTGTCAAAGAGGGTTTGCAAAAACACTTCCATACAAAGGATCTGGGCAAACTAAGATACTTTCTAGGCATTGAAGTGCTTAGATCTCATGCAGGTGTCAATTTATCTCAGAGAAAATATGTGCTTGATTTGTTACAGGAGACTGGCATGGCTGAATCTAAACCGGTATCTACACCAATGGATTATCACATCAAAGAGGTGGTTGATGATGCTGAGTATAAAGATCCAGAATATTACAGGAGAATAGTGGGCAAGTTAATATATCTAACAGTCACCCGACCTGATATTTCATTTGTTGTGGGCGTGGTCAGCCAATATATGCATTCTCCGCGACAATCACACTGGACAGCGGTCTGCAGAATTCTGAGGTATCTGAAAAATGCTCCCGGTAAAGGTATCACATATTCTAGACCAAAGGCACCTCCATCTACCCTGTCTCTCACAGGATATTCAGATGCTGACTGGGCTGGTGATCATACTGATAGGAGATCTACATCAGGTTATTGTACCTTTCTAGGTGATCATCTTATCACATGGAAAAGTAAGAAGCAACATGTGGTTGCTAGATCTAGCACTGAGGCTGAATACCGTGCTATGGCTCATGCATGCTGTGAATTGAAATGGGTCAAATCTGTTTTATCTGAATTGCAAATTTCTCTTCTACCTTCTATGGAGCTCAAGTGTGACAATCAATCTGCTATGCACATTGCCAGAAATCCTATTTTTCATGAGCGTACAAAACACATAGAGGTTGATTGCCATTTTATTCGTGATCAAATAAAAGACGGCACTATTGTGACTCCATATGTCAGATCTGAAGATCAACTAGCAGATATTCTGACGAAGCCTTTGGGTTCAGCAATCTTTCAGAGACTTTGCGGCAAGCTGGGCATACACGATGTGTACTCTCCAGCTTGAGGGGGAGTGTGAAGCAACATGCATCCCGGTCGATACTATCGACATTCTGTCGATAGTATCGAGATCAATTCAGGTTCAAGTTGAGGCAAGCTGCATCCCGGTCGATACTATCGACACACATGTCGATAGTATCGAGATTGGTTCAGGCGCAAGACAATATTCCGTCGATACCATCGACACTTAAGTCGATGGTATCGACACCGGCACAGCGGCGGAACGGCAAACCAGCGGCAGATCTATTTTACTTATGGAATTTATTTTTTATTATTTTTCTCTCTTTGTACCTCATGTACTTACCCTAATACATATATACAAGTGTGTAGGCTCAAGCCCTACTCACGTTTGTTGCATCTTGCAGCCGACATGTGATCGGTGTTTCCGTCTTCTTCCTCCTTCATTTCTTCTTACATCCATTATAGCTATGAGTTCGATAACGTCCATTTTACACCAAATAAAAAGGCACAGCAGACTTTAAATAACTAAGACAAGGTAAACAAACTTTGTGTTGTTTTCCTATCTGTCACGAATAACGGGGAATATGTTGAAGGAAGTTAAGGACAGTTCAAGCTGTTTGAGTTTCTCTAACGAGGGGATGATCATATCTCTATGGTACAACTGAAGGAGACTGGATGTCAATAAGGAAAAACTGAGAGCATCAACAGCCTAGTAATACAGGTTGCCAATCCTAGTTACCCAGACAATTGTCGTCAGATGTTGAGAATCATGCATAATGAAGCAGGTAGGACCAAAGGTTGCATAGCAATTAAGGGAATCAACGAGCTTTGAAACAGACATGACATCAAAGGAAAAATCTGGAACATAATGAACTGAAATTAATTACAGTAGAAGAAATTGCAACATTGCCACAGCCTAGCTATTTTAGTAGATCCACCCACAACAATGACACTGGGATAGGAATGTGTGATTCAAAGGTGTAGTAGGTGATGCATACCAGTCATATGTTGAACTGCACTGGAATCCACAATCCTAGGAGAGTTGTAGCCAATATAGAGATCTTGAATTACCATGATTGAAGACCGTGTGGTAAGCGTAAATGCTACCAAAGTGAAATACATTGGGAGAAAAGCGTGTGCAATAGGATCTCAAATTTTCCCCTAAATAAGAGAAATCGCTCACCCATGCATTGGGGAAGATACATGGGGAGAAGTCAAGAATCAACGGAAGCCTAGGCCGTAAAGAAAAGGAATCTTTTTTACTGAAGGTCGGGACCTGGCTATGCTTCTAGCACATGAGGAAGCAATAGGCTAACAACAGCCTTCTCTTAGGCGTGAAAAAGGTGACCCAATGACCGGAGTCAGTGGTCGTACTCCACTACATTGAGGACGGTTCAACCCCTTCTATGCAGCAACAGGGGTAGGGTGGGGAAGAAACACCAGCGATCTCTCCTTGGTTGTTGCTACTACCTACAACTGGCTAGGAGGATGACGGTTGTCCCAAGGTATTGTACAGGCGACAGTCGACATGAAAGGAGGGGTCAATAGAGGAGGCAGGAGCGGCTGCATGTGGCAACACTACTAATGTTGTTGGTGAGGCCAGAGAGGAGTAGAGGAGAGAAGGGCCCCCTGTGTTGGCATCATGCATGAGGAAAGGAGACGTTGGGACCTCTCCTATGGTGTTTTGACAGTGAGCAATAGGTATAGGCTTCCTTCATGTAGCCGTAGAAGGGGAGAGATTTGGTGATTAGAAAATTAGAGAGAGAAGGAGATCAAGGTCGGGGAAAACCTCACACCCTAATACCATGTGACAAAGTAAGTTGTTTTCCACTAATTGTAATTAGCATACATGGTGCCTTTTATAGGAGTGCTACATGGTATAGAGTACTGCAAGCACACAATAACCTAAGCAACACCGATTGGACCATGTAGGCCTAGTAACCCTATTGCACCGACTCCTTACGATAAATGAAACAAGCTTACTATCATGTTCACAATATATTGAAACTAAGGTTTTACTAACCATATCATTATACTCAATTGCTCACCCTCCGTCAAGTATTTGTGATTATTCTTGCCATTAGTTCTATTTTTTGAGATATTGAAACTATTTAGCAATATTGAGAGGTTAATTGGGAGGCCTGGCTTGGCTTGTTTAGCTCAATAATAAGATATATGGTCTATAGAATTGAACAAGAGTGATACATTTGTCAAGAGAAAATTGAGACTGACAACATGAGAACACAGAAAGCCTTTTGTCACCGTCATTTATCATATTACTAGCAGTGTGCACGTGCTAAGCACGTGCATAACTTATGATGGTCGGCATACAACACCTCACAAAAAATATGTGAAATCTAGAGTACTTTGTAGGTATGATGGCTGATGTATTGGTCATATGTTCATAACACTTCATAAAGACACCTGAAAAACATAACACATCACAAAAATTATGTGAAACCTGGAGTACTATGTAGGTATGACAGCTACTACATTGTTCATATGTACATAACACCTCATAAAAGACACCTGACAAACATAACACCCCATAGAAAACATGTGAAACCTAGAGTACTGTGTAGGTATGATTACTATGTATAATTACTTTTACATCATCAAAATTATCCAAATCCCTTAAATTTTGAAAAAACTGTGTATGGATTACTATATAGTATAGTAATCAATCTTCTAACTACACCCTCCTTTAATCTTGATGATTGATGCAGTCTGTTTTCTAACTCATGATCAGTGTCATAAAAGTATAATTGTAGATGTGATGGCTTTCTATCTTCGGGTATTATTCTGTTTATGAAATGATATATTTGTCCTTGCACCTTGAAGGTGTATATCCCTTTGTTTCTCTTTGAAAGTGTTCTATCTTCATTCACACCTATAGATGTAAAAGCAAAGGTGTCGTTGTATGTTCTGATGCATTGTCTAAAGTGAATAGCCTCTTTGTCCAATGATGAATATAGATAGTATAATTCTGATGGGGTGATATTTGTTACTAAAGAAATTTCTCCATCATAGCAACAAAATATTTTCACTTCATATGGAAATCTTTTTGCATGACAATGTACACAGTTTGTGCAGCTAGGAAGTATATATGGCTCTTTAGGTATTGATAAATCCATTATGAATCTTTTCATCATATGAGCACTCTTCTTTTTCATATGTGATGAACATGAGGGAACATAAGTTGTTTCCTTAACACTCGATGTAGACCCAACTTCCCATGTAGAAGCAGGCACCTGGAATAGCAGGCAGGTGTACTGCTCTTATTCATACCTGCTGGCAAGCCTACGATAAATCGGTTGTGAAGGTGTCAAAGTTCAGTGCTCGTATTCATAGGTAAATAGACGTGGCAGTAAATAGACGAAAAAAGCAAGCACCTGGAATAGCAGGCAGGTGCACTACTCTTATCGGTTGCTACAATTACGAAGCTACCTTTTCGTGACCCCACAAGCAAAACAGCACCGTCGACACTCTGTGACCCCACACGGAAAACGCACCGCCTGAACAGGAACAATCACAGTTTTGTGAAAATTTACGGCCCGCAAGAGTCCTTTATTTGCTGATGACCAACAACAGGTGTTGGCAAGCCTACGAAAAACCGGTTGTGAAGGTGTCAAAGTTCAGTGCTCTTATTCATACTTCATAATCCTACTTTTTCCCTTTCCAATGTGTGTGTTCTCTTGTGTCTAATTTTCTATTATCCTTGAGCCTTGAACAGATAAATTATATTCCTAGATCTACCAAGTGCATCTTTCTTGGGTATCCACGTACATAAAAGGCTTACATGTAATGATCCTTTGAGCAAACGACTCCAAGTCAGAGAAAGTGTTATTAGGGATGAGCAATAAGCCCATGCCCAAACCCATATTTTTAACTGGGTTTTGGGCCGGGTTTAGGCCCAGGTAATGTTTAAAAAATTTGGCCCATACCCAGCTCACATAATATAGCTGGGTTTCGGGTCGGATTCGGGCTAGCCCAAGTAACATAGTAAATGAAGATATTTTCAACATATACATAAGACAAAATATTAATATAGTTTTTGAAATGTGTTCCACTAAGTACATGTGATCTACATGTATCATTAGAGAAACTAATACACTTATAAATTGTTATATAAATTCAATAGATGAAACACATACAATATAGATCAGACACATTTAAAATCACAATCATATGCCATTTATTTATGTGAATGAAATTTTTACAGTTAACATCGAATAGAAGATGCACGTTTATATTTCAATTAATGGTCTAGTAATGTCCCGACTGAGGTGATTTGTGGAACACATGTAAGTAGTATAAATCCAATCTTTTAGATTTAATTTGTATAAATTATAATGAACATGCTACATACAAAATGAATGTGCATGTCCTAGATTTACTCTAGTGCATTGCTCTTACATTACAATATAATAAAATGACTGACTAAATATATATTAATCAAATGTAATTTTGACAGTTTGTAGTCAAATGAATCATATAAAACATATCATATACAAACATGTGGTTACATACACACATGTATATAATTAATCTGGGCATCTGGATTTTTGAGCCTGGGTTTGCCTTGGCCCTGACCCGACCCATATGAAAATTTGGGTCAAAATCTTAGGCCTGGCCCACCCATGTAAATTACATGGATCGGGTTATGTGGGTAGGGACCTGGGTTGGATCGGGTCGGCCCGGTCTGATGCCCATCCCTAGATATTGTGTTCATTAGTTCTGAAACTGGGTATGCTTTGGACACGGCTTTTTGTTAAAGCCCTATTTCAAATCTACCTATAATAATCTTTTAACTACTACTACTAATCCAACAATCTTCCTTACTACACTAAAAAGCCACTACTTGTGCACGACGGAGGAACAGCATTCCTTGTACCCTCTCTTAGTCTTATACATTACATTTCAATTAGAATTGCAAAACTTTGGTCAATATTTTGGTTTCAATAAGGACCAGATATAGAAATGGTGGTACAGCCTATTTTTCCTTCACCTTTGGTTCACGTCTTCTTGACCTTCATGTTTTCTTCCCGCGTCACCTCTCGACCTTTGTTTCCAATTCCCAATGTCGCCATGACTCACTACTCTGTATTACCTTTGCTTCTTTGTCTACACATCCATGTCTAAACCTTAGTTATTAAGACGCCGCCTAAGTGTAGATTTCATCCAATTTTGTGGATGTTATATGTCTATTTTACCCTCCTTTTCCTCATATAATTAAGACTTTAGCATGATAATCCTCATATTTTGATACCATATTTGTTAATCCTCCTCTTAAAAGAAAATTCCTATGATTGCAAGAAAATCACCACTAATTGTACTTTCATGGAGTTGTCAGCCCATCAACTTGAAGCCCATCACTTGTGATGTCGGAGCATAAGTATAGGAACCTCATTGGGTTGGATCTTCATCGATGTGACCAGCCCATCGAGTAGGAAGCCCACTGGTGGGAACAGATGGAATCCGAGTCGGGCGAATGCATCAGCCGACAAAAGGGGTCCACTGATAAGGTCCCTGTCTAGCTTGAGTAAAATATCAATCGACGCTTCATCGGTAGATGCTTCGTCAAGACATGCTTTGTTTTTTCAGACAATTGGTTAGGTCTTCAAATACTTTTTTTTAGTTAAATTGAATCCAATCGAGTAAGTCAGGATATAAGTTAAGCTTGTAATAATTACAACATAGATGCATTTCTAGATTGTAATAATTGTAATATATCAATGCATTCCCCCCTTAGTAGCACACATGAGACATGTCCACCTCCATGATATTAAGTATGCGGTAATATTGCATAAACAAGTGTTTTTGAAATATATAGAGTTTGCTTGAAAAGTTTTATAGAGTTATTCTTTCAATTTGTCCCTGAAATCAAGGAACAATTTCGGCGAGCTCAAAATTTTGATTTTGACGCCATCGGATGTGATATTCTTCGAGTGTATCGATAGTCCCGCATATTTTGATATAGTGACGGCCTAGAAAGCACAGCCATGGACACGCACAGGGACACAGGCCTGGACACGGACACGAAAGACGATGATTTGGGAAAATATAGGACATGGACACAGCAATGGACACTGCAATTTTTTATTTATTTATTTTAAATTATACTATATTATATATATATATATCTAAAATAATTGAAGACGGCTAGTTGTTATATTAGATAGGAGAAACCATGCTCCTATATATAGGAGAACAGGGAAGCGTACAAGACACAATTAAACCCTAATGGGCCACGACACTTAGGCCCATATAACAAAGCTACTAATAGCATAATAAAACAGACTCTCTAACACTCCCCTTCAAGCTGAAGTTGGGAGAATCCCGAATCATCTTGCAAACAGAGAGTCAAACAAAGAACAAAACAAAAAAGATAAACCAAGCCCATACAGAATTTTTCTCCCCCTCAATATTACATTAAAGCACTCAAACACTCAGAAACTCCCTCTCATGTAGATACTCCAAGCATGCAGGTCATAGAAGCTTCTCGATCAACTGGAGCAGAAGTAGTAGTAGAGTGTCAAAGCAACATGATCATCTGGAGCAGAAGTATTAAAGCAACATAGTCTTCATCTCATCACTAACATCGCAATAGAGTCCAAAAAGTGTTGGATCACTTTAGTAGAGGTCAACATGCAAATAGAGCATGGACGAGCCAGAGAGTGCTGGCAACACAGAAGTAGAAAGTCGACGTGCAAACAAGGCACGGTCACGTAGAGAGTATGCATGTCAAAACACGGACATGCCAGAGAGTGTTGGCGCACAGCAGCAAAAGTCGACGACGTAGGCAGATAGAAGACTAGTAGGCTAGTAGCAAGCAATAAATAACTCTAGTAGACTAAGCTCTATGTAAAGTCAACAACAAAAATCTTCATCATCTTCCCTCTTCATAGAATATCCATCACAGTAGCAACAGACGTCAAAGTCCAGAGAGTGTTGGTCCACAGAAGAAAGTCAACGTGCAAATAAAGCACGGACAGCAGAAAGTGCAAAAGCACATAGCAGCAAGAAAAATGTGCTAATCATAGCACAAGTAGCAAGAATGACGTCCCAATATGTAACTTTATAACAACAGTCAAGGTAGATGACGAATAAGCAATAATATCAGCAGATGCATCACATAGTAGCAGAAGAATCCATATATCAACAGTAAATGTGGCATGAAGCAGCAGAAGCAGGTAGGGAGGGGTCGGGAATAGCGGTTGGGGGGGGGGCCTTGAGTCGTGCGGGAGGCAGGGTGGTCAGCGGGTAGGCAATAGGTAGCAGATCTAGAGGAAAGAAAAAAAAGGTTGTTGGCAGCGGAAGAAAGGAGGGGTGAGGTGGCTGCTTGTTGGTGACGACGGTGAAGAAAAAAAGGTGAAGATTGGGGGCATCAGCAGGTGGCGTTGGGCTAGGTAGGAGGCCGCAGTGGGCTGGGCACAAGGTGACTGAAGGAAACGACGGCCATAGGCAGGGAACAATGGTAGGAATTCCTTGCGGGCAGCCAAGCACCGCCAAGGGCGGCGGGCGCCCACAAGGGTCACTCTTCTTTCTCTCTCTCACGTAGGGCTTTGGTCCCTAAGACGGCTGCTCTGATACCCATAGAATTAAATGTCCGATTTCGATGCCGTGTCCGATGGCCCAGAAATCAAAAATTTCGAAATTTCGCACGAAATTTCGATATTTACGGCCCTAACGATTTCGACGACCAAATAAGCGAATTAAATTATGAAAATTTACCAGGACGATCTAAACACCAAGATCTACTCAAATATGCAATAATATTTCATATTGGATATGTGGGGTGGGGGGTCTCCCACATTTGTAAGTGAAGGAAGCTGAACAATTTCGACAGAATTTCAATGGCAATTTCGAAGACAAAATGAAGGAATTAAGATTATGAAATTTTGCATACACAATGTTTAGACAAAGATACACTAGATTATATATTAAAGTTATATGTTTAGAGGTTAGGGTGGGATCCATGTCTTAATGAGTGAGTTCACAAATGAACAGAATTGTCAAGTCTGTTAGACTGTAAACAGCTTATAAACCCACAATTTATCACTTAGACCTTAAAACTTACAGTTGCAAGTTACAAACTTGCATGTTACAACTTATATAAGTCTAGTGTTCAAATTTAGTTAGGTTACATGGGTCATGTATACATAGATCAAAGAAAATGCATTATTTTTAAGTCATTTTATGTATACATATGTGTAATAATAACAAATTTATTGTAGAATTACAGACTTAATACTATTATTTCATACATCCACAAGTTTGTTTGTAGTTCATGTGATTTTCGAAAGAGAATCACCAAAATACCTAACATGTAGTAGGTAGTAGCAGCACTTAGAACTTTGTTATTTTTCATAGTATCTCTTCACATCTTTTAGAAGAGTGTAAACATAGAAAGAGGTATGCATGGGCTAGGGATAGGGGAAACGTACCTTAGAATCAAAGAAAATAGCCTCTATAAGCAAAAGATACAAAGAGAATCGCCAAAATACCTAACATGTAGTGGCAGCAGTCTTAGGAACAAATATTTCAAAATTTCTATCGAAATTTTCTGCCATTTTGCGAAATTATGGCCCAAACTGGGCGAAATTTGCACTATTTTGCGAAATTTCGCACCTAAGTGCGAAATTTTAGCGAAATTTCTGCGAAATGACGTCCCATTCTCTGCGTACATGCGTTTCGATGTCCGATTGGAAAAAAATCGGAAATTTCGATCGAAATTTTGTACGATGCTGATACCATCTAAAATAATAGAAGACGGCTAGTTGTTATATTAGATAGGAGAAACCCAGCTCCTATATATAGGAGAACAGGGAAGCGTACAAGACACAATTAACCCCTAATGGGCTACGACACTTAGGCCCATATAACAAAGCTACTAATAGTATAATAAAACAGACTCTCTCTCTCTCTCTCTCTCTCTCTCTCTCTCTCTATATATATATATATATATATATATATATATATTCATAAGAAACCTTAGTTATCAAGGCGCCTCAAACTAGGTGCCCAGCCTATTAAGTGCATTAAGTTGGCGTCTAAGGCCTTTTAGGCCCAAATTAAGCAATTTAAAGGCTAAATAAGCATGAATCCAGTCCAGATTTTGTCAAATTAGACCGTCTTGAGTCATTTTATAGTTGAAACAGGTCTGATTTAAGCAAAATCAGGTCAAATATTGGCAAATTAGGTTCTGATTTGGGGAAAATGGGTCTGATTTGAGGGATATACTTCTGATTTGAAGAAACTAGGTCTGATTTAGCCAAATTGGGTCTCATTTAAGTCTATATAGGATAAAGTAGGGGAAGTAAGGCCTTGTTAGGTCATGGCATGCAAAATTAGGTCAAATTTATGCCAAATCAAATCAAATTTGGGATGATTAGGTCTGATTTGGGGGAAATACATTTGATTTGGGGAAATTACTGAAGATTTGGCCAAACTTGGGTTTCATTTAGGTCAATATAGGATAAATTTGGATAAAATTGGGTCTCATTTAGAAGTTTGATTTGCATATTCCTCTTTCACTGACTTTTTCTTGCTCTTACATCTGCAACAGCTACTGCTGTTTGCATGTATGCATTAAAATTTCCTGATCTCCTTCCACGCCTCCTGCACTGCTGTTTGTAATTTTATTTTTCTGACTTCTTTCTCCTTCATATCTCCTCTCCTGCTGTTGTGTTTTTTCCTTTTTTGACTTCTTGCATGTCATTTGCAATTTTCTTTTTCTGTTTTCTTGTTTCCTTTGACCTACAATTCCTAATTACCTTCCTCCTATTTTCTTCTTCTCTTAATTCTCCTTCTCTTGATCCTCTAAACAGCTATCAATGCAAATCAGGCATATAACATGATTTAATGAACACATAGCTACAAAATAACATGTAGTATCATATGTATAAATATAGAAATATGTAACAAAAAAAGTATAAAAAATAAAAACGCCCAGAAAAGCCTAGCCGCCTTGACAGGTAAGAAACACAAAATAAGACAATTAGACAATCTAGCTTCATTTAAGATAAAACTCAAAAAATGAAAACAATCAATTGTATAACCACAACATTGAAACATTTAAGTAGAATATCCATAAAAGTGGCTTTTTCATTTTTATGTCAAATACAAGTTGCAAAAATGACAATTTCACTTCCATTTATATTCCATATATAATATCCAAACATGACGAGAGAGAAAGATTAAAAAGGAGAGAAGAGACCGGTAGATTAAACAAGAGAGATTGAAACCTGAAAAAGTGGAATTCTATTTCAAGATTTTAAGATGTATGATGTGACTTGCATAAAATGATGTAAAGAAACCCTAAAAACTTAAGTTGTGTGTATTTTATGGTCTAAAAAGAATCAAAAGACAAAAAGATTGGGGACTTCTATAAACAGTAAGCAATCTTTGCAGTTGCAGTAGCCTAGTCTAAGAATGAACTTCACAGATTCACTTCCAATGATGTATTAAGCTGCTGAATTTCAGAATATTGACCATTAGACATACATAGAGTCTTTAAGTCAGTAGTCAGTACTCAGTGAAAGCAGATGTCATATTGATTTTGAGACTGTTCGTATGAAATTTATTTAGATACAAAGCAGCAATTATAATGCAAAACTGGATATCCAAGAAAGTTATAAACATAGAAACTTTAACAGAACAAGGTAACAATGGATAAAGGTTGATAGTTTACCTCAATCATCAGTTTGCCAGAAATAGAGGAAGGCCCAAGCCCAAGAATAGATGAATGAGCCGAGAGATTAAATAATAACAAGAATGGGGAGACAGTTGTTGCTGCTCTAGACTTAGATATGTGATGAGAATAGCAAGAATACAGCTGCTTCCCTCTTGCAAATAGAGATGGATTTGATCTACAAAAGACATGTTTGGCTGCGTAGTTATGCGACTATGATTAGTGGAGGCAAGTCTGTTTTTCTGTGGGCTGTAAATGTGCCTGGCTGTGTTCAGGCTGTGTCCAAGCCGTGTCCACCTACAAAAAACAAAACAAAAATGTTGGACACGGATGGAGAATCGTCCAATACGCATTCAGGTGTGCCCATGGAGTATGGGTGTCCAATACGTGTCGGACACGGGTATGGCACCTGTTTTGAAGTGTTCATGTTTCCTGGCCGATGGGTATACCGCTAGATTTCACCAAGGCCATGTTTGGTTGGGTGTAGTTGGATGACAAGCTGTGAATTGGATGTGTTGTTTTACTCAGCAAAATCAAAGTTTATTGCCCAACTACACCTTATTAATTGGGTATAGGTGGATGATAAAATGTGAGTTCAATGTGTATTTTTACACATAAAATTCACTGTTTGCATCCCAACTACCCCCTATCTAACTAGACCCATATACCGCCAAATTTCAAAGAAATTTACCAGTATACTGATTGAAATATTGATTTTTGCATTTATGATTTTGTTTTTGTTGCTTGGCAGAATAAAAGTGGGAGCATGGGGATCTCGATAATTGGAGATCAAAAATATGCCTAATCCAAAGTATTTTTATGCTTTCTACCATTTTCTCTCATTTACATCTCATCTACCTTAATTAAAATATAAATTCATCCAAAAAAGTTTTAATGGCAAATGTCCCTCAATTTACTTCTTTATATTTCTTCCTTATAGTATGTGACCATAGATCAACATCCTCTCTCTTAATATACATTATAATCACAGTATATAACTAAATAATTCACTAAATACAACTATAATATAGTTACCAGCAATCATTTTCAATAGTAAGCTAATATTATACATATATTCTTATTACTAGCATCATTTAGCATACAAAGGAAGAAAATGTACTACTAAACAACATAGACACAAAGCATGAATTTCTTATATTTGGTCATATATGGCACTTTCTACATATATCATACAACATGCACATGATCAACATGGTAACTATGATTCTTATATCATCCCATCCCCATGCTATCCAAATGGGAACATGGTAGCCTTTAATATCTATCCCGCTAATATAAATGAACCGTGGGGAAATATGATACTGCAAATCGAGATCATGTGGTCATAAATGATGGTAGAGAAACATAATGTCACATTAGTGATGCCGCCCAACTTTCTTCACAATTGTAAAGTCAATTGGAAAAGTCATCAATTGACTTTGAATAAATGCAAGAAAAAGCCCTGGTGGAGTTTCTTTCATAATCTAATAGGATGCATATAGAGACCAGCCTAGGTTTATAGAAATTACATGGACTAAGAACAATATGTTAATCACATCAAGCAGCTCATATTGAGCAACAACCGCCAAGTAAGGGAAGGTCAATCACCACATCCACCATGCTATTTGAACCTTTTCTTTCATTCAATTCAACTAGTATCTAACTAATTGACGTATATAATTCACTTGTATCTAGTAGACTTTGAATATTTATCAATGATACTATTTGACTTTGCCTTCCTTTAGACTTGACATTCTCTTTACTTAAAGATAAATACATAAAGGACCCCCTTGTACATTCATGATATTATTGCATAAAAATGTGTCTAAGTTATGGTTTGAGCTAGCAGAATTTCTAAACATAATTTCTACATTTTTTTCATCAAAATCCAAAAGAAACATCAAGTATCCTTGCCTCCCACATAGAGGACCCCCCCTACACACACACACATACTCAACATACATTTTTATTGCACAAAACAATGCATTTAGATATAGAGATTACACCTGTAAATTTTCATGATTTAGTTCGTTCATTTTGGCGTCAAAGCAGCCAGGATTGCTTATGCCGAAACTTTTGTAGGTATACCAAAAAATACCTATTTCCGTGTTGTTGAAATAGCGTATCAAATAATTTGTTCCTTGGTTCAAATTAGCATCAAAATCCCCAAAGACCCTTACTCTCACAACTCACAAGTAAGAGACCCCTTCCCCTCCGCTTATCGATATAAGATATTGTTGCATAAACATGTGTATTTATCTCTTTAGATTTGTAGGTAAAATTTCATTACTTTGTTTCTTCATTTAGGCATTCAAAATCATCTGTCAATACGAAAGCATGCGTCAAAATTTCCATCATTTTTTTTATTTCTATTTCTGGACCATCCAAAATGGCGTCAAAATCAGACTTTTTGAAATAGGTTTTTCTGACACAACCTCTAATCCTACTAAAGGTTATTTTTTAGCCTACTGAAACTGGTATGAAAAATCTCTTCTTATAACTATTGCAATGCATATAGGTTCTTGTTCTTGTACTCCTCCCCCTCATTGCTCAATATTGTTCATATGACTGACTCACTTCTGTTTTTCATTATTCACTTCACGTTATTTACTATGGCCATTCCTCAAACAAATAATGAAGCTTAGTCTCGTATTGGCTGACGCAAGGCAATGAAACGAGAAATGTCGGAACTATCAAATAAAGGAACATGGGACTTTGTGTGCCCTCCTAACTGCAAATATGTTGGGTGTTGTTGGGTCTTCATTGTCGAACATCACTCAGATGGCACTATTGAGTATTTGAGTATTGAGGTGAGTTTGGTCGCTAAAGAATATACAAAGAATGATGATTTTTTATTTCTTCGAGACATTCTCTAATATTTGGGATCTCAATTCTTAGTAGATCCTTCTTCATGTTGTTGTCAACTCAAAGAGACCATGTCCACGTATCCGTTTGATGTCAGAAAAGAATATCTACATCTATGGACTATGGAGATTAATGTGAAACGATCTTCATGGAACAAGCGCCTAGTTTTCTTGCTGGGAGGGGGGGATTTTTCAGGTGCGTGAATTGCGTAAGACTATTCATGACCTCAAGTGAAGTCCTAATGCCTAATTTGGTTAGACTAAGTTGCTTTTGACTTTTGTTTGTCCCATCATGATCATTCTTTATTAATCAAGAAAACCAAGTCCAGTGTTATCAATTTGATTTTCAGTAGATGGCATTAATATATCTGGCAGTGACATTGTTGGCATACAGGAAACTGAAGACTATCTGTAGACACTTCCATCACTAGAGAAGCTTGGGAGTATGGTTGTTGAGGCAGCAAGGAGACAAGATGCCAGACATGAGCGCCTTGACGTCGGCTAGATGGCCTTTAAAAAAAATTATGTATATTTTCCTTATATATATATATATATATATATATATATATATATATATGTCATGATTTTTATGAACATTTCCCCCCTCATTATACACATTTTATACTTATATATGTAGGTATATTTTCCTTATAGAACAGCTATACGACCAGCCATGCTCTATGGGAGTGAATGTTGGGCGGTAAAAAAATAAGGTCTCAACAAGATAAACGTGGCCGAAATGTGTATGCTGAGATGGATGTGTAGGAAGACAAGAAAAGATCGCTTGAGAAATGACTATATCAGGAATAAAGTGGGGGTGGCGAGCATTGAGGACAAGTTGCGCGAGGGCCGACTCAGATGGTACGGGCATGTGCAACACAGATCGACTAATGCGCCTATACGAAGCAATGCTATTGAGTCAAGCACAATAAATAGAAGAAGAGGAAGACCTAAATTAACACGGGATGAGCTTATAAAGAGAGATTTTGAATCTCTACATCTCAGCCAGAATATGGCACATGATAGAGCTGAATGGAAACGAAGGATCCGTGTAGCCGACCCCAACATAATTGGGACCAAGGCTTAGATGATGATGATAATGATATGTAGGTATATACTTAATTTATGGTCCATCCCCCCATATACATATATTTTATTGTATGAAGAAGTAACTAATTACATTTCTAATAAATTACCATTGACAAAATGTCAAGAACAAGAAAAGAATTATTGTAAAGAATGAAAGAGAGTGATCAACAAGTAAATAAATATTTATTGTCATAGCTACAGATATTAAGAAATATAATCACTATCCTTCCTAGGGCTACTTAATAGAATCTGAATTGAAGGAGCAAAATAGGAAAAATAAAAAGATGTGTATTAAGAGTATGAGAACCAATTAAAAGTGATAGTTGGCACATAAAATAGGCAATAATATTATTTTTTTACATTATGGTAGCCACATTGAACATTAAAATACATAAATATACAACCGGACCAACAAAGTCAAGGCGGCATTATAGGCAAGGCGAGCATGGGCATGCGCATTAACAACTATGCTTGAGACAAATGTGATACTTTAGTTGTCTAGAAGTAGCTATAAGCCAAGGAATGGGGTATCTCATTTCAAAGTCGTTTTGACGGCGTGGAAATGGAAACTTACGGAAATTTTGATGAAAAATTTGATAAATGCAACCATGCATGTTTAGACGCCAAAACGAACGTATTAAGCCATGAAATTTTACATGTGTGGTCTCTACTCATAAATGCATTGTTCTATGCAATAAAATTTTCATATGGGGGTAGGTTGGGGAGGGGTCCTTCATGTGGGAGGTAAGATAACTTTCATGTTTCCTGGGGATTTTCAATGAAGGGTTTCGATGACATAATTTAGGAAATAAGTTATGTAATTTTGCAAGTATGAGCTATAGCATGCATGTACTTATTTGTGTTATAACATTAAATATTGGATATGTAGGGCATTGGAATCAAATGGATTGATGATTAGCAGGAGCAAAACTGAGTATATGCATTGCAATTTCCGCCAATCTCGCAGTGTGAATGATGGAGCCAAGTTGGACAGAGTAGATATACCACTATGTGATAAATTCCGTTACTAGGGTTCTATTATTCAAATAGATGGGTATGTTCAAAATGACGTTTATCACAGGATCACTGCAGGATGGTTGAAATGGAGGAGCGCAACTGGAGTTTTATGTGATCGGAAGATCCCTCTCAGGTTAAAAAGTAAGTTTTATAGAACAGCTATACGGCCAACCATGCTCTACTAGAGTGAATGTTGGGCAGTGAAGAAACAATGTCTCAACAAGATGAACGTGGTTGAAATGCGTATGCTGAGATGGATGTGTGGGAAGACAAGAAAAGATCGCTTGAAAATGACTATATGAGGAATAAAGTGGGGGGTGACGAGCATTCAGGACAAGTTGCGCGAGGGCCGACTCAGATGGTACGGACATGTGCAATGCAGACCGACTAATGCACCTATACGAAGCAATGCTATTGAGTCAAGCACAATAAATAGAAAAAGAGGAAGGCCTAAATTAACATGGGACAAGCTTATAAAGAGAGATTTTGAATCTCTACATCTCAACCAGAATATGGCCTATGATAGAGCTGAATGGAAACGAAGGATCCATGTAGCTGACCCCAACATAGTTGGGGCTGAGGCTTAGATGATGATGATGATGATGATTGGATATGTAGGGCATCCCCACTTGGGTTGATAGTTTGTTGTTGATATTGATGCAATAGTCAATCATTTCATTGGCCCCAAGAACACTAGTGCAATGTTTCCAAGCAAACTCATAAAGCATGCATCGCATAAGTAATTAAAAATTCGAATAGCAAAAATTAGGAACGAATGCAATTATGATATACTATAAGTCTATAAGCATATACTATGTATGAGTATTAAATGGTGAAATAACCCCAACCCCCCTTTACTCCTCTTCAAAAAATAATAATAACTCTAAGGATTGCAATTATTGAAATTTCCATCGGAATTTTTGAGTTGTGCGCAAAAAAACTCAAAATCCATCAAAATTCATCAAAATCTTAATTGAAATTTCAATAAATGCAATCTTGGTAGCAGTTTCGATTGAAATCAACACAATCGCATGTTTCGGTACCAGATGCCGTCAAAATTGAATTTGTTGCCAAAATTTTGCCAATTTTGGCAAAACCTCATTCCTTGTTATAAGCAAGAATCTCATCTATATACCATAACAAAAATACACACCCTCCTTTTCCCAGTTGAACTAGATATAGACATTTAGCTAGATTTACTTGATTTTCATTGCGCCATATTTTAGCACTATTGTTGGTTTGGTGAGCAGTATTTGAACAAGACAAACCAGCTTCATTTCGATGTTGCATAACACATTTCCAGTTATCTCAAGAAAATGTCATGGCTTGGTATGTTGTATACGAAACACATACATCTGAAGATCGTGTGGGACCCAAGTCGATAGATACACACATCTGGGTACTACACTTGTGATTTAAGAAGCAAGAAGAAAACAATTGCAAGTTGTCTCAAATTAAGTATTGCGCTATGGCACATAGCGCATGGAGGCGTTTTTGTCTCAGCGAGACGAGGCGTAAGCCTCGAGGTGGTCGAGGCGTAAGCATCAGATTGTACCGAGGCATATATATATATATATATATATACACATATATATATGTGATGATTAGTAGGAGAAAAACTGAGTATATGCAGTGCAATTTCAGCCAATCTCGCAGTGTGAATGGTGGAGCCAAGTTAGATGGAGTAGATATACCAAAATGTGATAAATTTCGTTACTTGGGTTCTATCATTCAAACAGATGGGGATGTCCAAACGACGTTTGTCATAGGATCACTACAGGATGGTTGAAATGGAGGAGTGCAACTAGAGTATTATGTGATCGGAAGATCCCTCTCAGACTAAAAAGCAAGTTTTATAAAACTGCTATACGGCCAGCCATGCTCTATGGGATTGAATGTTGGGCGGTGAAGAAACAAGGACTCAACAAGATGAAATGCGTATGTTGAGATGGATGTGTGGGAAGACAAGAAAAGATCGCTTGAGAAATGACTATATCAGGAATAAAGTGGGGGTGGCTAGCATTGGGGACAAGTTGCGCGAGGGCCGACTCAGATGGTATGGACATGTGCAACGCAGACCGACTAATGTGCCTATACGAAGCAATACTATTGAGGCAGGCACAATTAATAGAAGAGGAAGGCCTAAATTAACATGGGAAGAGCTTATAAAGAGAGATTTTGAATCTCTACTTCTCAACCAGAATATGACCCATGATACAGCTGAATGGAAAAGAAGGATCCATGTAGCCGACCCTAACATAGTTGGGATTGAGGCTTAGTTGATGATGATGATGATGACGATGATGATATATATGTATATATTAAATATTTATATAAATAGCATACATATATGTATAAACATATAAATACATATATAATCCCATATATATATTCCATATATTTGTATATGGTTACATATACGTACATATGTATAGCTAAGTTATATATACAAATTTACATATGCATATGTGTAAATACTATATAGACACACACATATAGTCATATATATGCATACATATATAACAGAAATATATATAGATACACTATTACAGATACACACGTATATATAGATACATATCTATACATACAAACATAGTTATAAGTACACACATGCATATATATATATATATATATATATATATATATATATATATATCAAGGAAGCACAGGCACGTTGCTAGACACGGACACGGACACATGACACGGGAAATTTCTAAAATGTAGGACACAGACACGGCATAGGATGAGTGGAAAATATTTTTTTAATATATACATATATGTGGATGTATGATGTATGAACTGGAATTTATTTCAAATTTATCCAGATTAATGTATCTATGTATGTATAATCTTTATACATAAAGAGGTGTCTTTGTGTGTAGTAGAAACAATATGAAGTAGAAAACAAAACGTGTGATTTTTGTAAATATAGCAGATTACATAATATACATATGAGTTTGTATTACTCATCTAACTAACTTATTAGATTAAAATTTGATTCATAGTATCTGATTCAGCTCATACTTTACATATTGGTTCTTTTCAACAGATTTGTTTGTAATTAAGATTAGATCTCATCTCTATGAAACATTTTCTCAGTAATAAGACGATATAGCTGTAAGTTCAACATTTGCACTCCGAAATAGGCTAGACCGCAGCAGCAGCCACTGCAGTGAAGTTTCCAAGAAATGTCTGGGCAGTGGCCACCTGTGTCCGGGGTGCAGAAAAAGACCAAAATAAACTGGACACGTCCCAGCCATGTCCAAAACGTTTTGGGCCGTGTCCGGGAAGTGTCCGCGTCCAAAATGTGTCCGACACGGACACGGGGGCTGTCTAGAAGTGTTCGTGCTCCCTAGATATATATAGACACACACACACAAGAGTATGTGTACATACATGCAACATACAATGATATAAGTAGTAACATATCCATAGTTGTCAACAAACAAACATACACATACATAGATATGCACATACATACAATTTTGGGTGAATTTTTTTAGACACACAGTCTGAGGCTTACGCCTTGCACAAACTGAGGCGTACACCTCTTACTGGTAGATTGAGGCTTAAGCCTTGAGGCGTCCTGGAGACTGTCTCGCCTCGAGGCGTACGCCTTTTAAGCCTCGAGACGCATTTTTTTAAACCATGCATGTGAGTTGGTATGGCTTTATAGGTACGGCTCTACTGTGGCACATAAACCTGTGAGTTGGTATGGCTTTATAGGTATGGCTCTACTGTGTGGCCTCAAAGTTTTGATAGAAAACATATGTCTCTACTGTGTGGCCCCAAAGTTGTGATAGATACATATATCCAGATACTACACTTGTGATTGAAGAAGCAAAAAGAAGGCAACCGTTGCTAGATCTACTGCTCAAATTAAGTATTGTGTTATGGCACATACACATGTGAGTTGTTATGGCTTTATAGGTAAGGCTCTACTGAGTGACCTCAAACTATTGGTTTCTGATTTTGTTATTATGTTTGGTGACAGTAGTATTGTGTTTCATGAAGGGAAAAGGAACAACAAAGTTGAATTCCACTTAGCGCATGTAGCTACTTAAATTAAGCGGACATATATACTATGTCCATAGTCCAAGGACCAAGTTGCTCACATCTTCACCAAGCCATCCAAGAAGCCCTTCTATCTTCTACTCGGCAAACTGGGAACATCAGACATCTATGTTCATGCTTGACGAATTAGAATAGATTTGCATTCTTGTTATTTATTATACATTTCAGGTCCACGTTTACTTTTTTCAAGTTTCCAGTCTATATGTATAGCGGCAGTGTTCATGACATAGTGATACACGAATAGGGACGAGCATTGGACGTGACCAGCCTAATCCAACCTACGACCCAGCCCGTATAACCCAACCCACAACTTTGATGGGTGGGCCGTGCTAGCAACTTAAATCTAAATTTCTAAATAGGTCGCTCCTAGTCTTAGGTAAGCCCAAACCAGAAGACCCGAATACCAGTCCACTCAAATTATATGATTGATATTTATATATGTGACCATGGTTACTGCAAGAAGCAATAATATCAACCACTATGTAGAGTTTTTCTTTTTATCCACTATGTAGAGTTGTACATTGATTTACCCATAATATGTGGCCATGGTTATTGCAAGAAGCATTCATACAAACCACTATCTACATTGATTTGCTCATAATTCTTGAACCCCTCCTCCGCATCTGACATGGTGCCCCATCATAGGCATTTGACATTGCATTCCATGCCCTGCTCACAGCTCTCAGTGAAATTTTAGCTATTGAATGCAGACTTATGTAGACTTCTCTAGGAAGCAAGTGATATGAGGTTGTTATGCCAATTTAGTAAGGGTCACAAGGCATGCTAATCTTATACTTTTAGTTTGTATCTCAGAAAGGGAATCTTCAATGCAGCCTTGGTACTCAAATGCCATATTGGTCAAATAGGTTAGGATGACATGCGCAATATCTACCACTTTGCTGAACTCGCTGTGATAGTTTTATGGGTTGTCATGTAATAATTACTAATGTATGTGGAACGCATGTTTTGTAGGTAGGCCTTGGGTTCTCAGCATGCACGACGCTTAATACATCCATTATCTAATCCTAAAGCAGACTGATAAGGAGTAACTTGAAAATTGGAGAAGAGAATCTCAATTTCAAATTATACTTTCTTATATGGATCAGTCCAAACCCAGACAATAGGTCTAGGATTGAGTATGGGCACCAATATTTTCAGGATTATCAGAGCCGAAATCCGACCCGAGACCCATCTAACAATTTATGTTTTGGTTTGGACTCACCAAAACCCAGTAAGAGGTGATTGACGCTCATCCCTACCCACAACTCTAGTATTTTCTACCACCACTAAGTTACCTATCAACTTTCAAGCATAATGCCTATTTCGCTAAACATTGCAGACCATGGTTGATGAAACAACCAAAGTGGTGAGAACATAAAAGGAGTGAATTATATCATATAATCAAGTAGTTCAGTTGGATTTCTGTAATATAGGATATACGAGTCGGTGATATATATAACAGATAATCAAGTGATCGCAGTTGATTTCAGTAATGTATAGGTCATAATATCTTCAAAGACAAGAAATTACCAAATGCAAGCAGCAGTTATGGCAATCACCCATTAATAACAATAAATTCAGCTTAAATGCGGTAGCGTGTGTTAATACATTACTGTCCAAAGCCCTATTGATGCAGGATTATCCCTGCACTTGGGTCCAAAAGCCTGGTAGTGCATCCGACTGATCTTAATTAGTTCTATTTCACTATTGAATTTTGTTGTAGGAGTTATTGTGCAATTATTTCAGTTTTAAGACCTGGATGTAACTTCAGGGACTTGTTTGTAAGTTCCAAGATTTATTAGAAGTGTTTGGTCACAATTTTGCAACAATTAGGGGTATTATTGAATTTTGGCTTTTAAGGTAATAATTCCCCATTGCCCATCTTCCCCAAACCAAGATAGTACAGCAACCAAAACTAATACTCACATAAAAGATGGTGATGCACATTCTTGTTGCATTTCAAAATTCAAACCAAAATCCCACACTAAAATATTACTACACATCAATGATGAAATGTGCTAGAATAAGATTGTGGACATACTGCTTATGATGTTTAGGTTTTAGATGAGACCCCACGCTGCCCTCGCTGGTACCGTCATTGGTAACTGAATCGGAATCAAAAGAGACACTGGGAACGAAGTCGGCAACAATAAGCCTCAAGCACCTGGCATGCCCACCAGCAGCAGCAAAGTGCAGAGCAGTTCTCCTATTCAGGTAGTCGGCAACAAAAACCTGTTTTGTTTTCCAACACAAACAATCAAAATCAGCCGGATGTTAATTAGTTTTCTAGATATTTAATGGGTTTCATATCAGTTGTCTGTAGAAGAAGGGTAAGCAATCCGCACATTGCACCTGGAGAGCATAAGAGTTTGAACAACCTCCCAATGTCCGCACCTGCATGCTTGCATTAATGCTGTCTGCAGCCAAAAGAATATGTCAAACAGGCACCCACAGAACCAACATTGATGTGGAACACATCTTGAAGAAGAAGAAACAAGATAAACGACAATTCTCAAAATTCAATTCATATTCAACTGCCCGGACATAGGCCTCAAGGCTGGCTTTTATAACACTACATGACTTGACCCACAAGCAATGGAAATGAAATCCAATTTAATAAAATTCGAAATTAAATAAAACCTAAAATTTAAAAAAAAAACATACACATTTACGACTAAGCACACAAACTAGATAATTTGCACTTAGGTCCCTAAATACTAAAACAAAGCAAAAACAAATAGAATAAAGTCTAATGCGTCCTACTTCAAACATGTTTGCACTTCTGAGTTGATATATAAATTCAGAATAATCTTTTACAAAAATAACTAATATGATCAATTACATACAAGGACCATGCTTGGTTCAAGTTGCACGCTTATCATCTAGGCACCATAATAAAATTCATCTATATAGGGACTAACATGAAAAGCAGAAAAACTCAAAATGCCTCCGTTAATTCTCCTTTCCTTCCCACTCCCTCCATCCTTTATGGGCATCAGTAACCAGCACAAGTGAGAGGCAGTACAGAAGGGTGAAAACTAGGGCAGGGTTCAGAATCCGTCAACACAAATGGCTAATAGTAGTGGTGGCGAAAAGAGGTGGTAGGGAGTGTAGGCCCTCTAATTTTCTGATCAACTGTAGCAAAAAATGTATTACAGACCTCATAGAATCATATAACTTGTAGTTGACTGTTTGATGTTGAGAGGGAAATTAAATAAACCATCAATTCAATCTCATGCATAATCCATGCAGCGGAAGGAAAAAATAATGTGGACATTATCATGCATGATTCACTGCTTAAAAAAATGTAACCAATCATGTATTGAAAAATCCAATGCTAAATATAAAAAGGTGCATTGATAATTATATGAATTACATGCAGAGTCCAGGTAAGATGATGAGGAGAATAAAGTTACTACATGTGATTTGTGTGTTCTCAATTAGAGAAACCCTAAGATTGAGCAAAAAGATCAAGCTCCTTGATGTATCTATCAGTCATGTGGCCAAATAAAGGGCACCGATACCTATCCAGCCTGAATCAGAAGTTGCTTGACCTCATGTGCTTCTCTTCAAATAATTTCTTAGTGCACATGCATACATTAAGTAGAGATGGTAATCAGGAAGGAGCGTCTAATCACTATCTAACAATGGAAAAAAATATCAAGATGTAGTTATAAGAAAGTGAACCCTTAGTATTATCATAAGGATCATCTTGCACCCAATTGATTATTATAGCCTGTGTTGTACAGGCGGGCGCCCAGGCGGTGCCTAGGCGGCCCAAGCCCCGCCCTAATCTGGGCTCCCAGAAGTAATACACGTAACTAAGCTTTTATTTACTGATTTCTATCAATTGATTAGTATTTACTTATCTACTTATTTGTATTAACTTATCTACTGATGTGTATTTACTTATCTACTGATTGGAATTTATGTATCTACTGATTTGTATTTATGTATCTACTGATTTGTATTTACTTATCTACTGATTTATATTTACTTATCCACTGATTTGTTCATCTACTGATTTTTTATTCATCACATTATTTAAATTTAGGGCTTTGTAATTGTTCGTCTAGTTTTTAAAATTATTTAATCATCTACTGATTTATATTTGTTTATCAACTGAGTTGTACTTTTTTATCGAACGCTTTGTATTTGTTTATCTACTGATTATAATTTATTTATCTAAAGCTTTGAGTTTACTTATCTAATGCTTTGAACTATTTTATCTACTGAATGTGTTTAGTTATCTAATGCTTTGTAATTATTTATGTACTGATTTGTATTTATTTATCTAATGTTTTGAATTTTTTTATCTACTGATTTGTATTTACTTATCTACTGATTTGTATTTATTTATCTACTAATTGGTATTTACTTATCTACTGATTCATATTTATTATCTACTGTTTTTATTTATTTATCTACTGATTAGTATTAATGTACTGTTTTAACTTGTCTACTTTTTTACTTTATTAATCTACTTTTTGTTTTATAAATGTACTGCCTCATGAATAGAAATACAAATATAGTTAACATTTCTGATTTCTGATTTATGAGTAATCAATTTGTGATTAACTCAAATTGGCTTTACAAAAGCGCAATAAAGGAAAATGGCAAATATCTTCTTAAAAAGTACTACAAATTCAGGTTTTTGAATGTACTATTTTTACTATATATGTAATTTAGTAGGAACCAATGAATTATTGTGTTTTAGCTAGCAATGTCCAGTATGAAATATGTTGCAAGGAACCTTGAGTAGCTAGATTTACAAGATCCTTGTAAGGATTCCTGGTTTAAATCTTTATATCGTGCATTGATAGTAGATAGGACTGGGCAAAAAGCCAAACTTGATCGCCAGATGAAACGACTCAACCAGACCACCCAATCCGATCCACTTTGGACAGGTAGTGTGGTCAAGTTTGGTCTGCAAATTCTTTAGACCTATGAAAAGTTGTGTTACAAGTGCTTAGGGTACAGTGTGTGCCCTAGCATATATTTATAGAAGAAACAAATACATTTATAATAACAAAAACAAGAGAAACGAGACTACAGAACTGTCGGTCTGCCGACATGTCGGTACTACGGACAGTAGGTCGGTAGTACCGAGAATAACATTTCGAGTTTTGTATCTTTTACTGTTAATGAGTCGGTACTACCGACAAACAGGTCGGTAGTACCGAGATAAGCAGTCTTCAGTATATCAATACTCCGTTTCAAGCTGGAGCATACACATCGTGTATGCCCAGCTTGTTGTAAAAATTTTGGAAGCCGGCTGGATGCAATGGCTTTGTGAGAACATCAGCGAGCTGATCTCCAGATCTGACGTGAGGAGTCATAATCTTTCCATTCTTGATCTGATCTCTGATGAAGTGGCAATCAACTTCTATATGCTTGGTGCGTTCATGAAAGATTGGATTCTTGGCAATATAAATCATAGCTTGAATATCACACCTGAGCTCTATGGGAGACAACACGGGAATTTTTAATTCTAAAAGTACAGATTGAACCCACTGCAACTCACAACAAGCATGAGCCATTGCCATGTATTCCGCCTCCATGCTAGATCTAGCCACAACATTCTATTTTTTACTTTTCCAGGTAATAAGATGATTTCCTAGAAAGGTACAATATCCAAAAGTAGGCCTCCTGTCATTCAGATTACCAACCCCATCTGCATTTGCATAACCAATAAGAGTCAGAGTAGAAACAGCAGTCCTAGGTTTGTAGTAGGTTATTCCCTTCCCAGGTGCACCTTTCAAATATCTGAGAATACGGAAAATTGTTGTCCAATGTGACTTCCGTGGTGAGCTCATATGCTGACTCACCACTCTTACAGCAAAAGAAATGTCAGGGCGAGTAACTGTTAGATATATCAGTTTACCAACAATTTTCCCGTAATATCCTGGATCTGGATAATCAATATCATCAGTCATCTCCTTCACATGATAATCCATAGGAGTAGACACGGGCTTGGACCACTCATACATGTGTCATGAAGTAACTCCAGCACATATTTCCTCTGACATAAATTAGTACCTGTATGAGATCTAAGTACTTCAATACCCAGAAAATACCTTAGTTTACCCAGAACCTTTATGTGAAATTGCCTCTGTAAGCCTTCTTTCACACGAGATATGCCTACAGCATCACTCTTAGTGATAACTATATCATCAACATATATTGCAATAATAACAGATCCAGCAGAAGAACTAGAATAGAATAAGGAGTGATCAGTCACGGAACGAGAAAGGCCTAGTTGTAATACAACCTCACTGAATTTGTCAAACCACGCTCTAGGAGATTGTTTCAATCCATAGATGGCTTTCTTCAATCTACACACCTAATACTCCCCCTGAGCAACAAAATCAGGAGGTTGCTCCATATATACCTCTTCCTGTAGATCACCATGAAGAAAGGCATTCTTGACATCAAGTTGAAACAGAGGCCAATCAAAGGTAGCAGCCAGAGAGATGATAATCCGCATTGAATTCAGATGAGCCACAGGAGAAAAGGTCTCAAAGAAATCAACCCCATATGTCTGAGTATAGCCTTTTGCTACCAGTCGAGCCTTATCTCTCGACCGATCCATATGGGTTATGTTTTGCTGTAAACACCCATCTGCATCCTACAACATTTTTATCGGAAGGTAAGTCAGTAAGTTCCCAGGTGTTGTTTTGTAAAAGAGCAGACATGTCACATTTGCATGGCCTGCTTCCAACCATTATCCTTCATAGCATCAAGATGATTTCTTGGAATGACCACAGAGTCAATCCCAAGTGCAAAGGAATGTGCCTGCTTAGATAGTCTGGACAAACAAGACACTCCTGCAATAGGATGTCGAACAATACAAGAACGAGTACCTTTGCGGACAGCAATGGGAACATCAAGATCAGATGGTTCTTCACGATTCTCTTGAGTAAAGGAAGTTGGGGAAGGCTCAGAGACTGGAGACTCTACCTCCTCTGGGTCTCGTTTGCCTCGTCTACTGTAAACATGTGGAAATTGTTGAATCGTAGTATCATCTGCTGACTTCTCTTCCTGGACTATAGTATAGTCAGGGATGATGAGTGGCACTCTCTCACTCTGATGTGGTGGTGGCACTCTCTCACTGATAACTGATGGTGACACTCTCTCACTCTCACACAATTGCTCCCCCTTACTGAGAACACTAGAGAAATATGGAGTAGACTCATAAAAAGTTACATCCCCAGACACAAACACCCGACGGAGACTGGGACAGTAAGATTTGTAACCTTTGTTGGTATTGGAGTATCCAAGAAAAAGAGTCCTAATTGACCGCGGGGATAATTTATCAGCCTTAGGATTAAAATTGTAGACAAAGGAGGTATAACCAAACACCCTAAGGGGAATAGGAAAGGGTTGATCATTAGGATGTAGGACAGAAAAAGGAGTACGTCCCTGAAGCACCGATGACGGTTGCCTGCTAATAAGAAAGCAGGCAGTAAGTAAAGCATCAGACCAGAATCTTTTAGGAACGTTAGATTGAAACATAATTGTCTTGGCAATATCAAGAAGATGACGATTTTTCATCTTAGCTACCCCATTTGTTGAGTGTGAGGACAGGACGTACGATGTATCATCCCAACATAACTACAAAAATCAGCCATAGCACTTTGGACATATTCTAAGGCATTATTAGATTGAAGAATTTTAATATTGCAATCAAATTGGACTTTTATTTCTTGATGAAAATGCTTGACAATGGATAATACAAACTCTTGACTTTTCAACAAATAAATCCATGTCATGCGAGAAATATCATCCACAAAGAAAATAAAATAGCAAAAGCCATTATTGTTGTTGTCTTTTACAGGACCCCAAACATCCTTGTGGATTAACTCAAAGGGACAAGAAGCTCGTTTATTGACTCGACTGGGATAAGACATTCTATGATGTTTTCCCAATTGACAGGACTGACACTCTAAAGAAGACACCTGAGATAACTCAGGTTCTAGCTTCCTCAAGCTCTCCAGAGAAGGATGTCCATATCTGTAGTGCCACAGTAAGGGAGAACCGCTCAAAAGGATAGTCGGAGCAGGAGCGAATACTTGGCGAGGCGGACTTTCACCATGGAAGAGGTAGATATCACCTTTCCTAGGCCCCCACCAATCGTCCTCATACTCTTGTAAGACAAAACAAGAGGGTCCAAATGTTATCGTGCATTTCAGAGTATCAATCAATTTTGCAACAGAAAGAAGATTGAATGGAAATGCAGGCACATAATGTACAGATTTAACATCAATCCTAGGAGTCAGAGAAACCGATCTACTGGCTAACACTCTCCTCACTGAACCATCTGCTATAGTCACAGATTGGTGAGGAATATGTGAGTCAATGGAATGAAGCAGTC
Organism: Alisma plantago-aquatica; assembly: GCA_963693085.1. Taxonomy (NCBI): domain Eukaryota; kingdom Viridiplantae; phylum Streptophyta; class Magnoliopsida; order Alismatales; family Alismataceae; genus Alisma; species Alisma plantago-aquatica. The sequence goes on along the minus strand of OY856413.1, from coordinate 75,596,348 downwards.
TCTTCATACCATTCATATGTTGTGAAGCTCCAAAGTCAACCACCCATGAAGAATTTGAACCAGAAGCCAGTAAAGAGGTAGCATGATTACCAGTAGTAGAGGCTAAGTGTGTTGAAGAAGAAGAAGATGATGATGATCCCATACTCAGATGTTGAGTAGCCAAAATAAATCTATCATACTCCTTGGTGAGTGTGATGCCAGAAGGTCCAGAACTCGATGCATAAGGCTCAGAAGATGCAGTAGTACCAGCATAGTTTGTTGCCACCACAGGAGGTACAGCAAGTATGCTATGCTTCTTCCAAAATTTATCAACAGTGTGTCCACGCTTATCATAGAAAGTACACTTAGGACGTGTGCCACATCCTCGGCCTGTATCTGGACGTCCTCCTCTTAATGCAACAGCAACAGCAGCACGAGAATCTCTAAGAGATGGGATGGTTGTAGAATCAACAAGTTTAAAGTTGGACTGCATAATCCGTGAGAAGACTTCTTCCAAGCTAGGAAGTTTGTCAGAGGCTAGGATGAAATTGCGGGCTGAACTGCACGAAGAACTCAGACCTGATAAGAACTTTGTTGTGATCAAGTCATCTCAGTCCTAGATTTGTTCTTTGACAATCATCGGATGATAAAAGCTCAACTCTTGAGCAATAGCTTGGACCACTCCAAAATATTCTTCCAAAGGTTTGTCTCCCTGTCTTTCTGCAAACGGGCGGTCATAGATCATAAACTGACGAAGAGCATTCTTTTCTTGAGAATAGTGTTTCTTTACTGCATTCCATATTTCTTTGGCGGTAGTGTAGAACATGAACCTAGCAGCGATCCCAAGTTCAATGCTCCCCCACAGCCACGTCTTCACCAGACTGTCATGACGCTTCCATTAAGCATAGCCTTCGACAGTAGAAGCAGGAGGATCAGAATCAACATGTGTTTGCTTTGTCTTTGGACTCCAATATTGTATGGACAGCATTCATCCACAAGAGATAATTTTTCCCGTTTCGCTTGATGGAGGGGATAGGTGACATCTCATTGTAGACTACGGATGCCTGGGTGTCCTCCATATTTCAAGCAAAAGATAGAGTGACGGGATGATACACGTCACAATAGGAAAGGGGTGACGGAGGGATACATGTCACGATAAATGAAGAAGTGACGGAGAGATACACGTCACGTCAAAGGATTAGATGCATAACTGATGCATCCACAGCCCCCGACTGAGATTTCCTAATCACACATGGAGGAGATGTGATTAGAAATTAGGTCGATGGCGGCGGTGACTACTGCAGCTAGAGAGAAAGGGTAGAAGAGGGGAGGGTTGCCGAAGAAGTGGAAGAGAGAAGGGAGCAACAGCACTGGCTGCCCTATGGTTCCCTAGGAGCGAACCCGCTCTGATACCATGTGAAAAGTTGTGTTACAAGTGCTTAGGGTACAGTGTGTGCCCTAACATATAATCATAGAAGAAACAAATACATGTATAATAACAAAAACAAGAGAAACGAGACTGGAGAACCGTCGGGTCTGCCGACATGTCGGTACTACCGACAGTAGGTCGGTAGTACCGAGAATAACATTTTGAGTTTTGTATCTTTTACTGTTGATGAGTCGGTACTACCGCTAGACAGGTCGGTAGTACTGAGATACGCAGTCTTCAGTATATCAACAAGACCGTCTTAAATGGTCTGGTCACAGTCTAGGTAACCAGTTAAATAGTCAAACTAAACTTGACAAACAATATATAATACTTGTATCAAAAGAAACATATACTTTCTATGATAAATGCATTTGACATAGATACATTATATTTATTTATATATATATATATATATATATATATATATATATATATATATTCTTGTAGCCGACCCCAACATAGTTGGGATTGAGGCTTAGATGATGATAGATGATGATGATGATATATATATTCTTATAGGATAAGAGAAATTAATTGTTAAACAAAATATGACGAATTGGAGGCCAAATTACCACCATCGCCTCAAATGGTCTATTTAAATAAGAGGTAGTCGTCCAACCCTAGTTCCCTATGGTGACACCAATCTTGTCCCAACTTCCTATATTCAATGATAGATGACAACTGTAGGCTTTGTAGCCACCATTGGTGCTCACATCTAACCTTCTTTTGCATGTGTTAGTGGTATACTGCTTCTAGACCGAACTTAACCAGACTTGACCATACTTTCATGATCAGTTAAGTTTAGTACAAACCATGCCTATAGTCAAATCTGATTTGGAATATTCCACACTTATGTGTCTTTCGGTTTGTGGTTTCAGGGTAGGGCCAGACTTGACCAGCCACGCCAACCCCTAATAGCTGATCTCTAAGAAGAATTTTATTGCACATGATCATGTGAGGGGAATTAATGTGTATAATGCAGCCTAAATTATTAGTATGTGGAAAAATTGACAGCCCTAGCGAGGCGCCACGTGCTATGTTCACAGATTGACTACAAGATGGCATCATCCTATGGGACGGAGAGTCTCTTATCTGCAATCAGGATGACACCCTATGCAAGGATGGCAGCCATAATTGTGGATGACTGTTTTCTAAGAACTTCAACTACGTTTGTCTGGTCATCTGTGGCACCTTTTGATCTGATGTTTGCACTTTCTAGCTTGATCTTTACCCTTTAGGCTTGATGTTTGCTCCCAGGTTCCAGGCTCTCGCCATGATAGATTAAGTGATTTTAACCGTTATGCTTTCATGGTTGTGGTGGTGGTGATGGTGGTGGTGGTGATAGATAGATATAAGTATAATGGTAGGTTAAACCATAAGGCTACATGTAACTCAAAGAGATTCATGACTTCTGTGAGGATGGAAACATGAGAACATAGACTTCAACTGAATAGGAAACTAGAATACCTACAGAAAATTTAAGGAAATGCATGATCTCCTTATCTTATCCAAAAAAAAACTGAAGCTTACACTGAAGTTTATGTTTTCCCTAATAGTATGACTTGGTCCTCATATAGATACCACTCCGTGCTTATGTACATAATTAGCTATGATAGGGTCGCTTTATAAAATCTGTAAATCTTTCCTCTATAATGTAAATTTGCAAAACAGTTTGTGGCTATGTATCTGTTAGGCAGGACGAGAAGTGTTCTAGGTTTACAGAAATAGGTCAAATTTGCATGTTGATATCATGCTCTAATCTATTTTTATGGTTGGCTCCACCATTTTATCCTGGGTTTTCAACAGTGTAGAGCAACACAAATAGAAACAATTTCGTGTATGTAGAGAGTGTCAAAGGTGTGGGATCCACCAATCCTCATACAAAAACTACTCCATTAAACTGCTAAACATTTGCAAAAAGTTGTCTGCACCAAAGCTTGAACCTAGAACAGAAACTGAGGATCATTTCTGCAAATCTGAGGGTGACCTTAAAGCCTACATCCTCTACCTGCAAAGTCACTTAGTTACTCTTGAGAAGTTGCATTAGGAGCATTCACTTTAATGCTGTCTTGCTTGACAGTTACTCTAGAATCTCAAGACATGTATTTGCAACTTGCAAGTTCCCTTGTCAAAACTCTATGAAGTCAAGAAGCCTTTTTAGCATTTGCATGCCTTGACAATTGTTACTATTACACCAAATATGTTAACTTTAGCAACCTCATCTAGCAAACAGCAGGACGCTCGCCAAAGGGAGCCGATGTCAAGTTTCTGGATATAACAACACCATTAAGCTAAATCCCACAAAGCATGAGAGACCCATGTTTCCATAATCAAACTGCACAGGCCAGTCAGACAATTGAGCTAGGTAATTTTCAGCATGACAGACCGTAGTTTAAATGAAAAGTGTGCGGACAAGTCAGACCAGTGAAAAGCAGTCCCACAGTCTGGAAAGATATAAAAACCAGTGTAACTTTATTCATGAGAAAACCATTCAGAGCGGTGGCTGGTTGAACTGCAGGAGCCAGACCAGACTGAATCGACCAGTCCATCTAAATCTGAACTCAAAATTGCACATTAGCATGTCAAGAATAAAATTCTGAACGTGATTTTTGTGGAACAAACATGAATTCCTCACCATTGTGCCAACAACTATGTGATGTGCCATATCAATTCGTTGTATATGCAATACAATTATAACATCTCAAAATTCATTGGTAATGGTTTTGGAAAAGATGGACTCGAAAAAACCTAATTTGTACTACACATAATAACAACAAGGTGCACCTCCCTTTTAGGAGCCTAAAGCTAGAAACTCTAAGATAAAGTGCACTTGGCTTGTCAATTCTGAGATAGGTGGCCTCCTTGAAAAATCTTTCCCAGGATGCATGTGCATAAGAAACAAGAAAGAGGCCAGTGTAAAAATCAGTAGGGCCAGTCATAACTCTAGCAAGCTGCTAACATCCTGAGCTTAGGCATCACCTGTGGCATCAAGCCAGCTCTGCTCTTAATAATCTATGGGGCTCACATGGACTAGTGGCACTGTATTTTTTAGTCATGTAGTTCAGATCCAGACATAAGAAATGATTATCTAGAGGAAGAGGTGCAATGGACCCGCCCTTGCAATGGTAATACCACAACAAAACTCAATGGACCAACCATAGTTGTTAAGGCGATTCTTAGGGAGCGCCTGGGTGTTTCTGGGCGTTTACTTTTTTTATAAATAATGCTGTTTTTATGATATTTACACTCATAATTTCATATACATAAATATTAAATAATGACATTATTACATAGTATTACATAGAATTTATGCTAAATCACACCTACATGACCTAAACTAGAACCAATTGGCCCTAATTTGAACTCCTTTGATCCAAATTTGATCTAATTTGACCTAGTTTGCCATATCCTAGCCTAGATCGGACCTAATTTTGTATAACATGACCTAAGCAGGCTTAATTTCCCTAAATTTTCCCTATATTGGCCTAAATGAGACTAAATATGGCGTAATCAGACATAATCTTTCCAAGTTAGAACTATTTCCTCAAATCCTACTTGTTTCCCCAAAATCAAACCTAATATTGACCAAATTTGACATGATTTGGCCTAAATCAAACCTAATTTTGCATGATATGATTCAACCGAACCAACTACCTCAAAAATTACCTATGTTGACCTAAACAAGATCTAATTTGGCCAAATCAGACCTAATCTCACCAAATAGACCCATTTCACGCTAATCAGATTGTTTCCCCCAAATCAGACCTAATCTTCCCAAATTTCACCTAATCAAACCTAATTTTGCACAATGTGACCTAATCAGACCTAACTACCGCTACTTTGCCCTATATTGATCTAAATGAGGCCTAACATGGCCAAATCAGACGTAATTTCCCCAAATCGGACCTATTTCTCCCAAATATGGCTTGTTTTCCCCAAACTAGACCTAATTTACCCAAATCTGACCTGATTTGAGATAGATCAGACCCATTTCAACCATAAAATGACTCAACTTGTCTGATCAATGCAGACCTAACTTATGCCAAATTAGCCTTTAAGTGGCTCAATTTGGGCCTAAAAGGCCAAAGGCGGACACTTAAGTCATCTAAGGGGTTGGGCGCCCAATTTGAGGCAGACTGCCCAGAGCCTAGGGCGCCTTGATAACCAAGGGACCAACAAGGGGTTATACTAGAGTAGAAAAAAAGGTGTGGGCCTATACAAATGAGTTTTGACAAGAATGTCAAGGTCAAGAGGCTAGTATAGTGGAGGAGATTATAAAATTCCAAGATTTATACAACAAAGGTCATGGGTATGATGGGTTCAAAAGGCATCTATTGTGCGCCTCCCTCATGGGCCTTATCACGCTCTCAGCACTAGATCCAAGGTTAAGCAGGCTTGGCTAACTGTAACTCTACGATTTGTGACCTTCATTGGAAGCCTCACTTAGATCATGTATGGGTGAGGTAATCATGCGGAAGAGGCTCATGTTAGTTTGTGAGGGTCACTCGGAACTTCAAGCAAGTTGCTTGCATCCTAGGCCCAAGTTTTCGAAATCAAGGCAGAAAATATTTAAAGCTGACAATACTGTAAAATATTGATACCAGTGGTATTAACTTGTGATTTGCTAAAAAGGAATCACCAATATTGATACATTTTAAGTTAAGATAATGTAGGTATCTAGATATCTTTAGAATTTATGTTCTCCGCATCTTTTAATTAACTTGAATCATGCATTTATCTATAACTTATATTAATAATGCAAAAAAAAATTTAAATAAATATCAGTATCTCATATCTTGCAGCAATTTATAACTAAATTGAATAGATGAGTGAGGATTCACTTATGTTTATTATGTTTATTAGTGTGTACGTTCTACGCAAAATTTAAAAGGTGCATCGAGTTTATATAAATAAGTATGATGACAGTTTTATTTCAGAATAATGATAAATGTTTATGTTCTTAACTAGTGTATGAGTTCTATGGAAGAAAGAATATCGTATGTCTAGCATGTATATGCTTCTTCTTTTTGGTCATTAGCATGTATATGCTTCTTGCATGAAGTGTGCTGCCATTAGTATGTTGTGTGTACATGTATGTATTTATGTGCTTGTTTGTGTTACTGCAAACACAAATGTATATACATAAATATGCACACACAACGCCCCCATTTGCGTGTAGCATAGCAACAAATAGATCCCAACTTTGGGGTCAGCTACATGCATACTTCTTTTCCAATCAGCTCTGTTAAGGGTGATATTCTGATCACAGGGGAGATGCCTTGGGTTTAAATACCACCAAGGGTGCATTTACCCAAAGAATTTTTCCTTATCCTGATGGTGCTCTAGTATGTGCATGTCAATTGTGACTACCCTGGATTGCTAACTCACCCACATTGAACCTCAAGGTTTTTAGAATCCCTGGGGAGAATGCCCTCATTTGGATTACACGGACAAGTGCGTGCACATAAGTACATATTGTGTAAAATCAGTCCAAAAAAGGTTACTCTTCTGACCAATGGGTCAGTTCATTTTCGGGGAGTTACTAATTTTGATGATGTGATGCTAATGTTATAGCCGGTCTGACTAGTTCAACCTCTCGAACTGTCTTGGCTTAAACCGGTCCAAATCAATCATGGTCCAACCACTAGTTCGGTTCTAAAATTTTTGCGAGAGGTCCTCCACAACTAAACTTCTATAGCGTCCACTTCTAATGTGCATATTGCTATGCCAACTACTTTTGTCCTCCTAGTGGCAATATCACTTTAAGATAACTTCCTCCAAAGTATGTAAGCTGAACAAGGCTATCTATGGTCTCAAGCAAAGTCCACGAGCCTGGTTGACAAGCTCAGTCAAATTTTAGTCACCTTTGGCTTTCGTCGTTCTCATTCTGATCATTCAGTCTTTTATTCGCAAGACAGTGGTTGGACTTGTTATTCTGATTGTTTATGTGGATCTAGGTTTTGGAAAGCGTGAAGCGGGAAGCGTGCGGGTTGACCATTTGAAGCAGGGAGCGGAAAGCGGGCTTTAAAGCGGACCAAAGCGGGCACTTTTTGAAAAAGCGGTCTGCATTGTTTTCAAAAATGTAGAAAACTTTTGGTGACCGTCGTACTGCTAACATATCATTAATCAAGCATCTAAATGATATTTCATTACATCAGAATGACTTTTACATATGAAAAAGGGTCCTATTTACAAAAATAAATTGTTACAAGCTAAAAATACTCAAACATCATAAAACCGCATAGTCCTCGCTCAACAATCAAGTATCATACTAGTACTATGTACTTAATATTGTTTCAACAATTGGGCTTAGAAATTATCATTTAGTAAAAAAATTTGGAGGTAGTAGTAGTTAAATACTAGTACTCTGTACAAATATTGTTGACTGAGTAAGGTAGTCTTCAACATAATATAAATAGATGCACATTTAAATAGTAATAAAGAGAAATGCATGACAATATATAGTAGAATCAAGATAATTAGATATTACTCAGTAAATCCTAAAGAGCAATAAACTACTAGACTTAGTATATAATAAACAATATAACAAATTTTACTACCTTATTTTGTTACAGTCTATAGATGGTTGTGCAAAGTTTTTGTACAAGTATACAAAATGGCTGATTATTAATTTGTCAGTGGTAATAAACTACATTAAACATACATGCCAATATCATACATAGTAAATCATAAAGAACAATAAGTTACTGCACTAAGTACATAATTGACAATATAACAATATTTTACGACATCATTTTGTTACAGTCCACAGATGGTTGTGCAAAGGTTTTGTACAAGTATACCAAATGTCAGACTATTAGAATATCAGCGGTAATAAACAACATTAAATATACATGATAATATCATAAACAAACTTGAAAGTACAAAGTACTAGTCTAGCTGTACAGAGTGTACAAACAGCAGTAACAAAGTAAAGATAAATGCTAATTACTAAACTTTCTTACACCTTTTGAGATACAACAGTTGGAGCATCACATCTCCCAAAAGTATGCTTTCATTTTTCTATAGATTTGGCGAGTGATTAGGCCACTCCAGCAATATTTGTCGTGAAGCACCCTGAAGCGGTCGCTTAAGAGGGGCTGAAAAAGCGGCCTGAAGCGGCAAAAAGCGGCCGCTTCAGTCCAAAACGCTTCAAAGCCCGCTTCAGCTAAAATTACAACGGGACATAGGCTTGACCGCTTAAGTGGCCGCTTCACCCGCTTTTTAAATCACTGATGTGGATGATATTATATTATCTGGCAGTGATATTGTGGGCATACAGGAAAGTAAAACTCACTTAGAGAAACACTTTGTCACTAAAGATCTCGGAAAACTTCGATATTTCCTAGGCATTGAAGTCTCCAGATCATCCGCAGGACTGTGTCTCTCTCAGAGAAAATATGTACTTGATCTGTTGCAGGAAACTGGCATGCTAGGTTGCAAACCGGCTAACACTCCACTTGACCCAAACATGGACTGGGATGATGCAAACTCTCCTCCCTATGTTGATCATCACTAGTTCAAGAGGCTGGTAGGCAAGCTTATTTATTTGACTGTCACATGAGCTGATCTTACTGCTGCTGTCGGACTCATCATCTGGTATCTTGACAAACCCCGGCAATGTCATTGGGATGTTATATGCCATATTCTGAATTTCTGAGATATCTTAAAAGTTCTCCAGGGAAAGGCTTGATGTATAAAAAGCATGGCCACTGCAACCTATCCGGTTTCTCGAATTCAGACTATGCAGGGAGTCGTTATGATCGAAAGTCAACATCAGGCTATTGTCATTTGTGGGAGGAAACCTTGTCACCTAGCGAAGCAAAAAGCAGACTGTTGTCGCCTGATCCAGTGTAGAGGCGGAATATCGAGCGATGGCTCATACTACTAGCGAACTGTTGTGGGTTTAGAGTCTCCTTCAGGAGTTTGATGTATCTTATTCTATCCCTATTCCTATGTTTTGTGACAATAAGGCCTCCATTTTTATTGCGAGCAACCCCACATTTCACGAGAGGACGAAACATATTGAGGTCGACTGTCACTTTATTCGAGAAGCAGTTCTCTCTGGCAGAATTTGCACGCCATATCTCGGTACTGACAAGCAAGTTGCAGACATCTTCACGAAGATACTTCCCAAAGCTCGCTTTCAAACTCTAGTTGACAAGCTGGGCATGTTCGACATCTACGCTCCAGCTTGAGGGGGAGTATAGAGATATGTTGTTTTCTGTTATGTTTTGTTGAGTGTCATGTGCATAGCATGTGCCTCACTTATGTTGTTCACTTCTGTAGTTTAGTCCCATATTGCTCACCTCTGCTTTAGTCTCTATTCTCTTCTGTTATATAAGAGACTCCATTGTACGTTGTTTTACTCACTCAATAAACAAGCCTCAGTTTATCTATAACCCACCTAAGGCTCCCTCAGCCTGCTTAACCAGCCCCCTGAGCACAGCTTCAGGGTGCCTGCCTGAGGCCGCTTAAGTGAAAAGCACGATCTTAGATCACTTCCTAGGGCTAAAATGGAAATGCAATGTAATACTTAGTATGTAATATGAGACTATTGATATTGTATAACATTATTTACAAGTTAATATTATACTATTGTATTAAACGACTGAGTATGTATCGAAATATTGTATAGTAGTTATCTAGTGTGTATTACTACACTGATCTTGCTGCTAGTATATAATACTAACTATTATGTACCATTAAGTATATAATACTAACTATTATGTACCATTAAGTCTACTATAGCAAATAATGCTCTGTATATGTAATGTAATACTACGTGACTATGCCATCAATTAGTTTGTCATAAATCAATAATATTTACAGTTGTATTGTACTCATTACTTAGTAAGGAACATTAAGAAAAACAACAGTCAGACTGTAAATGTAATACAATATAGCGATGTAAAATATTGTGAAGTATTGACTATTGACTACTGTAAAATACTAACTACTAAGTATAATATGATGGTATGATACCAGTATATTATTGTATGTAACAAATACTAATGTATCACGTAATAACTATTAAATAGGTTACATGATAGTATGTTATTAGTATACGGTTGTATGTAATACATGTACACTGATGCTCCATCTACAGGTAAGTTACTATTAAGTTAGGGTGAATTTGACTCTGTTGCACGGGTTTAGTTATGTATACAAGTTTCTAAAAAATGATTATATATATGTATATGTGTGTATATATATATAGAGAGAGAGAGAGAAATGTGTGTATTTTTGTATAAATAATATAGGAAATTAATCGTCTGCTTTTCGAAAAGTGTCCACCTAGCGCTCAAGCGACCACGAGGTCTTGTCCGCTCGCCTCCCAATTCCCACTTTCTAAAACGTTGGGTGCCACCTAGTGTTGCCTAGGCACCAAGGGAAATGTGAGTTTCTTTTGAGCGGATAGAGCTGAGAATCTTGGAATCAGTTGTTGTATGCCCACTACACAAGTTGGATGCCTACTCGTGTGGCGTACGCCTAATCTTCTAGGTGGTCTGTTAAGGTGTAGTGTTGTTAGAATGTATGCACTTTGATAGGTACGAGGGATCCAATTATTTTTGTACATCTCTCCCACACGCATACAACATGTGTTTACATTTTTTCATGCCCAGAATTCTATTAATCATTAAGGAGAGGCCATTGGGTTCTTCCCCATCCCTCCAAGCTAATACTATGACGATCAACACATTTTTTTTCTTTGTTATTTTTCACCTATGCTTTCCTCCATTACGTTGTGGCTATCTCCACAGTTGACAATCACAAGCCATCTTTGATTTTATTCATCACCCTATGTTTGTTGTTTCCACTCTCTTCTATGTTCAAATCAAGCATGGTTGTTATTTCTATGGCCATCCTAGGTGATGTACAGCATTACTTTATATCATCGTACAAAATTTCAATCGAAATTGCAAAATTTCGACCGAAATTTTTGATTTTTTTTCAATCAGACATCGAAACGCATGTACGCAGAGAATGGGACGTCATTTCGTAGAAATTTCGCTAAAAATTCGCACTTAGGTGCGAAATTTCGCAAAACAGTGCAAATTTCACCCAGTTTGGGCCATATTTTCACAAAATGACACGAAATTTCTATCATTTCGAGATATTTGTTCCTAAGACTGTTGCCACTACATGTTAGGTATTTTGGCGATTCTCTTTGTATCTTTTGCTTATAGAGGCTATTTTCTTTGATTCTAAGGTACGTTTCCCCTATCCCTAGCCCATGTATACCTCTTTCTACGTTTACACTCTTCTAAAAGATGTGAAGAGATACTATGAAAAATAACAAAGTTCTAAGTGTTGTTGCTACATGTTAGGTATTTTGGCGATTCTCTTTCGAAAATCACATGAACTACAAACAAACTTGAGGATCTATGAAATAATAGTATTAAGTCTGCAATTCTACAATAAATTTGTTATTATTACACATGTTTATACATAAAATGACTTAAAAATAATGCATTTTCTTTGATCTATGTATACATGACCCATGTAACCTAACTAAATTTTAACACTAGACTTATATAAGTTGTAACATGTAAGTTTGTAACTTGCAACTGTAAGTTTTAAGGTCTAAGTGGTAAATTGTGGGTTTGTAAGTTGTTTACAATCTAACGGACTTGACAATTCTGTTCATTTGTGCACTCACTCATCAAGACATGGATCCCACCCTAACCTTTAAACATATAGATTTATTATATAATCTAGTGTGTTTATGTCTAGACTTTGTGTTTGCAGAATTTCGAAGCTTAATTCCTTCATTTTGCCATCAAAATTGCCATCGAAATTCTGTCGAAATTGTTCAGCTTCCTTCACTTACAAATGTGGGAGACCCCCCCATATCCAATATGAAATATTATTGCATATTTGAGTAGATCTTGGCGTTTAGATCATCCTGGTAAATTTTCATGATTTAATTCGCTTATTTGGTCGTCGAAATCGTTAGGGCCGTAAATATCGAAATTTAGTGTGAAATTTCGAAAAATTTCTATTTCTGGGCCATCGGACACGGCATCGAAATCGGACATTTAATTCTATGCTTTATATGTAAACCTACTACCCATGCTGCCATGCATGCTGCAATACTATAGTATTGCTAATGCTCCTTATTGTTGCAAGTGTCTCTGCTTGTAAACTTTGTCACTTGTAGCCCTATGGCTTCATACAATACAATACTATGCTTTGTCTTACTCCTAAAAACATGTAAGCCTCCCAAAGCAATTACTCATTTCTATTTTGTCTTCAGTTCACCTCTGATTTCTCACCCCCAAGCCTTCTTGTAAGCACTGTTACTTGTGGCCCTATTTTTGCAAATCGCTATGATGATTATCGTGCTCCTAACACCCCATAAACATTGGTTTGGTTTGGTTTTGGCAAAGGGAATGATTTGGTTAGATTTGACCAAATTTTAACGATTAAACAATGGTTCAGTTTGGTTTGGCTTGGTTTGGTTTGGTTTGAAGGTACAGTTTAGCAAACGGAACCGATAAATTTGGCTGGAAGCTTACTTACTACTTGTTTTCTTACTAATTGCAGTCATCTTCTATCATTTAGAACTCGATTCCCTCTTGGATTTCGCACCCTACTTTCGACCTTCTATCTCTACAACCGCAAATCTTTAGTTGTACGTATTTTGTCAAAGATATTACGTCATGGCAGTATCAATGTTCTCCCCGTACGGCCAAACGTATCTCTCTTGAGTGTTGACTACTTTAAAACGTTCTCTCACATTGCAACCTCAACTCGGTTTGGATTCTAGTGTTGTTGCTCTAGATACGAACTAGCCTCTTTATCAACGAGATGTTAAAAACACCTTCTAATAATATGGTGAACTGGATGAAAGAGTATTTATGGAGCAACTGCTAGGCTTCATTGCTCGTAGGGAGTGTAGCAAAGTGTGTCGTCCATGAAAAACTATATATGACATGAAGGCCTTGAACAAAGTCCACGAGCATGGTTTGAGAAGCTAAGCTAGATTCTTCTTAAGATAGAATTCATCAACCTCAAGGTGGTCATTTTCTCTTTGTTAAAAGGAGCATCGTTGGCATTATCATTTGCATTGAATATGTTGATGATATTATTCTCTAGGAGTGACTCTGTTGTCATCTAAGAGACATAAAAGTATTTGTGCTAGCCCTTTGTCACTAATGATCCAAGCATGGAAAAAGAAGGCGTGCCTCAAGGCTTCAAAGGCGTATGCCTTTGAGGCGTGGCGGCCCTTAATGAACCCCGAGGCATGCACCTCACTGTCCAGCTGAGAGGCGTGCGCTTTGGCGAGGCGTAAAAAGGTGTTGAGGCGTTTCTGAGGCGTAAGCCTCAATTCAGACCTCAATTTAAGCCTCATATGCACATGTATAATCTATATATATATATATATATATATATATATCTATGTGTGTGTATGCGCGCGCAAATATACATATATGTGTCTAAACATGTATATTTGTGTGTATAATCTATATATGTGTGTATATATACATACATATGTATCTAAACATGTATATTTGTGTCTATATATTTATGTATTTGTGTATGTGTCTATAATTTATATGCACATACATGTAATGTCGCACATGGTATACATTTGCATGTATATATTTGTGCATGTATATGTGTATATGCATATAATTGTAAGGTGTGTAAAGATTTACATGTATATATGTCAGTATTTTGTATTCTTTTGTATATCGGATGTACTTGCATATATCTGTGTATACGTATTGGATTTACATGAATATATCTCTATATTTATATAATTTTTTAAATGTGTATACTTGTGTATGCCTATGTGAATGTGCATACTTGTACTAACATATATATACATTAAATATAACATATGTGTGTATATATTATATAGATATATGTTATATTTAATATATATATATATATAATATGAATGCCTCGGTACATTCTGAGGCTTACGCCTCGCCTTGCCTCGCCAAGACAAAAACACCTCGTTACGCCTTACGCCTGTTTCAACCTTGGATCCAAATAAGCTAAGGTACTTCCTAGGGATTGAAGTTGCATGTACTTTATCTGCAGTTAGCTTGTCTTAAAGGAAATATACACCATATCATCCCGATGAAACTGGCATGCTAGGTATAAAACATGTAGATACCCTACCGGATGCCAAAGTGCCATGGGATGATGAATCTTTACCTTTTGTTCATAATAACAAGAGATATCATAAAGTTTTAAGGAAGATTATATACCTAATTGTTACATGTCATGGTATCACTTTAGCCATTGGCTTGCTGAGTAGATACCTTCATCGGCAATGTCCTTGGGATGTTTTGTGTCACATTCCACGGTATCTTAAGACTTAAGAGTTGTTCCAAAAAGGGACTCTACTACCACAAACATAATCAATGTAATATCATTGGCTTTATTTCTCTAACTATGCCGACAGTCGATCTCATAGAATATCAACCTCATAAGAAGGCTTATGTACCTTTGTTGGTGGAGATCTTCTTATCTGGTATAGAAAAAACATGTTGATAGTCTAGTGTTATAGAAGAATATTGGGCAATGACTCAAATTGCTTAAGAAATGACGTCGTTGTGTCGGTCAAAACTTTTCTTGATGAACTGCAGCTATCACCATCTATAGTTATGCCAATGCACTGTAACAAAGTTGATGCCATTTTGTAGCCAAAAACTCGGTCTTCCATGAGAGTACAAAGCATATTGAAGTTAATTGCCACTTTGTTTGAGATCGAACAAAGACTATCTGCACACCTTTCATCAGATTTGAAGAACAAGTTGTTAATATCTTCACGAAGAGCTTGAGAAAGAAGACCTTCACTACTCTAGTGGACAAGCAGGGCATGACTAATATATATGCTCCAGTTTGAGTGTCAAAGCTATTTTGCAGTCATATTATCAGTGGGCCTATTGGGTTTAGTTTGTTTGTTTATGCCTAAGACATGTTTAATCACACATAGTGTAATCAAGGAGTGAAACTCCTCTCTGATTATTATATGTCCATGTACCATAGATTCATGTTAAATATCAACTAATAGAATCAAGTTTCTATTTCTTTAAAGGATAATAATGAAAAGTTGTCCAGATTTTTATGTTGTGAAGGTTTCACTTCTTATGGAGCTTTCAATCGTTATGTATGTGTATTGTCATGGAGTTGTGCAAATTTTGTGTCCCCCGCTGTTCCAAGCATGGCATACTTACGGATTGTAATTGGTGTCATCTGGCTACATCGCTCGCCTGCCTATGTTAGTGCTATGTTGTAGGTGTTGATTGATCGCTTATTTGTATACCAGCAGTCTCCTTTTTTAATTCAAAATTTGCTAGATGCACACTCCCTGCTTGTTTGAGACTCCTATTTTGCACCTGTACCTGTTTGACACAGGTTTTTGGAGAAGTTTGTTAGAGAGGGAGTGTTCGATTGAGAGGTTGAGAGAGTGAATATTATATGGAATGAGTTCATCTGTTGTTTCCTTTGACAATTGGGTCTATAGTCCTGGCTTCAACTGAATGTTCAAGCTAGACAAGTGATTCTTCCAGGCTTAGTCTTAAGGGGGAGTGCTAGAGAATAAAAAAAGCTAATAGTTTTGTGTCCTGTAATCTGGGCCTGGGTCTATAGCCCATTGATGTAATAAGTGCAGATCTATGTTAAGCTCTCTCTCCTAGATATGAAGGAGTAGGGTTGCTTATTGGATTACAATTATTTTTTCATGAATCCAATATAACAGCCAACTGGCTAGCAGTTTGCAAAATTAAGAGAGCGATATAGTTGATTCATATCCAATTGTTCTTAATGAATTGCACCTTCAACAATTGATGGATAACATGCATTCCTGGTGATTGTAGGTCGGAGAACATTTTATGATACAATTGGAGCTTGATGCAGAACCCAAAAGGGAAATAGCTGAAGCTACCAACAAAGAAAAAATATAGACTTCAATTTCAGCAAAAGCTTCAACTTCAGGAAACTGTAATATGTGATCACCCAACTGGTACTACTTCCGTGTCTGTCTGTTCTATGTTGCCCAATGGTCTCCAAGTTACTTTCGATAAGTTCCAAACAAAAAGACAGAGAATCACAGTAAAAGCAGAGAAATGGAAAGCAGTTGACAGGGTCCAAACGAATGTAATCAATTTCGCAAGGGTCTGAGGTGAAGCCAAAAGAAACAACATAGTACAACACCTGTCCGCAGTAGTTCCTGGAGTTGACATCTGCGCCGTGTTCTAACAGCAGCGTGACAATCTGACCAGGAAAATAAGATCCGGGTTAACACAAGGGACAGGACTTCGAGGGAAAGGAGCTCCTGAATCAAGGCAGGCCGTTCACCTCATTGTGACCCTTGGCAGCTGCGAAGTGGAGTGGGGAGTTGAGGCCACCAAAAGTGGAGTACTTGGCGAGGCAGGGGTTGAACTGAAGCAGCATTCGCGCTTCCAACAGGTCGCCATCCCTTGCGGCCGACACCAGCCTCTCCCCGGAGGCGGAGCAGCCCAGTGAGTTGCCCATCTCCGCCGATCGAGGCGCAAGGAGGTCTCAATTCCGTAGCCACCGCTTTCAGTTGTCTCGTTGGCGGAAGGATGAGTTGGCTGCACTAGCGGGAGTGAGAACAGGTATGGTGGGTGGGAACCTGGGAGGTACTTATGGAAGTGACCGAAGTAAGACCCAATGGTTGGCTACTGCTAGTTGTGTTAGGCTGGGCAGCGGCCGCTAAAGAGGAAGACTCGTGTTTGGACTTTGGAGATTGCTGGTGAAAGCGAGGAGCCGAATGTCTACTCTATTTTCTTTTTCCAGGAAGCCGCAAGGTTTTGTAGTGATGGGATCCGGTGCATCATTAGTGCTAGAATGATCGCACCTCCCGCAAGATTTTGTTATAAATCATCCTACAATGTTGTAATGGGAGCATGTTATGTTATGCCAATTCCAATTTTATCATATATGTCTCTAATTTTTTATACAATCAATTATGTTTTATATATATATATATATATATATATATGGCCCATCTTTATTGTCCGCGCGGGTAGCTACCCGCCCCCCATTTCGGTTACTTATTTTTGAGTTGGTTACTTATGACATGTAGAGGGTTACTTTACCTTGCAAACTGCTAAGTTTCGTGCATAGATAGTTACATTTACAACAGCAGATTTTAAAACACAGGTACATATATATTTGTTATATATATCTGTTTTGTACGGGATTACTTTTTTAGTCTCATAGTTATTTTTTGATCAATATAATTACTTTTTTTGATAGTAGGGTTACTTTTCCAGCCACAATATTTTTTTGGCTGCCGAGTAGCGAAATCCAGACTACCCGCGCGGGCAATGAATGAATGGTCATATATATATATATATATATATATATATATATATATATATATATATATATATATATATATATATATATATATATATATATAACCATGTGCAACCCTATAGAGGTAATATATGTTCACGGTGAATCACGAGAGGTGTCTACCAGCAATAACTAGAAGAAAAGACCCTTTAAAATATGCCCCTCATACACGTAATATTGAAATGAGTCTAATTCTCCTCAGTCTCCTCCAGAATTTGCTTCCAAGATGTGATATATGTTGGGAAATAAGGTGCACATATAGGCAGCGAAAATAAAAAAATTATTGTCATATTCCCCATAAACTACCATATCGCGACAACAACTATATAATAGAAAGGATAGTTTCAAGGATATGTCTAGTCCTTGACCAAGTCCAGTGACATATTCCTCATCGTTGTAAATGTGCAACTGTTATCTACTTGCTCTTGGACGGTGTATGTGCAGTTCTTGGCCTTCACCACGGACAGCAGACTGGAACAACGCCTGTAGCGGCTCCTACGGTATCACCAGATGTCCTCCTAGCAACGGGCAAAGGTCACCTCGCCTCTATGGAAGTCCACGTAGACCACTAGGAACTCCACTTTGCGCTACCAGAGCCAACGGGAAGGAGTTGTCCCCTTCTATCAAAATACTACTCACTGACATGCTCTCCCACAACTGATCATAAGTTGTTCTCTCCCTTGCTATCCTTCCCTTTAATGGGTAGGACTTACTTGGGCTCTCTATTGGTTACCACAATCAAAGAGGATAACAATTGTCAGAGCAAATAATTCTCAATTGTATGTCTTGGGAAGCCTCCATTACCCCTCTATTTATAGTAGAGGTCAGGGTCAAGGTTCCCCATCGGTGTGGGAGTAGAAGGGTCTGGAATTAAGAATGTTCTAGAACATGTAAATTGCAAGACGGTCGAATCGCACAGAGAAACGGTCATTTCGCGCAGTTTCATATTCTGAATCAAATTGGCAATTTAAATCCAATTAATGCTCAACATGACGTCAGCATTAATCCTTGATACAATCGAATTTTCCCACAAACCGGGTATCTCACTGAGACGACTCACGCGAGGCAGTCATCTCGTGGCCCAGTTCTGACAAAACTCGGCCAATTCAGTTTCTAATCAACATGACACTCCAAACAGTCAGTTCAACACTTAAATTTGATGATTCCGAGTCTAGTCAGTTGATCTATTGATTAATTGAATACCTAAACACCTTTAGCATTCAATCTAAACATCATTCATAAATATACTCCTTTAATCCAAGTGTATCCTATGTGTGTGACCCTATAGGTCTAAAATTACATTGGTAATGAGTATTCATAACAAACTTATGACATCACAAGCAAAGAGTGGTGCCTAGTCACACATCTGCTACCCAAGTAATTCGGAAAGTTGAAGAGCAACTTCGACCTACAATACATGATTAGTGTTACAGTGATCGTATAGTTCTTTTGTCTATGATATCCGAATTGAACTCGAGGCATGGATCGTCATCCTCTCAACGCTCAATCACTAGTACAGGAATGGTCTGTAGTATCGATTTTTCTAAGCTTGTAACGTCACTTTATAACCGATGCCTAAGTGGTCGTCGCTATAGAGAATTTGCTCTATAGCGTCGGTTTATTTAACAAAATAAAACCGACCTTATAGAGTAAACACCGACGCAAAAGGTTGTAAAAAAACTGACCTAGGCGAGAAAAAAGGAGTCTGTAAGGTCGGTTATTTGAAAAAAAACCGACCCTATAAACGTTCTCGGTCGAGAAAATTGTCGACCGAAATATTTTCGATCGACAACTTTCTCGACCGAGAGAGTTTATAGGGTCGGTTTTTTGAAATAACCGACCCTAAAGATTGAATAAACATTTCAGTGTAACACTCGGTCGAGATAATTGTCGACCGAAAATATTTCGGTCGACAAACTTGTCGACCGAGGGGTACACTGAAAATGTTTATTCAAATTTTAAGGTCGGTTTTTGTAAATAACCGACCTTATAGAGGACATTTAGAGTTGGTTTTGTACAAAAACCGACGCTAGAATTTATATTTCGGTCAAAATTTTCTCGACCGAAGAGTGTACACTGAACTCAATCTTTAGGGTCGGCTATTTAAAAAACCGACGCTAGAAGTTATGATTTTTTTTTAATAAAATCTACAGAAATTGAAATAGAACAGAAGAACAAGAAGATTCATATATTCTGGGAGAGGGGAGCATTGATGCTCAACCGTCACCATTCAAAACCACACATTCATAACAAAAATGACTCATAATCACATCATAATTTACAAAATGATAGAGTGCAAGTCTGAGATGATATTAAACAGATACAAAATTAAATATGAAAGAGTACTCAAACCACATACATAAATGGAGCTGACATATTTAATCCAATGCTATATCGACTTCATTTAGAAAAGACTCTGACCACTCTTCTCAGAATTCATCCAAGTCCACATATGTGTAAGGCTGAGTTGTAAAGATCTGTAACAGAAAATGCACATGCTAATATTTTATAAAATGACTACAATCACTTGTAAATTTATGATGTTATTCTTTATTACCTGACTTATAGTCTGAATGTCATGTGATGCTTGTTTGACAATACCTTGCATATATTTCATTACATAGTAGTCACAAGCCCAGTCATTATTTTGCATAGGACACTACAAATAACAAATTATACTTAATGTTAGTAAACTACTATAAACATCAATTGAGATAAGAGTATAAGAGTTGACATATTACAGTTGAAAATTAATACATATAAGAGTAAGTAGTTGTCAAAGTAGCTACCTTGACATTTTTCAAAGTCAATGTCTTTAATTTTGTGGGTATTTGTCCTCCAGCTTCACGAAAAGTCTTTATACCCCTATCAATTAAACAATAGTTGGTAAAATAGAAATTCTAAATAGAAATATCATGTTGAAGCATTGATTAAATTTATACTTACTCCATAGCTGGCAATTTCAGTTTGTGACTCCTTGTTATTTTACCCACTGGGTCAAGATAATAAAGAGTCATCAATTTTGGGGCAATCACCACTAATTTCCAATGTCTAACTCTGAGTAAGAATAAAACAAACATTAAAATAAATAATTTTATTCATTATTAAAATTAGATTGAATAATAATACTTACTGGACGTTAAAAGGAATTAGGATAATTTCCTTCCCCTCACCAGCAAAATATTTGAATGCATCAGAGAAGTACTCATTCACATCCTCAATATGTGTCTCCACCTGACTAGTGACCGAAGGAACTAAGAATCCAACATTCTTTATATCAAAGTTTGTGGCCTCGGTATATAAATGGCTGTTAAACATTTGTAATTATTTTCATATGTAGAAATAAGCTAAAAATGTGTATTGGAATTTTCTATATATATTGATAGATCCTTACCTTATCCATACTTCTATTATCTAAGTATTCAACCAATCATACCGGAACAACTCTATAATATCATCAAGAAAAATATAATTCTCAAAGTGGCCCAGCTGCATCTTCTGTTAAATTGACCAACATATGTGATCCCGAGCTATAGTTGGCTAAGTATCGACACAAACATTTAAATTTACTTCGCAATTCGTCGAATGTAGCTTCGGGAATGAAAGATGGCTTGGGCATAGGAGGATGACTGGTAGAAGTTTTACTTTTTGGTTTACAAACCTGTTAATTAAATTACATACTTATATTACATGAGTTCATATATGCAGTCAAATATAAAAAATATGGTAGAAATAAGGTATACCTTGTCATTGATAACCAAGTGTCTAGGCCAACCCACCATAGCACCCTCAGCTTCTTCAACTGTACTATATTTAGGATTATGTATGGGTAGTGGTTTGCCCCCCATTCTATCATACACAAGATAGATGGACACACGACAAATGTCATCAGTAATTTGTTGGCAATGCAATGTACCACCAAGGTTTTACACCTTGCTCGCTGCCACAACATTATATTATGGAACCTCCACTGCAAGTTTACAGTTCATACCAACTTAGATTGAAATAATATAAGTTATATAAGAAATAGTAGAACAGATACATGTTGCAACTATATATATTATCATATATTTATCATACTAATAACACAACATATAGAACACAAAGTTACTGCAGATTGTTGTGGTAGGTCATCGGGAGTGCTCCCATGACCTTCTACAACTGGAGCATGGGCTTGTACCTCATCACTTGAGAGACGCGCAGTATGAATAGGTTGAGAAGGTTGAGTAGGCTGAAATGAAGACATTATTTCTTTTACTTTTTGCGCTACTAATGCTTCAACATCCTCTTGTGTAAGACCTCCTGCACTACCTCTTTTAGATTGTGAAGGGTCAAAATAAGACTTGAATCCTATGCCAGCTCCTAATCCCCTAACACGGCCAGGATGCTCCTTCGTACCAAGAGCAACTGCTTGTTCATCCATGTAGCCAGTTGGGATGAACTTTCCTTCCTTCCTTTGCTCGTGGAGATCAATCTATTCATAGTTAGTAAAAATATTAAATCACAATATCAATTAGATATAAATAAATCTAAGTTTGTGGGAGTTACTCTTTACTTAGTTGGGATAAACCTACCATCTTTTGTGCCACCTCCTTAGTTGCAGGGTTGACAATTTCACCTGCTCGATTCTTTCTAGCATCAATCCATGTCAAGTGTCGGGGTGGTCGCTCAACTTGAGTTGTACTAGATTCTTCTCCAGAAGAGGATTGCTTCTCTTGTAGTTGGCGGCGGAAGGCATAACCACCGGGCCCCAAGCGATGGTCATGTACATTTTTAGCCCGTCTTTCCTTTTGAGCCTGGTGAATAGTCTGATCATTTAAAATGAGGTATTGCAATTTAGACTTGGCAAACATGTATAAAAAGATTCACCTCCTTAATTGTATAAAATTAAATATTCATACAATACATCACAATATTTATTACCTGAAACTCTTCCGATCTCCTAGCTGCAACAAATCTTTCCCACATCTCAGAATCTATACAAATATATACATCTGTAGCTTTCTTATTTTGTTTAGGATTATTTATAAATTCCCTTACAAGATATGTCTTAAAACCCCTCCATCGTACACCACAACGTTGTAGCACTCTTTTCTTGTGATCTTTTTCATTTAGATGAAAAACACCCTATACATACAAAAGAAGCAATTAATAATGTTGTTTTGAAAAGGAATTAATTCCAAGCAAACTAAATTAGAATCAATAGATAAAAAACATATTAAAATAATATCACTTCCACTCACAGATATATCTTTCCATATGAGGTCTTTTTTGGTATTAGGAACATCATGCCAATTTTCTATATCTATTGCCACCTTACTGCGCGTGGTCTCCCCTACATAATGCTTGAAAGAACTAGCATGTTCCCTAATAGGTGCTCCTGGCATATCAAACTGGACTGGCAGTTTATCCCCTTTAGCCCTGAGCTCTTGCAGCCTACGCATCAATGTAGGACCTCTACTTTTCTTAGCATCACCACTACCATCCTCATGGTGTTCATGCTCAGGATGTTCATCTTCACTCGCCATTTTAGAACCTGCAAGTATACATGATAAAAAAAATAAGTTATAATAAAAGCACAAGTGATAAGGTATACATGATAATAAAATAAATAATTCAAAGAATACATGCCTTTAGTATTGGTTGAGTTGTTAGTCAAGTAAAATTCCTTCAGCATGGTCATGACGTTTATAATATTCATCGGTATTATCTTCAACATTTACACTTGGCAAACCAACTGAGAATGGACTGGAATCATCATACTTTTCATAGTATTCTTCTTCATTTATAGGTTCTACAGTAAACTGTCTTTTTCCATAAAGAACGACATACCACTTTTTATTTGCCAGGTCATCAATATAGAATACTTGTTTTGCTTGGTCTGCCATGATGAATGGCTCATCTTTCTCACCAATCTTTTCAAAATTCACCAATTTGAAACCCAACTCATCCACTAAAACTCTTTTGTTGTTGTCAACCCAATTACATCTAAAGATAGGAACTCTGAAATTTGTTTAGTCCAATTCCCATATGTCCTCAATGACGCCGTAATATGACATCTCAGCTTCGCGTGGTCTTTTATCTTTAGCACTAGCAAAATACAACAAACAAGCTTGAACAGTGACCCCACTGTTTTGGACCACACTACTTTCGTCTTGACGCTTTGTGTAGTATGAAAATCCATTTATGTCATAACCTTCATATGACATGACATCCATTTTTGTCTTAAAGGCGAGCCATTTTATGTTCTCAGCAACATTATTTGGTGATTCAGATAGTTGATTAAATACTTTCTCTTCAAACCACCTAATAAATGTTCGATTATGCTCTCTTGCAAGCCACATTGAACTGGATCGCTGATGATTTCTCTTGATAAGATCATTGTGTTCTGTGATGTAGCTACTAACTTCATCGATGTTGTGTAAAATATACAAATGCGCTTGTTCCCACAACTCACGACTGATTCCTTTCACTCGTCCTCCCAGAGTTCCTTTGCCACAATAAGATTCAGTGTGATGGGAATTTTTTAGATCGCTAGAAGTTTCATTGCAATTAAAAAAATCATTACAAAAGTCCATCACCTCCCTAGCCACGTAACCCTCAACAATACTCCCTTCAGGACGATAATGATTCCGAACATCACCTTTAAAAACACTCATGTAGTGTTCAAATGGATACATCCAGTGTAAGAAAATTGGACCCAACATCTTCACCTCCCTTGTAATATGTACTACAAGATGAACCATGATATCAAAAAATGAAGGAGGGAAGTACATTTCAAGATGACACGTGGTAACAATTACATCTTTTTGTAATTTATCGAGAGTATCAGGATGTATCACTTTGTTGCATATTTCATTGAAGAAGAAATAGAGTCTTGTGATTGCAAACCTTACATGCTTCGGCAATATAGATCGAATAGCCACAGGTAAACTTTGTTGCATTAAGGTGTGACAATTGTGAGATTTGAGACCTATCAACTTCAGATCCTTCATTGATACCAATCTACAAATATTAGAAGAGTATCTTTGTGGAACCTTAATATTATACAAGCACTCACAGAAAGTCTTTTTCTCCTTCTTTGACAAAGTGTAACAAGCTGGTGGTATATATGTGCGGCGACCCCTGATCTCCACTGATAATTCTTTTCTAATACCCATTAATTCTAAATCTTTTCTAGAATTGATGCCATCTTTAGTCTTTCCTGGTATGTTCAATAGCGTACCAATGATGCTATCACAACTATTTTTTTCAACATGCATGACGTCAATGCAATGTCTAATTGTCAAAGATCTCCAATAAGGAAGATCCCAGAATATTGACCTCTTCTTGTATAGAGATTTGTCACATGCGAGTGGACGACTACTTGAACTCTTTCCAAATTCATTAACAATATGTTTCACCCTATCATATACAACATTTCCTGGTATAGGTTTAGGAGCACTTCGTTCCTCAGTTGACCCATTAAAGGTTTTGCGTTGCCTTCGATAAGGATGCACTGGTGGGAGAAATCTCCGATGATTAAGATATACGATTTTACCACCATGTTTCAGTCTGATTGAATCAGTATTTTCCTCACAAACAGGACATCTTTGTATCCTTTTATGCTCTATCCAGACAAATTTCCATAAGCTGGAAAGTCATTAATCGTGCAAAATAACATAGCACGCAAATTGAAGATCTCTTTACGTGAAGCATCATATGTCATAATACCTTCTTCCCATAGTTTCATTAGGTCATCAATTAGAGGTTGAAGGTAAACATCAATATCATTTCCAGGTTGCTTGGGCCCTGATATCAATATTGACAACATCACATACTTATTTTTCATACACAACCAAGGAGGAAGATTGTATATAACAATCATAATAGGCCACGTACTATGTTGGCTGCTTAATGTACCATAGGGATTCATTCCATCTGTACAGAGTCCAAGTCTTAAGTTTCTTGCTTCTTTACTAAATTGAGGGTATCATAAATCAATTTTCTTCCATTGTGGTGAATCAAATGCATGTCGTAGGACGCCATCATCATTGGCCTTTAACTCCCCATGCCAAGACAAATTGTGTGCATCTTCTATATTAGCAAATAAGCATTGAAATCATGGTATTATTGGTAGATACCACATCACCTTGGCAGGAGAGCCATTTTTAGCCTTAGCTGAATTTGTGGTCTTATACCTTGACGCACCACATTTTGGACAATTTATCAAATTACTATAGTCCTTCTGAAATAACACACAATCATTTGGACATGCATGAATCTTCTTAGCCTCCATTCCCATTGGGCACATTATTTTCTTTGCTTGATATGTTGAAATTGGAAGCTCGTTGCCTTCAGGAAGAATTTCCTTTAACAAAGACAACAGTGAAGTGAAACTCTTATCGCTCCACTGGTTTTGAGCTTTAAGAGTATATAATCGCATCACAACACTCAACCTCGTGAACTTAGTACAACCCTTATATAATGGTTTTTCAGCATCATGGACAATGTTTGCAAATAAAGAAGGTGGATCAATGACATTGTCCCGACAACTACGTAGCATCTCATCAACCATGTCATCCTGAATCTGGTCATCTTGAATCGGTTCATCATTAACATTATCATCATTATCTATATCTTTTATGCCACAACTATTAGTATCGACATTTTCTGATCCATAATTCAATTTCTCTCCATGCCAATACCATTCATTATAACCTTGTATGATCCCATTACATATGACATGATTCTTAATTTCCTCACCAATATCAACTTTCAAATTGTTACAACAATTTCTACATGGACAATATAGCCTATCTGTAGGTAGTTTCCTATGTTCCTCAACAAATCTGATAAATTCATCAAGACCTTTGGCAAACTTTGGACTGCAACGGTTCTTGATAGACATCCAACTTCCATCCATTTTCTATATCACATTAAAATTAATTATAAAACTAACCATTTAATATTGATACTATAATAATTTGTAAGTTTTTATTGATAGGAAGTTAATTACTTATATACTTAAGTGTACCACCTATCCCATTTTTGAATATTTAATCTCACTAGTAACTGTATAATGTATGTTTAGTTTTGAAGAAAATTTCAGCAGCATTTCCCCTAAGTTCTCCAAGTACACCGATGTAAATGGCAAATAACCACTCACATATGTACCCAGAGAACAAATGAATAAATCCTACTGAAATTTTCTACAAAACTAAACATACATTATACAGGTACATCCTAAGTGAGATTAAATATCCAAAAATAGTCCCAAGCCGGGGACTATCCAAAGTTTACTCCTAATGGGTAAATTTTGAACGGGGTTTCTAAGTTAATATATAAATGCATTATTTTCATATTTATATATTAAGTTAAACATCATGCATCAACCCTAAAGTGTCAATCTAGGAGTACACATGTCTAATCTCGTATTAATTTCTAGAATTTATATAATGATTACATATGAAAAAATACATGTTTTTATTATTGGGTTATCAAATCATATAAAATAGAAAATACTTGTACAAATTAGCAAAGTAAGGCCGTTTCCAATAGTCCAAAGATTGAAATCATTATAATATTCAGAACTATTTGTGAACATTACAACAAATATGATTAAAACATTTATAGCTCCCACATAAATAAGGAGCATGTCCACTCTCGATCGACAATTAGTCGACCGAGATCCCACCTGCGCGCAGCGTCCAGGTCCATTCTCGGTCGACGAATTCGTCGACCGAGAGTGGACCTGGACGCTGCGCGGAGGTGGGCTCGATCGACTAATTGTCGACCGAGAGTAGACCTGGACGCTACCATGGCGGCGGAGGGGAATGAAGGAAGGCGGGAACGAAGGAAGCGACGAACTTACTTGGAAATGGCGGCGACCTTCGTGGAGGATGAGACGACCTTCACGGAGAGGCGGCGACCTTCGTGGAAGAGTGGAGAAGCAGCGACGATGAGATCTTTTTGCAGAGAGGAGGCAAGGGCTTTGGAGACGCGGAGAGGTGGCAACAGCTTCACGGACACCACAATCCTCTTGGCGGTGCGGAGAGGTGGCACGGCTTCACGGCAACGGCTTCACGGAGAGGAGGCAAGGGCTTCACGGCAGAATGACACAAGAAGGCAAGGGCTTCGCGGCACCGTGGGAGAGAAAAATAGAACCGAAAGGGTTTTCGCGGGAGGAGGAAAAGACTAGGTTTCGACTTTTTCACGGAGAGAAAGACCTATGGCGTCAGTTAACACAAAAAACCCGACGCTAAAGATAAGCGGTGCCCGTGTCAGGTTATTTAAAAACACTCAAACTAATTCTCGGTCGACGGATTTGTCGACCGAAAGGTTATCGGTCGACAATATTGTCGACCGAAGATCCCTCTAGGGTCGGTTTTAAGGAAAAAACCGACGCTACATGTGCTTATACGAAAGGTTATCGGTCGACAATATTGTCGACCGACATGCCCTTTAGGGTCATTTATAAGGAAAAAACCGACCCTAGAGGTGCTTATAAACGTGAAATCTTGCTCTTATTCGGTCGACGAATTTGTCGACCGAGGGGCCCGTTAGGGTCAGTTATAAGTGAAAAACCGACCCTAAAGGTGCTTATACACGTGAAATCTGGCTCTTATTCGGTCGACGAATTTGTTGACCGAGGAGCCCTTTAGTGTCGGCTAAAAGTAAAAAATCGACATTAGAGGTGCTGAACTAAACTGGATCTAAAATTGATGTCGGTCGACAATATTGTCGACCGACATGCCCTTTAGGGTCGTTTATAAGGGAAAAAACCGACCCTAGATGTGCTTATAAACGTGAAATCTGGCTCTTATTCGGTCGACGAATTTGTCGACCGAGAAGCCCGTTAGGGTCGGTTATAAGCAAAAAACTGACCCTAAAGGTGCTTATACACGTGAAATCTGGCTCTTATTCGGTCGATGAATTTGTCGACCGAGGAGCCCTTTAGGGTCGGTTAAAAGTAAAAAACCGACGTTAGAGGTGCTGAACTAAACTGGATCCAAAATTGATGTCGGTCGACAATATTGTCGACCGACATGCCCTTTAGGGTCGTTTATAAGGGAAAAACCGACCCTAGAGGTGCTTATAAACGTGAAATCTGGCTCTTATTCGGTCGACGAATTTTTCGACCGAGGAGCCCGTTAGGGTCGGTTATAAGCGAAAAATCGACCCTAAAAGTGCTTATACACGTGAAATATGGCTCTTATTCGGTCGACGGATTTGTCGACCAAGGAGCCATTTAGGGTCGGTTAAAAGTAAAAAATCGACGTTAGAGGTGTTGAACTAAACTGGATCCAAAATTGATATCGGTCGACAATATTGTCGACCGAGGAGTCCTTTAGGGTCAGTTATAAGGGAAAAACCGACCCTAGAGGTGCTTATAGACGTGAAATCTGGCTCTTATTCGGTCGACGAATTTGTCGACAGAGGAGCCCTTTAGGGTCGGTTATAAGGGAAAAACTGACCGTAGAGGTGTTTATACATGTGTGAAGGCAAACTGAATTCAAGATGTCTAACTTGCATTTTTTGTAGACATATAAGGTCGGTTATTTGGAAAAACCGACCCTATAGATCGAGGTGCGAAGCCAAAATCAAGCAATTTTTTGTCGCGGGAAAATGTAATTGACTTTCTAATCCAATTTTCTATAAGGTCGCTTATTTTATGAAAACCGACCCTATAGAGATGCACTACAAGGTTGGTTTTTTTTAAGAAAAGCGACCCAAGAGGTCTTAAGTAGTGCCCGCATTTTTTATAGACATATAAGGTCAGTTATTTGGAAAACCGACCCTATAGAGATACACTACAAGGTTGGTTTTTTTAAGAAAACTGACCCAAGAGGTCTTAAGTGGTGCCCGCATTTTTTTTAGACATATAAGGTCGGTTATTTGGAAAAACCGACCCTACAGGTAGTGACGTTATAACCCATTTCTGTACTAGTGAATCCATGTTCCTTGAACTATAGAAGACTATCTAAGATGCATACAAGTTCACATATCATATATTGAACCACATTAGTACGACCGTATATTTCTCAGTTTCACTTATTCTTGGATATCAAACTCCTGAAGGAGGGACAAATCCCATCTACATCACTCACAGTCAGTCCCCATGTGTCAAAGCTACCCAATCATCACCTTTATGGCAACTCGTATTCCAGGATTACGTTTGATGATGTCAAAGTATACCCAACAACATGTGATCAGTGTAGTAACTTTAGGTCTAAGAACCACAATCACCACTATCACTATGAGAGATGATTCTGACTACCATTCCATGGTCTCCATGTATCACTCTCATGGTGGGTCTATCAGATACATTGTTCTCTAACATGTATCTGTATTAGTGACTTGATATCATATATCATGACTAATGAGACTCTGTCATTAGTCAACATACACTCTAGTATTATGTATTATTGTTGTCTATTTTTACTTCCACAGTAATATCCGACTAGGGACATAACAAGAATGTATGTACTCTTAGCATCTGTATGATCTCATTCTTCAAGACATGTACTTGAAGACATATGTCATTGAGTGACATCATTCTTTAGACATATACTTACATCTATGTCATCATCTCATGACTGAGACAAACATAACAAACAGAATTACCTTTTATTATTATCAAATTAGTTATTTAATGCCACATTCCAATCATCATATGATTGACTCTCTGGGCATACATACCAACAGACTCCCACTTGCACTTAGAGCCAATCACCCACGAATTGTATTCTAAGTGCTCTTCAACATGTCCATCACATTTCTGTTGCGCAAGCACTTATATAGCGGGTTTAGCAACATTTGCTTCAAGCTGGTATTTTGCAATTTTCACATCTCATCATTGTGCAACCTTTCGCATAAGATGTAAGTGTCATAGTATGCTATCTGAGATTCCATGCCTATCATATAGCTCCATTGTTGTCATATTATTTCTACTGTGTCATCAATGGTTGGAACCTCGCACAAGTTCAACCATATGAACTTCTTGATCCATACAGTATCCTCTATTATTCTCATAACATAGAGATACTCAGCTTCTTTTGTATGTTTAAACAACTGTTATTAGCTCAGTACCCTTTCTAGCTTATAGTTCCCATTTAATGTCAAACATAAATTTAGATTGTGATTGTGAATTTGTTAGTTTGGAAGCTTGCATCAGTGTAACCATTTACACCCAACTCTTCCTGATTATCATAACCAATGAACCAATCTCGTTAGTGCTTCTCAAGCACTTAAGGATGTTCTTTATGGTAGTCTAGTGACTCTCACTGGAATCTGACATATGTCATCTCTTCATGTCCAATACATTCGAGATTTCTAGGTAGGTATATATATGTCTTCTCATCATGTCCAATACATATGAGATGACTGGATATCCTCTCATCATGTCCAATACACACGAGATAACTTGATATCTTCTCATGATGCCCAATACATACAAGATAATTGGATATGTTCTCGTCATGTCCAATACATATGAGATATCAGGATAAGTACATAATAGTGCATTAATAGATCCAATTGCAAATTCATATGGCGTCTATCCATGTGTTCTGATTCTTCATGATAATTGGGACACTAGGATCTTGAGAGACTAACTCCATGGAACATGGACACGTTTTCTCTCATTGAGTCTTGCATGTTGAACCCTTTCAGCATATTGTCAATGTATGTGCTTTTTCTTAGGTTAATATGCTTTATAGATCTATCTCTATAGATCGTAATCCCTATCACATAGGATGTCTTGTCGAAACCCTTCATAGAGAATGTGTTTCCTACCATGTTTTAACATGTGTAGGATAAGGACGTTATTCCTCATCAATATGTGAAATATATAAATATGCTCCCACTAAATCTTTTGTAATCACAGATTTCATCTTCATTTTGACTCAAGTCAAACTCTTTGACTGTCTTGTCAAATAGAAAATTCCAGCTTTGAGATGCTTGCTTCAATTCAAAGATTGACCTTTGTAGCGTATAGACTTTATGTGCATTGATGGATTTCTAAAACCATTAGGCTATGTCATGTGTACATCCATGTAATTATTCCAATTAAGGAATGTAGTTTTAACATCCATATGCCAAATCTCATCAGTCTTACTAAGCTGCAACAACAAGCATGATCCTAATGGGTTTAACCATGGTAACTGGTGAAAGACTTCATCATGTTCAACACCTTGAACTAGTTTGAAGCTCTTTGCAACCAATTTACCTTTCCATGTTGGTCTTCTTACAAAGACCCAAATGCACCCTATGGGTTTTACCCCTTTAGGTGGATCCAACAAGGTCATACCTTGTTGGTGTACACGGAGTCCATCCTGGATCTCATGGCCTCAAGCCATTTCTCAGGTTCTGGTCCCTCAATAGTTTCTAGGTAGGTTGTTGACTCATCATCTATGATCAACTTACCACCTTTCTGAGTTATTAGATATCAAAACTCAAGGTGTGTTCTGCTAGAACTATGAGTTTTGTGTTGTTACATAAGGAACTTGAGATTCCACAACAACTTATGGTTCTCCTTGTTCTTACTGTACCTTTTTTAGTTCAATGTTTTCTTATCTTGAACATTTCGAGTTATACTTTTACTCCCACTAATTCCTTTGGAACTAAGTTCCTCTTTATGAATAAAACCAACCTGGAAACAAACACCTTTGTTGTTGGATTGGGATAAAAAGTAGTATTCAACAAAATAGCATTTATGTGATTTTAGATAAATCCTTTTCAAGAAAATATTTTCTTATATAAAATTTTAATCCTAATCACTACAAAAGACATATAGGGATACCTCTCAAGCCATATCTCATATGGTGTCTTTTGAACCAATTTTATAATTTACATTATTTTTGTGTTGAGCATGTGCCCAAAGGAATTAGGAAGATTAGCTAGATTTTATTGATAATCTCACCATGACTTAACAAGGTGTGATTCCTTCTTTATGATACATTATCATTATGTTTCAGATGGATTTCATTGTGATACACTATCACAATCTCTCCAGAAGATCCTCAACCTTGGTTCAAAGTATTTCCACATCGATCATATCGAAGTATATTAATACTTTTACCAAGCTAGTTATGTATTTCATTTATGATCTCCTTGAACATTTCAAGGGATCCAGAGTTGTATTTCATTAAATACAAATTTCATATCTACTGATAACATCAGTAAATATAATGAGGTACTTGTAACTACCTTAAGCATCTACTCTAAAAGGTCTATATACATCAGTATGTATAAGGCCTAATAGAATAGTCACTCTCCCACTACATCTAGTGAAGATGCTTTTGTCATATTACACAACAAATAAGATATGCATGTCTCTATTGGTTTAATAACCAAAAGAGTCTTGATAACCATCATATGGATTCTAGAAATGCATTTTCATTTATGTGCTCTACATGATATACCTATTCAATGTTTGAGTCATCAAGTCATTCAATATATGTGTCATACACATATTTGTCTTTGGAACATCATATATAGTTTGTGAGACATAGGACATTGCCATAAAAGGTCATGTCTTTTCAAATGAAACATAATGTTCTTGTCACACAAGATATATGATGTTCTCATCAATGGAAAATACATAATTGCAATCACTAATTCTATTATGTGCCCATGAATGACAACTTACAACTGTATAAGCAGCAATCCTTGCTCCATACAGTTCTAGGTTACTTCTTCTCAGGTCCTGAAGTAAAGGTATTTATCTCCATCTTCTTCCTAAGATCCTCTATAAAGAGGATAATTCCTTTCTTAATGTCCAGACATGTGACAATGGTGGCACTTTATTTTCTTTATCCTTCTCCATAAATTGAGTGTATAAGATTTGGACTTTAGCTTAGCCTCATAACACTTCTTGGTCTTGCTTTTTCCCTAGGACTCACTTCCATTGATCACTATCACAAAATTATCCTTCTTCTTATTTGCTTTGGCATCAACATGTCAAGCATTTGATAAACTGACTATATGATTCATGCAACACTTGCATAATCATATCCATGGTCAATTCTTGACCTAAGAGAAATCCCACTCACTCCTCATGCCCAATCACATTGATCACATGGGGTTTTACTGGACCTCCCTTTGTCAGTTTGCACTCAAATAGCACTTTGAAGACATTATACCTTGTTTGCTTTACATGATTCTTAAGACGTGTTACCATCTCAAGAATGTCCATGTTTTCATGATGTTCATGCAACTCATAGTTCATACAACAAAGCATAAGGTATTCGATGTCTATGGCATCACTGGTATGCTTTCAATAAGCATCCATTTAGCCTTTAGGTGCATTTGGAGCGGGTACCTTTGGCTCTGGTCTTTTAAGGACATTTCTCTCATTATTAAGAACACTTCTCAATGTCCTAAACCAGATGTGGAAAATTATCCCGTTTTGTCAGGTTTTTAATTAACTATCACTCCCACTATTTTATTCAAATTGATAACCATCATGTATCAATTCAGAATATTTTAGCGTGCAATCTTCTAGTGGCCAGGATCCAAAATAATTAAGTCAATACCCAACCAACGCCGGCGCTCATGACCAATTATTAAGGTAGGCAACATTTTCCAATCACATCTCATGCAACTCTTGGATAGATGATATTCACAACTCTTTGCCATAATCATTTGCATGCCTCTGGGCTTAGACACTCTAAGAATCACCAGTTAAGTCCGACCCAATAGCCAACATGATAATAATACACCCTATTTGGTAGGCCCACATTACTACCATCACACTTCTACAAGATATATGGTGCACCTCCCTTGGGGATCCCACACTTGGTTGATCAAGATTTTCATGTTTGTTGCTAATGGAAAGCATCTTAGACTTAATATTTTATTTGAGGAGTTTTGTATTTATAAATACATATACTTTATCCAATCACTACATATATAGTACATATAATATACATGCTATATCCCACAACAAAAACATGCAATAAACAAAAAGCGATGATTATGGCTAGCCTAATGAAATTCCTTGGAGCCACAAGGAATTACCATAACCTAGGTCTACATCACATGCAATATCCTGTTATTGATGAAGATATGTGTTTGCCAATCTGGGTTGATCGATTCAACCTTTGAACCGATCGGCTCACCTCCTGGACGGTAGTTTGGTCATCTCACCGGTCGTCTCGTTCTTTTGTCCACCATCTGTTGGCTCCTCCAGCCAATCGGTTGGGTCCACGAAGCAACTGGTTCGGCTCGTCCTTCTAGTCCTCCTCGGTCCTCCAGCCAATCAACTCATCTCTAAGACAGTTGTTTGGCATCATCAGAACATCTTTCTTCTTCGTCATAATGGGAAAGTAAACTATCATACTATTGCATGATTACAGAGAAACCTCGAGTTACATTTAAGGGGAGTAAGGGTAGGAAAGAATTAACTTTACATTGGGAAGATAATATAGAGGTTGGGTATGTAGAATGAGATAAAACATGATTAACCAACCACACAACCATACACATTTAATTTTGCCATAACCATGCTACACACCCACCATCAAAACTCGATTTTAGGGTGATGTATGTAAATTGCACACACACACACACACACATATATATATATATATTAGTTTAGGAATTATCGTGCTATTTGATTGGATAAGAATTATTCGCATCACATGCAATAGTTAAACGATAAAACCAAAATCTGATCATATTGATTATTCTAAAATATAGTAAATTGACGTGGCTCTGATACCAATGGTGGGAAATAGGGCGTAGATATAAGCAACGGAAACAAAATTTTAATTGCCATATTCCCCATAAACCAGTGGATCATGTCAACAACTATATAATGGAAAGGATGGTTTCGAAGGTATACCTGGTCCTGGATCAAGTCTAACGACATATTCCTTATCGTTGTAGATGTGCAATTGACATCTAGTTTCTCTTGGATGGTATCTATGCAGCTCCTGGTCTTCACCATAGACAGCAGACTGGAACACCAATGTAGCAGCTCCTGCGGTCTCGCCATGGACTGCGGGTTGATGATGTCCTCCTAGAAATGGGAAAAGGCCACCTCGCCTCTATGGAAGTCCACTGCAAACTCCATGTTCCACTACCAGAGCCAACAAGAAGGAGTTGTCCTTTTCTGTCAGTGTACTAGTTGCTGACATGCTCTCCCACAACTGATCCTTAGTTGCTGTCTCCCTTTCTATCCCTCCCTTTAACTGGTAGGACTTTCTTGGGCTCTCTACTGGTTACCACAACTAGAGAGGACAACAATTTCCAAATCAATTGATTCTCAATTGTGTGTCTTGGGAAGCCCCCAATACCCCTCTATTTATAGTAGAGGTCGGGGTCAGTGTTCCCAATCGGTGTCGGAGTAGAAGGGTCCAAAATCATGAATGTTTTAGAACCTGTGAATTGTGAGATGGTCGTCTCACACAGAGAAACGATCATCTCATGCACGAGATGGTCGACTCACTTTGTGAGACGGTCATCTCGTGTAGTTTCCTATTCTGAATCAATTTGGCAATTCAAATCTAATTAATGCTCAATATGTTGTCAGCACTAATCCTTGATACAATTGAATGTCCCCATGAACTGGGTGTCTCGCAACCACAACCCGGTCGTCTTACTCATGCGATACGGTCGTCTCAAGACCATGAGAAATAGTCGCCTCGCTCCCCAATTCTGGAAGGACTCAGCCAATTCAGTTTCTATTCAACCTGACACTCCAAACAGTCAATCCAACACTTAAACTTGATGATTATGAGTCTAGTCAGTTGGTCTATTGTTTAATTGAATACATAAACACCTTTAGCATTCAATCTAAACATCCTTCATGAATATAATCCTTTAATCCAAGTGCATCCTATGTGTGTGACCCTATAAGTCTAGAATTACCTTGGCAGTGAATGTCCATAACAAACTTATGACATCACAAGCAAAGAGCGGCGCCTAGTCACACATCATTCCTACCTAAGTAATTTAGAAAGTTGGAGAACAACTTCAACCAACAATACATGATTAGTGTTAGTGACTGTATAGTTCCTTTATCTCTGATATTTGAATTGAACTTAAGGCATGGAATCATCATCTTTTCAACATTCAATCCATGTTCCTTGAACTAGAGCAGATTGTCTAAGATGTGTGTGAGTTCACATATCATATATTGAACCACATCAATATGGCCATACATTTCTTAGTCTCTCTTATCAAGAGGCCTTAGATATCAAACTCCTGCAGGAGGGACAAATCCCATCTACATCAGTCACACTCAGTCCCTATGTGTCATAGCTACCCAATCATCACCTTTATGGCAACTTGTATTTTAGAATTATGTTAGATGATGTAAAAGTATACCCACCGACATGTGGTCAGTGTAGTGACTTCAGGTCTAAGATCCACAATTACCACTATCACTGTGAGAGATGATTTTGACTACCATTCCATGGTCTCCATGTATCACTCTCATGGTGGGTCTGTTTGATACACTATTCTCTAACATTTATCTATATAAGTGACTTGATATCATACATCATGAGTAATGAGACTCTATCATCAGCCAACACACACTCTAGTCTTATGTATTATTGTTGTCTATATTTGCTTCCACAGTAATATTTGACTAGGGACATAACAAGAATGTATGTACTCTTAACATTTGTATGATCTCATTCTTCAAGTCACGTATTTGAAGACATACGTCATCGAGTAACATCATTCTTTAGACATCTACTTATGTTTGTGTCATCATCTCATAACTGTGACAAACATAATAGACAAAATCGCCTTTTATTATTATCAAACCAGTTATTTAATGCCACATTCGAATCATCATATGATTGGCTCTCTGGGCATACATACCAACAATATGTTGTTCATTGCTTAAGCCTTCCTTATCAGGAGTATCTTGATAGTTAGGAGATATCCAATGTCATTATCATCGAGATCGTCCGTGACGAAGAAGTTGCACATTTTCTAGGACTCTGGAGTGTAGATTAATGCACAAAATGAATGCACCTCATGTTGTGATATGAGTGGTGCGGCTTGCACACTTCAGCTTTGTGACATTTTAAGATCCTCAACAACCGCAAGCTTGATTTTGTTCATGGTGTCCAGGTCAATATAGGGGCAATCTATTTTGTGTTGGTGGTGTCAGAAGGATCATGTGCATGAGATTATTGGTTGGCCATGTCAGTGGTTGTGGTCTTATGTCTTTTATCGTTAGGTGGAGATGAGACTATGTGGCTAGTGTGGGAAATGGGATGGGTTTGATCATAAAACTTTGTTATTTCTTGAGTTTTTTTTGTTTGTGGGTTGGGCAGGCTTCTTGGGTCCACATGGTCAGAACTATGTGGTAGGGTGCTTGGCATAATCCTTAAAGAAAGTGGGTCTATTGCTAGGGTGTTCGTCATGTAGTTTAATAATATATGTCATCTTCCCATGTCAAAGGTTGAGGCGGTTAGATAGAATAGTTTCTTTGTTAACACATAAAATACATTAAGCTTTGTTGTAGTATGTGGGGTATAAGGTGCTGGGGCAGATGAACTGAAGAGTGTCACCAACAATGTTATCTATCTTTTTGAACATTGTTTCATCCCAAAGATGTGGTGGTAAATTTGCAATGGAGATCCATTTAGATCCACCCGTTCTAGCACACGTTGCACCTATTTCTATCGCCCATTTGCTAATACGTGTTTGCGCATAACCCTCACCACATGGAAAGGTGATGATTTGGCCAATGATCTGCTCAAAGTTTGTAATGATAGGAAAGGACTAGAGAAGTTAATGTGGAGATAAGACTTTAGGTTTTAGTATGGTGCTGCTAGGCAAGAGGATAGTTAAAGCTCTAGTGACATCAATGCACTCAATATCCTAGTTGTCCAAGTTGTTGACAAAGTTTAGGATGATGTTGTGGGTGGCATGGACCTCCAGCAGTCTTATGTAGGAGGTTAAGGATTTCAAGGGGGCATTCAATGGTGAAGGAAGTTAGAGTGTTTTTTCCTAGATCCATATTGAGAAAGATTTGAGTGGGTTGTGTTATAGAGCATTTAGGTAGGTAGAGCAGGAGAGTTTGGCATGTTGGGTTTGGATGAAGGAGATTTAAACGAGTTCTTAATCTATATAGGGTTGATAGAAGGAATGTTAGATCAAATCCTCTGAGATTGTCTAATGCATACAAAATCCTTTAGAGAGGAGTTTGTAGTGCAAGGATAGGTGGGTTGGAAATGCCTCAAATCATAGGGGTTGTACTCCTAGAGGGGGAGAAGGAGTTAGAGAATGTTGGATATCCGCCCGATACACGTTGAACTTTATTGGTTGTGGTCCGCGTGAGGAGAGGCACGTCATGGGGGCAATGTGTGATAAGCCTAGAAGGGCAATGATATATAGGGTAGATGGGAGACAGTTTATTTTTAATAGTGTTATTCTTGGTTGTGTGGATGAACATGTGTTGCCTCACTTTGGGGAAATGATGTGTCCTTAATTGTTCATCCCGCCTTCGTTACAAACATAAATGACATACTTATTCTCTATTTGAACTATATTAAAAACTAAGTTATTGAACAAATTAACATATATTAAAATTGTTATATATATGGTTTTTAGCCATCTATTTAGCATGGGTTAAGCTCAATGTAGTGCATCTAGTACATAAAGGAAAAAGGTAGTATGTTGTCTTGTGCAAATGGGAAGAGCTTTAGTCCCACATTTCTCACTCCTAGAACTTTTGTGGTCATTATATGTAGGATCACATGTGACAGTAGTGCTCAAAGGGTCCTAGGGGAGAGTATGCTCACCTCCTAGGTGGGTATGGTGACCACAACATACACACACACATGTGCGCACCATGCCACGCCTCACTTGGCATGGCCTGGCTCGGCATGGGCTCAAGCTTGTAGCTAGTGGGAATTGTCTCCCGTCTTCCATTTTATTTTACACTAGGATACAACTACATAATTAATAATTAATTTAATTAATTGTTTATTTTCAAATCAGATTGTTAATCCTAATTGGAAAGTGCTTGCTTGTGGTTTTGTTCTGCATCGTGTGCAAGAGCAATCGAGTAATTGCGTCTTAATGGGAATAGGATTTTGGTAGATGTAAGGCTATAAATAAGTCTCTAGTCATTAGGGTTAAACACATCTCACAAACATCAGTCATCAACGTTCATTCTCATATTTTACAAATCCTAAACCTGTGACTTTCTGTCATTGCTCCCGAGTTGTTGCATGGAGGCTTTCTCCTGTGTGAAGCAAATTCCTTCCTCTCTTCTAAGATGTGATTTGTCAGGTGGTGGTTCATGCGGTCACTGAGCTACACCGTTGGTGCACGTCTTCAAAGATCTACATCATTCATTGTCAACACTAATCAGACATCTTCTACAGGTTTGTGACCAGATCATTTTGCCTATCCAGAAGGATTGCGAGTCACTGAATTCTTTAAGTAACACGTTCAATTTTCAAAGAAAGGTCTAGTTTGTGTTCCTAACTCTTTTGTTTTTTGTTCTCTTGTATTGATTCTTCTTTCTATGTCTTATCTGGATCTAGCATGCATTCATTAATAATTTGCAACTGTTTGCTATTGCATGTAACGACATAATTAAAATTAACAATAGTCGTAAGGAATTCATTTTCCTGTTGTTAGTTAACTATGGCAGCTCAAAGGTCTGGCATGAAAATTGAAACGTCTAGTATGCCCAAAAATATACTGGAACTAATTTTGCTCATTGGCTAAGTAGGATGCAAATTTGGGTAAACATGACAAAATATGATCAGTATTTAGAAGAAAATGAACCCAAACCCGATGAAACATGACCTGATAATGCTAATTTAATTGCTACCTGGAAGAAGGGTGATATGATGTGTTGAGGGTAATATTGTTTGCCTTAAACAACAAATGTATGATTCATAGTCAAAGCCGTCTGTTACTACATCCAAGGTTTTGTGGGGGAGTTACTAAAGAAATACAATACAAAAAATTAAGCAACAAAAAAATATTGTGTTTTGAAATTTCTAAAGTTTTAGATGGTTGAGGGTAAATTTGTTTCTGACCAAACACATGATTTTCAACTCTTGGTGCAAGAGCTCAAAAATATGGGCACGAAACATCCTAAACATTTGTTGCGATATCAATCATTGAGAAATCCCTTAAATCTTGAGAGTCATTTGGCATGTGTCTTAAGAATCACAAAGGATACATGTCAATGAACAATCTCATGATGGACATCAACATACATAAAGATCACTTGAAAGAAAAGTCTGTCAAGTTTCCTGTTAATGTAAATCCTAGTGTTAATTTTACTATTGCTAAGAACAAGGATAAGAAACCAAAGAATTCACTTAAACCTAAGTCTAAGATCCATAAGAAACCGAAGAACAAACCTTGTTTGAC
The DNA here is from genome assembly GCA_963693085.1 of Alisma plantago-aquatica. Taxonomy (NCBI): domain Eukaryota; kingdom Viridiplantae; phylum Streptophyta; class Magnoliopsida; order Alismatales; family Alismataceae; genus Alisma; species Alisma plantago-aquatica. The sequence goes on along the minus strand of OY856413.1, from coordinate 75,555,247 downwards.
TTGTAGATAGGTTGACCACTAGAACAAGGATATTCCTACAAAGAGGAAAATAAAGTTGTCGCATCAATAACTGAGGAGGTTGTGGACAATATGATGACTACATCCTTGAACCACAATGATGGGTCTGTGTCTTTAAAACCTGAAATCCTTTCTATTTAGAACCAATTTGTTGGATAATTGACACTGGGGCTAATGTACATGTTTGTGTTGATAAGTCATTTTTTGTGTCTTACCAGGCCTCTAGAGGTCGATTTGTGACTTTGGGTGATTCCAACTCTATAGAAGTCAAAGAAGAATTTTAGGTGAACTTGAAGTTTCCTCCGGGGAAGTGAGGAATGCATATTCATCTTGGTCCAGTCACCTTGTTTGGCCCAGTTTTGCTCTGTTTATTCGCTTTTATGGCCTAAATCTCCTCATACATCCTTGCTTAGCCTAATTGATTTTATCTTGATTTAATTGGATTTTATTCTCTTTATGCATGTCATGTTGAGCCCAAGAATACCCAACCATAGCTAATTGGCCCCTTCTTCACTTCAATAGCAATCCAAGGCCCATCCACCATGGTTCTCCCTTATTCATTTCACTATAGCCACCCTCTCGGTTGACTATATCTTCGACCGAGTGCAACTTCACCTTCTGCCTTAACCGCGACATTGACCCCTTTTGTCACATGTCCGATGTTCCAACCTTTGGTCGACGAGTTCCTCGACTAACATCAACCCGCAATCATTCCCTTAACACCGCACCCACAGTCTTTTCTTCTTCCCCTATAACCCTAACTAAAGCCCACAGTTTTCCGTCCAACATTGTGACCGCGGTGTGTCTAACTGCGACTGCGGTTCTTTTGCCACCTATCCACGGTTCTTATCCTTCCACTATCTGCGCCCGCGGTCTCATCCTTTCCTCACCACCGCGGTCTCTGCTTCTCCTCTCTTCCACGTACAACGCCATCGTCTCCAAGTCGCGATATGCTCTGCAATCACCATCGACCACCTGCCAACCCTAACCGTGGTCGGGTAATCGCCAACACCGTGCCTGCGGTCACAACAGCCAATAACCACAACCGCAGTTTCTCTTCCCTAACTGTGACCTCAAGACCGCGACTCCAGCCTACAGCCCGCGGTCCCTCCCTTCACAGCAAATAAAATGCGACCGCAGTTTAACCTCCAACATCATGACCCCCGCCTTACACCGTGATCGTGGTATTGTTCTTCCACCTGCCCGCGATTCCCAACACATGCCAGATCACGACCTTCACTCATCCTACAACCAGGACCACACCTGTGGTTGAGAGTAGATGCACCGTGACCTGGACGTGCGACCAAAGACAGAAGACCATGACCAGGTCGAGTGCCCAAGCAACCGCGACCTACAAAACTTAACTGCGACCTGCTGCTCATCACAACAACCGCAATCAGTGCAAAAAGCAATTGTGACCGCAAAAGTAAGTCGGTGGCCTGCACCTATAAATAGGCCACCCACCCGACCTGTCAAATCACCCTCTCTAGATGATGTTAGGCTACAAGTTTGTCCTCAGCCTAAGGAGACGGTCTTCTCCACTGCTAGGATGCGGCGTTCGACCCCTGGTGCATCCATCTATCCACTCCATCCAACCCGTTCATCTAGATCTGAGGTGGAAACCTAGATCTACAGCCGTCTTCATCATCTACGTCGTGCCTACGCCACCATCATGTCCATGAGCTGCTCCTCCTACTGGGAGCAAGGACTACAAGAAGAGAGAGAAGGTGGAGAAAGAAGATATGCCCCGTCTAGTGTGGTGTTCTTCCCTCCTCGTCCAGATCTGCCCCGACGTTGTGTAGAAGATTGTATCTCCACCGAGCTGTGATTATCTTCTTCACCGTGCTCATGGAAAAATCTTCCCTCTCTCTTGTTCTTTTTGTTTCTCTCACCATGAGCGAGTAGTTTCCTTTCGCTGGGATGCGGGGACTAGCCCCACTGCCCGTTCTTACATTTCCAATTATTAAACATTCCATGGCTTGTATATAGCTTTTCATTTCATTATTAATCGTTTGATGTGTGCTTGTGGATTGATCACCTGCTTGCATTATCTATTTCATTCCTATGTTGCGAGAATTTCTATATGTGGGTTTTGAATGATGATTAACGTGGTTGACTCCCTGACGAGAACTTCTGATGGGATTCCCTAAAGTCATAAGTGTGTGATCCGTGAGGGGACGAGACATCTAGCCCACGGTGACGCTTCTGTGTGCCTAACGCCCATATGGGGGGCCCACAACTTTAGTTGGATATCTATATCTTCGGAGCTGTAAGTGTGTGATATGGATGGCGACGAGATATATGATGCCTAAGGTGATGCTTACGCAAACCTAAACATCCTAAGGAGGGTTTGCAGCAGCTCTATTTGGATGGTTATATCTAGCCTGGATGTTTGTGTTTGGATGTGTTTGCATGTGTAGCGGAAGTGAAACCCAGGTCCATCCCAGCGATTCCCATCATTAATCTTTAATTAACTTTTAATCCTGCTCTTTACTTTCCTCACATTTAGTTTAATCAACCTCAAACCAACCTTTGTTCTAAATATTAGTCTTGATTCAACTAGTTTCGACTAGTGAAAGATTTTAAAAACGTTGTCCCTTGGGATTTGATCCTCAACTATACTGCGATAAGACCCGTCTGCTTGCGGGTGGTATTATTGCACAAGGTTTTGGTAAAACTCAGGGATTTCAGCCCTGGGTGAGTTTGCTAGTGCAGTAAGAACCACATCAAATTTTGGCGTCGTTTCCAGGGATAAAGGAACCATCTAGTTGAATCTAGTTCTATTAAGGCTAATTTAGGATTTTGCTTTTAATTTTGATACAATCGAGCATCTACTTGAATTTGACTCTACTCTTTCCATCTTACTTCCGAAAGATATTTCCATCCTAGGTACCCTCAAAGACTAGTACATGCACTGCTCGAATAGTTCCAGGCTTACTGCTAGCTTTGACCCTGAGATAGAAAGAACCTTTCGTTGTTAGAATAGAGAGAACCAAGCTAGGATGGCACACGAGGAGGAAATTTCCCGAAGGGTAGCTCAAGCCTTTAATGTGTACAGAGATAGGCTTATGCAAGAAGCCCGAGCTGCAATTCAATAGGAAATCCAAGTAGCTCAACAAGCTGAGTTACAAAAAGACCTTCAAGAATTCTCAATCCCTAATGCTGCTGATGTTCACCACCCAATACAACCTCCTCTCATCAATTTTGCCAATTTTGAGATCAGGGCACATTGGGTTACACTGCTTCAGAATAGCCCTTTCTATGGTAAGAAAGGAGAACATAGTCAAGAACATCTTTTGAGGTTTATAGATCTATGTGCTATGACAAAGCAAAATGGAGTCAGATGATGCCATCAGACTCTGTCTTTTCAAATACTCTTTTTCTGACAAAGCCATGAGTTGGTACAACTCTTTGCAATGTGAACCCATCACCACCTGAGAGCAACTTCAAAATGTCTTCTTAGAAAAATTCTATCCTCCTCTCACTTATGAAATTAGGGATCAAATAACACAGTTCACTCAGGTCCCTGGTGAAACCCTTGCAGAAGCATGGGAAATATACAAAGAGCTCCTACGCAAGTGTCCACACCATGGCATTCCTAAGAATCAACTCATCAAAATATTTTATAGGGGTGTGGATGATGATATAAATAAGTTCTTAGACTCCTCATCTGGGGGAAACTTCATGCGTCAAAGCTATGATAGCGCATGGAAGGTTGTCACCCTTGGAGCTGAAAATCAAGCCAACTGGGGTAGACCTGTAAGTAAAGGAGTGCTGAAGGTTGCTATGGTAGAAGCTACTCCTGAGTACAAGTCTATTGTCGAGTCTCTTAAGCTTCTAGTTGCCAAGCAAGACCAACTTGAATCATCTTTTTCCGCATATGAAAGAAGACGTTCGCCCCCTCGACAACAAGAACAAGTCAAGTCAGTTTCACTATTATGTGAAGCATGTAAATGCACTGATCATTCTACACTAGCATGTAATATCCTCTATGATGTTGTTCTGGGCAATGCCTGTGGCCAAGGAGATAATGGTCAAATGGAAAATCCGAATGCTATCAACACTATCCCTGGTCAAGGTTATTATAATCCGAATCACAACAGGAACTATCCATGTTTTCAATATGGAAATCTTTTAGGAGCAGAAAACTTGCGACAACTTGGTTCAAATATTCAACAACGAGGCCCGCCAGGATTCCAGTATAACTAACAACAAAATTTTGAGAATCAAGGAAACTTTAGAGGTAACTTCCAGAATAGAAACTACAACAATTATTAGAACAAATCTCAGTTCTAAAATCCCAACTAAGTCTCTTATCAACAACAAGGGCAGCAAGCCAGTCCCATCTCTCCTGATGACAAACTGTCAGCCATTGAGAAGATGTTGCAGTCGCACGAGACTATGGTAGTGAACCGGCAAGCCCATCAAAAGGCTATTGAATCCCAACTTGCTCAACTTGCAGCTAGCCTCAAGCCACCTACGGAAGCTTTAGCTGGGCAACCAGAAGACAATCTGAGGCACGCGGAGCAACTTAAAGCTGTGACAACTTGTTCAAGATTTATCTTACCAGAACCCACAACTCCTGTCACCATAACAAATGTCCAAGTTGGTGAGCATCGTGCTGTTGCAGCTCAGAACGAAATGACAGACAAGGCCAATTCTGAGGAACCTATTGTTGCTGAAGTAGAAGACTCGCCTGACCCAGTTGTTCTAGTGTATAAACTTCATGTACCATTTCCAAGTCGACTCAATTTTACCCAGCTCGATACTAGGTTCAACAAGTTTAAGGAAGTTATGAGGAAGTTGTATGTCAATGTCCCACTCCTGGATGCCATGACTGAGATGCCCCAATGGTCTAAGTTCTTCAAACTCTTGCTCAGTCAAAAGTACAAAACTGAAGAACATAAGACAGTGAAACTGGCAAGAACATCATCAGATTTAGTTATGGATAGGATGCCTCGCAAACATAAGGATCCTGGCTCTTTCAGAATTTCCTACTCGATAAGTAATTCCATCAACCGTCCGGGTCTAGCTGATCTTAGAGCTAGCATTTCTATCATACCTCTTAGTCTATGCAATAAAATGGGCCTTACTAACTTCTTACCAACAAGAATGTCCATCGAGCTTGCTGACTCCTCCATAACCAGGCTAGTTGGCATGATAGAGGATATCCCCGTAAGGCTTGGAAATCTATATGTCCCGTGTGATTTCATAGTTATGAACATCAAAGAGAATCCACGCTACCCCCTCATTTTTGGAAGACCTTTCCTCTCCACTACTAGAGCTCTAATTGATGTTGAAGCTGGAATTTTGACCCTAAGAGTGGGAAACCAATCTTTTGATTTCTATGCATCCAAAAGTGCAAAGGAACACACTGAAGAAGAAGAGACATATTTTGTTGACTGTGTTAATCAATTTACTCAAATGTAGCAACAGTTCCTTTCCTCAAAATATGATATTCCCTCAAAAGAGGACCATGATGAAAAGGAGACTGAGAGTGAACCATTCTATGCAGAGACAAAAGAAATACCGTCAATGATGGAAGAGACGCCTCTCAGCCCTATTGTTACACACATCGATCCTTCTTCAGGTTTGGATTGTAGTTTCTACCAAGACCATCCCCCAAATCCATATCTGATAGACATCCGTGACCAGAATTGCTACGACGAAGTGATAGTGCATCAAAAAATGAACTTTACCTCCACGCCTCATCATCACTACACCATAGATGACGCCACTCAGATCCCCTACAACTATTCTCCACCCCGCATTGAGCAACAAAGAACAATTCAATATAACTCAAGTTGTTTCCCAATATGTTCTTGCAATGGTCGCTCCATATGGGGGAGAATACAAGATGAAAGAATCAAATCGAGAATAAAGGAATGGCTGAAAAAGAAACCACCAAAAGTATAACATCCCATGATTTGAGGTCTCAGATAAAAAGATCTTATAAGGAATGATTGGACTACCCATATCACCAAGGTGCACCTCCTTTTCCGGGAGCCCATCACTAAGAAATCCATAGTTAAGCGTGCTCAGCTTGGAGTAGTACTGGGATGGGTGACCTATCGGGAAGTTGATCCTGGCATGCGCGTGAGTAAGGACAAAGTGCGTAGTTAAGGCTAGTGGTGGTCTGTGGGGACATTCGTCATTCCTGAAACTCTACTAGAGCCTTGGGCAGTGGGCCTGGGCGTTACAACTGGTATCAGAGCCAATTCCCCTCCAGTAGGTGGGCCCACATGGGCATGGCATGCCAGTCTTGAGCCGTGCAGTCTAGGCATGTAGGAAAGGGATGTCCATGGCTGACGTAGCCACCCTTGCACTGGTATTCTGTGATCGGGAGCTGGGTATCCATGGGCCATTGTGGGTCTGCACTGAAATGGGGAAGAGATTATGAGGCCTTATAGTTGAACCTTGACGAGGACGTCAAGAGTCTAAGTGGGGGAGATTGTAACATCCTAGGATTTGAGGCCTCAGATAAAAAGATCTTATACGGAATGATTGGACTACCCATATCACCAACGTGCACCTCCTTTTTCGGGAGCCCGTCACTAAGAACTCCATAGTTAAGCGTGCTCAGCTTGGAGTAGTATTGGGGGTGACCTGTCAGGAAGTTGATCCTGGCATGCGCGTGAGTGAGGAAAAAGTGCACAGTTAAGGCTAGTGGTGGTCTGTGGGGACAGTCATCATTCCTGAAACTCTATTAGAGCCTTGGGCAGTGGGCCCGGGCATTACAAATAACTGTAACGTCCCCAAATTTTCTCCTTCTCAAAACCCCATGGAGTTGAGAGGACAAAATCCAAAAATGTTAAGCAATTGTATCAAAGTGCATTGCAGAAGCAATTTGCGCATATATGAACATTTAGTCAACATTCCATTCTTTCAAACTTATATATTTCATGTATGGTATAGAGGGAAATATAATATAATAAGCCAATTTTATCATGATTTCAAACTTGGATAGTACATGTATGATATAAGAAGGGAATATAGAATAGGTCAAGCCTATATGAGTGACTCTTCATACATAATTCATCTTTATAGCTTAAGTGAGGTTTCTAGCATCATATATTAAGAAAGAGAAGTGAAAGGAACCACATTTATGAGTATCTTATGCACAAGGCATTTTACTCTCAAAACTAGAGTTCATATATCACCTCACTTGCAACTAATGATGAGATTCAAAACATATGTCATTCAAACTAGGACCTAAATCAATCAAAATGATTGACTTTCTCATTATTAGTCATCTACCCATCACATGTAATTGTAATAACTCACTTGGTAATATATACATGTTGAATGTTGAGAAATTTTTATGGTGTATGTTATGGTTTAATGTTCATGTATGCGTATTATGCTTCCGCATCGCTCTCTGAAACAATTAGCTAACGTATTCGGATTTGTCCTCTCGGGCCTTCTAAGTCTCGAGACGACAAAATCCGGGGACATTACAAAAAGAATATATCAATCCAGCCCAAGCTCCAATTAGAGTCCCACCATGGTGATGATATCAACATGTCGAGCCGGCGACATAAAACAAATGCGCTTGTCGGGAGGCAACCCGGTCCTTATCTTAGTTTTTTTATTGTCAGTTTTGAATTAGATAATTTTGCACTTGGTAGACAATGCATTGCAAGATGCAATCTTACGTTTTGATAGTTTTCATTTTTGAGATTTCAGATGGAGGACACGTCGCCGAAAGGAATGCAACCACATATGGTGGACCAACTGACACGATTTTCCCGTCCATCTTAGATTTAGAGTTTGTTCGGGATGAGCAAATTTCTAAGTTTAGGGTGGAGGGTGGGTGGTACGTACTTTACTTTCCACCCACTCCTATTTGTTTTAGACTTAAGATTTCATCGTTGCAATTTTGAGCAAAAAATTTCAAAAAATTTCAAAAATTTCAAAATTTCAAAGTAGTTTTGTACAGAAACTTGATGATGTTTTGACGCTTTTTGTTTCAATCAAAGCCATTACCTAGCTGGCTATCCTATTTTTCCATGCAGTTTTGAATGATTATACCCTCCTTATTCGAAGCAAAACCTCAAGGGGGACAATTTCTGAAACTAGCCAATGGTTAGAAATCACCGTGTGAAGCTTATGAATCCTAACATCATGATCAGTAAAAATGGCAAGTATCTGTCGAACTGAGAAGGATCAAACACATTGTGCTTTCTAACTGATTAGTGGAACAATAGCATGGAATCTCCACCGGATCCTCATCAAGTCATTATTTGAGCAGAGTATGATAAGGAGAACAACCTGATGCACTAAATTGTAAATCAAGTTGCATTCTGATCTGAACTCTCTTCTACACTTCTTCTATCATCTTCTTACCCCCCATCCATAAAAAAGGAAAAAAAAGCCAATATAGTGCCAAACCCTAAGTTCGGGGTGGCACACCTCCTCCCTCTTTATTCGCTTCTTCCATACCCCTCACTATGTAACAAGGGCTAGGGGTGAGCATTAGGTTAATTCGGTCGGTTACGATTAATTCGGTTCGATTAAATGGTTAATTTATGATTTGAGATTTTAACCATTAACCTAACCTAATTGAGTCGGTTAATTTGGTTATTGTCCAATCGGTTAATGGTTAATTCGGTCAGTTAATTTAGTTAACCAAATAACACTCGTGTAATAATATTATTTGGAATAGTCATAGAATTTGGGACAATATTGTTATATTATAGTAGTATTGTTGTAAATTTAATTTTGTATGGCTCGTAAAAACTTGATTACTATATATATAGGGAAGTATTTTGAAATAAAAGTACAACTATATATGTATATATGCATGTGTAGGATACTATTTATGAATAAATGATGACTATTCGGTTAATTCAGTTAACCAAACCAAAAATATCTTTAACCGTCAAATTAACCATTTAACCGATTAACCGAAATAAATTAACCAAATGAACCGAATTAACCAAATTGACTCAATAAAATTAACCATTCGGAATTAACCGTTCGGTTAATTGGTTATTAACCAAATTCTGCTCACCCCTAACAAGGGCGTACCACCAAGAAAAGATGCCAATGCGCACACCAAAAAAATGCAATCTCGAGTCAAATAGAGGAGAGATTCGCACAAAAAAAGAAGAGTTGCAGTAAATGAAACTGCAACCAAATAACAAAAATCTCGAGTCGAATAGAGGAGAGATTTATTTTCTTCCTTCCATACCACCCTTCACTCCCTTTTCCACCTACGGGCATAATGAATGCCTAATTTTGCCAATATCTTGAAAAACACCAGTGTTAGATCAGGTGCATACTTGTTGTTCTGCGGGTGTCTCTGGACTCTTACGAAACTCTTCGACATGCTTGATGTTGGAAAAACTAGGGAGGAAGTTATGTTGGAAAACAAACTTAGGAACACAGATATGGTAATATGTGTTCAGTGGTCTCGAACTTAGGAACGAAGATATGGTAAGATGTGTTCAGTGGTCTCAGGAAGTTGAGATGCTTAGTCATACAGAGTAGAGAAAAAAACAATCGTGATGTGAAGATGAGGCAATCCCATGAGTGAAAGTGTTCATTGGCGAGTGTTTCGGATTTTGTGTTACTCGAGGTCGAGCAACGTTTAAGTTTGGGGTGTTTTGATGAATGCATATTCATCTTGGTCCAGTCGCCTTGTTTGGCCAAGTTTTGCTCTGTTTATTCACTTTTATGGCCTAAATCTCCTCATACATCCTTGCTTAGACTAATTGATTTTATCTTGATTTTAATTGGATTTTATTCTCTTTATCCAGGTCATGTTGAGCCCAAGAATACCCAACCATAGCTAATTGGGCCCTTATTCACTTCAATAGCAATCTAAGGCCCATACACCATGGTTCTCCCTTGTTCATTTCACTACAACCACCCTCTCATTCAACTATATCTTCGACCGACCACAACTTCACCTTCTACCTTAACCGCGATAGTGGCCCCTTTTTGCCACTGTCTGTGGTTCCAACCTTCGGCCGATGAGTTCCTCGACCGACCTCAACCCGCAATCATTCCCTTAACACCACGCCCACAATCTTCTCTTCTTCCCCTCTAACCCTAACTACAGCCCACAGTTTTCCCTCCAACATCGCGACTGTAGTGTGTCTAACTGCAACCGCGATTCTTTTGCCACCTGTCTGCGATTCTTCTCCTTCCACTATATGTACCCACGATCTCGTCCTTTCCTCACCACCACAGTCTCTACTTCTCCTCTCTTCCATGCACATCGCCATCGTCTCCTGGTCGCGGTATGCTCTGTAATCACCATCGAGCACCTGCCAACCGTAACCGTGACTTACGCTGGCCACAAAGACGATGCCTCCACCTTCAACTTCACACCGCGGCTGCACCCTCCGCTGCCATCCACCTGATCATGGTATCCTTTTCCACCATTGTGATCGTGACCTGCATCCACACCAACCACGGTCGGGTACTCGCTAACGCCGTGCCTACAGTCACAATAGCCAATAACCGTGACTGTAGTTTCTCTTCCCTAACCACAACCTCAAGACCGCGACTCCATCCAAAAGCACGCGTTCCCTCCCTTCAGAGCAAACAAACTGCAACCATGGTTTAACCTCCAACACTGCGACCCCTGCCTTACACCGCGATCGCGGTATTGTTCTTCCACCTACCCCCGATTCCCAACGCATGCCAGATCATGACCTTCACTCATCCCACAATAAGGACCGTGCCTGCGGTTGAGAGCAGACGCACTGTGACCTGGACGTGTAACCAAAGACAAAAGACTATGACCAGGTCGAGTTCCCAAGTAACCGCGACCTGCAAAACTTAACCGCGACCTACTGCTCATCACAATAACCGCAATCAGTGCAAAAAGCAACCGTGACCGCGGAAGTAAGTCGGTGGCCTGCACCTATAAATAGGCCACCCACCCGACCTGTCAAATCACCCTCTCCAGACGCTATTAGGCTGTAGGTCTATCCTCAGCCTAAGGAGACAGTCTTCTCCACTTCCAGGCTGTGCCCAAGAAGTGTTCGACCCCTGGTGCATCCATCTATCCGCTCCATCCAACTCGTTCATCCAGATCTGAGGTGGAAACCCAGATTTGTAGTCGTCTTCATCATCTACACCATGCCTACGCTGCCATCACATCCACGAGCTGCTCCTCCTATTGGGAGCAAGGACTACAAGAAGAGAGAGAAGGTGGAGAAAGAAGATTTGCCCCGTCTGCCATGGTGTTCTTCCCTCCTCGTCCAGATCTGCCCCGACATTGTATAGAAGACTGTCTCTCCACCGAGCTACGATTATCTTCTTCACCATGCTCATGGCGGAATCTTCCCTCTCTCTTATTCTTTTTGTTTCTCTCACCATGAGTGAGTAGTTTCCTTTCACTGGGGTGCAGGGACTAGCCCCTCTGCCCGTGCTTACATGTCCAATTATTAAACATTCCATGGCTTGTATATAACTTTTCATTTTGTTGTTAATCATTTGATGTGTGCTTGTAGATTGATCACCTGCTTGCATTATCTATTTCATTCCTATATTGTGAGAACTTCTATACGTGGGTTTTGAATGACGATTAACGCGGTTGACTCCCTGACAAGAACTTCTGATGGGATTCCCTAAAGTCATAAGTGTGTGATCCGTGAGGGGACGAGGCATCTAGCCCACAGTGACGCTTCTATGTGCCTAACGCCCGTATGGGGGCCCCGCAACTTTAGTTGGATATCTATATCTTCGGAGTCGTAAGTGTGTGATCTGGATGGCGATGAGACATCTGATGCCTAAGGTGATGCTTATGTGAACCTAAACATCCTAACAAAGGGTTTGCAACAGCTCTATTTGGATGGTTATATCTAGCCTGGATGTTTGTGTTTGGATGTGTTTGCATGTGTAGTAGTGGTGAAACCCGAGTCCATCCCAACAATTCCCATCATTAATATTTAATCAAATTTTAATCATGCTCTTTACTTTCCTCACATTTAGTTTAATTAACCTCAAACCAACCTTTGTTCTAAATATTAGTCTTGATTCAACTAGTTTCTACTAGTAAAAGATTCTTAAAAATGTTGTCCTTTGGGATTTGATCCTCAACTATACTGCGATAAGACACGTCCGCTTGCGGGTGGTATTATTGCACAAGGTTTTGGTAAAACTCAGGGATTTTAGCCCTGGGTGAGTTTGTTAGTGCAGTAAGAACCACGTCAAATTCTGGCACCGTTGCCGGGGACAACAAAATCATCTAGTTGAATCTAGTTCTATTAAGGCTAATTTAGGTTTTTTCTTTTAATTTTGATACAATCGAGCATCTACTTGAATTTGACTCTACTCCGTCCATCTTACTTCCGAAAGATCTTTCCATCCTAGGTACCCTCAAAGACTAGTGCATGCACCGCTCGAACAGTTCCAGCCTTACTGCTAGCTTTGACCCTGAGATAGAAAGAACCTTTTGTCGTCAAAGTAGAGAGAACCAAGCTAGGATGGCACAAGAGGAGGAAATTTCCCGAAGGGTAGCTCAAGCCCTTAATGAGTAAAGAGATAGGCTTATGCAAGAAGCCCGAGCTGCAATTTAAGAGGAAATCCAAGCAGCTCAAGCAGTAGCTCAACAAGCTGAGTTACAAAAAGAACTTCGAGAATTCTCAATCCCTAAAGCTACTGATGTTCACCACCCAGTACAACCTCCTCCCATCAATGCTGCCAATTTTGAGATCATGGCACATTGGTTTACACTGCTTCAGAATAGCCCTTTCTATGGTAAGTAAGGAGAAGATAGTCAAGAACATCTTCTGAGGTTTATAGATCTATGTGATATGACAAAGCAACATGGAGTCACAGATGATGCCATCAGACTCCATATTTTCAAATACTCTCTTGCTGACAGAGCCATGAGTTGGTACAACTCTTTGCAATGTGAACCCATCACCACCTGGGAGCAACTTCAAAATGTCTTCCTAGAAAAATTCTATCCTCCTTCTCTCACCTATAAAATTAGGGGCCAAATAACACAGTTCACTCAGGTCCCTAGTGAAACCCTTGCAGAAGCATGGGAAAGATACAAAGAGCTCCTACGCAAGTGTCCACACCATGGCATTCCTAAGAATCAACTCATCAAAATCTTTTATAGGGGTGTGGATGATGATATCAAGAAGTTCTTAGACTCCTCATCTGGGAAAAACTTCATGCGTCAAAGCTATGATAGCGCATGGAAGGTTGTCACCCTTGGAGCTGAAAACCAAGCCAACTGGTATAGACCCGTAAGTAAAGGAGTGCTGAAGGTTGCTATGGCAGAAGCTACTCCTGAGTACAAGTCTATCGCCGAGTCTCTTAAGCTTCTAGTTGCTAAGCAAGAACAACTTGAATCATCTTTTTCATCCTATGTTCCAACTATTTGATGCAATATCCTTAGTGGCATAATTTTAGTTAGGGATGGTTTTAAAATAGACTGCAAATGTATTAAGGCTAATACTACACACCCCCATGATTCTTTATTTTTTGGCAAGGAGTATCAATATGATGCAGAAAACTTATTTAAGATTCTTGTCAAACTTGTTTCAAATTTATCTTTAAATTTGAATGATAATAGTTTGATTTCTATGAATCTTGTAACGTCCGATGTATGGCATTCTCGTTTGGGTCATGTTAATTTTGTCTCAATGAAACAAATGATGAATCTTGGTTTAATTCCTAAGTCTGAAATTAATATCAGTAGATGTGAAATGTGTGCCAATCTAAACTGCCCAGGAAACCTTTTCATTCTATGAATAAGAATTTAGAAATTCTTGATTTAGTACACACTGATATCTGTGAAATTTAATTTGACTTCTACTAGTGATTGTAATGGAGTGGACTTTTGGGAATCCTTAAATGTCCAATGACATAAGTGAATTTATGAATGTTGAGTTATCATAAGAGTTATAAGTGCTTTGGTAAGGTTTGGTTGGTGATTGATGTTGATATCATGCTTAAGATCCCTAAGTTCACACCTTTTTGGAGTATTTAATTGGATGATCCAATAACTGAGTTTTGTCACCAAATTGGAAGAGAATGTAGCTTGAGTTGATATAAGACCATGGTTGAATTTTGGTGGCTATTGGAGGTTCCTAGAGCAATATTTTTAGGTTTGAATATTGTGTAATAATGGAGCTGGGTTTCATATTTTGAACTTAGGCCTTGGTCATCGGTGATATGTCACACAATCTTTTCGTGGGCTAGTCCATGGATCATTCTGTAGCATGCCATGATCTGGAGGGTTGATGATGGATCCAATGGTGCTGAGCTTACCCCATACCTCCAAACCATACAAGATCATGGAGCAAGGAGCCCAACAACCATCCACACAGCCACAAACTCTGATCGTGGGGTGAATGGAGCGGGAAACTGGGTGGTTGGTCTTGTCTAATCGAGCACTTCTATACTGACCTTCATAGTATCACTTTTAGTGGAGTATAGATGGAGAGTGAGCCCCAATCTCGTGTTGCTTCTCCATTGCAAGGAGTAGGTGGTGGCCGAGAGTGCAAAATAGAGGTATAGGGCTCGCGAAGGAGAGCAGAGAAGGGGAAAAGAATGAGAGTGAGTAGGGGAGTTGAGCTAGGGCATTTTTTTATCACCTTCATTGGGAGTTCCATGGATGACGAAGCCAAGTTGGGCCAGGGAAGAAGATGAGTTTGGAGGGGGTATAAGAAGGTCTTTTCTCTGCATTTGGAGTTGCATAGGAGTTCAGGAGGATCGCACGAAGCTTTTGGAAGCTTTAGGTTTGTGTGGGGATGAGCATGGGCATTTTCCCCTATCTGCTCCACTACAATGGCAGCCCATGGCGGTGGCCTACTTGATCTGCAAGCAGGAGCCACCGACGGTGAGGCTGAGAGATAGGCGGTGTAGTTACTGACCCAACGAAGCCCATGGCAGTGCTATCTTGTGGTGAGGAGGCTTGGGGATCACAAGGGTCCTTTCTGTTCTTCCAGCGTGCGGCGATGCTCTCGTTTGGAGGAGAAACAAAGTCACGACATCGGGTGTTCATGCGACAAAGAAAAGAAAGAGACCGGGTCCGTGCTTTCCATCCCAACGGCTCAGGCCAGTGACCAACACACTCCATCTGGACCAACCTTGAACCGAGTTCAAGAGACGAGAACTGACCGACCCGCCTACCCCCAAGAAAAAGAAACACATCCCTGAGTCACCACGCGGCGATCGGCCGAAAGGTACAAAAATTCCACTAAATACCCAGATCTTCTATAATTCACAGTAAATAGCTCGATAATTAGAAAAATACAAATAATATACTGAAATGTTCAGAAAAATAATTAGAACAACATGGGACCATGATATTAGTCTTTTGAAGCTTAAATATCAGTAATATTAGGTAAGATGATATATACTTGTTTGATGGATAATAAATATCAAATGTTGGCCTAAATTTATGAAAATGTTCCAATAACTCCTAAATGGTATGTATAATCCACTTAAGGTCAAATATTAGGATGTTGATGCATGAAATCATGTAATTTGCTCCATATGGCTAATTAGGGCTAATAACCCTAAATAAAATACAATAAATGTTGCAACCCCAACTTTTGGATTCTTTTGGTGAGAAATGTAATTTCTCATATTTGAACAAATAATGATATAATTTGTTTTGCATAGATGGTTTTCAGTTACAATAGCCTTGTTGGTTGTTTTGTGGGCCTATTGAGTAACAAAGCCCAATGTGTTTGAAAGAGAATAAAGATGGGAAGAAATCTAATAATAAAAGAATATGAGATAATGCTAAGAATAATGTGGAAATCTCTAGAAGAGTAAGTGTTTGTTCATAATAGAGTGGATTTCAAATCCACATGGTTTCTAATAAAAATTATAGCCAAAAGAAAGATAATAGAAAAGAAAGAAAGAGGAAAAGATTTGTATTGATGGAATAATAGCGTTAATCACTTTGGTAGCAAGGATGCTTGTGACACAAGATAAATAAATAGATCAATCTTATACATGAATAAATTATAAAGGGATTCTTATTGCCAAATCCATGTTTTAATAAGAATAAAAGTCAAGAGTTCCGTATAGGAAACACATGAGAATATGTTTAATTTCTTCTTAAGTAAGATACCTTGCCTTTCTCTTTCTTTGAGATGATAACCAATTTCTAAAGAAAGAGATATCTTGGAAATACTTTTAGAAACATAATGAATAATATCCATGTATACTTTCCTTAAGTGTTGGTTATAATAATAAGAGAGAAAAAGGTAAGGAGTCATATCTTGTGGGTAACATGGTTTAATCCTCTCTTTAAAAGTTAGCTTTTGGTTTGTTAAATACGAGAAAGAAAAAGAGGGACCGACAAGTCATTATTGCCTAGGTTTGGAAACAAGCCTCAAAGAGGTGTGGCTAGTGGGAAGGGCTCCATGAGCGATGAGTCTATATAAATATGTATAGGTAACACCCCTTCCACTATCATCGTGATCCTCCTTCAAAGCCTAGGGTTCTTTCTCATGATGGTTCACGATGGCAGCCGATCTATCAACCTCAAGGAGATAAGTATTAGACTTGTCCACCCTTTAATGTCTTCCTCTCCCCTAGCATGACGACGTCCTACCTATCCTTTTCGATCCGAAAGGCCTCACCATGGTGATTTGGGCATCACTGATCTGCGGATGTAGCGGCTACCCAAGGCGCTGAGGTCAGGCATCATGCTTGATCTACAGCCATGAAGAAGACGACTGTAGGGCAGAAATGAAGGGTTTGATTCTGGCGGTCGGCACCATCGGCCCCTCTACGATGGGTGTCACATAGAACAGTCCTTCCTTGCGTGAGGAGGAGGAGGACGGATGAACCGAGAGTGCACGTGGTCATGGCCGACAGGCTGGAAACCACAACTGTGACCTGATGAGGGAGAGTGGACTAGGCTGTCGACCACTAGGGTCCAGATCACGAAGATGCAGAGGAAGTCGAAGACCTCAGCCGCTGGAAGACTGGGCGCCAGAAAAAACGACAGTCATAGCGCCGTGTTCCTGCATCAGTAGTGGTGGATGACAAGAACCAGAGAGAGAGAGAGTAGGATGGAGGAGGACCTGGGTGACAATGACTGGACCGGAGAGATTGATCGACACCATCAGACACCCTGCACCAAGCATCGAGATCACACAGGCGTGCATGTCTGCAGTTGCGCTGGAGCAGGGCTCAGTGGCATCGTGCGCTCGCATGGGATGGCGTTGTGAGGAGAGGGACAACCTGTGGCAATTTACCCGTATAACCATCGAGGGTATGTTTTAAGGTAAGGGCAAATATGTCCTTTTATTATGTTTTAAGTATTTCCCATGTTGACGCACAAAGCCAATTGGGAGATACCATCAAGTATTAAGTGCTGACGTGGCACTGTCAGATTGGCTTAAATATCTTTAATTTGCAAATATCATAGTAATTGCTAGGATAATCAGATTTAGACAAGTAATATATGAAACTTGCTCAGAAGAATGAGAGGAATCCAAATAAAATACTATCAGAACCTGATTAAACTTCCTATTATAAAAGTATCCACAATACATGTCTTAATGAGTTTAATTAAAAGGAAAATCTAGATTTGCCCAAGACTGATGCTTAATTGAAAAGATTATTTCATCATAGGATAAATACCTGATTTAGACCTGTATGATGAAGAAATCCTTCTTAATGGTGAATAATGGATGATTCTAGATTAGTAATATTATATATGCTATTTTAGGGTTTTGAAACCAATGTGAACATCTTAATATAATCTTAATGCTAGTGAGGTCATCTAGGTATCATGAATAGTTTAATATGTTTAAGATGATGATTAGGGTTTCACCTAATATGCATAACTGAGATTGTAATCTTGGAAACCATGATATGATAGAATTAGGGTTTGTAACCCTGCTCCCTAGTCCAAACATGAGATAACCCTAAACCATAGTTTAGGATCGCATCTAGATCTGAGTACTGTAATATGAATACATGGTGACACATATGTAGCATGCTTTGTTTCAGATACTTGTTGATTTCATGCTTAGTTGCTTGGATGTTTGGAAACATTCTTAAAGTATATGATGTTCTGCATGGTTTCTGCGATGGCATAAGGTATGTGGTTACGCTTATGAATATTCCGAGTTAGTTTTCCGAGGGTTTGTCGAGGTTTTAATCGGTAGCTTGAAATTAACTATTGGATGCTTTTATTTCATGCAACTATAGAGTGACTATGACTATCACTATAAATGTATACATATAACTGACTTAGATTCGGGTCCACCCCTGTGGCTATGCAAAGACTAAAAAGGATAACCTAGAGTAAGGTCTAGGCTATCACGAGTTAGAAATTGGGCTACTCTTGTGTAGTGCCATGAGACTCTTAGCATGTCACGAGTTAAGGAGTGGGCTACCTACGGGTAGTGCCATGTGACTCAACCTTAGAAACTGATTCACCTGTTGGGTGGGATCATGAGGGGTAGAATGGGGATAGGATATACGTGGATCACGTAGTTATATTTAAACTGTAAAATTGTTTGTTAAACTGTAATTGATTGCAATACATTGTTATGGATAATTGCATGATTAGTTTTTCCCCCACATACCGACTTTGGCTGACCGACGTTTTGTTTGTCCGCGTTTTAGGTACAAAACCAAAAGGACAAACAATAATTCATCATATTGTGAAATACATGAATTAAAGTTCAAGGAGGATTAATTAGATTAGTCCCAATTCTGGATAGAAGTTTAGAAATCCAAAATTTTCAAAGGTATGCAAAATTTTATTTATTACAGCTTTTCAGTATAGTTTAGTAAAATTTAATAATTGTTCTTGGTTAATTGTTGAACCTTTGATCCGGAAATTATGTGTGCGGCTTCAACCTTTCGGTCTCCCTTAATTAGGGGTTACCAGAAGGTGGGGTCGTAACATTTGGTATCAGAGTGTAGGTTCCTCACTTAACCATTAATAATTATTAAAATTTACAAACTCCATAGAACCCAAGGGAGTTATTAGAGGATTATACGAAAGATGGAGGTGTCTAGAAAAGGATCACGATCGGGGGCTGGCAATATTTTCCTCCACACCACTAGTCGGAATACGAGGACTCCCGGATCCGTGTGACTGCCTGGGCAAAGTCTTAGGGTATGATTTGAAATAAGATACCTTTAGGAATTTCTCATCTTATTCATCCATTCTCATCACAAATTTTGTTAAGGACCTTAAGGATTATGGTTTTCTCTCTTCTCCTCACCCTCTTGAGGTATGGGTAAGGTTAATAAGGTCTAAGGAATCCTCCACCAGATTAATGAAAAAGTATGTAAATAAGATGTCATGGACATAAGCTTAATAAATCAAGCGGAAACTAAAGGATAGATACATGCTTAGGTCGTATGACATAAGTTGTCATGCCCTCAGAAGAGACATGAGACTAGACCTTCTTGTAAGGAGGATATATAAAGAGAGTTAGTCTTGGAGATAGAGATCTCCATTACAAGTTGAGACATGGCACATCCTCTGAGGATGATGTTAACCCTAACCCTAAGTGAAGGTTAGAGAGAGAGAGAGATGGCATGATGAGTTAGACTAGGTGTTTGGATGGACATGCCTTGGATGACGTATGAGCCATGAGAGGTTGGATGACCTAGTACCTCTGGCAACCCAACCCTGGGAAGGGTCGTGCATGTTAGAGTGAAGGATAACTCCTTCATTGATGAGGTTAGAGAAGAACCTATGGAAACCCCATGAGCTTATATGGGCATAATATGCACCCAAAATGTATCAGTAGTGCAAGCAATAGGTTGAAACCCTGGCCGGGAGAGTTTGATGGATAGCTTATGTGATAAGCATAAGGGGCTATGGATAACCGTGAGCGAACATAAGTTGAACATAGGCTTCATCCAGGTAGGGGCATGCTTTTGAGGTTGATCCTTCATGAAGAGAGGACCTCTAATGGTGAGGATGGTTGTAGGGTTAGCTCTACAAAGAGAGAGCAGGAACCAAGCAAGAAGGTTGGAATCCTAGACTCCGAGATATGAGGAAAAGTAGGGAGTTGAGGATGATGCGACCTAAGTGGATGATAGTGGTCGCCACATGCTTGATCCCTAGAGGTTGAGGATGTCTTGGTTGCCATGAGAGGAACCAAACCCTAAAGAGAGGATGGTGCTTCTGGTACCTATGTGCCTGTGGACTTGGAGAGGTTTAGTAACAGGTTGTGAGGCCTTGTACCTTGTTGGTTGTCATTGAGGAGGACTCGACCCTGATGTATTGCTCGAGTAGAAGGATGACAGGAAGTGCATGTCATACCCTGTACATGTTTGGTTCGTGGTTAAGAGGTTGAGCATGCAGTTGGACATCAGAAAAGTAAACCTAGGGTTCCTAGGCCTAAGAGGGGAAGTGGTGTACCTAATGCTCATGATGAGATTTGAGTTTCTATAAATACGAACATGGTACTTCTCATGTTGAGAAGAAAGGAAAACCCCTTAAGTTTAGGGTATGTTTGGCGAACCCCTCCCAGCTAAGTTGATGACATGGGAATGTATGATCTTGATCTAATGTTGGGAATAAGAACAAGTATGACCTAACATGGTTTAGTAGGTGGTCAGCTTGTGCCTTAGTAGCTTGCTAGGGTTAAGCATGCTAGACCTAAGGACGTTTGTGACCTTGTTGTCAAGATGTAGTTCCTCCCATCCTAGAAGGGGGAACTTGTGTAGGGTGTATACCAGTTCTGTCAGTTTTGAGGTAACCTAAAGAGGTTTTAGAGGATCTTGAGAAGCTGAGAGAGTACATGGTAAGAGAATTAACCTGTAGACCCATAGTTAACCATCTCTAGGTGCATATGGATGTGTTACCATGGGGGTAACTGGTAAGGGGCCTGACCAAGGTAGGCAGGTCACCATGACCCATATGAAAGGATGAAAGTCAGCCCATGAATGTAGAGAGAGATGATGATGAAGGCTTGGGTAAGGTTCTAAGTTAAACATGTACTATAATAAAATCCTCAGTCTATCCTAAGGTCAGGTAGGGATAAGACCGACGGAAGTAGGAGTTGCCTAATTCCCTAGTTGCACATGACCATAGGGTCGAGAGGAAACAACTATCATTGTCTAAGGGCCATGGGTTAGGAGATTGATCACCTTATTGAACTCATGGGACCCAAAAGGCAGATGAGTAAGGCACTCTCTGGATGCATAAGGGAAGAGGGATGACCCCAAAAGTATCGGCACCCTATAGACCTAGAGGAGACAACCAAGGATTGTGTTTGGACCAAGTAGGTTCGAGACCAGTTTTCCATGGAAGTAACTTTGATATCAAGATAATTGTGATATAGAGACATAAGTTGCACGTTTCAACTTCAATTTGAAAGTGTACTGGCAAGGTGGGATGTACCATATCTACTCTTGGAACATGAAGAACTCTGTATCTGGACGGCTGCCAAATGCTTATTTCCTCTTATTATGGGAGTGAGAGATATGACAGTACGCATGCCTTACACCGAGGATAAAGATGATGGGAGTTGGAACGTTGCTATGAGGTATAAGGAGAAAGATGATAACATACCCTTGCAAAGTGAATGATATGTACTAATGATACGAGTATTAAGGTAATAATCTTGTAAGAATGTTTTATCACGAGCTATATGGAATTTGCAAGTGATACAGGGTTGAGTTTGATAACTAAGAGGATGAGATTAGAGTGTTCTGATGAAGATAGACTTAGAGTTTGAGACGAGATGATAAGTGGAATACATGGAAGTGCATGTTTTCAACACTACCTAATACCTAAGGATGTGAAGTGGTAATGGATGCTCTAGTGGAGGTATAGCTGCCTAGTTTAGCTAGAGGCTAAAACAAGTAGTTGGGCTAATCCTAAGTTTGAAACAGGAGATAACATCTATCGAACAAGTTAGTAGTGGTTTGGTTAGCTAGCCTAGGCCTTGTTGTAATGAAAGGATGGTGGTAGAACCTCAGATACTCTTCTTTGAATAGGAAGGTAATAAAACCCTACTGAGAGTGGTTTAGGGATTCTAAGGAATCGATCTTGAGGAATCCTATAGGAGATCATGATTTTAAGATCACCATACACCATGGTACTACTGAGATAATGAGTGGTAGTAGCACTTTGGATGCTTGATAGGAAGTTGCATGTGGCATATGGCCATGCAAGTAGGAGGTAAAGGATGAACACCAGTAACCCATTGTATCGATATAGAGGATAAAAGAGTCCCTGAGAAGGAATGGGAGTTCATCACTACGGATGATGTGGAAAGTCTCCCCTTGACCAAGGAAAGTCATGATGCAATATGGGTTATGGTAGATCACCCTACCTAGATGACATGAGAAAGAAAGAGTACTGTTAAGAGACAGATCAGGTTGAACTACACATGAGAGAGACGGTTCAACTACACCATGATATGAGTTCAAAATTTCTTGAGTATAACCTAAAGATACACTTCCATAAGGTGGAAACAGGTACATGAAGAACTCGATGTTAGTACTGCTTATCACCCCTAACTAATGGTTAGTATGATCCAGACTAGAGGGTCTGATGAGAGTATGTGTGCTCGTTCAGGGTGATACATGGAGACAGTTCTTGTCTTCGGTAGATGTGATGATAATCACCATAGCCAGTATCGGGATGTAAAGAAGCTCTACAAGGGAGGTTGCGTCGGTCACCACTTCATTAAGATGATGTTGGTGAAGGGACCTCATGAAGGTCAAGAAAGGACCACAGTGTGTGCATATGAAGTCGTTTTGATCATGCAATGGCAGAAAGGAGCCCAGAGACTACATGAGCTGTACGCTGATGCAAAGTAGACTGACATGTAGTTCACTGTGGGGGAGATATGTGACATGAAATCCGACCCCTCTAAGTTATAGATAAGAGAGCTGAGTCCCCGATGTATGGGTTCTTTTGACATGGTTTGGTGGAGAAGGTTAAGTTTGCCCTGACCCATCAAGATAATGTGATGTGTGATTAGTTCCATGTGTCCAATTTAGAGCACTATGTGAGGTACCCAGACCATGTGCGGAGCAATGAACCTAGTGAACCCCAAGGGAGGCTGAAATGACCTGAGTCGCCTATGGAGGTTTATAGATGCCAAGGTGAAAGAACTCAGAGAAAGGAATATGTGATGACAAAGGTTCTTTGGAAGCGCCATGGATAAGGTAAAGCCACATAGGGGCCAATGATGGACATGGAAAAGTTTTAGCCTGTATTGTTTGTTTGCTTGATGGATTTTTAAGGGCAAAATTCCTATAAGAGGGGAAGGATGTTGCAACCCCAACTTTTGGGTTCTTTTGGTGAGAAATGTAATTTCTCATATTTGAACAAATAATGATATAATTATTTGTTTTGCATAGATGGTTTTCAGTTACAATAGCCTTGTTGGTTGTTTTGTGGGCCTATTGAGTAACAAATCCCAATGTGTTTGAAAGAGAATAAAGATGGGAAGAAACCTAATAATAAAAGAATATGAGATAATGCTAAGAATAATGTGGAAATCTCTAGAAGAGTAAGTGTTTGTTCATAATAGAGTGGATTTCGAATCCACATGGTTTCTAATAAAAATTATAGCCAAAAGAAAGATAATAGAAAAGAAAGAAAGAGGAAAAGATTTGTATTGATGGAATAATAGCGTTAATCACTTTGGTAGCAAGGATGCTTGTGGCACAAGATAAATAAATAGATCAATCTTATACATGAATAAATTATAAAGGGATTCTTATTTCCAAATCCATGTTTTAATAAGAATAAAAGTCAAGAGTTCCGTATAGGAAACACATGAGAATATGTTTAATTGCTTCTTAAGTAAGATACCTTGCCTTTCTCTTTCTTTGAGATGATAACCAATTTCCAAAGAAAGAGATATCTTGGAAATACTTTTAGAAACATATTGAATAATATCCATGTATACTTTCCTTAAGTGTTGGTTATAATAATAAGAGAGAAAAGGTAAGGAGTCATATCTTGTGGGCAACATGGTTTAATCCTCTCTTTAAAAGTTAGCTTTTGGTTTGTTAAATACGAGAAAGAAAAAGAGGGACCGATAAGTCATTATTGCCTAGGTTTGGAAACAAGCCTCAAAGAGGCGTGGCTGGTGGGAAGGGCTCCATGAGCGATGAGTCTATATAAATATATATAGGTAGCACCCCTTCCATTATCATCGTGATCCTCCTTCTAAGCCTAGGGTTCTTTCTCATGATGGTTCATGATGGCAGCTGATCTATCAACCTCAAGGAGATAAGTATTAGACTTGTCCACCCTTTAATGTCTTCCTCTCCCCTAGTATGACGACGTCCTCCCTATCCTTTTTGATCCGGAAGGCCTCACCATGGTGATCTGGGCATCGCTGATCTGTGGATGTAGCGGCCACCTAAGGCACCGAGGTCAGGCGTCATGCTTGATCTACAGCCGTGAAGAAGACGACTGTAGGGTGGAAATGAAGGGTTTGATTCCGGCGGTCGGCACCATCGGCCCCTCTACGATGGGCGTCGCATAGAACAATCCTTCCTTGCGTGAGGAGGAGGACGATGAACCGGGAGCGCATGTGGTCATGTCTGGAAGGCTGGCAACCGTAGCTGTGACCTGATGAGGGAGAGTGGACCAGGCTGTCGACCACAAGGGTCCAGATCACGAAGATGCGGAGGAAGTCGAAGACCTCAGCCGCTGGAAGACTGGACACCAGAGTGAGTGCCGGAGCAAACGACGGTCGTAGCATCGTGTTCCTGCATCAGCAGTGGTGGACGACAAGAACCAGAGAGAGAGTAGGATGGAGGAGGACCTGGGCGACAGTGACTGGACCGGAGAGATTGATCGACACCATCAGACACCCTGCGCCAAGCATTGAGATCACGCAGGCGTGCGTGTCTGTAGTTGTGTTGGAGCCGGGCTCAGTGGCATCGTGCACTCGCATGGGATGGCATCGTGAGGAGAGGGACAACATGTGGCAATTTACCCGTATAACCCTGGAGGGCATGTTTTAAGGTAAGGGCAAATATGTCCTTTTATTATGTTTTAAGTATTTCCCATGCCGACGCACAAAGTCAATTGGGAGATACCATCAAGTATTAAGTGCTGACGTGGCATTGTCAGATTGGCTTAAATATCTTTAATTTGCAAATATCATAGTAATTGCTAGGATAATAGGATTTAGACAAGTAATATATGAAACTTGCTCAGAAGAATGAGAGGAATCCGAATAAAATACTATCAGAACCTGATTAAGCTTCCTGTTCTAAAAGTATCCACAATACATGTCTTAATGAGTTTAATTAAAAGGAAAATCTAGATTTGCCCAAGACTGATGCTTAATTGAATAGATTCTTTCATGATAGGATAAATACCTGATTTAGACCTGTATGATGAAGAAATCCTTGTTAATGGTGAATAATGGATGATTCTAGATTAGTAATCTTTTATATGCTATTTTAGGGTTTTGAAACCAATGTGAACATCTTAATATAATCTTAATGCTAGTGATGTCATCTAGGTATCATGAATAGTTTAATATGTTTAAGATGATGATTAGGGTTTCACCTAATATTAATAACTGAAATTGTAATCTTGGAAACCATGATATGATAGAATTAGGGTTTGTAACCTTGCTCCCTAGTCCAAACATGAGATAACCCTAAACCATAGTTTAGGATCAGATCTAGATCTGAGTAATGTAATATGAATACATGGTGACACATATGTAGCATGCTTTGTTTCATATACTTGTTGATTTCATGCTTAGTTGCTTGGATGTTTGGAAACATTCTTAAAGTATATGATGTTCTGCATGGTTTCTGCGATGGCATAAGGTATGTTGTTACGCTTATGAATATTGTGAGTTAGTTTTCCGAGGGTTTGTCGAGGTTTTTATCGGTTGCTTGAAATTAACTGTTGGATGCTTTTATTTCAGGCAACTATAGAGTGACTATGACTATCACTATAAATGTATACATATAACTAGCTTAGATCTGGGTCCTCCCCGGTGGCTATGCAGAGACTAAAAAGGATAACCTAGAGTAAGGTCTAGGCTATCACGATTTAGAAATTGGGCTATCTTGTGTAGTTCCATGAGACTCTTAGCATGCCATGAGTTAAGGAGTGGGCTACCTACGGGTAGTGCCATGTGACTCAACCCTAGAAACTGATTCACCTATTGGGTGGGATCATGAGGGGTATAATGGGGATAGGATATACATGGATCACACAGTTATATTTAAAATATAAAATTGTTTGTTAAATTGTAATTGATTGCAATACATTGTTATGGATAATTGCACGGTTAGTGTTTCCCCCACATACCAACTTTGGCTGACCGATGTTTTGTTTGTCGGCATTTTAGGTACAAAACTGAAAGGATAAATAGTAATTTGTCATATTGTGAAATACATGAATTAAAGTTCAAGGAGGATTAGTTAGATTAGTCCCAGTTCTGGATAGAAGTTTAGAAATCCAAAATTTTCAAAGGTATGAAAAATTTATTTGTTATAGCTTTTCAGTATAGTTTAGTAAAATTTAATAATTGTTCTTGGTTAATTGCTGAACCTTTGATCTGGAAATTATGTCTGTGGCTTCGACCTCTCGGTCTCCCTTACTTGGGGGTTACCGGAAGGTGGGGTCTTAATAATAAATACATACATGCTCGATAAATGAT
Source organism: Alisma plantago-aquatica (assembly GCA_963693085.1). Lineage (NCBI taxonomy): Eukaryota > Viridiplantae > Streptophyta > Magnoliopsida > Alismatales > Alismataceae > Alisma > Alisma plantago-aquatica. Next base: position 75,528,650 of record OY856413.1, on the reverse strand, counting down.
GAAACTCACAAACATCCTCATATCAATAACTAGAAGCTAATATGAAATTGTGAGATCAATTGGTTGCATAGAATTCATGTTATATGAAAATGACCCTTAACACATGTTATGTAACCCTAATATGATTAATGAAGGTGACCTACGTTAATATGTTCACATAATAATGTGAAACACAATTATTAGTTAATGAACTATAATTTAGAATATGGCATCAATAAGATAACTTCAAGACAAGAATACAAGTAATGATGGGAATATCGTAATGAACTAAGGTAAACCCTAAAATGGATATAACTAGGGTTAAGATGATGAGAATCTGATGATAGTATATGATCTTGTCTTAACCAGGGGTTTGACCAAGATATAAGTGACATGGGGATATATTTGATATCAGGAATATGGTTTAGAATGTCTCTTTCAAGGTACGCCATTATCTCTTACTTGGCTTATTATACAATATGCTTGTGTTATATGTGTAGTAAAATACTTGGCATATGATATTGGATGAAATGATTGTTCTTGTATTCTATGTTTCTTGAGTTTTCCATACTTATGGCTATGAACACATGAAACATAATATATCTATTCCATTATATAAAAGTACTAAACTCTTTGGTAGTACAATACTTGGAAAAGTGATCTCAAACTCTTTGGTAGTAGATAACATGTATAATGATCTCAAACTCTTTGGTAGTAGATCATAAAGGCTTTAATGCATTAGTGATCTCAAACTCTTTGGTAGTAGATCACATGTATAATGATCTCAAACTCTTTGGTAGTAGATCATAAAGGCCTTAATGCATTCAACTCTCAGGTAGTAAATGCATGGATGATATAATGGAAAATGTGCTTATAATATGTATTCTCTTTTGTTAATGAACATCTTTGTGCAATTATATGTTTTTCTTATATTTCTTTATAACTACCAAGTATTAGTTTTATCTTATTGCCAAGATTTGACGAGAGGTATATAAAAGACACGTATGCGTACTTAGTATAATATTCTTGAATATTGTGATGACATGTACCACATGTAATCTTTTGTTTAGGTTGTGGATATTTGATCTTGAAGACCAAGATAGTTGTGAGTTGTGTGATGAGCTGATGTACAAGTGGACCTATTGTCTTAAGATCATGTAGTTTAGTGGTAGTACATGTATATGTGTAAGTTTTCTATTCAATATGTAATATCAAATGTTGTAACAATTCATTATGTAATTATATGTTGAATGGTGAACATGTGTTGTATGGTTTTATTATTGTTCATGTGCATGTGCTACTGTTGTTTCCTTATGACTTCCTCTAATTTTCTTATTCTTAGCCTAGTGTGTGGTGTTTAAATTGGGATTCTTACTGAGGTGAGGTTTCAATTTGGACATCACACATCACATTAAGTTTTAGAAAATCTGGGGACGTCACAATGATCAAAAGTGTTATTTTATAACTTTTATTGACAATGCTAATAGATATTGTTATGTCTATTTACTTAAAAGTAAAGATGAGACATTGGATAAATTTAAAATTTATAAGAAAGAAGCTGAAACTCAAATAAGTAAAGTACTTAAGTGATTAAGGTCTGATAGGGGACAAGAATATACCTCACACTTGTTTATGGAATTTTGTCAATTCTATGGTATAGTTCATGAGGTTATTGCTCCTTATTCACCACAATCTAATGGGATAACTGAACGTAAAACTAAACCATGATAGATATGGTTAATCCTTTACTCCAAACCTCAAGTCTACCCAACTTTATGTGGGGGAAGCTTTGAATATGACTTGTCATATTTTGAATAGAGTTCCCCATAAACATAAAGAAACTAGACTGTTTGACTAATGGAGAGGTAGAAAACCAAGTCTCAAATATCTTTAAGTGTGGGGGTGCCTTGCTAAGGTACTTGTCCTTGAACACGAAAGGAATAAGTTGGGACCATAAATAGTTAATGTCATATTCTTGGGATATGTAGAGACAAGTTATTCTATAGATTCTTGTTGTAAAATCTAATATATCAGGCATTGAGGTCAATACAATTGTGGAATTACATGATACTACATTCTTTGAAGATGTGTTGACATGAAATATAGTGTGCCCAATGAAGTATCTCAAGCGTATTCATTCACCACAGGTTCCATTCCCAAGCAAATGGGAAGGATGACAAATGTGGGGGGTGATTCAGAACAAGCTATTTCTGAATCTGATGATTATGAAGAAATGGTTGTACCAAGGAGAAGTTAACAACTTAGGACATCCAAAGATTTTGGAAGTGAGTTTCTTACTTATAATGTTGAGGATTATCATGTATCTCTCAAACAAACTATGGATTCTCCAGAAGCTAAGTTTTAGAAAATAGTCGTTAATGATGAAAACCAATCAATTCTCTCGAATGGAACTTGAGAATTAGCGGATTTGTGTGATGGTTGTTCTGCAGTTGGATGCAAATAGATCTTTAAGAAGAAACTTAATGCAGACAGGACAATCAATAAGTATAAATCTAGGTTAGTTGCTAAGGGTTACACATAGAGGCAAGGAATAGATTGTTTTGATACCTATTCTCTTATTTCCCGTATGACCGCAGTTCGAGTGCTTACAACATTGGCTTCCACTTATAATCTTTGTGTCCATTAGATGGATGTGAAGACCATGTTCTCACACGATAATCTCTGGGAAGATATATATATATATATATATATATATATATATATATATATATATATATATATATGGAACAACCTGAGGGCTTTGTGGGTCTTAGGAATGAATCCAATGTGTGTAAACTTGTTAAATCATTATATTGCTTGAAACAAGCCTCTAAGAAATGGAAAGAGAAGTTTGATTCTATGATATCATTGTTTGGCTTTATTTCTAATGATTTTGATAAGTGTCTCCACCACAAAATCTTGAATTGTGGATTCATTTTGTTATACTTATATGTCGATGATATCCTGCTTTTTGGTTTTGATATGAAAGTAATAAATGAGACTAAGTCATTCTTGTGTAGCAAGTTTGATATGAAGGATATGGGTGTCGTTGATGTGATTTTAGGGCTTAAAATCATACAATCTACTGTCATTCTTATGTAGCAAGTTTGATATGAAGAATATGGGTGTCGTTGATGTGATTTTAGGGCTTAAAATCATACAATCTACTGATGGTATAACTCTCTCTCACTCTCACTATGTTGAGAAGATATTTAAGAGGTTTGAGTACACATCACGTAAACCTATTAAGACTCTATATGATTCATCCAAGGCCTTGTAAAAGAATGAGACTAGAGTTCTAGTGTCCCAATTATGATACTCTTAGATTATTGAATGCTTGATGTATCTTTTGAACCACACATGTCCATGCATTGTGTTTTTTGTGAGAAAGTTAAGTAGATACATCAACTGTCCCGATAAGATCTATTGGGAAGCTCTTGATAAAATTTTGAGGTATATCAAGGGAACTTGTTCTCTTGGGCTGCATTATAGAAAGTATCCTTTTGTAGTCGAAGGATATAGTGATGCAAGCTGGATTACCATGAAATCTGGGAGTGATGGTGTCTTAGGATATGCGTTCCTATTGGGAGGAGGTGTTGTTTCCTGGAGGTCTAAGAAAAATACCATATTGTCTCGGTCTACTTTTGAGGCCGAGTTGTATGCTTTGGATGAAATTCAATTGGAAGTTGAATGGCTGCATGGGCTGATGTCCAGTTTACCTATGGTAAAGAAGTTGCTTCTTGCAGTTTCAGTTTTTTGTGATAGCACTACAACCATAGCTAAGATAAAGAGTTCCAAGTACAATCAAGAACTGTGTAGATACATCCAAGTCAAACTCAAGTCTGTAAGGGAATTGGTGTCTAACGAGGTCGTGACTGTGGTCTATGTTGGTACCAAAGATAATATAACTAATCCCTTCACTAAAGGTCTTACCCTAGCTTTAGTGAAGAAATATAGGTTGGGAATGGGACTGAAACCCCTTTAAATACGTAGGTAGTAGAAACCCAACCCAAAAGAGTAGAGATCTCACAAATTTGGCTCAATGTGGTAATAACAAGTTGTCAGAGAATCAAATTACATTATGTTTTTCATTTGATGCTTCTTGCATCTACGTGCCTATCTCATGGGAAATTTGTTAGTGTCATGACTACAAGTTAGTATGAGATTAGTCTCTAAATGGTGTCAAGTCTTAGGATAAGATGTTAACAATATATCCTTGGAGACTCCAACTAAATGATTGACGTTGTGTAGGCTGCAATAGGAGAATTGGGTTGTACCCTGATATCAATCATAAATTGTTATTTTGATGCATGGCCTTAACATGTCATATTTTTTTTCTTCCATGTCTTTATTGTGTTGTTACCAACCTATACTCTTTCAACCAAGGTTTAGGTTCAAGAATTTTATTCACGTAGTTCATGTGGGGGTCAAAGTTGGATAACTTAGGTAGATTCAAACCAGAAGCTATCTACTAAAAGCATAGTATGGAGGAATAAATGATAGATCACACTACACATTGGAGTTTTTGGGGGTTGTTAGATATATGGTTGTTAGCCATCTATTTAGCATGGGTTAAGACCAATGTAGTACATGTATTACATAGAGGAAAAGACAGTGTGTTGTCTTGTACAAATAGGAAGAGTTTTGGTCCCACATTGCTAGTCCTAGAGCTATTGTGATCCTTATATGTAGTCCTTATATGTAGGGTCACATGTAACACTAGTGTCTAAAGGGTCCTAGGGGAGAGTATGCTCACCTCCTAGGTGGGTATGGTGACCACAACACATGCATACAAAATTGCATGTCCAACACCATGCCTCACTTTGCCTCGCCTCACCTGGCCGGGCCACACATGGGCTCGGGCTTGTGGCTTGTGGTTTGTGGGTTGTGAGAATTGTCTTCCGTCTTATTTTTAACTAGGATACAACTATGCAATTAATTTTAATTTAATTAATTATTTCTTTCTAAATCATATTTGTTAATCTATTGAAAAGTGTTTGCCTCAAGGTTTTATTCCACAACTTGTACAAGAGCGATCAAGTGATTGCATCTTAATGGGAATAGGATTTTGGTGTGTGTAAGGCTATAAATAAGCCTCTGGTCATTAGGGTTAAATACATCTCACGAACATCAACCGTCAACGTTTGTTCTCGTATTTTTCAAACCCTAAATTGGTGACTTTCTATCGTTGCTCCCAAGTTACTGTGTGGAGGCTTTCTCCTGTGCGAAACAAGTTCCTTCCTCTCTTATGAGACATGACCTGTCAGATAGTGGTTCCTACGGTCGTTGGGCTACACTGGTGGTTCATGTCTTCAAACATTTGCATCGTTCATTGTCAACACAAATGAGATGTCTTCTACATGTTTGTGATCGGGTCGTCTAGAAGAAAGACGCCTATCTAGAAGGATTGTGGGTCGCTGATTCTTTAATTAACACGTTCTTTTTTCAACAAATGATCCGACCTGTGTTCCTAGCTCTTTTATTTTTTTTTCTCTTCTCCTGTGCCTTTTCTTCTTTCTATTTCTTATATGAATCTAACCTTAATTTGTTAATATTTTGCAACTTCTTGTTGGTGCATGTAATGAGGAAATTAAAATTAACAACAAAAATGACAACTATTAATTATAACCCTCTCCTCCAGTTCATCAGTGAATACAATATTTCTCTCAATTTTATCATCATATACTGGGTTCTGTGGAGAATCAACTCACAACAAAGATAAGTTTTTCAATGAACTTAATTTTTTAACTGTAAGATGCAAACATCTACCTTAGCATATTGGCAGAGATTGCAATTGCACCCATTATGCACTTAAGACTGTATTGGGTATGTTGTGAAAAAATGGTGGTGATGGAAAAGGAGACAGTGATAGGGGTGGGGAAGTTGTTAAAATGTCTTATTTGGTAGCATGTGGATGGTGACAAAAATATAAAAATATTATTTGTTACATGTATATAAGGACAGGGAGGGAAAATTCTTTAAAAAAATATCCTACACAAGAAAAAAATATATTTATTAGAGAGTTTTCATGTATGTGTCTAAAGAAGTATTAAAGTTTTAAAAGAAATATTGTTAGCATAATTCACCATAATTTTTCATAAGGACAAAACTAATATAAATTTACCTATGCATTCTCCATCAAATATTTCTCCTTTCCTCTCACCATAACAAACAAACAACATATTTTATTTTACCATCATTCCCCTTTGCATGATTCACCATGTAAGATACACAACTTAAACAATCTTATATAACTTATACATAGTTGTACCATCAAAATAATATTAACAAATTGAATGAGTTTGTCTATAAGGCATGTCTTATTGATATCAACACTACAAACACAGGTTTCACTTGGTCAAAGGGCCATACCAGGTGATTTTTGATATGTTTTTGGGATCAATTTATTGGGAGGATAAATGTCGCTTTTCTCATCTTTGGCGGGTTCATGAAAACTTCATGAAACTCCTTAGAGACATACATCTCAACACAAATACTTACAATATCATCAAACACATAAATCACACTAACATTACTCTCATTAAAAAAGTTACTCATCCAGACCAGATCTCACAATTCAGACCCATCAACCTCATAAACACTTCATATAATATCTTTGCTAAAGTTCTTTCAAACCGCATAAAACCCCATCTGGATAACATCATCTCACATAACCAAAATGCCTTCCTAAAAAATAGAAGCATCCACGATGCCTTTATCATGGTTAATGAAACTTTGCACCTCTTCAATAAAAATAAAACACCTCTTCTAGCTATCAAACTAGATTTTAAAAAAGCCTTTGACTATACAAACTGGGACTGTCTCATCAATGCCATGGCTGGATATGGCTTCCCTAAAACTTGGAACAACTAGATCCACGCCTATATCTCCACAAACTACTTTTCCACTATCATCAATGGATCACCATTCGGTTTTTTTCACAACATCAATGGGCTTAGACAAGGTGCATGTAACATATCGGATCTTGAACCCTACCTTAGAATATTGACCCCTTTGACTTAGCCAAAAAAGGGTAAGTGAATATGTGTAATCAAGCCAATAATGAAATCTAAAATGTGTCACAAGAAGTGTAACATAACAAATCATGCTTAATGATAATATGTGACACATATGGAGGTAATCAGAATATAATTGGTTGAATAATGAACTAATGGGCCACTGATGGGCCATATGACCTATCTCATAAAAGAAGTTCTAAAAGTAAAATCTAAGTTTAAAATCGTATTCCTTGAGTCCCAATTGCCTTGGGAGTCAAGTTTCACATTATTCGCATAATAATAATTCATTTAATTCAATTTGGAAAAGAAGATGTGTGTTTTCCCCAAAATATAAAATAAAATATTAAATGACTCCAAAAGAGGAAAATAGACTTAGATTCACAATCTACATAGTAAATATAGTCTTTGGGTAAATTTTCATTCAATTAGGAGAAAGTTTGCTTAAAAGTGAAATCAGGAGAGAGAAAGTGTGTAGAACCTTCAAAATATTAAATAAATACCCAAACAAGCCCAACATGTAAAATTGGTGGCAAATTCGTATCCAACACATTAAATATGACTTGTGTGTGAAGTTTCATAAAATTTGGAGAATCTTAAAGTCATTAATGCACGAGGAAAGAGAAAATAAGATTTGATTTATTTAACCCATTAAAAGTTTTCAAAAGGCAAATCTAATTTCATAATCAGAATCTATATGCTTTAATTAGCCTCTAATTTTATTTAATTTGGGACTCGTTTGCACCCTTATATGAGGAGAGAGATAATGAGAATGAATTTAATGTCTCACTATATTCAATTTCATTTGGGAAATAGATATGATTTGTCACACTTTCTTGCCAAAACAAGGATTTATTTGGAGCGTTGGATAAAAATCGTGCACTGATGCTTTTATCTCCCACCTCGCGCTCACTGGTCCACATGCACACTGAAACTTGATTTTCATTATCATTTTTCTCTCTCAGATCTCTCTCTCTGATCTTCCTTGCTCTGTGATTCCTTGGTTTTAAGGTTTCCCTTCACCGTCCAAACCCAATGAATATATATATCCAAGGATTTCTTGGCACCCACACCATTTCCACAACCCAACAACCTCTATACCCTGTACCTCCTATGTTTCCCCCTTCTCTTCCTCCTCCTTGCCAGCTGGGGCCTTTGGACCTTTGGGAATTGGTTTCCTGACCTCCTCTGAGGTCCCAGGTCTAATTTTCCCACCTCGATTCAGCCTCGTTGGACTCTAATATTGTTTTCCCTACTTCGGCCACCCTGCCGTTGGGAGCTTGGGTTGTGGGTGGTGCCCAGGCTGCCGCGAAGCCCCGCAGAGGCAGATGTCAGTTACCCTCGTGCATGCGAAGACTCCTGCACCTTTGATTCATCCTCTCCTTGAGGTATATCAAAACACCTATTTTTTCCCTACCCGTTCTCTGGTCTTCCATTATGTCTTGAATTTGCTGTTCGATTCCTTATTTTTCTTTGTGGTTATGATGGTTTGCGGGTTCCTTGAGTTCGGCTTCAGATCGCGATGAAGTTGGGCACCGTTACTGCCTGTGGGAGGATAGTTTGATGGGTTTTCTTGTCTCTGGTTGTAGCTTATGGATCTGTCTCTCGCCATGGTGAAGGAGAAGAATCTGGGGTTGAATCCCTGGCGTGTTTGGTCTGAGATGCCCCTCTTTTTCTCTCATGTTTTTAATTTTCCATTAGGGGTATTCTGGACTTTTCCCCTCCATTTTTCTTTTCTTGAATGCGGGTCACATTGTCTGCTGACTTGGCCTAGTTGGCTTTCAGTTATTGGGCCAAGTCAGCCAGGGGACCACTGATTGGATTTTTCGTGCATCTTTGGAATTTTCTGTTTGGTCGAATTTCTAAAATGCATAACTAATTATTTACTTAGCCAAAAATTACAAACAAATAGTCATTGGATTCAGAAAAATAAGGGCTATCTAATGAAACTAGTTTTGTTGCTCAAATCTAATCTTGAAAATATGTGATTGTAATGAATTTACCTAAATATATAATAACTTACAAAATTTATAACTACTAATTAATAAGTAAGAAAATATAATAAAATATGTTTTGAACTCAGGAAAATATAACCTAAAACATGGTGTAGTTTTGATAACCTAATTCACCAATAACAAAAAGGCAATTTTTTTAGGGTGTTGAATAATTAATGGAAACCTAACCCTAATTCCACATATATGCATCATAGGTTCTTTGGAGGCCTAGGCTTGGACCTAGACTTGAATTTGGATAGAGTAGACTCTGAAGTTGAGGTATGTTTGCATCCCCAATTATTCCTTTGAGCAATTAACCTATATTTCTTCATTCTCTTGGTCCCATGGACAATTAGCCTTTACACCATATCTTTTCTTTTAATACAATGGTTCATGTGAACTACCTTATTTGATGTTGATTTTGTGATCATGGATATTCTCTTGGACTCTCTTTTTCATATGCTTGGTGCATTTGGACTTATTTGATTATATGTGCCCACTTTGAGGTGGATGTTCATTTGATGACATGTGATGTATTTTTCCCACTTATGAGGTGGATGTATATGTAGGTCACTTTTGTATAATCTGACTATACTTTCTACTTGCCTCTACATTTAACATGCTATGTGATTCAATAGCACTAGAGTAGTGTAATTGCATTGGTTTTGTTTATGGCAAATGTGTTATTTCCTACCGAGCAGATGTGATATTTCCTGCTCTTTTGGGAAGGAAAGGAACCTTGTACCCAAGGTTTTCAACTTTATGAGGGTTGGCCTATTTTATATATCCTTGGGAGATTGGCAGTATTCCTTTCTCTATCAGGTTTCAAGTTTATGAGGCTTGGCCGCCATTGTTATTTATATTATTTTAGGGCTATGGTTATCTCACATGCATGCAGGTTGATGATGTTTATGATGGGTTATGTGCCCAAATTGATGATGGGTTATGTGCCCAAAAATCTTGATGGGTTATGTGCCCAAATCTTAAGATGTGCTTATGTGGCACAAGTTTATTCTTTTATTAATGGCAAGTAAATTTTTTTTATCATATGATTGCAATTCCTTTTCTCTTGATGCCCATTTGGGTGGTCCTTGTCTTTTCTATGGGAAGCCTTTTATTTTGATGTCCCTTTTTCTTTATAAATTGCTCAATTTACCTTTTTAGTATGCACATACCAGCCTTTACTGATGTCATCTATATTTCTCTTCTTGTTGGGGTATGATTCCAACCCTATATGAAGGACATGGTGGACGTGGCATAAAGATATGAACATGGTTTAAGGAGTTAAAGCTTGGAGACAAACTTGAGGTGGTTTAGATATCCCTTTACATGGATCCTTATGATGTACATTTAAGATGATCCCTTATTTTATAATTGAATATAGTCATGTTTTTATTTCGCTGCTACACTTTGGTTGTTTTGTATACCATTAATAAAGATTTGAAAATTTTACACCCACTCCAAGCATTCCTTTGAAGTGTGTTTGGACTGGAGGTTCTATTGTTCAAATTTTTAGTAGAGAAGTGGTTTCACTTCTTTACAATGACCCCCTCTCCCCATATCTCTTCATCATCATTAGATCTATCCTCACAAATATGATAAAACTTGCCACTTCTCATGGCCTCATAGCCTCCCCACATGAATGTCAGGAAAATATCATTCAATTTGCGGATGACACCATCATTCTCGTCAAGCCCGATGACTCCACCATCATAAACACCATCCACATTATAGGGCTATTCTCATACATCCCGGGGCTCAAAATAAATCTCACAAAATCATATATCATTGGTGTAAACACACATCAAAATATCTTACATACATATAAAGATATTCTCAAGTGCAAAATAGAGAACTTCTCCTTCAACTACCTTGGGCTACCTATAACGCCACACTCCATAACCCATTCAAATTGGAACACTATCATTGACAAAATTCAAAACAAAGTAAATTCATAGACAAATAATTTCCTAAATCTAGCAGGCCGAATCACTCTCATCAATAGTGTCATAACACCCATCACTACTCACTTTCTTAGTTGCATCCCTTTTCCCACCAAAACCCACAACATGATTGACAAAACTAGAAGAAACTTTCTTTGGAACAACCATACACCAAATAAATTACACATTCATTTCTGTTTGGTCAATTGGGGTACAATCACATCACCTACCAAATATGGGGGATGGGGCATCATAAACATCAAAATTCATGCCATTTGCCTTGTCACAAAAATCATTTACATTCTGATTAACAACACAAACAAAATTTGGAAAAATCTTATCCTTCAGAAATATTACAAAAAAAAACCACCATGGCATAAGACCTCACAAAACATCTCCTCCCCTCTATGGAAATGCATCAACAGAAACCTGGATACAATCAAGAACCTCATCAGTACCCCCCGACATGCACATCAGAATATCAATTTCTGGGAGGACCCATGGTTCATCACAACACCATAAAAAATCTAAGCTCCCACATGCAAATCCCACCACCTTTGAAAACCTTAAACTCGCCAAAGCACTCAAATACCTAACCAAGAATAGGCAAAACTCACTCAAAAGATATCTTCAAAACCAATTCGACAACAATACTATGAGTGAGATCATTCATGGACTTGAATACAACATCAACAACAAGATTTCTTGGAAATGGGGTCCACTCTACACATCCAAAGCAACTTACACTAATCTCACTTATAGAGGCCATATATCAAACATGGTGCATTTCTGGAAAATGAAATGGCCGCAAAAACTTAAAATCTTCTTTTGGCTACTCGCAAATAACAAAATTCTCACTAACCATAACATGTCTCGTAGAGGTTTCTTAGGACCAACTAGATGTAATCTCTGCAAAAAAGATGAAGAAACTACACTCCATCTCTTCAAAAACTACATAGTCACAATGTACATTCTTCTCTCCTTCTTCCCACTTTCTACAAACCTTAAAAATCTCCTTATACCAATGACTATACCTAGATTAAAGCCTCTACCACAACACTCTAGATTTCGTCTAGAGGACTTGATGGTCTATACCCTCTGGACCATTTGAATTGAAAGAAACAATAGAAAATTCAACAACATCTCTAAGCACGTCCAGATCTTGATTACTGAATTAACCACGCCTTAGCTTCACAAAATACACTGCAGGACATGCCTCTACTTCAACTCAGGTGATTCCTGCTGAAGTTGATCCAAGAAACATTTTTGGTGATCAAATTGGTGGTGGATGCTACTCCATGGAGGGCATCATTGCAGACGACATGGAATTCTGAAGATCTGACCTTGATGGAGCTTGGAGTTATCTCTCGGCCTTTATTTTCATCTGCATTATGCACTTATGATCAGAGGCCATGTTTAAGGGGTACCTCCCCCACGAACAATACCTATATCTTTATATCTGCTTCACCCTTCTATGTTTTTTTAGTTTACTGTGGTTGTGAGGCCTCATCACATCGGTTGGTCTCCTAGATTTTATTTTCTATTTTTTCAGTACTTTCTTGCAGACGTCATGTGTTTGGAAGTAATGTATTTTCTCTTTCTATTAATGCATGGACTTTTATAAAAGAAAAGGAATTATATCGGATCACATGCATGTCACCCTTAGCATCAGGGTTGTCCATTGATCTATATCTGTACCTACCTAAACATGACTAGACATAGGCCTAAACAAGCTAGGGGGAGACTGTCGGGTCTTTATTTCCCCCTTAAAATAGTCTAATATATGTATATTTGAGTATCAAACAAATATAAATATGTACGTGAATATATTGGGCACATAATTGTTAATAAAAAAATAATTGGTTGGAGTGATAGATTGTATGTTTACAAAAGCTAGTTGTGCAAATTCAACTCCCAATGACAAAAAATATTATAACCCAACTTAATTTATATATACATTGATTTCAGTTCCTATCCCCAATGTAATTTTCTATTTTGCCACTGTCGAGGGCCGAAATAAATACAAATTGGTCCGTTATGGACCAAATTGGAAAAACTATAGACCAAACTGACTACAATTCTCACTAGTTAGAAATTTTGAAAGAATAATTTCACTAAGTTGTTGTAGTGAGAAAATACACAAATAAAAATATGTGATTTATTTGGATGCCTCCATGCCTTGATCTATTGTAGGCAATTTCTTCATTTTCTATCCACACACATGTATCTATAAGAACATCATGGTAGCTAATATTATTATTTCTAAAAATATTGGTCTTCCCCACTAACTTTACATTTAATGTAGATAATATTTTTTTTCATATAACACAATGAAATGAAACATTAGCAATCTATATAGGGATATCATATCACTAAATTTTATATATAACAAGTGACTACTTTCAACCCTAATCACTTCCGGTCCTAGTGCAATAATATTTTTAACAAGTGATATATTACTTATAATTTCTAGAAATGACCATCACACAATCCACTCTCCTGACTCTTCATAAACATAAGCACCAATATAATCATCTATTTAAATCAAATAGTTTTTTTTAAATTAGTCTAAACTAGTTTGGAACAATATTGGACAGGATCAAAATCTTAACAAAATAAGGATCGAGAACCGGGCTGGACCAAAATTGAATTAGATACAGGACAAGACCGAACTGAATACTCGGTCATGTCCACCACTATGAACTGGTATATGTACATTTGTATTCATCACAAACTATATAGCTTGGGGCCCTCCCTTTTTTTAAATCAAAGCATGGGTATGATCATTATAAGGACATTGTAGAGAGATGATTGCTGTCACACAATCATACTAGTCCTATGAGTAATATCTATAGAAATCTCAAGAAAATACAATCTTGGATTATTTCACTATTTGGGTACATCCACAAAAACATAGAGAACAACATATACATATTGCTCACACTAAAAAATGGTACCAGTCTAGATTCTCTTGAAATTGATGTTATAATAAATAAAATTCAACAATGTTTATTTGACCAAGAAATCATATGGGAACAATAGTGAAAGCAAATTTGGCTAAAAGAATGTGACCAAAATGCAAAATTCTTTCACAAAGTCTTCAATGGACATAAAAGAAAAACCACCATTAATTCTCTTAAATGTAACAGCTTGATCACTCAATACAACATGGATATCATCTAGAATATAAGAACTCATTTGAAGACCAACCACAATTGAACTTCCACTAAACACATAAGTTTCAATTGGGATCCACTTTTCAAGAAGAAAAAATTAAAATGATGTAGATGTCATTATGCCTTTTTCTAATGAGGAAATTAAAAAAGTAGTGCTTAATTTAGGTATTAACAAAAACCATGGACCATATGGGTTGATATGTCTTTCTATCAAAACAACTGGGATATTTTCAGAACCTTTTAGTCAATATATTTCAACAATTCTATGATAACGAGGATAACACAGTGTATCTTTCTTTGGTAAATCAGGCCAACATTGCTTTGATAAGAAAAGGTAGACAACCTTGTCATGATAAAACAGTTTACACACATAATTATTCTAAACAACTCATGCAAAATCTTTGCTAAAGTGCTTAGTAGTAGACTAAAAAATATGAACATTGCCATGAGTATGAAATAAATCACATTTCTCAAAGGTAGAAGAATACAACACACCTATGTTATGGATAACGAGGTCATCCACCTTGCACAAAAAATAAGGACCATAAACTTGACTTTGAAAAGAATTTTGACAATGTAGTTGGACTTTTCTAATGATATGCTTGATTTGTTACACTATCCCAAACATACGAAACTCTTGGATTTATCAATGTGTTACTACTAGTAGCTCATTAGTGATCATAAATGGCTATCAATTTGGATACTTCATAAGTTAAAATGGACCGTGATAAGGTGACCACTATCATCCTATATCTTTTTGATTATATCCTCTATTCTTGCCTTAATGTTTAGGCTATGAGATGGTAATGGAATCCTATCAAAGTTTGACAATCTCTATGATTGTCATATCACCCAATTTACAAATGACACAAATATTTCCTCAAACCAAATGATCAGAATATTATTAAAATTCTCTGCATTTTTGGTCTATTTTAGTATCCTTTTGGTCAAAATGATAAACTTTAATAAATCAAATAGTTTTGGTACTCAGTTGACCATATTATATTATTCAATTATTGAAAGTTGATTCAATGCAAACTTAAACACTTTCCTATATGCTATCTTGGATTACTATTGTCACTAAATAAATTACAAATGAATGTCTAGAAACCCATCTCAGGTAAGGTGACTCAGTGACTATCTTTTAATGCATGTAAGGTTTGAAAAAAGTTGGTAAGCTTACTCTCATCAAAGCATCACTTACTGGCATCCCCTCTTATTATATAGTTGTGCCCCTTTAGCAAATAAGTTGAAAACCAACTCGATATTTGTCATCATTTTTTGTGGGGATGTGTATAGGAGAATATAAGATTCACCCAATCAATTATCACACTACTTTCATGAAAAATGCTTTTTTTGGTTGGGAGGTTATCAATCTTAGCTTACATTCAAAATGAATTTTCTATGATCATTGTCACTATTCTGGAAAATAAGTTTTGCACTTGGTTATAGGGAAAATCACCTTGGAATTTGTCAAAAAAATACCAATAGATTTTCTACTTTTAGAAATATACATTATTTTAGATGTTAGAAAGTATTATTAGCTAATAGACTTATCTGTTATATGGGTGTGTTAGTCTTGGCCCATTAGGATTAAGTTTTGATTCCTTTCACTTGCCTCCTCTCCTTTATAAAGGAGGAGAGTTTTTTGTTTATCAAAAAGAAAAAAATCTCATTAGACTCAGATCTTATTTTCCACATGGTGTGAAAGCATTAATCCTAACCTAGGAAAACAAAGAAAGAACATCTGTCTATGGGAGGCCGTCGTCTCTTTCTAGCTTGTTCGCCCTCCAATACTTCCCGACCTCCATGGTCATTATCCTTTTTTATAAGAATCAATATTTTTTCCCTATGTTGACACTCTCCATCATGTCCACCATCACCAATGTTTATATGCCTCCCTTGAGTCCTATATATCTAGTCATCACTTTCATGCATCATCCCTACTTTTTGATCTCCCCCTGCCCATTTGTCATTGTGTTGTCTAGTTTCCTAGCCACCTTCATATGCTGCTACACTCCTCCTTGTCCATGGCACATAGCCCATGCAGCGGGTCACTTTCTGCCTTCCCTTCTAGTACATACACCAAAAGGATCTCTTCCTTACTGCAGATCCCATGTACATGAGCTAGTTTGTATTTTATGGTTGAAAGGGTAACCAAGTAGTTGGCAACATGTTGTCCCTATGTTACGTTCTTGTGTATGTTATCATTTGCAACTTAGAAATTAATGTCTATAATTTTGGTGTGTTATTAAGGGCATCTAGTGACTATGTGATTGTCATTAGTCACAACTCAAATAATAGAATTTTAGTGCTCAACTTTTCATGTTGGCATGATTTTGGTCTCACAAATAATTCAATGGGCTGGTGAATTGGAATATCACCTCTAAGGGTGTGATGTCGAAGACATGCGCTTCCATTTTAGTTGTTCATATTTAGAAGTGGAAGAACAACAAGAATGTGCATTGACCAGACCTAATACCGCATATACTCATCTTATCTCCTTCAATTTTTGGGTTCTATCCTCACATACACAATATGCTTGTTGCTAATCAAATCTATATCAAATTTAGTTTTGTGACCTAGTCCATATCATGGGACTCCGCCCCTACACCCCCAGATTCGTCGGCCTGAGGGTTGGAGAAATCTCTTTTTTGGTCACATAAAGATCCATTTTTCCCCAAATTTGTCTAATCAGATCATATAACACATTGAATTGTGTTATTGATTATATTTACAACATATTTGCAAACAAAAGATCTCGTACTAGTTTATAAAGAACCAAAAAAGGGGGCACTGTGCTGATTTTTCTTCGTCTCCTTAATCAATTTCATTCGCCCTACCACCCCTCTTGTGTGCATCCTTTTCCATGTACATGGGGGTATTGTCTCTCTTCCACACCAATTACTCATTCATTCCATATTTGGTGTGCAGGGGGGATAGAGAGGAGAGAAATAGTATGAGGAGAGAGAGAGAAATAATGCATGAAGAGGGATTATGAGAGAGATTATATATGTCTATCTAGGCTATTCTGATTTCATCGAGCTTCTTATTGTTACACACATCCATATTTCAATGTTTTTGTGGAGCTTCATTCCCACTAGGTATCGTGCTTCTAGTGTATCATTGGTGTATCTCTTTCTCAATTACAATGTCCTTTTTCAAGTTCATGACACAGTATGCACGTGGGTTTGCCTATCTGTGCTGATTCCCCATTGGTGCCACTTCACGCAACACTGAATGATATCAGTTATGACATTAACACACGTTAATACAAAGCTTGTTGGGATTATTATAGCCTCTTGTTCCCTTTGGTGTTAGTTTTGTAGCAATCTTTTTGTAACTCATACAATGGATCACACCTTACAAAAGCTTGTAAATTTTAAGCCCACAATACTACACCTACAAGGTTGATGATTCGACTAGATTTTATTTTCATCAAGCTATTTCACTCATGTCTTCTAAAAGTTGCATCTTTCATTTCTCAAGTTCCAAGATGGTTGTTCTATCGATCTACTTGGGCTCCCTTTATGGTGTCTTTCATTTCTGTCAAGACCCATAGAATCAACCTCCAGATGATCCTAGTTTGATAGTCATCATTACCTCATCATATATGTGTTTGAAGATACCTCAACTGCTACATCGTTAGATGTGTTGATTACACTTATTCCAATCACATATTCCTTTCCAGTGAAGATTGTGTAGTCATGGTCTTTTCATCTCTACTCTAGCTTGGCAGTGATGCTCTTCTTCCATATTCACTTCAAAAGATCTACTTCAAAGCTCAAGTAACTCCAACATGTAGAACATGATTTTGGAGAGTCATGTATAAGGGGATTGAAATACTATATGGGGAGTGAAATTTTTATATGTTCTCTAATTGAGTCTTATAAGTTTAAGATGGATACATGTTTCATCCATAATCCAACTTGAGGGGGAGTGTTAGATGTTAGAAAGTGTTATTAGTTAATAGGATTATTTGTCATATGGGTCTATTTGTCTTGGCACATCAAAGTTAAGTTACTCTATCTTGTACTTCCCTCCTCACCTGTATATAGGAGGAGAGTTTGTCATCAATCCATAAGAAACACATCTCATTAGCCTCACATCTTATTTTTTGCACATTAAATTATCAACATCTCATTAACTATCCTTCATTACTTTAGCACACCATTTGAACAATATGAAGTTTTGGTCTGACCCTTGAATCCTTATGGGATGAATCATATTTCACAAACCCCACATGGAAACTCCTAACACACTAATTAATATATACATGGACCAAGATAACCGGATGATATGCCTCTTAGGAGATAACTTACCAAAAAGACTTTAGCAAACCTTGGGATGTCTAGTTGTAGGATGGAGTCCGACAACTGCTTTGTAGGCCCCACTACAAGATTAAAATATATTGTCATGGGGGTAAGTATTCTAGTGTAAGAAATGCATGAAGATTATTTATATACATTCACATAGATGTCTATATGGTAAATATTGTTGGAGGTTAAATAGCCTTCTAAAAGTATATATATATATATATATATATTGTTGTGGCTAATAGGAAATAACAAGATTTTTATAATACCAATTTGCAAAAAAAGAAAATTATATGGCCCTTATGTATCTGTTGGGATTTCAAGTAGTAGATAAGGCAGTGGAAAAAAAAGTTTACCTATATCCCAAACAAGTAGATCATATCAACAAATTTAGGAAAGAGGGTTTGCAAGGCATATACCTAGTCTTGGAGCAAGTCCAGTGACAATCCTTGTAGCGACATGCTTCTTTCTCAAGTAGCTCCCATACGGTTGTCATCGACGACCTCCTGGTGTAGCACCTTGGACAACAGTTGATGACATCCTCCTAGCATGGTGGCAATGGCCTCCACACCTCTATGGTAGTCCACACGTACCACCAGGAACTCCTTATCAAGCTTGCTAGAGCCAACATGAAGGAATTTGTCCCTTAAATGTCAATGTGCTAGCACTGACTTGTTCTCCCTAACCGTCTCTCCCTTTTACGGGTAAGACTTGCTCAGGCTCTCATGTTACCACAACTATGAAAGGATAATGTTTTTCAACGTTAGTTGTGTCCCTTGAAAGCCTTGACTTCCCCACTATTTATAGGAGGGTTAGGGCTAGGATTTCTAGATCAACTGGGAGTCAAAGAGACATATTTTCACAAATTTCTAGCTGCTGCAATTCACAAGTCAGACAACTTACACCCTAGTCATTTGTTGGAACATCCAGTCGACCAACTAGAATGCTTTCCTATTCGCAAACATATTAGCTTTCAATACAATGATCAATGCACAACATGATGTCAACATCCATCCTTGTTCTAGTCCTACTAATCATCCAGTCAGATTATTGGACTTTTTAGTTAGTTGTCTCGACACTTGAATCGGTCGAATCAACACTTGAGTTGGTCGACTCACATTTTGCATTAGCCAATTTTCAGCTAATGTTATTTAAATTGATTACCTAAAAACTTTAGTAATCAAGTCAAACCTTATTCACAAATAAACTCCTATTCCAGGTGCATCCTATGTGTATGACCCTATAGGACCCAAGTTACGTTTGAAGTGGACATCCACAACTAATTTATGACATCACAAGCAATGAGAGGTATCTAGCAACACATCATTGCTACCCAAGTAATCAGAAAGTTGGAGAACAACTTCAACCTACAATGCGTGATCAGTGTTATAATGATTGCATAGTTCCTTTGTCTTTGATATCCAAATTGAACTTGAGGCATGGAATCATTATTCTCTTAATATTCTATTCGTGTTCCTTGAACTAGAGTAGACTGTCTGAGATGCGTGTATGCTCACATATCACATATTCATTCACATGAGTATGGCCATATGTTTCTCAGTCTCTCTTATCAAGTGGCCAGGATATCAACTCTGATAGGAAGGACAAATCTCACCTACATCACTCACAGTCAATCACCATGTGTTACAACGTACCTGAACATCACATGTATGGTAACCCTTATTCAAGGTCACATTAGAAGGTGTCAAAGCACATCTAACAACATATGATGAGAGTAGTGACTTCAGGTCTAAGAACCACAATCACCACTATCACTGTAGGAGTTGATTCTGATTACCACTCAATAGTTTCCATGTATCACTCTCAAGGTGGGTTTGTCGGATACCTTGTTCTCTAACAAGTACCTATCTATTTTGTTTGATATCACATACAATGGCTAATGAGATTCTGTCATCAAACAACACACACTCTAGTCTTATGTATTCTCATTGTCTATTAGCTTCTAATAATAATAATATCTAACTAGGGACATAATCAAGAATGTAAATACTCTTATCATACATATAATCTCATTGTTTAGGTACTCAACCTAAAGCCTGAAGACATATGTCATTGAGCAATATCATTCTTTAGACATCTATCATGTTATATCACCATCTCATATTTGAACAAACATATAGACATAATTGCCTTTATTATTAATCAAATCATTTACAAGATATGGCATTACAATCATTGTATGACTAGCTCTCTAGGAATACATACCAATAGACTCCCACTTGCACTGAGAGCCAATCACCCATGAATTTAATCCCAAGTAATCTAACATGATCTTCATGTTTCTACTGTGAAAGTGCTTTTGTAAGTGGGTCAACAACATTGCTTTCATTTGATACTCTACAAATCTTCACATCCCTTGATGTACAATCTCTTGTATGAGATGGAACCACCATAGTATGTTCTTGCAACACTGATGCGATTTGGGTTCCTTATCATGTGCAATAGCTTAATAATGGTCACAATACAACTCTTACTATATCGTTAATGCTTGGAACCACTCCAAGTTCAGAGATGAACCTCTTTATCGAGACAACTTCCTTTGTTGCATTTGATGCAACATTTTACTTGGCCTTTGTTGTAAAATCATCAACTGTCTCTTACTTATAACTCTTCTAGCTCATAACTCAATTGTTAAGGCAAAATACAAATATAGATTGCAATTCAAAGTCGTCCTTGTCAATTTGGAAGCTTACATCGATGTAACCATTTACTACCAGCTCTTCCTCACCGCCATAAAAAAGGAACTGATCCTTAGTTCTTCTCAAGTACTTAAGGATGTTCTTTATGACAGTCTAGTGACTTTCATTGGGGTCTAACTGATACCTGCTAGTCATACTCAAGGAATATGAGACATCAGGATGAGTATATATCATTGTGTACATGATAGATCCAATTGCATATGCATATGGAATCTTACTCATGCGCTCCCTTTCTTACAAGAACTGGGACACTAAACTCTAGAGATACTAACACCATGAGACATGGTCTTTAAGTTCTCCATGCTAAACCTCTTCAACACCCTGTCAAAGTATGTTCTATGGCTTAGGCCTAGAAGCCTTCTAGATCTATGTTTATGATCTTTATTCCTAAAATATAGGATGCTTTGCCTAAATCCTTCATAGAGAAGGTACTTCCCAGCCAGGTCTTTACCATATATGTAAAGTAGGGATTTCATTCCTCATCAATATTATGTCATCTACATATAATATGAGGAATAAAAATATGCTCCCATTGACCTTCTTGTGAACACATGGTTCATCTTCATTTTGACTAAAACCAAACTCTTTAACTATTTTGTCAAAAGATTCCAACTCCAAGATACTTCCTTCAATCAATAGATTGACCTTTGTATCTTACAAACTTTATTTCCATCCTTTGTAGCTTATGAGAATGCATGAATCTATAAAGAACACACGAAACTTTGGCACGATGGACATCTAAAAAGAAAAGATATACAAGTAGGAGACCAAGTTCTGCTATTCAACTCAAGGTTGAAGTTATTTCCAGGAAAACTCCGTTCTCACTGGTCTGGACCTTACATTGTCAAAAGCATTTCCCCACATGGTGCTTTCTCTCTATGGAGTGAAAAGTCAGGCAAATTTATGGCAAATGGTCACCACTTAAAGAGATAATTCACCTCGATTGACATAGGCACTGAAACAATGTTGGAACTCACTAATCCTAAGGATCCACCATGAAGCTGAAAAATTCAGTCGAGCCATCGACATAAAACAACGACGCTTGTCGGGAGGCAACCCAATCAATAAATTTGTTTTACTTTCCTTTTAAAATTAGAATATTTCTTCAATTTGTTAATTCTTCATTAAATAAAATTTGCATCGCAAGATGACATTTTAAGACCTAATTGCTCTTTACCTTTGAGATTTTCAGATAAGAGGATGCGTGCTGATTAGAGCGCAACCACACCTGGTGGTCATTCTGGCATGATTTTCCCCCTCCATCTTGGATTTAGGGTTTGCTCAGGACGAGCAAATCTCTAAGTTCGGGGGTGGAGGGTGGGTGGTACGTACCTCACTTTCCACCTACACCCATCCTTTTCATACTTAAGTTTTCATTATCACATTCTTGATAAAAATTTTCAAAATTTTCAAAATTTTCAAAATTCTTTAAAGTCTTTCAAAGAAATTGAACAGATACTTGATGAATTTTTGACACTTGATGAATTTTTGACACTTTTTGACACTTCCTGGTTTCATTAAAAGTAACAAACTAAATTGCTATGCATTTTCAATCATTATATCCTCCTTAATCGAAGTAAATCCTCAAAAGGACCACTTTTTTAAACAAGCCTTTTGATCGAAATCATCTTGTGAAGCTTATGATTCCTAACATCATGACACTTATGCAAAAATGACAAGCATCTGTCGAACTGATAGGGATCAAACACGCCGTGCTTCCTAACTGACTAGTGGAACAATAACATGGAATCTCCACTGGATCCTCATCAAGTCATTATTCGAGCAGAGTTTGACAAAGAGAACAACCCGATGCACTGAATTGTAAAGCAAGTTGCATTCTGATCTGAACTCTCTTCTACACTTCTTCTATCATCTTCGTATCCCTCCATACATAAAAAAGAAACAAAAATAGCTAAATATGTGCCAAACCCTAAGTTCGGGGTGGCACGCCACTTCCCTCTTTATCCGCTTCTTCCATACCCCTCGCAAACAAATAGGGGCATACCACCAAAAATGCAATCTCGAGTCGAATAGAGGAGATATTTGCAAACAAAAAGATGCCCAAGTGCACACAAAATGAAATGCAATCTCGAGTCGAATAGAGGAGAGATTTGCACAAAAAATTGCAATAAATGAAATTGCACATCATAAAATAAAAATCTCAAGTCGAATAGAGGAGAGATTTACTTCTTCTTTCCATACCACCTTTCACTCCCTTTTCTACCTAATGGCACAATGATTGCCCACCCTATCCTGAAAAACACCAGTGTCAGATCAAATGCACACTTGTCATTCTGCGGGTGTCTCTGAATTCTTACGAAACTCTTTGACATGCTTGTTGTTAGAAAAAGTGAGGAGGAAGTGATTTTAGAAAACAAACTCAGGAACGAAGATATGGTAAGATGTGTTCAGTGGTCTCAGGAGGTTGGGATACTGAGTCATATTGAGCAGAAAGAAAACATTCGTGATGTGATGATGAAGCAATCACACGAATTGAAAGTATTCATTTGGCGACCATTTCAAATTTTGTGTTACTCGAGGACGAGCAACGTTTAAGTTCAGGGTGTTTTGATGAATGCATATTCATCATGGAATTCAATTATCACTTTGGAACAAATTCAACTCCATATATATACTTTCTCACTCATTAAATACCAATATGAATCATAATGTGCAAAACTACTTAATTGATTCGATTATCTAGGTTTTACTAAATATTGTTCATTTAATGCAGGTTTTGACAAAGCTGAACAAGTAGGCAAGGTCCGCCTTCATCTCTGGCTCTGATCAAGAAATCTAACCAAGCATTTCCACCCATGCGGTCTCAAGACCGTTTGTGCCCATGCAGTCCCAAGACCGTTTGAGCCCATGCGGTCCCAAGACCGTTTGATCCCATGCGGTCCCAAGACCGTTTGACCACATGCAATCTCAAGACCGTTTGAGCCCATGCAGTCTCAAGACCATTTGAGCCCATGCGGTCTCAAGACCGTATGACCAACAGAGATCGATTGGAAGCATAACTCAGCCGCAAGGAATCGAGCAGTGCATGAACTCAAGGTCGCGAAGCAGAGTCCTAACCACGGCCGTGGTGGTCCAAAACGGGCGTGGTCTTCTGATATTACCACGACCGTGTGATGCGGCCATGACCGTGGTAGCCCTGAGCTTTCATCGCCATGACCGTGGTCGACGAGCCATGACCGTGGCACCCTACCTACATCAACCCTCTCTCACTCGCCACGCCCGTGCAAGGCAGCAAGGCCGTGTGGCAGCTACCTCACCACAACCGTGGTGTCACGCCACAGCCGTGGCACAATGCCATCAGAGCCCGTTTTCTCACCCAGCACTCCCGTGCAAGGCAGCACGGCCATGGGACAACATCTTTACCACAACCGTGGTGCCTAACCACGGCCGTGGTGCGTCGTCTTCAACCTCCGACCAGCACACCTTTGCAGCTCCTGAGCAAGGTCGATTGGAGGTGTTCCGCAGGCCCAATGGGGTCGCCTCGAGGCCAACACACTTGCAGATGAAGGCTGAAGATCATTCTTTTACCTGAGGGCCAATAGATCGTTTGACCTAGCTACTGACCTGAAGAACGTTTGCCCCCTTTTCTGCTCAAGACCGTTTGGAGTTCTATCAGTTTCCAAACCGTTTGCCAATCAAGACCGTTTGGCCTTATGTGATTTCCAGATCGTTTGCAAGAGACCGCAAGGAGCGACTGTTTGGAGCGATCGTTTGGTAGCAAATGGTCTCCAGACCATTTGGTAGCAAACGTTCTCCAGACCATTTGGGGAAAACCGCAGGAAAAAGTCAAAGAAGCAAGACCGTTTGGAGAAGATTATTTTGGCCAGACTGTTTGCCCATAACAGCAGCAGACCGTTTGGTCTCTTTTAATCCAAGACCGTTTGGGATCAGTCCTATTCCTATAAATAGGACCCCAAGGGTCCTTACTTGGACAGGGGTTCCAGGACACCGACAGGCTGCCTGTATACAGATCCGATCCGAAACCAGTCCAGTCCGCGCCAGTTTCATTTCACCTACTGCCCGTGTTTCAACCAAGGAGGCTGAGGAGAGAAGAAAGATGGAGCAAGGGAGACTATCCGGTTTGTCTTGGCAACTCCCGTTCACGTCCATATCTACTTCGACACGATGTAGGAGGCCATATCTACTTCACTGAGCTGCGACTACCTTCTGCATCGAGTCCATGTCAGATTTCTCTCTCTTTCTCACTCTTCTTGTTTCTCGCATCATGAGCGAGTAGAACCTTTTCGTTGGGGTGTGGGGACTAGCCCCGCTGCCCATGCAAAAATGTTATAATATTAACCGTCCATGGAAATGTATATAACTTTTCATTTCGTTGCTAATCGCTAGGTTCACTGTTTGTTGGTTTTCTTGCTTTCATCTTTGTTCTTACTATGTTGTGAGAATATCTTTATGTAGGATTGAATGTCGTTTAACATGTTGACTCCCAAATTAGAAATAGAATGGGATTCCTTGAGGTCGTAAGTGTATGATCCGCGAGGGGACGAGCCATCTAGTCTTCGGTGACACTTCTGTGTACCTAACGCCCGTATAGGGGGTTCACAACCTTATTTGGATTTTGTATCTTCTTGTTAATCGTCGATGTTTTCTGGTATGTAAATTGACTGCTTGCTTATTGATTAGCACGGTTGACTCCCAAACTAGAAATAGA
The DNA here is from genome assembly GCA_963693085.1 of Alisma plantago-aquatica. NCBI lineage: Eukaryota > Viridiplantae > Streptophyta > Magnoliopsida > Alismatales > Alismataceae > Alisma > Alisma plantago-aquatica. The sequence goes on along the minus strand of OY856413.1, from coordinate 75,502,816 downwards.
ATGGGGTTCCTTGAGGTCGTAAGTGTATGATTTGTGAGGGGACGCACCATCTAGCCTTCGGTGACGCTTCTGTGTGCCTAACGCCTGTATAGGGGGGCCACAACCTTAGTTGGATGTTGTATCTTCAGAGCCGTAAGTATGTGATCTATATGGTGATGAGAAATCTGATGCCAAAGGTAATGCTTACGCAGACCTAACGCCCGTATGGGGGTTTCAAAGCAGCTCTACTTGGATAGTTATATCTTGCCTAGATGTTTGATGTTTGGATGTGCTTGCATGAGCAGTGGTGGTGAAACCCGATACCATCCCAGTGATTCCATATCATTGATCTAAACCCAACTTTAATTCAACTTTTACTTTCTTGCAATTAGTTTAATTAACCTCAAATCAACCTATCATTTTAAATATTAGCCTTAACTCAAACTAGACTAGACTGAAAAAGATTCTTAAAAACGTTGTCCTTTGGGTTCGATCCTTAACTATGCTACGATAAGACTCGTCCGCTTGTGGGTGGTATTATTGAACTTTTGTTTTGGTAAACGCTCGAGGATTTCAACCTCGAGTGAGTTTGTTAGTGCGTTCAAAATACCACGTCAAATTCTGGCGCCGTTGCCGGGGACAACGGAATCAGTCAGTCAAGTCTAGTTCTTTTAAGACTAATCTAGGATTTTGCCTTTTGAAACAATCGATCATCTACTTGAATTTGACTCTACTTTGTGGATCTCATTTTTTAAATCTTTCTATTTTCAGGTACAACCCAAGGCATAGTGTATGCACCGTTCGGACAGCCCCGGACTCACAACAAGCTTTGATCCCGAGATAGACAGAACTTTCCATCATCAGATCAGAGAGAATCAAGCAAGGATGGCTCAAGAAGAAGAGGTAGCCCGAAGGGTGGCTCAAGCCATCAATGCACAAAGAGAGAGGCTCATGTAAGAAGCCAGGGCGGCGGTTCAGCAGGAAATCCTAGCAGCACAAGCAGCTGAACTACAAAAGGATCTTAGAGAGTTCTCAATTCTGAAAGCTGCGAATGTTCATGATCCAATACAACCTCCCCCCATCAATGCTGCCAATTTTGAGATTAGGGCACATTGGATCACATTGCTTCAAAACAACCCTTTCTATGGCAAACAAGCAGAGGACAGCCAAGAACATATTCTAAGATTTATCGATCTATGTGCTATGACAAAGCAAAATGGAGTCACTGATGATGCCATTCGACTTCGTCTCTTCAAGTATTCCCTTACTAATAGAGCCATAAGTTGGTACAATTCATTGCAAAGTGAAATACCCATCACCACCTGGGAACAACTACAAAATGTGTTTCTGGCAAAATTCTATCCTCCTTCTCTCACATATGAAATTAGGGGCCGGATAACAAATTTCACTCAAGTCCCTGGAGAAACTCTCGCTGAAGCATGGGATAGGTACAAAGAGATTCTACGCAAATGTCCAAACCACGAAATTCCTAAGAATCAACTCATCGAAATTTTCTATAGGGGTGTGGATGATGATATTAAGAGGTTTCTAGATTCCTCGTCTGGAGGAAACTTCATGCGTCAAAGTTATGACAGCGCATGGAGAGTCGTCACCCTGGGGGAAGAAAATCAAGCCAATTGGGGTAGATCTATAGGTAAAGGAGTCTTAAAAGTAGCTATGGCCGAAGCTACTCCCGAATAAAAGTCTATCGCTGAAACTTTGAAGGTCTTAGTTTCCAAGCAAGACCATATTGAATCATCTCTAGCTGCTATTGGAAGAGGACGTTCACCCACTCGACAACCGGAGCAGGTCAAGTCTACTTACCTGTTCTGTGAAGCATGTAAGAGCATCGATCATTCCACTTTATCATGCAAAGTTCTCTATGACGTTGTACTGAGCAATGTATGTGGACAAGGAGATAATGGTCAGATGGAAAATATTAATGCTATTAACACTATTCCTGGGCAAAGTTATTACAATCCGAATCAGAATAGGAATCACCCAGGTTTTCAATATGGAAACCCCTCTGGAGCAGTAAACTAGCATCAATTTGGTTCAAACAATCAATCAAGAGGCCCACCAGGATTCTAGTATAATCAACAACAGAATTTTGGGAACCAAGGAAATTTCAAGGGGAACTTTCAGAATAGGAACTACAATAATTATCAAAACAACCCTCAGTATCAGAATCTTAATCAACAACAAGGTCAGCAAGCAGGACCCGTCTCTTCTGATGACAAGCTATCAGCCATTGAAAAAATGTTGCAAACTCAGCAAACTATGATAGCCAACCAACAAGCTCAGTAGAAGGCTATTGAATCTCAACTAGCTTAACTTGCAACTAGCATAAAGCCACCCGCTGGAGTCTTTACTGGCCAACCCGAGAACAATCCCAAGAATCCTGAACAGTTGAAGGCAGTCACCACCAAGTCAAGAAAAGACTATTTGGATCCCCCAGTAAAGACACCTGTGGTTATTATAGACGAAGATGAACCTGTGATTGTCCAAAACTCAACAACACTGGAGTCTCAATCAAAAGATGATAAGACAGATAAAGGAAGTCCTGAGAAATCTACTGATGAAGAAACTGAAACATCAGAACCTGATATTCCTATATATAAGCCTTGTATACCCTTCCCAGCTCGTCTAAGGAAAACCAAGCTTGATACTAGATTCAATAAGTTTAAAGAAGCTATGAAGAAACTTCATGTTGATATACCCTTTTTGGATGCTCTGGCTGAGATACCAGCCTGGACTAAGTACCTAAAGTCACTGCTCACCAGGAAGTATATAACTGAAGAGTATGAGACAGTAAAACTGACGACAACTACATCTGATATCATATTGAGCAAGATGCCCAAGAAACAAAAAGACCCGGGATCCTTTGGAATTTCATGTCACATTGGCGAGTCATCATGCAAGAAAGGTTTGGCAGATCTCGGTGCGAGCATCTCTATTATGCCACTTAGCCTGTGCAAGAGACTAGGGTTCGCAGAATGCTTCCTATTGGAATGACTATACAACTTGCAGACAATTCGATAAAATGTCCATTAGGAATCCTTGAGGATGTCTCGGTCAAGGTAGGCAAGGACACATATGTTCCATGCGACTTCGTCATTATGGATATAAAAGAAGATGCCAGATATGCTCTCATTTTTGGTCGTCCATTCCTCACCACTGCAAGAGCCCTGATCGATGTTGAAGATGGTACCTTACTGCTCAGATTAGGCAAAAAACTATCGAATTTAAAGTTTTTGAAAGTATGAGAAGACCAAGTATGCAGGTAGAAGTCTATCTGATTGACTGCATTGAACAAATGTCACTTCTGACTCAAGAACATCATGAATCAGACGATCCTTTAGAAGTTCCTCTAACGAACCCATCAGTTGATGAACTAACTGACGAACAAGTAAAAGATTGCATCGAGTCCCTCAACTCTACTAAAGAAGACATTGAAGCCACTAGTGAAGAACTCAAAGCTATGGAAATTACAGAAGAACCATGCGAAAAACCAGAGGCTCCCGAAATGAAGCCTCTGCCCGAAGGACTGAAGTACGTATTTTTAGACGATCTCAAGGTTTACCCAGTTATTATAAATTCCGATCTAACAGCCGAACAAGAAGAGAAACTTCTGAAGGAATTGAGGGAAAGAAAGAAAGCCATCGACTATAAAATGAGTGACCTCACTGGGGTCAGTCAAGCGCTGTGTATGCATAAGATTCCTATGATGGAAGATCACAAACCTACCATTGAGCATCAACGGAAGTTGAACCCAAATATGAAGGAAGTGGTCCGTCACGAGGTCATTAAACTACTCACAGCTGGAATAATCTATCTGATATCAGATTCACCATGGGTTAGCCCAGTGCATGTAGTCCTGAAGAAAGGTGGAACAATTGTTATACGGAATGAAAACAATGAACTCATCCCCACTCGAACAGTCACAGGGTGGAGGATGTGCATAGACTATATAAAATTGAACAAGGCAACTCGAAAAGATCATTTTCTGATGCCCTTCCTCAATCAAGTCCTAGAAAGATTGGCTCATCAAGAATATTTCTATTATCTTGATGGTTACTCTGGATTCTATTAAATACCCATACATCCAGATGACCAAGAGAAAACAACCTTTACCTGCCCATTCGGAACATATGCGTTTAAAAGAATGCCGTTTGGTCTCTATAACGCGCCCGCAACTTTCCAACGTTGCATGACTGCCATATTCACTGATCTTACTGAAATAATTATGGAGGTTTTCTTGGATGATTTTTCTATTTATGGAGATTCATTCGATTAATGTCTAAAGCACCTCTCCCTGGTCCTCAAACGTTGTGAAGAAGCGCATCTTGTGCTAAATTGGGAAAAGTGCCATTTTATGGTAAGAGAAGGCATTGTCCTCGGACATAGGGTCAGCAATAGAGGAATTGAAGTAGATAAAGCCAAGATTGAAGTGATTTCTAAACTGGATATCCCTACAAATGTAAAAGAAGTTCGTGCTTTCCTAGGTCATGCATGATTTTACAGAAGATTCATAAAGGATTTTCCCAAGATAACGAAGCCAATGACGAACCTATTACTAAAGGATACCGATTTCAATTTCAATGAAGAATGTGCCAAAAGCTTCAACACACTGAAGCAGGCCCTTACAACCACCCCCATCATTAGAGCTCCCGACTGGGACCATCCTTTTGAAATTATGTGCGATGCCAGTGATTATGCTGTGGACGTTGTTTTAGGGTAATGTATAGAAAAGAAGCATTATGTGATCTATTATGCATAAAAAACCCTCGATGAAGCTCAGAGGAATTATGAAACTACTGAGAAATAACTTCTAGCAGTCGTGTATGCCTTTGACAAATTCAGATCCTACCTTGTTGGTTCGAAGGTCATTGTCTACACAGACCACGCTGCCATTCATTACCTTTTGGAAAAGAAAGATGCAAAACCCAGGTTGATTAGATGGATCCTCCTATTACAAGAATTTGATTTAGAGATAAGAGATAAAAAGGGTACAGAGAATGTTGTAGCAGACCACCTCAGTCGCATCCACACTCTGGATACTGAGAAGATTCCGATTAATGATTCTCTTTCAGATGATCAACTACTGAAGGTCTCAAAAGTTATACCGTGGTACTCAGATTTTGTGAACTACCTTGCTGCTGGGGTTATCCATCCTCAATGCACCGGGAATGCACTGAAGAGGTTTATGCATGATGTAAATCAATATCATTGGGATTAGCCATATCTTTTCAAACTATGTGCTAATGGTCTGTATAGACGATGTATCGCCGAAGGAGAAGCTCAACTTATTTTGGAACAATGTCACTCAGGACCAGTGGGAGGACATATGAGCTCCAAAAAGACTGCTTTAAAGGTTTTGCAATGTGGATTCTTCTGGCCAACCATATCCAAGGATTCCTACGACTTTGTCCTATCTTGTGAAAAATGTCAAAGATCAGGCAATATAACAAGGAGAGATGAGATGCCGCTGAATCTATGGCAAGAAGTAGAGATATTCGATGTGTGGGGGGTGGACTACATGGGTCCATTCCCATCTTCTCATGGATTTTCATACATCCTAGTGGCAGTAGACTACGTCTCAAAATGGGTTGAAGCTATACCAACCATCACCAGTGATTCCAAACCCGTCATCAAATTATTCAAAGATATTATTTTCCCCCGTTTTGGAGTGCCACGAACCGTGATATCTGACGGAGGGTTCCACTTCCTTGAAAGAAGCTTTGAAGCTTTACTGAGAAAATACGGTGTAACACACAAGGTAGCCTCGCCTTACCATCCACAAATAAGTGGACAGGTAGAGGTATCTAACTGTCAACTAAAGGCTATTCTGGAAAAGACTGTAGGACGCAATCGAAAGGATTGGTCAACAAAAATCAACGACGCCTTATGGGCCTATCGAACTGCTTATAAAACTCCCATTGGGACTACACCTTTTCGATTAATATATGAAAAAGCTTGCCACCTGCCAGTCAAAATGGAACACAAGGCATGGTGGGCAATTAAACAACTGAACTTTGATATGAAAGAAGCTGGCCAAGCCAGGATTCTACAACTCCACGAGCTGGATGAACTCAGGATGAAATCTTATGAGAATGCACGAATCTACAAAGAACGCACGAAACTTTGGCACGATGGACATCTAAAAAGAAAAGATATACAAGTAGGAGACCAAGTTCTACTATTCAACTCAAGGTTGAAGTTATTTCTAGGAAAACTCCGTTCTCACTGGTCTGGACCTTACATTGTCAAAAGCATTTCCCCACATGGTGCTTTCTCTCTATGGAGTGAAAAGTCAGGCGGATTTATGGCAAATGGTCACCGCTTAAAGAGATATTTCACCTTGATTGACATAGGCACTGAAACAATGCTGGAACTCACCAACCCTAAGGATCCACCATGAAGCTGAAAAATTCAGTCGAGCCATTGACATAAAACAACGACGCTCGTCGGGAGGCAACCCGATCAATAAATTTAGTTTACTTTCCTTTTCAAATTAGAATATATCTTCAATTTTTTTAATTCTTCATTAAATAAAATTCACATCACAAGATGCCATTTTAAGATCTAATTGCTCTTTACCTTTGAGATTTTTAGATAAGAGGATGTGCGCTGATCAGAATGCAACCACACCTGGTGGTCATTCTGGCATGATTTTTCCCCTTCATCTTGGATTTAGGGTTTGCTCGGAACGAGCAAATCTCTAAGTTCAGGGTGGAGGGTGGGTGGTACGTACCTCACTTTCCACCTACACCCATCCTTTTCATACTTAAGATTTCACTATCACATTCTTTCCACCTACACCCATACTTTTCATACTTAAGTTTTCACTATCACATTCTTGATAAAAATTTTCAAAATTTTCAAAATTCTTTAAAGTCTTTCAAAGAAATTGAACAGATACTTGATGAATTTTTGACATTTTTTTACACTTCCTAGTTTCACTAAAAGTAACTAACTAAATTGCTATGCATTTTCAATCATTATATCCTCCTTAATTGAAGTAAATCCTCAAAAGGACCACTTTTTGAAACAAGCCTTTGGATCAAAATCATCTTGTGAAGCTTATGATTCCTAACATCATGACACTTATGCAAAAATGACAAGCGTCTGTCAAACTGATAGGGATCAAACACGTCGTGCTTCCTAACTGACTAGTGGAATAATAACATGGAATCTCCACTGGATCCTCATCAAGTCATTATTCGAGCAGAGTTTGACAAAGAGAACAACCCGGTGCACTGAATTGTAAATCAAGTTGCATTCTGATCTGAACTCTCTTCAACACTTCTTCTATCATCTTCGTATCCCTCCATTCATAAAAAAGAAACAAAAATAGTTGAATATGTTCCAAACCCTAAGTTCGGGGTGGCATGCCACTTCCCTCTTTATCCGCTTCTTCCATACCCCTCGCAAACAAATAGGGGCATACCACCAAAAATGCAATCTCGAGTCGAATAGAGGAGAGATTTGCAAACAAAAAGATGCCCAAGTGCACAAAAAATGAAATGCAATATCGAGTCGAATAGAGGAGAGATTTGCACAAAAAATTGCAATAAATGAAATTGCACATCATAAAATAAAAATCTCAAGTCGAATAGAGGAGAGATTTACTTCTTCTTTCCATACCACCTTTCACTCCCTTTTCTACCTAATGGCACAATGATTGCCCACCCTATCCTGAAAAACACCAGTGTCAGATCAAATGCACACTTGTCATTCTGCGGGTGTCTCTGAATTCTTACGAAACTCTTTGACATGCTTGTTGTTAGAAAAAGTGAGGAGGAAGTGATTTTAGAAAACAAACTCAGGAACGAAGATATGGTAAGATGTGTTCAGTGGTCTCAGGAGGTTGGGATACTGAGTCATATTGAGCAGAAAGAAAACATTCGTGATGTGAAGATGAAGCATTCATACGAATTGAAAGTATTCATTTGGCGACCGTTTCAAATTTTTTGTTACTCAAGGATGAACAACGTTTAAGTTCGGGGTATTTTGATGAATGCATATTCATCATGGAATTCAATTATCACTTTGGAACAAATTCAACTCCATATATACTTTCTCACTCATTAAATACCAATATGAATCATAATGTGAAAACTACTTAATTGATTCGATTATCTAGGTTTTTACTAAATATTGTTCATTTAATGAAGGTTTTGACAAAGCTGAACAAGTAGGTAGGGTCCGCCTTCATCTCTGGCTCTGATCAAGAAATCTAACCAATCATTTCCACCCATGCGGTCTCAAGACCGTTTGTGCCCATGCGGTCCCAAGACCGTTTGAGCCCATGAGGTCCCAAGACCGTTTGAGCCCATACAGTCTCAAGACCGTTTGAGCCCATGCGGTCTCAAGACTGAATGACCAGTAGAGATCGATTGGAAGCATAACTCAGCCACAAGGAATCGAGCAGTGCATGAACTCAAGGTCGCGAAGCAGAGTTCTAACCACGGCCGTGGGGGTCCAAAACGGCAGTGGTCTTATGTCATCTCCACGACCATGTAATGCGGCGACGACCGCGGTAGACCTCAGCTTTCACTCGCCACGACCGTGGCACCCTACCTGCATCAACCCTCTCTCACTCGCCATGCCCATGTAAGGCAGCACAGTCGTGTGGCAGCTACCTCACCACGCCCGTGGTGTCATACCACGGCCGTGGCACAATGCCATCAGAGCCTGTTTTCTCACCCAACACGCCCGTGCAAGGCGGCACGACTGTGGGATAACATCTCTACCAAGACCGTGGTGCCTAACCACGACCGTGGTGCATCATCTTCAACCTCCGACCAGCACACCTTTGCAGCTCCTGAGCAAGGTCGATTGGAGGTGTTCCGCAGGCCCAATGGGGTTGCCCTGAGGCCGCCGCACCTGCAGATGAAGGCCAAAGATCATTCTTTTACCTGAGGGACAATAGATCATTTGACCCAGCTGCTGACCTGAAGAACGTTTGCCCCCTTTTCTACTCAAGACCGTTTGGAGTTCTATCGGTTTCCAAACCATTTGCCGATCAAGGCCATTTGGCCTTATGTGATTTCCAGATTGTTTATAAGAGACCATAAGGAGCGACCGTTTGGAGTGATCGTTTGGTAGAAAACGGTCTCCAGACCATTTGGAGCAAACTGCATGAAAAAGTCAAAGTAACAAGACCGTTTGGAGAAGATTTTTTTGGCAAACTATTTGCCCATAACAGCAGCAGACCGTTTGGTCTCTTTTAATCCAAGACCGTTTGGGGTCAGTCCTATGCCTATAAATAGGACCCCAAGGGTCCTTACTTGGACAGGGGTTCTGGGACGCCGAAAGGCTGCCTGTATACAGATCCGATACGAAACCAGTCCAGTCCGCGCCAATTTCATTTCACCTACTGCCCATGTTTCAACCAAGGAGATTGAGGAGAAAAGAAAGACAGAGCAAGGGAGACTGCCCGATCTATCTTGGCAACTCCCGTTCGCGTCCAGATCTGCTCTGACATGATGTAGGAGGCCGTATCTACTTCACCGAGCTGCGACTACCTTCTGCACCGGGTCCATGGTGGATTTCTCTCTCTTTCTCACTCTTCTTGTTTCTTGCATCATGAGTGAGTAGTACCTTTTTGTTGGGGTGAGGGGACTAGCCCCGCTGCCCATGCAAACATGTTATAATATTAACCATCCATGGCAATGTATATAACTTTTCATTTCGTTGCTAATCTCTAAGTTCATTGTTTGTTTGTTTGTTTGCTTTCATCTTTGTTCTTCCTATGTTGTGAGAATATCTTTATGTAGGATTGAATGTCGTTTGACAGGTTGACTCCCAAACTAGAAATAGAATGGGATTCCTTGAGGTCGTAAGTGTATGATCCACGAGGGTATGAGCCATCTAGCCTTCAGTGATGCTTCTGTGTACCTAACACATGTATAGGGGGTTCACAGCCTTAGTTGGATTTTGTATATTCTTGTTAATCGTCGATGTTTGCTCGTATATAAATCGGTTGCTTGCTTATCGATTAGCGCGGTTGACTCCCAAACTAGAAATAGAATGGGGTTCCTTGAGGTCGTAAGTGTATGATCTGTGAGGGGACGAGCCATGTATCCTTCGGTGATGCTTCTGTGTGCCTAACGCCTGTATAGGGGGCCCACAACCTTAGTTGGATGTTGTATCTTTAGAGCCGTAAGTATGTGATCCGGATGATGACGAGAAATCAAATGCCAAAGGTGATGCTTACGTGGACCTAACGCCCGTATGGGGGTTTCGCAGCAGCTCTACTTGGATAGTTATATCTTTCCTGGATGTTTGATGTTTGGATGTGCTTGCATGAGCAGTGGTGGTGAAACCCGATACCATCCCAGCGATTCCATATCATTGATCTAAACCCAACTTTAATTCAGCTTTTACTTTCTTGCAATTAGTTTAATTAACCTCAAATCAACCTATTGTTTTAAACATTAGCCTTAACTCGAACTAGACTAGACTGACAAAGATTCTTAAAAACGTTGTCCTTTGGGTTCGATCCTTAACTATGCTGCGATAAGACTCGTCCTCTTACGGGTGGTATTATTGCACTTCGGTTTTGGTAAAAGCTCGAGGATTTCAACCTCGAGTGAGTTTGTTAGTGCGTTCAAAATACCACATCATTACTCCATTATGTTGTGGTGTTCTGGGTGGAGTCCACAGTGATACAATACCATGGGCTCATTGAAGGTCCTCAAACTCTTGGGTTAAGTATTCTCAACCTTGATCAAAATGAAGTGCTTTAATACTTTTACCAAGTTGGTTATATACTTCATTAATGAAATCCTTGAACTTTTTGAGGGTTTCTGACTTGTATTTCATCAAGTACACAGAGCTAAACCTATCTGAGATCATCAGTGAAGGTAATGAAGTATTGGTAACCTCCTCTGGCATTTGTTATAAAAGGGCCACATATATTAGTATGCATAGGTCCTAATAGATCACTTTCTATCTCACCATGACTAGTGAAAGGATTCTTTGTCACCTTGCCCAATAAACAAGATTCACATGTCTCTATTGATTCAAAATCAAAAGATTCTAGATAACCATCTTTATGGAGTCGAGAGATGCATCCCTCATTAATGTGCACTAGATGACAATGCCAAAGGTATGTTTTGTTTGAGTTGTTGAGTTTTAGCCTTTTGATATTTACATTATAAACACTTGTCTCTAGATCTAGCAAATAAAGACCATACGACATTGTGGCAATTCCATAAAAGATCTCATCTTTAGAAATAGGACATCAACTATTCTTAATGTGAAATTTGAATCCATTCTTGTCCATACAAGATACATAAATGATGTTTCTATTAACGGTATGTACATAATAGAAATTCTCTAACTCTATTACGAGCTCAATAGACAAATATAAACAATAGGTTCCAACTATTGTGGCAATGACTCTTGCTTCATTTGCAACACACAGTTCGACCTCACCCTTTCTTAAAAGTTTACTTCTTTTCAGATCCTACATATCTGAACATATGTGATCCACATCTGTTATCCAATACCCAAGATGAAGAAGTAGACATATTAATCTCAATAGCATATGTACTGAAAGTGGAGGTCTCTATCACCTGCTTCTTCTTCCAAAATTCCTCCAGATAAAGAGGGCAACTTCTTTTCCAGTGTCCAGCCTGGTGACAGTCACTAGTACATTTTTGACCTCTAACGTCACTTTTCCTAATGTCGGTTACATTGAAAAAATGCCACTATATAACTAATAATGTTAGTTATCTTGCATAAATGTCACCATTGATCAAGTCATGCCAGTTCTTTAATGTTCTTTGCATTTTTACAAAACTGACATTTAAAATAGCCCACGAAATATTTTCATCCTAAAATTTTAAGACGAGCGTCAATTTTTTGGGAACCGACGACAAACACCTTTGCACAAATTAAATTTTGCCTCCAAAATACTTCTGATGTCGGTTGTTTCTCTACAAAACCGACATTGATTCGCAGGAAAAACTACAAAAGATAGCACAATCAGTGTCAATTTGATGTGAACAAACTGACATCAGAGGGTTGTGCCACGTCCCCATAAAAAGTGTTCCCCCCCAAACTGCACTCTAACACCGGTTCTTAAAAAAAACAGATGACTCAAGCCCTACTTAGGTAGTTCTTTTTATTCAGATAATGGACTCTTGCATCAGGTTTTTACCACAAACCGATATTTAAATTATTGGGTTAGGTGTCAATTTTTGGTTTACAACCAACGACTCAGGCCCTACTCAGGCTAATTTTTGTTTTGTTTGGATAATGCCTCTTTCATCAATTTTTAGCAGTGAACCGACGTCTAAGTCATTAGATTAGATGTCAGTTTCTGGTATCCAACCAACATCTAAGCAATTCATTATTGGGTTTTTACCACGAAACGATATTTAAATTATCGGGTTAGGTGTCAGTTTGTAGTTTACAACTGACGACTCAGGCCCTACTTAGGCTGATTTTTTTTCTGGATAATGGCCTCTTACATCAATTTTTAGCAGTGAACCGACGTCTAAGTCACTATATTAGATGTCAATTTTTGGTATCCAGCCAACATCTAAGAAATCCATTATTGGTTTTTGCAAACAACCAATGACTACATGAAACTTAATAGCACCCACACAATATAGACTTTCCCCAGTGTTTGTTTTATTGTTAGATCGTCCGACTTTTCCCTAGATCTGGAGATTCCAAACTCTGTTGCTATTTCTCCTACTCTGCTTGCCACCACCGCTAGCTTCTCAGGCCACCGCTGCCACACCCACTAGTTGCTTTTTCTCCCTTTGCTCCTACTTCTACTCCCATCGCTTCATGTAACTCTATCGCTTGCAGCTCCATCCTCCTCCTCCATTGCTGCCTGCAGCTCCTCTAGCTTCCAGTAACATCGCCACCTGCTCCATCCTCTGCTGTGACACCTCCTATAACTCCTCCTCTATCCGCATGTAATGCCGCTGCATGATCTTGTTCTAGTCATCACTACTAGTTTGAAAGGTGAGCATCTACCTTTTTCATTACTTGTTTTGAAATAATTTTCCATATCTAGCATTTGTTTGGGTTTGGATTGTGTGTATGAATGAATATGTTAAAAAATGTATGCAATGCTTGGAATGTTTTTGTTTGCATTGTGTGTTTGGATGAATATGCAAAAAAAATGTATGCTATGTGTGTTGATGGTATTTGTTTGGGATTTTTATTTAAATTAGGAAATGAATGCATTAGATGTAGTTTTGGATGTCTAATTTCATGACTTTATGAACATTAACCTTCTTTATTCTTAGTTGTGGATGGAACATAAACATTAACATGAAACTTGGATCACACTTTATTAAAAATGCATGTATTATTCTAATCCTATGCTAATGTGTATTTTCTTGCACATATGATATAAATGATGACACTCAGATCATAGGTATATAATTGTCTATTAGCCTAGAAACTCATCCAAGATTTACTCCTAAGGATAGTCTCCAGCTTGGGACTGTTCTTGAACACTTAATCTCACTTATGATGTAAGTTTATAATGTGCATTTAGTTTTCAAGATGTTTTGTCAACACTTCCTTGTTTGTTCTCTAAGTACATATGTAGGTGAATCTTTATCTATCAACATCGGTATACTTGGAGAATTGTGGGGAAACGCTGCCAAAATTTTCTTGAAAACTGAATATACATTATACACTTACTAGTGAGATTAGGTGTTCGAGAATGAGATAGGTGGTGGACACATTCATTACTAAACCTTAAACCCGAATTTGTAAATCATAAACCCTAAACCCTAATATGTAAACCATAAATCCTAGGTTGTAAACCATAAATCCTAAATCCTAATCTCTAATCCCTAAACCCTTATCTATAAACCCTAAATGATAAACTCTAATCTATAAATCCTAAACCTAATATGTAAACCCTAAACCCTAATACTTGTTTTCTCTTTGATCATAGAATGGATAGATCATGGATGTGCATTCCAAGTGTTTGCACCCCAGAGTTTATTACTGGTCTTGATCAATTTGTAAGATTTGCATAGAAACACAGGAGACGACCTAGAGATAGGTTATATTGTCCATGTAGGAATTGCAATAACAACTTGAAAGTTGACACTGTTGATGAAATCAAAAGCTGTGTCATGTGCAACGACATTGTACAGGTTCACACTGAATGGTGCTGGCATGAAGAGATTCCTACTATGAGATGAGTATATGTCGATAGCAATACTTGTGTTGAAGAATAAATTGTCGACGATGATGTAGATGTGAATGGCCCATTTCCGATAGACATGGTTGATGCAATGCTAGATAGTTGTGGGGTAGAGCACACTAATCCACCTTCCTTATTTAGAAACAATTGTGCATGATGTTGAGAAACCATTATACTTAGGTTGTACTAAGTTTACAAAGTTGAGTGTTGTGTTAAGATTGTATACTCTGAAGGATAACAATAAATGGAGTGACAAAAGCTTCACGTCATTGTTGTCTTTGTTGAAAGAAATTCTTCCTGAAGGCAACGAGATTCCAATCTCAACATACAAATTAAAGAAAATGTTGTGCCCAATGGGAATGAAGGCTAAGAAGATACATGCATGCCTGAATCATAATGTGTTATTTTAAAAGGACTATGTCAATTTGAAAGATTGTCTAAAATGTAGGATGCCAAGGTATAAATTGATGACTTAGGGGAAGCCCAAAACTGGATCTCTTGCCAAGGTGATGTGGTATCTACCTATAATACCACAATTTCAATGCTTGTTTGTCAATACCATGGATGTAGAGAATTTAAGCTGGCATGTAGAGTTAAAGAAAAATAATGATGGGATCCTACAACATGTGTGTGATTCCCCACAGTGGAAGAAGATTGATTGATTGATTCTACCCTAAATTTGCTGAAGAAGTCAGGAATCTAAGACTCGACCTTTGCATTGATGGGATGAATCCATATGACACATTGAGAAGTCAACATAGAACTTGGCCTATTATGATTGTTATATACAATCTTCCTCCCTAGTTGTGTATGAAAAATAAGTACGTCATGTTGTCATTGTTGATATCATGCTCTAAACAACCTGAAAATGATATTGATGTTTATCTTGAACCTCTGATTTATGACTTAAAGAAACTCTGGGGAGAAGGTGTGATGACTTATGATGCTTCATGTAGAAAGTCATTTTGTTTGCATGCTATGTTGTTTTGAACTATTAATAACTTTCCAACATATGGGATTTTTTCTAGATATAGGGTAAAAGGATCCAAAGCATGCCCTATATGTGAAGAAAACACTAATTCACTATGACTATAACATGGTGGCAAGACTATATATCTTGGTCATTGAAGGTTTCCTCTGGAAGTTCATTCTTACCGAAGCTTGTGCAAAGCGTTCAATGGATCGAATGAGGATCAGAGTGCCCCTAAACCTATATCAAGGGAGGTTGTTTATGAAAGAGTAAAAGAATTTATCAACGCATTCAGTAAGAGATCAAAATGTACCATTCCCACATAGAGTGATAAATCCTTATAAAAGAAGAGGTCAATATTTTGGGATCTTCTTTATTGGAGTTCTTTAGCAGTTAGGCATTGTATCGATGTTATGCATGTTGAAAAAAATGTATGTGATAGTGTCATTGGTACTCTATTGAATATACCAAGTAAGACTAAAAATGGAATCAAATCTAGAATGGACCTACGTGAAATGTGCATAAGGAAATAATTAACAAAAGAAATTAGTAGTGATTGAAAAATCTATTTACCTCCTGCTTGTTACACATTGTTTGGAAAGGAGAAGAAAACTTTTTATGAGTGCTTGCTTAATGTTAAGGTACCACATGGATACTCTTCAAATATCCATAGATTGGCATCAATGAAGGATCTGAAGCTGAGAGGTCTTTAATCTCATGATTGTTATACTCTAATGCAACAAATATTCCCCGTGGCAATTCAATCTAACTGCTGAAGAATGTGAGGTTTGAAAGTACCAAACTTTGTTTCTTCTTCAACACTCTATGCAACAAAGTTATTGATCCCGAGAATATTGATAAGTTGCAAAGCAAAGTGGTCATTACCTTGTGCTAGCTTGAGATGTATTTTCCTCCTTCATTCTTTGATATCATGGTACATCTTGTTGTCCATTTGACAAGGGAAGTGAAAATATTGGGACCATTTTTCTTGCATTGGATGTATCCTTCTGAACGGTACATGAGTGCTTTTAGAGGCGATGTTCAAAACCATTATCATCCTGAAGGGAGTACTATTGAGGGTTATGTCGCCAAGGAGGTTATGGACTTTTGCAATGACTTTCTGAGCTGCAATGAAGAACCTGTAGATGATAAGAATATTGAGGACTATTCCGGCAAAGGGACTTTAGGAGCACGAGTGAAGTAATCAGTCATGAGCTGAAGGAACAAGCACACTTGTATAGTGTACACAACATTGATGAAGTGAGTATTATATCACCGAACCTACCAATTTCAGCAAGACAAAATATCCTCGAGCCAATCAATGTGGCTTGATAGAGAGCATAACAAGACATTTAATAGTGATTTGAAGATAAAGTCTTACATCAACTATCTCAAACACCAAATAATATTGCTGAAAATATAAAATACCTCGCATTTAGACCAAAAATGAACGTTATGTCTTATGAAGGGTTTGACATAAATGGATTTTCATATTACTCAAAGTGTCATATGATAAGAGTGTTGTCCAAAATAGTGGAATCACCTTCAAGCGTCTTCATTTTATTTTTCTAGTGCTAAGGATACGAGTCCATGTGAAGCTAAAATGTCATATTATGGTGTCACTAAAGACCTGGGAGTTTGGCTACATAGATTTCAGAGTTCCGGTCTTTACTATAATTGGGTTGATAACACCAAAGGAGTTGTAGTGGATGAATTAGATTTTACATTAGTTAATTTTGAAAGAATTAGTGAGAAGGGTGAACCATTCATAATGGCATCACAACGAAGTGAGTATTGTATATTAATGATCCTACAAGTGAAAAATGGTTGGTTGTTCTTCATGGTAAAAGGCAGTTTGTTGTAGTTTCTATAGATGAAGAAGAGTACTATGACAAGTATGATGATTCCAGTCCATTCTCAGTTGGCTTGCAAACACCAGATATTAAAGATGACACTGACTTATATATGCCTGGAGATCACACCAAGGTAATTTTAGTTGATACAAGATCCAAATATTAGAGGCATGCTTTTATTTGTTTAAATGTCCGATAAGCATTTTACATACTTTATCACTTATATTTCATTGTTTGACTCTTTTGATATGAAATTATTTCATATGATGTCTAACCATCAGTTTGATGATCATGATGATGATTACCATGAGGATGAGCACCATGACAATGTGCATCATGAGCATGACATTGCTGTAAGTTGTATTGTTTTATTACATAGATGTGCATTTCACAATGTCTATCTTGTTGTATGGTTTTATCAGATTTATAAGTTATATCTTTTTATGACTTATTTGTGATTTTTGTCAATTTTAGCATGAGGATGTGCATGCTGAGGATCTTGTTGAGCTTGATGCGCATCATCGTCAGCGTGAAAAAATAAGTGGCATCACCATGATGAATAAGTTATTTGAGCAAAGGGGTAACAAACAGGAGCTGGTCGTTGAGTTTGATGATCAAGGAAATCCCGTTGGGAATAATTTTAGTTCTTATGTGTCATATCTAGGGCTTTTGACTCATAGAAAAATGGATGTAAATGTAGAATCATGGCATAAAATTGATCAAGGCAAGAAAGACTTAATATGGATGAAACTATGTGTGAGATATTATCATTTACAATTATGTTTTAAAGCTATTTATAATTCTATTTTTAAGAATATTCCATTAAGTATATGAACTTTTATAGAGAATATTTGAGCTGGATGAAAAAATGCTTAACAAAAAGGTGATGCAACAATGTGATATGGTAATAAGGAATCATAGGACATATTTGATAAGAGAATACATATGAAACACTGAGAAGAAGAAGTCAGCCACTGAGAAATGGAACTATCTTGACCAAAAGGTGTAGTAGGCCTTTGTTGCTAAGAAACAAATCAAAAAATTCAAAGTATTAAGCCTCACTCCTCATTTTCAATACATTCTTATGAATTCATTGTATTACATATTTAGCATATGTTTTGGACTAGCCAGGATATAAGTGATGCTCAAAGAGAAAGGTGTGCAAAGAATGTGCACAACCACATGATGGGTCCATGTGGCTATGTAAATATTCACAAAAAGCTACTACAAGCATCTTCTTTTCAACAACCTACTCATGTAACTGTTGAGTCCTCTACTACTCATGCACCTCTACCTCACCATGATTTGTGGATAGATGGGAGGCAAACCAAATCTGGAGAAATACCCAACCCCGCAACTGCAAAAATGGTAAAATTCAACTCTTAAAGAAATTACTATTGATGATTGTTATGTTTTACCTTGGCCTTGATTGTTAGTTTTACTTACCAATTACTACTTATGATGATTAGCAGGAGCTCTACGAGTAAAGGAAACAAGGCAAGTTCATCCCCAAGGGAATAAGGGATGAATTGACCATTGCTCTAGGTAACCCAGAGCATAATGGGCATGTTAAGACTGCTGGTGCTGGTATTGGTATTAGATCCTTCTTTAAGCCATCAGAGCGTAAGCAAAAATCTATTCAGAAAGGAGGATTCTTAGAAGAAAAGGTAAAAGAGATGATTGCAAAGGGAATAGAGGAAGCAATTGTAAAGGGAATAGAGGAAGCAATGAGACGATATCATACTTCTCATTCATCTACTCAGACAATACCTTTGGCACCCCACTCTTCATACGAGGTGGACCCCCTACGACAGAGTTGGTTGGGAGTAATATCATGGACCTACCACATAGCACGTCCGTTGTAAGTATTTTTATAACATAGTAGTATTTCATAATGATTTGTATAATGTTTGAGTTTATTTATATATAACACTTTATGCAAATTTGTAGGGTTTGAGGCCATGTTGTCTTTTATATCAAGGATATTTCATTGCAGTGAGCGTGGCTTACCCACGCCTTCAAGGTGACATGATTCATGGTGCTCTGTTGCCCACTGATGCAGTTCACATGACACTAAGTCTTGTCTACAAACCTTGGAAGCAGACTGCACTACCATATGAGTATCCCGAGTATGAGACAATAGGTGATGCAGAAGGCGGCGTGGTTTCGTGGCCCAAAGAAGGAGTTGTGTATACTGATGTATACTAAGTTTACATTGTGTTTGTATCTGTATATACATGACAATTGACATGAGAATATATATATATATATATATATATATATATATATATATATATATATATATATATATATATATATATATATATATGTAGGACACAACACCTAAGAACCCCCCTAGAACTCATCCTCCACCTTCACCTCCTCCTCAATTACGTGGTTGTCTTGCAAAGGACCTACTCAACTTGCTAGGTCCTAATTGCAGGGGACTGGCAATATGGATAGGCAACTTTGAAGAAGGGTCACTATGATGGTTGATATTAAGGAGGATGATGTAGGTCAACCTCATGATACTAGTATATTTATATAAAAGGTTATGGATATGCTTACTAATGCTTGGTTGAATACATATGTGATAGAACTTTGGATATGGTGAGGTTTTATATATCTAAATACCTCATTTTATATAGGTTGATCTGTTTTCTTATATATTACTGTATACATGATATACATTTTGCAACTACTTACATAGGGTGTGTACAAAGTTCACATTGCCCCATGTTGGATTTCTAGTTCCATCATTTATTAGCGTGTAGTTAAAGGCCTTACATCTGTTAACAAATATTGCTCTACTGTATTTTTTTTTCACATTTAAATATTTTGGTCAAGCGAAAAAGAGCATGATTATATCTCCATTCAATGTTGATACATTTAGTTACTTTGCTCAAATTTTGACTTAAGAATTACATTTAATTGTGGATTTTGAGTTTTATTAGTTTGCCTTCTTTTCACTCAGGAATAAACATTGGGTATTTTTGGTTATTGTCCCTATGATGCTAATTGCATATTATCTAGATCCTAAGGGTGACGAAGTAGACAGTGGGGGACACAAAATGAAAAAGGCATTATTCACCTGAGTAATTTTTTATATTTGGATCTGTTAAAATATAATATTAGGTGACTATTTACTAATACAATCCAATGTGTTACATTAATGTTTAGGGCTTTAAACGATTTCAAAAAGGTTGGAGGAAAGGTAGGTAAGAAAAAGAAAACAATAAGTTGGAAGAATATTGATGTAGTTTTCCGATACCAATGCATATTTATGCCAACTATACTTACTTTTATTTATTAATGTTTTGTATGTTGAAATTTATAGTGCCATGTACAAGATAATGGTTGGGCACGCAAATACTATGTGATGTAGTATATGGAGATGATTGTTATATATGGGGCACTAGACATCAAATGTATACAAAATGTAATCAATATATATAGTCTTGATCATCATAAGTAAATTGTCTCATTTGATAATATGAAAATATCAAACTTTTTAGTTATATTTACCATTCTCTTTGTAGGTGTTTGATACAAAAAGGCCCTATACGGAAAAATAACTAGATGAGATACGAGAACAATGGGCAAAAGCCTTCGTTAAGGATGTGAACTTTGAATTTTATTGCAATAAAGATTGAGTTTTCTAAACTTTGATGCATTATTTCAATATACATGTGGTGCTTATGACTTCTTGCAACTTTAATTTTGATGTGAGTAAATTATTGGTGCATATGTGAATATATACATGTGTGTGAATGTGAAATGAATGAATACAATGAGAATTGTGTTTCTACATGTCATGAGAATGGAATTGGTGCATATGTGAATGAATATCACGTGTGTTAATGAATGTGGAGATGAATGAATAGGATTGTGCTTGTACATGTGATGAGAGTGGAATTGGAGAATGGATTTTGTATGTGTATGGGTTGTGTTTGTTATTTACAGGTTTTGTAGGTTTTTTGGCCTATTGTTACATTGAACACAGGATGGAACCTATAGTTTAGAATTACAGGTTCTACATCCTCCTGAAAAGTCAAACAACATGTCCGCATACCTGCTATTAAAAAAACTTAGTCATTGATTGTTACAAAAAACTAACAACTTAGGTCTGACTCGTCAGTTTTAGGATGAAAATTGACATTATAGGACTCTCAGTTGGTGTCGGTTCATTTATCAACCACCGAATCAGGAACCTTTACTAGTTACAAATGTGATCTGGTCTGAGTCATCAATTTTAGGATGAAAATTGACATTATAGGACTCCCAATCGATTTCGATTTATTCATCAACTGACGACTCAGGAACCTTGACCAGTTACAAATGTGACCTGGTATGGCATTATGATGTCAGTTTTGGTTCCCAAACTGATGACTTAGCCTCCTGCCGATGTTGGTTTCTTTTATTATAGCAACTGAGGTTGGAACTCTATTGTCGATTTGTGCATCCCCAAATAACCAAAGTCTTAGACATATGATTGTAATGTCATCCACATATGTGTCGATTGGAAATTGATTGTATAGGGACATTTTAACTGACACTGGAGGTAGTTTCTGTACTATTGAGTGGTGATAATTGCCTTCCTTGTTCACTCTCCCTTAGCTTTTAGTGAAGAAGAATTGGGTTTCTGGCTAGCTTTAGAACTCTTCTTAGCTTTGCCTTTGCCCATGGACTTCCCTTTGCCTCTGTTGATCATTATCACATATTTGAGTTTTTCCTTCTTCATCTGCACTTTAGTTGTTCTTAACATGCCAAGTAATTCTGACAATGGCTTGTTAAAATTATTCACGTTGTAGTTCAAGACAAACTGGCTATATGATTCTGACAGTGACTGTAGAATCACATTTGTGGCCAACTCTTAACCCAATAGAAATCCTAGTCTAGCAAGGTTCTCTACATACCCAATTAACTTGAGCACATGGGGACCTACTAGATCTCCTGCTTTTATAAGGCACTTAAACATTAGAGATATCATATCTCCCTTGTCTTTGCTGATCTTGGTACATGTTCTTAAGATGTATTACCATCTCAATAACATCCATGTTCTCATGCTGTCTCTACAACTCATAGTTCATTGATCACATCATTAGGCACTTGACATATATGACATCATCTATATGCTTCTTGTAAGCATCCCTTTCAGGCTTAGGTGTAGTGGGATCAGGTTCATCCAGCTGTGGTGTCTCCCAGACATAGAACTTGCGCTCTTGTGTGAAAACAATTCTCAATGTCTTGAATCAGTCATGGAAATTATTCCCATTTAACTTGTCCTTCTCAAGGAATGATCATAATGAAAACATGTTGTCCATTGCCATTAGTTTCTATAAAACAAATTTGCATTTTTTTTCAAAACATTTTTAATTTGATTTGACTAAAAGAAATTTTCATGACATTATTTAGGACTTCAATTAATTATTGCTCTAGCTATTTTGTTCAAATTGATAGCCCTCACTATTAATTTAGAAGATTGCAGCATACAACTTTCTAGTGAGTCAAGATCTATATTTCATCAAAGTCATGAGTCAGCTAGAGCTGATCTCCCACAACTTGACTGTTTAGGTAGGCAACACTTTCCAATTGTAATATATATAACTCTTAATAGATGGTATGCACAACTCTTTGTCATAATCCATCTTTATTCTTCTAGGTTCTTAATCCCATTAAGATCACCTAGTTAAGCTTGACCCAAAAGCCAACATGATAAAATATGCACCCTGTAGAGGCAGACCCACATATCTATCATCACACTCTCATGAGAGAGACGACACACCATGCTAGGGTGTGCCCACACTTAGGCGATCAATCTTTTCAGGTGTGTTGCTTATGGAAAGCATCTAAGATCTAATATTTAATTAAGATATTTGTATTTATAAATACATATACATATCCAATCACCACATATTTATAATATGCGTCATACATGCTATATCCACAAACAAAACATGCAATCACAGAATATGAGCGAAGATTATGGCCATGCTAATGCAATTATTTGGAGCCATAATGAATTGCTACCACCTACGGTCCACATGACATTTAACAACTTGTTTTTGAAGAAAAATAGTGTTGGAACCAACCCATTTGGTCGACTGGACCCTCCAGTCGACCGCCTGTTGGTCAGTCGATTGGTCTTTATGGATCGTTCGAATGGCTCCCAGCTCAAGCGGTGTCTAGACTCCTCCAATTGATTGGTTGGGCCTTTAATTAATCGATTGAATACTCCTGTTGTCTAGCCTCCTCAGTCCTCTGATCAATCGACTCAGCTTCCCAATCGGTCAACTCGTCTAATGTAGAACCCCTTCTCTTGTCAAAACATAAATTATAACTATCATATTCTTATTAATTTTTTATATTGTAAAAGTGATACCTCGAGTTACATTTGTGGGAATTATAGGGAGGAAAGCATTAACTTACATGTGAAGAAAAAGGTATAGGTTTTGTATGAAAACCAAATAGCAATAGGAATAAAACCATTCTACCAAGAACACACATCCACAAGGGATTTTAGCCATAAAAACACATTCATAAAATTTAGGATGACACACATTGATTGCATATATATCATATCATATCACATCACATCATATCATATCATATCATATCATATCATATCATATCATATCATATTTATCATATCATATCATATCATATCATATAAATAGGAGCATATGTGGTTTTAATCATATATGCACAATAATTATTTTAAGTATTCACATCATATGCAACAAATAAATGATAAAATAAAATTGATTCATATCTACTAAATCTCAATAAGTCGTAAATTAATGTGGATTTGATACCACTGTTGGGATTTCAAGTAGTAGATAAGGCAGTAGAAACAAAAAAATTCTATTTGTATCCCACATAAGGAGATCTCTTCAACAACGATGTATTTAGGAAAGTGGGTTTGTAAGGCATATACCTAATGGTGGAGCAAGTTCAGAGACAATCCTTGCAGTGACATGCTTCTTTATCAAGCAACAACTAGGCTATTGTGGATGACGACCTCCTAATGTAGCACAACAAATGGCAGTTGACGACGTCCTCCTAGTATGGTGGAAATGACCCTCACACCTCTATGGTAGCCCATGCGGACCACTGGGAACTCCTCGTCGTGCTTGCTAGAGCCAACCTGAAGTAATTTGTTCCTTTGATGTTAATGTGCTAGCCCTGACTTGTCCTCCCTGACTGTCTCTCCCTTTTACGGGTAAGAATTTCTCATACTCTCATGTTACCACAACTTTGAGAGGACAACATTTGTTAGATTTAGTTATGTCTCCTGAAAGCCTTGACTACCCCTCTATTTATAGGAAGGTCAGGGTTACGATTTCCAGATCAACTGGGAGTCAAAGAGACTGATTTTCATGAATTTCTGGCTTATGAAAATCACGAGTTGGTCGATTCAACACTTGAGTCCATCGAATCGCACCCCCACCTTCGAATGGAACATCCAGTTGGCCGGTTTGAATGATTTCCTATTCGCAAACATATTGGCTTTCAATACAATGATCAATGCACAACATGATGTCAACATCAATCCTTGGTCCAGTCTTACTGATCATCTAGTTGGTTGACTGGACTTTTTAGTCAGTCGACTCAACACTTGAATCGGTCGACTCAACACTTGAGTCGGTCGACTCATTTCTAGTAAGCCAATTTTCAGCCAGTGTTGTTTTAATTGATTACCCAAACACTTTAGTAATCAAGTCAAACCTTATTCATGAGTAAACTCCTATTCTAGGTGCACCCTATGTGGGTGACCATATAGGTGCTAAGTTACATTGGCAGTGAATGTCCATAACTAATTTATGACATCACAAGCAATGAGCAATATCTAGCAACACATCATGGCTACCTAAGTAATTGGAATTTTAGAGAGAAACTTCAACCTAAAATCTGTGGTCAATGTTACAATGATCATATAGTTCCTTTGTCTCTGATATCCAGATTAACTTGAGTGATGGAATCATAATCCTCTTAATATTCAATCCATGTTCCTTAAACTAGAGCAGATTGTCTGAGATGCATGTGAGCTCACTTATCACTTATTGTTTCACATGAGTATGGCCATACATTTCTCAGTTTTGCTTATAAAGTGGCTAGGATATTGAGTCCAATAGGAGGGACAAATCCCATCTACATCACTCACAGTCAATCCACATGAGTCACAACATACCCGGACATCACTTGTATCATAACCCTTATTCAAGGTCATATTGTATGGTGTTCAAGTACATCAAACAACATGTGATGAGTGTAGTAACTTGTTGGTTTATTACACTCATGAGTTTCAATCTTAAGAAAGATCTTTTACTCAACTAACCATTTTCCACAAGTATACATAAGTAGTCATAGTCGAGGTCAAACACAAGGAGCTTAAGCAATTAACTAAATGCAACAATGCTAAGGTTCAACAATCTAGACCGTTTTAAAATTGGAATTGGTTGATTAAACTAGAAAATTTTAGAATTACGCAAATAGAAATTGTTTACTAAAAGAGATTAAATTCATAATTAGAAGTATATTGGACTTAGGATTTCATCCACATATCATAGCATAGAACAAGAGTACGAAATTTAAAATACTAAGAACTTGTTTTAAAGGAGAGTTGTATGTTGCACTTCACCTCTTGGTGCAAGTACAACGATCCTAACTCAATTCAACATTCCCATGTATGGATTTCTTTTTGGATCACAAACTTACTCCTCAACTCCATAATTTCCACTCTCGTGGTAAAGAAGGAATTTCCAAGAGAACACCTCCTTACTCTCCTACCTATCTTCTCAGATCAAGCAAAAGAGCATAAAACATACACATAAGGTGGCCAACCATACATGTAGAAAAGAAGAAACGATACTCACAAGGTGGAAAAACAAGAAACATAGCATTTATTACGAAATTTTCATGTTCCATACATGCTATGACATGGGAGATACTCTCCCATGTCCAAGAAAAGGAAACTACTCATCCATAATAGTGTACAACAGAAATTGCATAGAAATTTCAGAGTTCAACATGATTTAGAGAAGGAAAAGCTAAGAAAACCCAAGGAGTAACCCAAGTGGAGAAGAATTCCAGCTTTAACATGAAATCCCACTCCTATAGCTGCTCCAAACTAGACAAACCTCTCTCCCAAGAAGCTTTGTGGAGTGGAGAAGCTCTGCTGTGCCTTGGAGAAGAAGATTGGAGAAGAAAAGAAGAAGAATGGGGTTCTTTAGCAAGAAACCACCTTCTTCCACCTCCAAAATTGCCCCCCTTGATCTATCCTTGCTCTAGGATGAAAGAGTTTCAAAAAATGACCCCATATAACTGCTCCATAGTGTGGTTTTGTCTTTTAAAACAAAAGGAGTCGTATTTGAAAATTGCTGAAACTTACAGGCACACGACGTGTCTTTCTCTGGACACGGTGTGTCCTATCTCCGATAGTTGTTTCTAAGTGTGAAGCACATAGTGTGTCTGATTTAATACAATCCATGTATGTTACTAGAAAGGTTAGACTCGGTTCTAAATTCCCAGGTACACGTCGTGTCTTTTGTGGACACACCGTGTACTTTTCTTCAGAGTCTGAAGTAATAGGCCGTCTGGAAATGCACACGCCGTGTCTTAAATAAGACACGTTGTGTGCATTGTTGTTTCAACAATTGCAAGGTGTGGAGAAGTCTCAATAATGATGAATTTGAGTTTGGATATCTCCAATTTGATCCTTTTGATGCAAATCTGCAATACATATCACGTGATAAGAAAAATAACAAAAAGGTGGCAAGAGTAATATAAATAGAGGCTAAATGAGAACAAAATGAACTGCATTTGTGTGTGAAAACATGTGAAAAGTTGATGTGGAAACCACACAACAAATCCCCCTAAGCTTGAACTATTGCTTGTCCTCAAGAAAAAAGAGCATAGCCACACAAATTAAGGAATATTCAAGCTCATGCATGGATTAAATGAAATGAGGATATGCAATAAACTCAACCCATCATGCACCTTAGGTTTATTTTCATAGCCATTGTCTCAATTTAAACATCAAAGATAGAGAAGTTTTAGTTCGTCAAAGGTGGTCACAAATTAAGCGAAACAATCAACTAAACAACACTAAACAAGATTTGGATAATCGAGCCAAACAACTAGTGGATGTACAACACAAATGTTTTCAGCTATTATGGATGTTATGATGAAATCTTAGCTAACTTTATCAATCTCAGTTGAACTCTCTTCTCAAAAGACATGCCAATTGATCTTTTTGGATTCCGGCACTCGGCTGCTAATTTAGGCTTACACACACTTGGAGTGCCGGATGGGGTGTTATCTTTACCCTCTTTTGAATTTCATACCACCTAACCATCATTGCCGGATCATACTCACACTAGGCTAGCATGATATGTGGGTTGTTTGCCATCTTTTATTGGGTAAAGTGAGAAAAAGATAAAAGAGATCTTGCACAACACAAGGGATTCAACGAGAATGTTAAGTTAACAAGATTCCATTCATAAATTTTGCAAATTTTTCACTGAAAAAATGGTTGTATATGCACTAAAAGTTTGACAAGAGTATCCTGTATTCTGAATAGTGTTGTAGAGTTGGTTTATTCGCTAAAATTTGAGACCGTTACATGTATTTAGCAATTAAAGATGTGAAAATTGAGAGTTCAAGCTAAAATTACAAACCAGGATCATGTACATGGGGAATTTCATTTTCCATTTGATTCATTCATGCTCTTTACTAATTCTTTCATATGGCCAAAAGAAATACAAGGTACAAGGTAGTTCAAGCATACAAGGTGTAAAAGTTCATTCTATCACAATAGCCTCATTCATACTAAACTTGCCATAAAGGGAAATATAGAACATGAACATAAAAGACTGAAATAAAAGTCTGACATGACCAAAAAAAGCAAATGACAAAAGCAAATGACATAGAAACTACATTATGGGCCGATTGCACCCCCCTAAGTTTGAAATCTACAATGTCCTCACTGCATCGATCGAGCTCATGAAGGTAACAACCGGATACCTATCATGGGTGTAAATCAATAAGAGAGGCCAATGCCCCCATGGTCAGTCTGAAAGAAATGGCTGACAAGATCATCCTCTGGGGCATCTATCGGAGTGGGATGTGGGGTGGACTCTGGCTATTGCGGTGGCGGCTGATATGGCTGTGGGATGGAGTAGTGGCCCTGTGAGATGTGCCACGAATCCCTGTGGTGGATCATGTCATGCATCATAGTATACTGCGTGCCCATATGATCCAGGTGACCGTTAATGTGATCGAACCGCTACTGCACATAGCCGTATAGATGCCTGACATCAGGCATCACCCAGGAGTACTCCATCTGGGTGCTGGTGGAGGGAGGCGGTGGAGCAGAAGAAGCAGAAGGGGCTGAAGGATCTGCCCCAGTATCATCAACAACTATAGCTACGTCTCCTTCCTCATCAACATTCAACACACATTTCCAGTTATCCTTGTTCTCCAGGGTGATATTCTTAGGATCTGGAATGTCAATGTACTGATCATCATCGAAGAATTTCCTAAACTTGGTATCGCTATTGGAAACTTTCGAGAGCAACCCTGCAGAGAGAAGGTACTGGATGTCTACCATGTTTCTACCTAGTGCTGCCTCTAAACGTGTCAAATCAACATCGAGCTTTTGTGCAATCAGAGTAATCAATATACCACACATGATGTCACTGATGTCCCTCTTCTTTATCTTCTTAATGTCCAAGAAATGTGTAAGAATGTAAAAAAGTAGCATTAATCGGGTGCTCATACATCATCCCCCATAAGAAGAACAAATCTTGCTTCCCAAGAACCCCCTGAGTTTCCTTCTTGGCAAACACTATGGTACTAAGAAGGCGGTGAATGTAACAGAAGATGGGGTTATGGATAGCAAATGCTCTGGCTTGCTTCGCCTCATGATGTTCCTCATCAGAAATTTCAAACCAAAACTCATCGCTATGAAAAACTGGCGGGTAGCTAATCGCTCCATCGTAATAGCACTCTAACAACTCACAAAAATGTCTAAATGTGAGCTTGAAAGCATGACCCCAAAGCCTAAAATGAATAATACCATAGGGCTCCAACTTCCTCAGTGGTGAGTGTCGTCAAAAACTTGTAGACCAGACGGGGCTAAGTATTGGATACCGTCAGGCAGATGTAGCTCAACCCCAAGTCCTACAGGTGCATGATAACTTCGTATTTGAAGCCCATAGTCATCATTGTCTGCTGGCAAGCAAATCGAGTCAGAAGTACCCTCCGTGCAATTAGGAACTGGTATGTCGGGTCTTCTTCAGGGGTGACCCGAAACTGCATAGTAGAGATGTATCACGATGCTTGGGAGGAGCTGGCGTCGTTCCTGCGGTTGCTAGTTTGCTTGAATGGATCCATATGTGCTCCTGATAGACTAACACACGTCGTGTTTTAGGACGAACATGGGGTGTGTCTGAAACAGAAGATTGACTAAGACTGCATTGCACATGGCGTGTGCAAAATTGAACACGTTGTGTGCCTGGTGTTATGTAGAAATCTACAGGTCGCGAATGGCAGATTTGGGGGAAGAAATGAGGAGGAAGACGGTAGCGACTTGGAGCTGGCCCTCATGTGGTTGACGTGATGATGTTCAGAGAGGTTTGTTGACCTCCTTGGCGTCGAGGAGGTGTTTGGAGAGGAGGATGGTGGATCTCTTTCTCATGATCTTGTTGGAGAAGATGATGGTGGCTTGAGGTAGACAATGACAGCAACGGCTGCGATCTACTACTTTGGGGCCGACAATGGTGGAAGCTTGATAGAGAGTAGCCCCTTGTGCTAGGGCACACAGGCACACGATGAGCAAGAGAAAGAAACAACGGTGGCACTTGTAGCTCAAGGTAGACACACCATACGTAAGGAACATGATGGCGGCTTGGCTGCTAGCTTGAGGAAGAAGGAGACACGACCGGTGAACACGGCACAACGGCCACAC
Organism: Alisma plantago-aquatica; assembly: GCA_963693085.1. NCBI lineage: Eukaryota > Viridiplantae > Streptophyta > Magnoliopsida > Alismatales > Alismataceae > Alisma > Alisma plantago-aquatica. The sequence continues at coordinate 75,472,850 of OY856413.1, read as the reverse complement.
TCGGGTGTTCTAGGGAACATGGCAGAAAGGAGGCAGAGGGCTAGGGAACATGATAGCTCTGGAGGCTCACACGGCTCAAATGAGAGTGTGAGTGAGAGGGGCGGCTGTGTGCTGGGTTAAAACCCTGCATTTTTGTCAAAGGACACAACGTGTTTGATTAAAGACACGCCATGTGTCTTTTTAGAACTCCCTTTCTGTAATAAAAGACACAACATGTTTTTATTTGAATCCATCGTGTGACTTTCCAGAATTTCAAAATTCCCATTTTCACTGATAACTACACGGCGTGTGCTAATAAAGACACGTCGTGTATGTTTTCCAGATATCTCATGCCTTCTCATTCTACTGAGATACACATCATGTCTAATTTAGGACACAACGTGTACTTTTTCAGAATACTTGACGTTTTCTTTTCTGCTTCAGAACACAACATGTGCAAATAAAGACACGCCGTGTGTTTTTCCAGAATTCCTTTTGCCTCCATTTTCTGTTTAGGGACACATCGTGTCTAAATTAGAACATGCCGTGTACTTTTCCAGGTTGAGGAGAACTTGTATCTGCTGATCAGTGACACAACATGTCAAATAAAGACACGTTGTTTACCTAGAGATATAACTCGTTTGCTGTGTTTTTGGAAGTAGAGACACACCGTATCTTAATTAAGACACGCCGTGTCTTCTGTAGTTTCTCTAGAAAATAGCTTTTGTGAGCACAAAATTAATAACATATATGCAATAGAATTGTCTAAATTATTACATTCATCCATGACAAGCTTATTTACAAAACTAAAGAGTGTTTTTGACTCAAATGACTAGAAAAGAAATCTATTCTAATATGGGTTTAACTCCCATGAGGTCCTCCATTTAGAGTCTAGAGTGAGACTCTTCAATTGTCTTTCATGCATCTTGAAGGGAGCAAGAAACTCCCTTGTAAACTTCGTCGCCCGAGATATACAGCTTGCAACGTTGCCCATTTACTTTGAATGCTCCATCCTTGCCTTGTAATTCAACAGATCCATAAGGAAAAATCTTCAATACAAGAAAAGGGCCATACCACTTTGACTTTAGTTTTTAAGGAAATAGCTTAAGTCTTGAGTTGAACAACAACACTTTGTCTCCCTCTTTGAAATCCTTCCTCCGGATTCTCTTGTCATGCCACATCTTGGTTCTTTCTTTGTAGAGCCTTGAATTTTCATATGCATCAAGCCATATCTCTTCCAGTTCTTGCAACTAAAAAATACACTTCTCACTAGCCTTCTTCATGTCAAAATTTAGGAACTTGATAGCCCATAGAGCTCAGTGTTCTAGCTCCAGCGAAAGATGATAAGATTTACCATATATCAACTTAAATGGGGTTGTGCCTATGATGGTCTTATAAGCCGTCCGGTATGCCCATGGTGCATCATCTATCTTTAATGCCCAATCTTTCCTTGAGCTAGACACTGTCTTCTCTAGAATACTTTTTAGCTGCCGGTTGGAGACTTCTACTTGCCCAGAAATTTGAGGATGGTAGGGCGTAGATACTTTATGTGTGACTCCATACTTAGAAAGAAGGTTGTTGAATTTCTTCTCAACAAAATGCGTGCCACCATCAGAGATTACAGCTCTAGGGACACCAAAGCAAGGGAAGGTGATTTTTTGAAATAGCTTGACTACTGATTTTGCATCCGGTGCTTGGGTTGGGATGGCCTCAACCCATTTAGAGACATACTCAACAACAACTAGAATATATTGGTAGCCACAAGAAGATGGGAATGGTCCCATGTAATCAACTCCCCATACGTCGAATACCTCAATCTCCAAGATAGAGTTAAGAGGCATATCATCATGTCTATAAGTTCCTGCAGTTCTTTGACATTTATCACAAGCTTTGACAAATTGACATCTTTAAACAATGTTGGCCAATAGAAACCGGCATGTAGGATCTTTGCTGTAGTCTTCTCTCCTCCAAAGTGACCTCCTTAAGGAGAGGCATAACATTCAGAAATGATGGTAGAAATCTCTTCTTCAGCAAAACACCTTCTAATAAGTCCATCACTCCCATGTTTGAACAACAAGGGGTCGTTCCAATAGTAAAACTTTATGTCATGGAAGAACTTCTTCTTTTGCTGGTATGTCAAACCCAGAGGCAGCTGTCCTGTAGCAAGGAAATTTGTAATGTCTGCAAACCATGGAACTTGGGTGGATGATAGTGCATAAAGCTTCTCAATAGGAAAATGATCCTCAATAGGCAAACAATATCTAGCATCTGTAGTCAATCTAGAAAGGTGATTGACAACATTATTCTCCATCCCTTTCTTATCCTAGATTTCAAGATCAAACTCTTGAAGAAGCAATATCCAACAGATGAGATGAGGTTTTGCATCCTTTTTGTTGATAAAATACTTAATGTCAGCATGATCTGTGTATACAATCACCTTAGATCCCACCAAATACTGTCGAAATTTGTCAAAGGCATACACTATAGCAAGAATCTCCTTTTCTATGGTTGTGTAATTTATTTGTGCTTCATCTAGGGTCTTGCTTGCATAGTATATGGCATGAAGCGTCATATATTTCCTTTGTCCAAGAACTGCCCCCACTGCATAGTCACTTGCGTCACACATCAGTTCAAATGGAGCGTTCCAGTTTGGTGGTTGAATGATTGGTGCAGAAATAAGAGCTTCCTTTAGCTTGGTGAAGGCGGTATGGCAGTCATCATTGAATATGAATTCAACATCTTTGGGAAGTAAGGAACATAATGGCTTTGCAATTTTGGAGAAATATTAAATAAATCTTCTATAGAAACCTGCATGACCAAGGAAATTGCGGATGTCTTTGACTGAAGAAGGAGTAGACATATTTTTAATAGCTTCCACCTTGGCTCTATCAACCTCAATACCCTTGTTAGACAGAACATGACCTAATACTACATTGGATTGTACCATGAAATGGCACTTCTCCCAGTTTAGTACTAGGTTAACCTCTTTACAGCGGGCTAAGACTAATGACAAGTTACATAACCATTGATCAAATGAATTTCCATAAACACTAAAATCATCCATAAAAATTTTCATAATGTTTTCAATGAAATCAGAAAAAATAGCCATCATGCATCGTTGAAATTTTGCAAGAGCATTGCAAAGGCCAAAGGGTATACGAAGATAAGCATAAGTTACATACGTGCATGTGAAAGTGGTTTTCTCTTGGTTGGGAGGGTAGATAGGAATCTAGAAAAACCCGAAATACCCATCCAAGTAACATAAATAAGAGTGTTTTGCAAGGCGTTCAAGCATTAAGTCGATAAACGTCAATGGAAAATGGTCCTTTTGGGTCACTTTGTTCAAATGCCGATAGTCAATACACATACGCCAACCTATGACAATACATGTTTGAATCAACTCATCATTGTCTCCCTTGATGACAGTTGCACCCCCCTTCTTAGGTACCACGTGGATGGCACTAACCCAAGGGCTGTCACTTATAGGATAGATGATACCGACATCAACCAACTTAAAGATTTCCTTTTTAACCACCTCAAGCATATTTTGATTTAAGCGTCTAGGCAGTTCAATGGTGGGTTTAGCATCATCCTCCATATTTATTCAGTGCATACAAATAGAGGGATGAATGCCTTTCAAATCATCAATAAAGTAACCAATAACGTCTTTATACAAACACAATTCGGCAAGCAATTTGCTTTCTTGTTCATTGCTTAACTCATTTTTTTTGGTGAACCTAGCATGCATCATATTCCAACCCAAAAGAAGAGAGTACATAACAAGTGATCCAGAGTAGATCACCAAAGAAAGAAAAACTGTACAGAACAAAAGAGGAAAAAACTATCTATACAGACTATGCGAATCTTTTATGCTCAGATCCCAAATCGAATCTAAACCTCCTCCAAAATTTAGAAAAACCCTACGATTTCTTTCACGCCAGGTGTAAAAGAGCACAAAGACAGCAGCAATCTTCGCTTCCCCTTTGAGCATAAGAATGTCAGACTTGGAGGACGGACAAGAACCATAAGTGGAATAAAATTTCCTCCAAATAGCAACAGTAAAACTGCACTTGAAAAAAACATGAGCAGCATCTTCAGACTCCTCTTTGTAGAGAGAACACCTTGACACAAAACAGAAGCCCATTATATTCAAGTAATCCATCGTAGGCAGCTTATCCAAGAAAAACTTCCATAGGAAAACAGAACACCTCCTGGGAACCTTCCCTTTCCAAACCCAATCGTACCACACCACGCAAGGGCTTTGCTCTCTAACCAGATTCCACGCATCTTTCAACTTAAAGGAAGAAGACGTCCCAACCAGCAAGGAATCAAGCCTACCATTCGGCCTAGGCAAACTTTTGAAGAAATCAGCCAACTTTTCCGAACCTCTAAACGTAGGAACAGACCAATTCCCGTTACTGATGCAACAACTAAGCTTCCTCCCATCTTCATTCCCCATACGAATCATCAGCTGCTGACAGTCAACCACATCACGTATCTTCTTACCAGATGGTACCCAAGGATCCTTCCAAAGGTATATGTCCTCACCATTACCAACCATGAACTTCACATGAGGGATCAATAAGTGTCTATGACTGAGAAGCTTCTTGAACAGCCAAGTAAAGCTAGCTTTAGATTTGACCGACCAAATAGAATCACTTTCCAGGTACTTACTATGCACCCATCGGACCCAAAGAGACTCTTTATCCATCGCAATATTCCATAAATTCTTCAACACACCAGCCTTTGACCAGTCCTCCACCCTCCTAATCCCCAGGCCCCCTTCTTTCTTAGGCCTACAGATATACTCCCAAGAAACAGTGTGAAGATGCTGCTTGTCTTCATTATCACCCCAAATGAAATCCCTCATCATCTTCTCAATAAGTAAAATCACAGATTTGGGAATAGGAAAAGCCGAAGTCCAAAAAATATGATACAAAGACAAAGTAGAGATAACCAGCTCAATCCTCCCAGCTTGAGATAAAAGCTTACACTTCCACGTATCCAACTTGCTCCTGATCTTGTCAATAATAGGATTACACATAGACTTCGTAATCCTGCCAGTAAAAAGGGGCAAACCAAGGTACCTCACAGGAAGAGAACATATCTGAATGCTTAAACAGTTGAAAATATCCCTTGCCAAATCAGTGCTTGTACTTTTGCTAACAAAAAGATGACTTTTCACATTATTCAACTTTAAACCAGAAATATCATGGAAGACCTGGAAAACCTCCTTGATCGCATTAGCATTACTCATATCAGCCTTAGCGAAGAGTAACAAATCATCAGCGAACACAATGTGAGACACCTTCACCTCCTTCTGAGCATGACCAGGAATAAGACTGCCCTTAGACACATAGGAATTAATAAGAGCACTGAAGCCCTGCATAGCTATCACAAACAGATACAGGGCCAAAGGGTCCCCCTGCTTAACACCATTAGAGGCAGAGAAGGGCGAGGACGGATTTCCATTAATCAAAACTCTATAAGAAGAAGTAGCAAAGAAAGCATCAATCCAATTCAGCCATTTGGGAGGGAACCCCATATTCCTTAGAATGAAGAGAATGTAATCACGTCTTACAGAATCATAGGCTTTAGCAAGGTCAGCCTTAATGCACAACTTACTAGAACCCTAGGCACACGAGAAGGAACTGAGAATATCATTTGCAAGGAGCACAACATCACCAATAGACCTCCCTTTGATAAAAGCAAACTGACTCTTATCAATCAGTTCAGGAAAGATTGCACCCATACGATTAGCAAGTATCTTTGTAATAATCTTATAAATGATATTGCATAGGGAGATGGGTCAAAAATCATTAAGACAAGAAGCACCCTGACATTTTGGAATAAGAGTAATAAAGGTGTTATTGCATTCCCGAAGAAGTTTCCCAGTCTCAAAGAAACTCAAAATGGCTTTGCTAACATCATCACCAACTATATCCCAACAAGACTTAAAAAAGAGACCATTAAAGCCATCAGGCCCGGGAGCCTTTTCCCCTTTCCAATTTTCCACCACAGAAACAATCTCAGCCTTGGAAACATGTTTGTTCAAAATATCAAAATGAAGATCAGAAATTTTGGGTAGCACCCAGCAATCAGACCATTTAACATAAGTATCAGGAGCAGAATTAAACAACGAGGAGAAAAAACCTTCAATGTGGGAACTAATACCCTCCTGATCATAAACTTTAGCCCCATCGATAGTAAGACAATGAATATTATTGAAAATCCTCCTCGTCTTAATCGAAGCATAAAAGAAGGAGGAATTCCTGTCACCTTCCTTGAGCCATAACACCCTCGATTTCTGTTTAAGAAAGGATTCCTCATCCACAAGAGCTTTTTCAGCCTGCATTCTCAGCTCTATAAGCTTCAACTGAAGAGAATTATTGCGCGGATCCTTATCAACCTCCCTCTGAACCTGAACAGCCAAAGCCTCCAGCTCTTTAGATTTAGAACAGAAATTACCAACCGTCTTCTTATTCCAATCTAACAGAGCCCCTTTAACAGCATGCAACTTCCTGTAAACTCTGTACATGGGTGCTCCATTCGGAGAAATACTAACCCAAGCCTTCTTAACTACATCCTGAAAATCAGGCTGAGTGACCCAATCATTAATAAATCTGTATGGTCCTCTTCTCTTCTTAACACTATTAAAGTGAACCCTAATAATACGATGATCACTAACATTGGTTGAAACAACCTCACCCCAAAGATCAGGGAACACATCAAGAAGCTGCAAATTACCTAAGATTCTGTCAATTTTAGAAAAGGTGGACTCGCCTTTTTTGCTCCTACTATCCCAAGTGAAAAAGGGACCTTTAGGGCCAATCTCAACAAGATTAGTATCAGAAAAGATATCATTAAAATCCTTCATGCTCTTACTAGAGGGAGGATGCTTCCCCACTCTTTCACTATTAAAGCGGACAACATTAAAGTCACCCACAAGACACCAAGGCTTATGAGTATGAACAGATCTAACAGTATCCCATAACACCATTATGTCATTATCATCATTGGAACCATAGATAGCAGAAAGAAGAAAAGAAGACTCACAGAAATCCACCCCACAATGAATAACCTGCTCATTCTCCAGGATTTTGTTGATAACAATGTTGGGATTGAACCACAGAACAATAATGCGAGTGTATTTATAGAGACTGGAATTAGCTAAAAACTTTGAGTCCGGCCACAAAGACTTAATAAAGACCTCAATCTCGCTACTGCTGAGTCTAGATTCCAAAATAATATAGACATCAGCTTTATTTCTATCTAACTCCTCCTTAACGTGAGAGATTTTATTATGGACCCCTCTCACATTCCACGAAATCACTGTAAAGGGACTATCCATTTGGGGGAAGAGTAATAGCCTCCTCAACCCTCACATCCACAACAGATGCAATCAATGCTTCCTTCTGTAAGTCAGAATCATCAAAGTTCGAAAGAGGAGAATACTTGTTCAAAGCTTCTGTAACCAACCTAGACGAATTTTTAGAAATAGCCTTAGGGACACCTTTCAGTCTCTTCCTGCTAGTTCTCCACTCTGCCTCAAGAGGGCTAACAGGAGTAACAGAAGACTTAGTACTTCCCTTATCTCGATTCCCGCCACCAGCCTCACTCATCTGCACAACATCATTCTTCTCTGCCTCAACCGAGATGACAGTAACAGAAGGAGACTTACTGCTAACATTAATTCGACTACCCCCACCACCTGGATTCTCAGTAGCCTCTGAGATGGCTTCAACAGCATCCTCGAAGACATCTGCCTCTCCATCCTCAACAGACTTCTTTGGAACCCAGGCTTTTGTGACTTTCTTTTTTGGATCTCTCCCCTCTAAACTGCCCGAGCCACCACATAAGGAAGATTCATGACCATATAGACCACAGCTCGAACACTTTGAAGGCTGCCATTCGTATTCGAACTCAATAGTATCCGAATGCCCATCGTCACTCACAATCTGCAACTCCTTCGGGTAAGAGAAATCTGCAGGTATCACCACCTGGATCCTAGCATATTCAAGTCTTCGAAACTCCAACGCCATTTTATCTGGACGAAGAGGCCTTCCCAACACAGAACCAATATAATTAAACATCTCCACGTCCCAGAGTTCAAGCGGAAGATTATAAATCTTGAGCCAAATCGGTATCTCCGTGAGCTTCATCTTCTCTAGGGGTTCCCCCCTTTCCCACTTCTTGATGATGAGCGGTTTCCTAGCCACGAACCACGGACCTCCATCAATCGCAGTAGCTAAGTCTTCATCATTTGAGAACATAATAATGAAGAACCCCCTACCTCTAGATCTAACTTCAATGGAGCCCTTGACCTTCCACAGAAGAGCAAGATGTCGCACGAGCGTCGGCCAGTGAGGTTTAAGTCCCACAACATACCCTGCCTCCGTCCTACTCCACCTAGATAGATTCCTTTCTGCGATGGATCTCGGGTATAGCAACTTCCCATCAACTAGCTTGAACTCCGTCTTGCTTAGATTCACGGGCCCAATGTCTTCCTTCCCCTTAAAAAGCTTAGACCAATCCAACGAACTCTGGGTAACATAAACTCCAGCGGAGACCCCCTTGCTTAGACCTCGAGCGGTGCTCCCTTCCGAAGGCAAACCCGATGATTCTGCCCCACGGCCAGGATTAGGAGGATCAGATGCCGCCGATGACGCTGCCTTGGCCCCCTCACTCGCCTGAGCAGTCGGTCGATCAGTCGCCTGGACAGTCGCCCGAACAGTCGCTTGGACCTCCGCCTCTGCCATCATCTGCTTAACTCATTATTAATTATGACAGGAGAAGTCAAGTCCAAATCAAGGAATGCATACCTCAGCCCTGGTGGAAGGGCTTTAAGTTCTACCTTTCTTCCGACTGCATTGTCTCTGGCTTTGTCATTAACAATTGGAGTGTCTTCTTCAGTAGCATCTGGTTTAGCAATAGAAAATACCCCAGAATTTTCAGATCCATTATTAATACCTTCATCATCATCACAGTAGTGCAGTATCAAATTGGCAACATCATGATCTTCTTATACAACTGAATCAATAGAGTCCATAAAAAGATTTCTTCTACGTGAGAGGGTGCTTTCATAGCATCATATACATAAAACTCCATGGCTTCATCACTGACTTGGAGTGTGAGTTTGCCTTCACGAACATCAACTAGGCATCCAACAGTTCTCAGAAAGGGCCTCCCAAAAAGATTGGGGTTGGAAGGAACTTCTACCATATCTAGCACTACAAAATCACAAGGAATATAAAGTTTACCAATATGTACTAGCATATCTTCCACGATACCTTTGGGGTATTTGATGGAATGATCGGCCAGTTCAATGGCCATCTTTGTAGGCTTTAGATCATCAAGATCTGGCTCTTGCCACATGGTAGATGGGATGAGATTGATACTAGCTCCGAGGTCTACAAGACCTTTGTCAAAAGTGGTATTGCTGATCTTGCATGGTAGAGTGAAGGCTCCCAAGTCATCCAGCTTCTCTGGAAGTCGATTTTGAATGATAGAACTAATTCTTTCAGAAAGCATCACGGTCTCCACTTGGTCTACCTTCCTCCTTTTGGTGAGGATGTCTTTAAGAAACTTAACATATGACGACAATTCTACAATAACCTCATCTAGTGGAAGATTGACATGGAGTTTGTTTAGAATGTTCATAAACTTCCTAAACTTTGAGTCCTCCTTTGTGTTTACAAGCCTCTACGGAAATGGTGCATTAACTTTAACAGAAGATGGTACCTTAGCTGTACCTTTACCTTTGTCACCCATAGGGGTGTCAAGCTTCTCTTCATCGGTGATCTCTTCACTCTTCTCCTTGGGTGGAGAAGGTCTGTGGATTTTAGCTCCACTTCTCAAGGTGATGGCATTTGCTTGTTGTCTTGGATTTACCTCCGGTTGGCTTGGAAGAGAACCAGATTGGGTGTTCTTTTGCTGCGACAAGGCTTGTTGGACAATCTGGTTTTCCAACATCCTTGTGTGAGTGGAAATGCTGTCCACTTTGGCAGAGAGTTGGGCAATCACATCCTTTAAGAGCTTGTCATTGCCCCTTAACTATTCATTCTACTGCATCTGCGTGGAGATAAATTTCTCCATCATGGCCTCCAAGGAAGAACTTTGGGGTTGTTGTTGCTGTTGGCAACCCCTATTGTTGTTGAAGCCTGATGGATTCCCATTGTTTTGCCGATTGAAATTTTGTTCTTGTTGCGGTTGCTACTGTCCATGTTGGAAATTCTAAGCGTTGCTTGTGTTCTGGTAGGAGAAATTAGGATGATCTCTCCATCCCAGGTTGTAGGTGTTGGAATAGGGATTGTACTTCTTATTCCCCTGCATCCCAATGCCATTGGCTTGTTCTAGGCTCCCTTCATTCATATTAGGAGCAAAGCATGAAGAAGAAGTATGTACATAATTCCCACAAGCTTCACATATCACTTCAGCTTATTGGATTTGCAATGTAGTCATCTTCTCAAACTTCTGTGTAAGAATATCAAGTTTAGCAGTAATTAACATCAATAGTATGCTTCCCTCCTTGTTTCCCGACTGAAGAACTAGCTGTAGAAGATGATTGTGCTGTCCTATCTGATCCCCATTGGAAATGGTTGAGGGATGTGTCTTCAATGATGTCATAAGCCTCTCTGTAAGACTTAGTCATCAATGCTCCATTAGCTGCATCATCTAGTGTCATCCGGGTGTTGTAGAACAATCCATTATAGAACGTTTAGAGTAGCATCCAGTTGGTCAACCCATGGTGAGGGAAAAGATGTTGGTGAGAGTTTCTCCCATGTATCATACAGAGTTTCTCCATCATTTTGAGAGAAGTTGGTGAGCTGATTCCTTATATGGGCTGTCTTTCTCGGCGGGAAATACTTTGCAAGGAAAGCATTTAGAAGTTGGTCCCAACTTTTGATCGACTTCTTTGGAAGAGACAAAAGCCACACCTTGGATCTGTCTCTTAGGGTGAAAGGAAATAGCATTAACCTCACTCCTTCGGCAGATACACCATTTATTTTGAAAGTATTCATATATTCCAAGAACTCAGCCACATGAAGATTCAAATCTTCATTGATTGTACCTCTAAAGTGGTTCTGCTATATCATCTACATCCTATAAGGAGGAATAGAGAAATTGTTCACTTCAACTGTAGGTAGGTCAATGGCTGTACAAATATTTGTGGCAACCGACATTGCGAAATCCTTCAAAGGACGGCCGTTCTCCATGGTTGGATCCCTTGGTGTAGCTTCTTCAAAAGATGAAGAAGATGGTGACGGTGATGATGGTGGAACACCTCTTAGTAGTGGTTGTTCTACTCTTCTTGCTCTTCTTAAGCTTGAAAGCGTGCGCTCGATCTCAAGGTCTAACAATGCAAATGTTTGAAGACCTCTTTGTGAGAGACACATACAACCTGAAAAATAACAAGAGAAATTGAGAACACAACTAAAAGGTATATGGAAATTTGAAAATGGAAATGATGATCTAGTTTCAAATACTAGTTAGCACTTATTACTCTAATTAGATTAACCGTAGATCCCCGACAACGATGCCAAAAACTTGTTGGTTTATTACACTAACGAGTTTCAATCTTAAGAAAGATCTTTTACTCAACTAACCAATTTTCACAAGTATACAGAAGTAGTCATAGTCAAGGTCAAACACAAGGAGCTTAAGCAATTAACTAAATGCAACAGTGCTAAGGTTCAACAATCTAGACCATTTAAAAAGTGGAATTGGTTGATTAAACTAGAAAATTTCAGAATTAAGCAAATAGTAAATGGTTTACTAAAAGAGATAAAAATTCAGAATTAGAAGTATCTTGGACTTAGGATTTCATCCACATATCATAGCATAGAACAGGAGCATGAAATTTAAACATACTAAGCACTTGTTTTAAAGGAGAGTTGTATGTTTCACTTCACTTCTCGGTGCAAGTATAATGATCCTAACTCAATTCAACATTCCCATGTATGAATTTCATTTTGGATCACAAACCTACTCCTCAACTCCATAATTTCCACTCTCATGGTAAAGAAGGAGTTGCTAAGAGAATACCTCCTTACTCTCCTACCTATCTTCTCAGATCAAGCAAAAGAGCATAAAACATACACATAAGGTGGCCAGCCATACATGTAGAAAAGAAGAAATCGATACTCACTAGGTGGAAAAACAAGCAACATAGCATTTAGTATGAAATTTTCATGTTCCATACATGCTATGACATGGGAGATAGTCTCCCATATCCAAGAAAAGGAAACTACTCATCCATAATAGTGTATAGAAGAATTTGCTCAAACATTTCAGAGTTCAACATGATTTAGAGAAGGAAAAGGTAAGAAAATCCAAGGTGTAACCCAAGAGGAACAAAATTCTAGCTTTAGCATGAAATCCAACTCCTACATCTGCTCCAAACCAAACAAACCTCTCTCTCAAGAAGCTTTGTGGAGTGGAGACACTCTTCTACGCCTTGGAGAAGAAGATTGGAGAAGAAAAGAAGAAGAATGGGGTTCTTTAGCAAGAAACCACCTTCTTCCACCTCCAAAATCACCCTCCTTGCTCTAGCCTTGCTCTGGGATGAAAGAGTTTTGAATAATGACCCCATATAACGGATCCATAGAGTGGTTTCATCTTTTAAAATGAAAGGAGTTGTATTTGAAAATTGCTAAAATTGACAGACACACAACGTGTGTTTCTCTGGACACAGCGTGTCCTGTCTCCGACAGTTGTTTCTGAGTGTGAAGCACATGACGTGTCTGATTTAATACACGCCGTGTACGTTACCAGAAAGGTTAGACTTGGTTCTGAATTACCAGGTACACATCATGTCTTTTGTGGACACACCATGTACTTTTCTTTAGAGTATGAAGTAATAGGCCGTCTGGAAATGCACACACCGTGTCTTAAATAAGACACATCGTGTGCATTGCTATTTCAGTAGAATTAAATTTATGAATGTCTGCAAGGTGTGGAGAAGTCCCAATAATGATGAATTTGAGTTTGGCTATCTCCAATTTGATCCTTTTGATGCAAATCTACAATACATATCATGTGATAAGCAAAATAACAAAAAGGTGGCAAGAGTAATATGAATAGAGGCTAAATGAGAACAAAATGAACTGAAAATTTATGTGTGAAAACATGTGAAAAGTTGATGTGGAAACCACACAGCATAACCTTAGGTCTAAGAACTACAATGAACACTATGACTATGAGTGCTGATCTGACTACCACTTAGTGGTTTCCATGTAACATTCTCAAGATGTGTCTGTCTTGTACAATGTTCTTTAACAAATACCTATGTGTTTTGTTTGATATCAGATATCATGATTAATGAGATTTTATCATCAACCAACACACTCTTTAGTCTTATGTATTATTTTTATCTATTAGCTTCCATAATAATATCTGACTATGGACATAATAAAGAATGTAAATACTCTTATCATATATATAATCTCATTGTTCATGTCCTCAACCTGAAGACATATGTCATTGAGTAGTATCATTCTTTAGACATCTATCATGTTATATCATCATCTTATATTTGAAGAAACATATAGACTAAATTTCCTTGTATTATTAACCAAATTATTTATAAGATATGCCATTACAATCATCACATGACAGACACTTTGGGCATACATACCAACAATATTCTCTTTTTCTCCTATCATGATGAGAATGCTAATTAGATATTTTTAATTGTCTGTATGCTAAAGCTATATGGTATCATTTATTTCTCTCTAACAATGAAGGACACAATAGTAACTACAATCATATTATCTAGTCTCACTTCACTAATGAGACTTGACTTAATCATAATTTTGGTTCCATTGTTGGCTCTTTAGAGGCCTATATTTTATTGAATATATGGTTTGCTAGTGATATTAGATACTTATTGAACAAAAATATTTCACATAAAATCATTATAGATAGCATTTATAAAGACTTTGATGCTTGAGTTTGATTCTTACACCGATGATGCCTCCTCCAAAATAAAAATAAAGATTATTCCTAGATCCTTGTCCCATTTCTATGATTGAAGAAGGATCTGCTCTAATAAATATTATCAACTTCGAGGTTGATGCTGACATGGCCTCCCCAAGAGTGGAACTTTTGGCTCCCTTAGAGTCTACATTATGATGGTTATCCAAATTAGTCTCATGTTTTTCTACTCCACCTCTAGTGGTTCTTTGGGCTATTTAAGGGATCCCACCTATTGGGTTTTGTGGGACAGAACAGACAACGTAAACAATGTTTTTTTATCTAACCACAAACGCATAACCAACAGATCACATCAACAACTATGTAATAGGAAAGATGGTTTAGAGAGATATACCTAGTCCAGAGGCTTGCTCAGTGACAATACCTCGCATCTAGTGTAGTCTTTAACCACCTAGTCTTTGACGACGTTTGTGCTGCTCCTGGTGTAAACCCAGACTGTAGTTGATGATCGTCATCCTGAGCGACAAAAATTTCCCACCTCTATAGATAGTTCACATGGATCACAGGGAACTCTAGTCGTCCTGATGGACAGACTAGAAGGATTTGTCCCCCTCTACTAGCATACTAGTCACCGACACACTCTCCCACCACCTGTCACTTTTCTGTAGTTGTCTTTCCCTTATTGTTCCTCCCTGGATGGGTAGAACTTGTTTGGGCTCTCTTGGTTACCAAAACTAGAGAGGAGAACAACTTTGCAGAGCAACTAATGTTCTGGGTTGTATGTTCTGAGAAACCCCATGTACCCCTCTATTAATAGTTAGAGGGTAGGGTCAGGGTTCCCAGTCTGTGCTGGAGTAGAAGGGTCCAAAGTTTCCACAAACTGATTGTGCTGCGGTAGGCAAATTGATCGTTTCATAAATGAACCAGTCATTTGGGCAGGTGAGCCGATCGGTTCACCCAGTGAACCGGTCGTTTCACTTCCCAGACTTTCCTGCAATTGACTTTCCTTATTCATTTCTAATTAATACAATGATTAATTCTTGTCCCAATCAAATTGAACAAGTGAAATGGGGATCTTTTCTCATGAACCGGGAAACACAACACATGCTCATTTGGTCCAAGTGAACCGATCGGTTCACCAGTGTGAACCAGTCATCTCACTGACCATGAGCCAATCAGTTCACCCAGTGAACCAATCGGTTGGTGATCCGGTTTGTGCAGAACTCAGTCAATGCAATTCTCAATCAATTTGACACTCTAATCAATTGGTTCAACACTTAAACTTGATGATTTTGAGTCAAGTCTATTGATTGAATGTTTAATTGAGTACCTAAACACTTTAGTAATCAATCTAAACATCATTCATGGATAAACTCCTCTATAGGTTCCATTTCACGTTGGTTGTGAATGTCCATAACTAACTTATGACATCACAAGCAAAGAGTGGTGCCTAGTCACACATCAGTGCTACCCAAGTGAAGAGGAAAGTTGGAGAACAAATTTCAACCTAAAATCTATTATTGGTGTAACAGTGACTGTATAGTTCCTTTGTCACTGATATCCAGATTGAACTTGAGACATGGACTTGTCATCCTCTACAAATGTTTCTTGATTCAGAGTAGACTGTCTGAGATATATGTAAGCTCAATATCATATATTGACTTACATGTGCATGGCCATGCATTTCTCAGTCTCACTCCTCAAGTGGCCAGGATATCACACTCCCTTAGGAGGGACAAATTCCATATCTATCACTCACAATCAAGTCCCCATGTGTCAAAGTCACCCAATCATCACCGTTATAACAATCCATGTTTCAGGACAACATTTGATGATGTCAAAGTGTACCCAACCACATGTGACGAGTGCAGTGATTTCAGATCTAAGAACCACAGTCACCACCAATACTATAAGAGATGATCCTGACTAACCAAGTGTGGTTTCCATGCATCACACTTACGGTGGGTCTGTCTGATACACTATTCTCTAACATATATCTATGTGCTTGGTTTGATATCATATATCATGACTAATGAGATTCTGTCATCAACCAACACACACTCTAGCCTTTTGTGTTATTGATGTCTATGGTTATTTCCACAATAACAACCGACTAGGGACGATAGTGAGAACACACATATTCTTAACATCCGTATGATCTCATTGTTCAAGTCACGTACTTGAAGACATACTTTATTGAGTATTGTCACTCTCTAGACATCTAACATATTATAATATTATCTCAAAATAGTTAAAACATATAGACGGAAATTGCCTTTATGGTTATTATTCAAATCATTTACAAAGTATGCCATTACAATCATCATATGACTGGCTCTATGGACATACATACCAACAGACTCCCACTTGCACTTAGAGCCAATCACCCATGAACCTCAATCCTTGTGATCTAGCATGATCATCATGCTTCTGCTGTGAAAGTTCCTTCATCAAGGGATCATCAATATTGTCTTTGGTTGGTACTCTGCAAATCTTCACATCTCCTCGCTGTATGATCTCTCATATGAAATGGAAGCGTCGATGTATGTGCTTGGACTGCTGATGTGATCTGGGTTCTTTAGCTTGTGCAATAGCTCCATTGTTTTCACAATATACCTCAATTGCATCATAGATGCTAGGAACCACCCTAAGTTCAGAAATGAACTTCTTGATCTACACAACCTCCTTTGTCGCATGGGATGCAACAATATACTCGGCCTCTGTCGTAGAATCTATAAATGTCTCTTGCTAGGAACGCTTCCAGCTCACAGCTCCATTTTTGAGGCAAAACACAAATCCTGACTGTGATCTATAATCATCTTTATTGGTTTGGAAGCTTGCATCGATGTAACCCTTTACCACCAACTCTTCCTCACTGCCGTAGACGAGGAACTGATCCTTAGTCCTTCTCAAGTACTTTAGGATGTTCTTCACGACTATCCAATGAGCATCTCTGGGATCTAAATAGTATATGCTTGTCATGTTGAGTGCATACGAGACATCGGGACATGTGCACAACATTGCGTACATGATGGATCCAATTGTTGATGCGTATGTGTTGCAACCCCAATTATTTTGGGTTCATTTGGCGAGAAATGTAATTTCTCATAATAAAGATAAATGAACAAATAATGATGTCTTTTGATTGAATGCATGAATTTTGTTTAAAATAGCCTTGTTGATTTATTTGTGGGCTTTATTGGCTATTGGGCCTAATAATAAGGAAAAGACAAAAGAAATTCCATTATTAATAAGAAATGGAGAAAAGAAAAATGTAGAAACCTCTAGAAGGAAAAAGAGTGTAATCCAAAGGTGGATTCCGTGCCTCTTGGGTTCCTTGTATCCCAAGGAATTCAAATAATCAAAGAAAATACAATAAGAAAGGAAAAGATAAATTAAGTATTTCCTTGTTAATAAAGAAATTGAAAACATTGATGAAATGTGGAAAATAAGTGGAAAGGAGTTTAATTGAGTTATCCTTGGTGGAATTTCGTATCCCAAGGATTCCTAATGTTAAAAGGGAATGCCAATGAGGAAAATAAAAAGAAAGATAAAGAGAAATACTCAAAAAGAGATATTTTAATAAGAAATAAACAATATATGAGAAAGAATGGATAAAAGGTAAATAAAAGGATAAGGAATATTCCCAAGATGGTATTTCGAGCCATTAAGGTTCCTTGAGGTTCAAGGAACTCATAATAATAATTTAATGGCAAGGGAAAGAGAAAATATGTGAGAAATATATATAATTAGGTGATAAATTGCATATAAAGAAAGACATATCATAATTTCGAGTTTGATTCTCAAATTTGGTACATATGTGCATAAAGTCTTGATAGACTTTCCCTTAAAATTTGGTATTAATTGGACATATGGTTTGGGAATTATGAATTTTGGAAATATTCCTAAAGTAATAGGATTTCATTAAATGTCACAATTCCTTTTCCTATTATGCTTCTGACGCGTGCATTCAGGGCCATCAAATCTAGATCTGACAGTGATGACCCCGTCTCTTAGGTTGTGATAGGTTAGGAAGGTAGGATTAGGAGATTGGGTTTTTCGGGGGTGATTCCCTGAGGATAAAGGCATGAGCACTTTTGGAAACCCTTCCATTGGATCCAGGAGATCGAGCCGATCACACCCACCCTAGATTTCGTAGGGATTCTTTGCTTCTAGCAGTTTTGCCCAAACCGCCACATAGGCAGGGTGGTTCCACGAGTTTCCTCCTATAAAAGGAGGGTTGCTGACCCCAGTTGAGATGCAACTTCTCTGAGACACTCCGTTGCTCTCCACGATCACAACCCTGCACGCAATTTCGCATTAAGCGCCGATCTTCACCCCGCCCTGGTTCAAGCTACCTCACTGAAGAAAAGCTCCTCCATCCCGGTGACTCCGGCAAGAATAGAAGGAATTGAGACCACGTCCAAGATCGGAGAGGTCCGATGCTAAGATCTGCACCTTGGGTGCTTCTCCGGTGGCCTATGGCTCTGGGTCAACCTCTGGGTTGACCACGGCCTGGCTGTTGCTCGTGTAAGTAGCTGATAACACCAATTTTTGTGATATTTTAGACTATTTTTTGTTATTAAAACTGCCATTTTTAGTTATTTTCCTCTCTTTTGTATGCACTTTTGCAATAATTGGCCAAACAATGCTCTTAATCCTATATTTCCATATTTTGCAGAGTTTTTCCTCATTTTGGTGCAATAAGGCCGTCCCGACCCACAGAATAAGTCCAAGTCTGTTTCGACCTTCCTGACACCCGATACAACCTCTGCCCGACAGGGTGGAGCGACACAATGATGCACGACAAAAGGATGCCGCAGAAGAAGAAGCAGATGGACGACACACCTTCTACCCGACAGGGAGCCCAGCTCGCCCCAACCACCCAGCTTGTCGGGCGACACAACCACCCTCCGGCAGACGCACCGTCCATCACGTGACCGATAGCCGACACTCCTGAGCTGAGTGTTACCAGTATTGATCGTCCACCGACCCGCAAATAAGGAGGACACGTGGCGCTTCGAGCACCATAACTTCCTCCAACCGCTGCCTATAAATAGCAGCTACAGGAAGCCGAAAAGACAGTTCGGATACTCCGAAATTCGGACAATTGGGAGCTTTGAGTGATCTTCAGAGGAAACTGCGAGAGCAGGAGTATCGTGCCCCAGTTCTCATGCCGGGTGACACTAGGTGAGCCCTTCCTCATCCCGAGAGGGAGGGGATAGTTCACTTAGAACTGTCCGGGCGACACTACGGGCCGATATCAGCCAACGATGACGAGCGACACAAGTGCCCGACAGTAGGACGCGTCGCTCCATGCCCGACATGATATCGAACCCGATACGCTTCGCCCGTCATGCGCGCCGCCCGAGAGGGTGTGTCGCCCGACTTGAGCGTATCGGCCAGGTCCTTGAACGATACCGTCGGCCGTCACAGTGTGCCGCTCGAGAGAGTGTGTCGCCCGACACCACTGTATCGGGCTAGGCCCCTGTCCGGTATCGGGTGGGAGAGCCGCTGTAGTCTGTCGCCCTTCTACATCAAGAAGGCAACATCTATCTTTAATTCTGTTATTTAATTCCTTTCTTATGCAATGTATTAAGACCCTTAATGTGTATGGAAATAGAAAAGCTTAAATACTTGCTGCTCTATACTTGGTGTGATATATTGGATGACTGCTATGTTTGATATCTGAACTCTAGCTTGCATGTTTGGATTGCGTTTCGCTTAGCTACCGAATCGTGTTTTCCCGTCGCAACAGATTCAAGAGTCGTGTTGTGGCTCTAGTGTTTGGTCCGATTCTGGAGTACGAGAGTGCCTGGAACAGAGTTGTTTCAGTAACATTCCACTCTAACTTAAGTTTGACAACCTCGAGAGGGGTGTTGATGCTTGGTTAGAAGTACCCGCTCTGAGAGGAGGGGTGCAGGGTGTTACTGCCGCCGCTTGTTTTGCTGTAGTCTTATCCTTCACATCTTGCTCTAGCTCTAGTATTATCTTTCTATTTTTGTTGCATGAAAACCCCTAAAAACTGCTAAATGACTAAAACCTTAAATCTCTCTTGTAGCTCCAATTGGAGATAGTTTTCTTTGTTTTATTTGTGACATCTTGCTATTTCCCTTTTGGGAATTTATATCTCTTTATACCTACCGGAGTGTAGCGTGTCGATTCTGGGTTCCCAACACTACCCCCCTTGTCCCTGTTTTTGACCCCGTATATCTACTTCGACCCCGTAAACAAAGTTGCGGGGGCCTAGAAGGATTCGGTTTTATAAATGTAAAAGCTCGACTACCTCAAATCCGCCTCCACTTTTGGACGCGCGATTTAGGCCGGTCAACTTTTTGGCGCTGTTGCCGGGGACAAAGCAAAAATAGTACTGTAGACGAATCCGAATCCACTAACTAAACTCCTGTGCCTCAAGCTTAGAAATGAGTTTGACAACACTCTTTTTCTTTTTCTTTTTCCTTACTACTATTCTTTGCTTAAAATTAAAAATTCAATTTTCTAAACTTGAGTTTTCATGCTATTTCAGGCACTATGAAGAACAGTGATCTGTTCCACTGAGCACCAACTCCAACTGTCATGCCGCCTCGCGTGGAGCCATCCATTTTTGGAGACGAACGCCAAGGGGGGAGGCCTGAAGCACCTCCACCAGATGGCAATGACCGCTATGACGGCAACGATCGGCATGAAGATCAGGAATTGGAGCACTCCGAGGAAGGCCACCCCCATGTCAGGCGTCACCACCATCAGCGACATAGGCGACACCACAACCAAGAACAACATCACGAGGCTAGCGACAACGACGACTTTGAGAGGGAGGAGAAGAACCTGATGGACAACGGTGAGAGGATCACCGAGGGAGATAGGTTCAATCCCGTGCAGCTTTGGGGAAAGCTTATTGGCGAATCTTCGTTCAAATCGGGGAGAAAGGTCGTGGCGGTGCACTCCTGCTTCTAGAGGATAGTGCACAAGCTGGTGGCATGCTTGCTGTTCAGCAAGAACGAATCGAGTAACATCTACACAGAAGAGCTCCACGTCATGTGGCACATAATGGAGGGCCGAGTGATCAACCTCGGTCGGTTTTTGCTGAACAGGCTGCACCCAATGAAGGAAGCCACCAAGGAGTACTGCATGGGTGGCATTGTCAATCTCATCACAGTAGGACTCGGGTACCCAAGCGAGCCGCACAGCCATTCGAGGACGCAAGGCGATGAGGTGTTTGACACCAAGTACTTGATAAGGACCAACATCGTCAAGAGGGAGGGGAGGAACTTCTTTTACAAGTTTTCGAGGATAGATATACTCCTCCCCCTCCCTCGCTGCGCTGCTACGACGCAGAGAAACTGATCTTCACCACTACCGAGATTGAAGCTATAGTAAATAACACAACTTTCACCACATCGACCAGGGCCCCAGAGAGGCCCTCCCCAGAGCTACCGACGACTACCGCTGATAGAGTTGTCGCCACTCCGACCATACCAGCCACCGCCACAGCATGGACGGTAGCTGCTGAGAAAGCACCGGTGATCGCTGAGGTCACCGGGACAGAAACTACGGGATCTGCCGTGGAAGAGACGGCCGCAGTTCCCGGTACTGTATCGAGACCTACAGAGGTGGAAGGGGAATTTCAGCAGGGCAACAGCAGCGGGATGTTTGACGAGATCATGAGAGAACTCGAAAGAACATCAACACCACCGCCGAAATCCCCGCCTACAGCAGTCGAGGAGATTTCCGATAGTGCAGAGGTGGAACAAAGTCCGCCCTCACCACGGTCATCTCCACCCAGACGAGAAGGCAAGGCGGCTCCCGAAAAAGCACCGACGCCCCACCTGGGGACGTCTAGATCACGTACAATTTTTATAGACTCTACCTCTCCTGGTGGACCATCGTGCGATTAAGACATCGCGAGGACGGAAGGGAGACCCACCCAAGCTCCTCCGTCGCTCGGAAAGATGCTCGAGCACGAGCTCGATAATTTGCGGGAGGTAACGGATATCAACTCTGACGTTTGTATTTCCCTAACCCGCAAATTTGCGTCTTTCCAAAACAGGCTGGATAGCCAAGAAAGAGAGCTGCTGACTCTAGTGAGCCTGCCCGGCGGACTAGAGGCGCTGAATGCAATAATGCGGCAAGTTCTCCAACGACTAGACAGGCTCGAGGAGAGAATGGACAGAAGTGACGACCATCCGCGCCGAAGGCAGCTGAGACAGTCACCGTCACCTCCCAGCCGTGGCTCTCATCCCTCTTCATCAGGTCCCCCCTCGAGAACAGTGTCTTCCTCCTCCAGCGGGCGATCCTCAACACCCAAGGAGGGGATGCAACATAGCTCAGCCAGGAGAGCCCCTTAGGCTTGGGAGATGCAAACATCTCGGTCCCCCTACATGAAGCCGAAGATGATAACACAAATATCAGCATCGGGGGAGACTCTTCTGATGAGTCTGAGGGAGAGAAAGGGGATGTCTACACGGTCAATAAGAGACATCTTCCCTGAAGAAAATGCTCAATGGCAGACAAGTTCCGTGAGCCATCCAAGATACCCCCTTTCGAGATGGCTGACTTCGATAGAAGAGCCATCAGATACCTGACGATCAGAGACCAGAACTTACTGAATAAGGTCTTGAGGTCGCAGGCAAATGAAGATGACGTCGTCTGGACCGACTACCTATCCGTGTGATGAAGAGTTATTCGAAACATGTTTTGCACGCCGGCCTTCGTCAGCAAAAGGCTGTTTAGGGTCTTGGAAGGAGCGATAATAGAACGTACCGACAACAGGACAGGTCAGAGAATGATATACAATGCCACCCCGGCCTTGGCGAGAAGTCTGATGAAGGGAGATCTAGGCTCCCGTGCGGTGGCCTACATGTTGCAGCACATTGAAGAGCATAGACCAAACCTTGTGCTGGCCCCGTATAAACACCGTAATGTGTGGTTCCTCTACATGGCAGACCTCAGGAACCACAACCTCCAGTTGTTGAGCTGCAGCCGCAACAAAGTACCACGCTCCGGGGGTGTTTTCTGCTGCCCGGAGGACAGAAAGCTGAGACTCCTGCCACTACGTCTGCTACGAGCTATAAAGTGAGGAAGCCAACGTCATCAAGGTCCTTGGAACTTCTTTTCTCTCCGAGACCTCCCCGTTCAGGCAGAAGAGGGGAGTGGAAACAGCGCTATCGTCATCCTGGGTGCCATTGAGGCACTCAACACATTTGGAAACCTGGGAGTCCTCAAAGGCACGTCCTTCTATCAACGCAGGGGCATTTACGCCATGTTGCTCATCAAGGACAAGTGCTATTTCCGGGACACAGGGGTACCGGAGCAGCTGTTGGACAGTGACCTGGAAGAAGATTCTTCTCAATCCAGCAGCTCCTCAGAAAAAGAGGAAATGGCGACCGTCAAACATGGGGCAGGCAAGCAGTTGATGGTCCTAAAGAAAGTGTGCGGGATGGAGGACACTGCTTCGCCTAAAGATTCAGAAGGGCTGATCTCAAATTTCGATCGCTTTTCGTGTGCAACTCTCACACAGGAGCAGGTCCATATAATCCAGCTGAAGTTAGCTGATTCTACCCCATCAGTTGTCACCTTTCAGGCAGGCGATGTTGTAGTCCCGGTCGACGATCTAAGGGACATGGTGAAGGAAGGAGGGTGCTTGGCTGTAGCAGTTGCAGCCGCTTACATCCAGTATATACAGCCAAAGCTAGAAGATGCATACATAGCCCAGCCCATGCTTTTCAACGACGTCTGCCTAGCCGACAAAACAGGAGCGAGGAAATTTTTTTGGTAGAATTGAGAGGTGGGATCCCAGGCACTATCTTTTTACCAATTCTGCATTACAATCATTGGACGCTCCTAACTGTGTACACCCAACAACGAGCAGGAATTTTCTACAATAGCTCGGACAGCAACAAGAACCATCCAGTGTCGTGTACATCAGAACCTTTGACACCCGTCGAGCGACTGGTCCGCAAATACTACGACGAGGTGGCAAAGATGATCCAACCATTCATGGACATGCAAGGAGGCAAATGGCACGAACTCCAGTTCTGCCACCGTAGTCTGCAACAGCTTCCCTTATCCAACGACTACGACATCTATGTCCTGGAATGGATGGCGAATAAGGAAACGCCTGACCAGCTCAACCACATCGTCTATCACAGCAGAAGGGGCAAATATGTGTGGGAGCTTCTGTCTGATGCAGGCGCAACCTCACTGGAATAAACATTACCTCACCTTATCCACTTCACAACTCTGGGACAAAGTGTGGAGCAAGTTTAGGGGGGGTACCATGTACCAGTGAGGGAGGTACAAAATTTTGTCTAAATTTTCTAACTTAATCTTCTTCATTCTTTTGTCTCAAATTCTTTATTCTTTTGTTCTTTCCTGAATCATGTGTACATATTTATGTTCATGCTAAAATTTTGAAATTTTTTTAGTAAAAACCTGATGCAACTGCTTGCAAAGTTAGTTTTGCTTAACGAGATACAAGTTCCGTTATATCTTTCTGATAATGCTGCTTCAAACGAACAAAAGATTACATTTTTCCATGCCAAAAATTTCGAAAAATATAATAATCTCGCAAACAGCTAAGAGACGAGTATGGAGAAGGAAAAAGCTGCCCAAACAACAGAAAGCTCTTTGTTTCCCCTTTACCCAACAAAAATCCCAAAAAGAGAGAGAAGCCTTATGAGTGTGAATAAAAGCATGAGAGTTGTGCCCAATAAAAGAAAAGAACAAAAATATATATACCCGCTTGTTTTCCAAAAGTACTTATCTTTAGGCATGGTAGATCCGGGGCAGTGCTACGTAGGATGTGAAATCACTGCTCTAAAGCCAATTGGCTTGGACTGCAGAGACCACTTGCCCGTTAACGGACCCTTACCTAGATGGACTGATGGAAAACAAGATGAAAAACCCAAAAAGCCTTAGCCTACCCTTTACACAACTTTCTGCCTCGAAAATAAAGCTGTTTGGTGTGGAAGCTAACTTCGGAATCATACACTAAAGTCTCGCTGAAGCTGTAGAAACATTTTATTGAAATAATAAGGTAGGAAACGCAAGGTCTTTTGTTCGTAATGGGAAAACATTATCTCTAAAGGCATTACTATACTTACTTTACCTCTTGGCCTGAAAGCTGTACCAAAAAAGAAGAAGCATCACAAAATAAAGTTTAAGTATTGATTGAGGACAATCAAAACTCTAAGTTTGAGGGAGTTGATAACACCAATTTTTGTGATATTTTAGACTGTTTTTTTGTTATCCAAACTGCCATTTTTAGCTATTTTCCTCTCTTTTGTATGCACTTTCGCAATAATTGGCCAAGCAATGCTCTTAATCCTATATTTCCATCTTTTGCAGAGTTTTTCCTCATTTTGGTGCAATAAGGCCGTCCCGGCCCATAAAATAAGTCCAAGTCTATTTCGACCTTCCTGACGCCCGATACAACCTCTTCCCGACAGGGTGGAGCGACACAATGACGCACGACAAAAGGATGCCGCACAAGAAGGAGAAGATGGACGACACGCCTTCTACCTGACAGGGAGCCCAGCTCGCCCAGACCACCTAGCTTGTCGGGCGACACAGCCACCCTCCAACAGGCGCGCCATCCATCACGTGACCAATAGCTGACACTCCTGAACCGAGCGATACCAATATCGGCCGTCCACCGACCCGCAAATAAGGAGGAGACGTGGCGCTTCGAGCACCATAACTTCCTCCAACCGCTGCCTATAAATAGCAGCTACAGGAAGCTGAAAAGACAGTTCGGATACTCCAGAATTCGGACAGTTGGGAGCTTTGAGTGATCTTCGGAGGAAACTGCTAGAGCAGGAGTATCGTGTCCCAGTGCTTGTGCCGGGTGACACTAGGTGAGCCCTTCCTCATCCCGAGAGGGAGGGGATAGTTCACTTAGAACCGTCCCGGGCGACACTGCGGGCCGATATCGGCCAACGATGACGAGAGACACAAGTGCTCGATAGTAGGACGCGTCGCTCCATGCCTGACACAATATCAAACCCGATACGCTTCGCCCGTCATGCGTGCTGCCCGAGAGGGTGTGTCGCCCGACTTGAGCGTATCGTCCAGGTCCTTAAATGATACAGTCGGCCGTCACGGTGTGCCGCTTGAGAGAGTGTGTCGCCCGACACCGCTGTATCAGGCTAGGTCCCTATCCGGTATCGGGCGGGAGAGCCGTTGTAGTATGTCACCCTTCTACATCAAGAAGGTGACATCTATCTTTAATTATGTTATTTAATTCCTTTCTTACGCAATGTATTAAGACCCTTAATGTGTATGGAAATAGAAAAGCTTAATTACTTTCTGCTCTATACTTGGTGCGATATATTGGATGACTGCTATGTTTGATATCTGAACTCTAGCTTGCATGTTTGGATCATGTTTCGCTTAGCTACCGAATCGTGTTTTCCCGTCGCAACAGCTTCGAGAGTCGTGTTGTGGCTCTAGTGTTTGGTCCGATTCTGGAGTACGAGAGTGCCTGGAACAGAGTTGTTTCAGTAACATTCCACTCTAACTTAAGTCCGACAACCTCGAGAGGGGTGTTGATGCTTGGTTAGAAGTACCCACTCTGAGAGGAGGGGTGCAGGGTGTTACTGCTGCCGCTTGTTTTGCATTAGTCTTATCCTTCACATCTTGCTCTAGCTCTAGTATTATCTTTCTGTTTCTATTGCATGAAAACCCCTAAAAACTGCTAAATGACTAAAACCTTAAATCTCTCTTGTAGCTCCAGTTGGAGATAGTTTTCTTTGTTTTATTTGTGACATCTTGCTGTTTCCCTTTTGGGAATTTATATCTCTTTATACCTACCGGAGTGTAGCATGTCGATTCTGGGTTCCCAACACTACCCCTCTTGTCCCTATGTTCGACCCTATATATCTACTTCGACCCCGTAAACAAAGTTGCGGGGGCCTAGAAGGATTCAGGTTTATAAATGTAAAAGCTCGACTACCTCAAATCCGCCTCCACTTTTGGACGCGCGATTTAGGTCGGTCAGTAGCGCTGGAGGGAGGTGGAAGACGAGCAAGGGAGAAAAGACTCCCCTACCCTGGCAGACGTGAGAAGGGATAAAGGGTATAAGAGTAATCAGCCATTTTGCGTGGAAAATAAAGTAAGCTCGTTTGGTCAATATGTCACTTTCTTATTGGCTTAAAAGTATTTATCTTGCATAAACTGCAACTAAAGATTGGTAGCCCTGATGAAAATAAGTTATACATGAAAGTTGATCAGAAAAATACGAGGAAAATGCTAAAAATAATTTAAGAACCTAATTTGGTTCCTATTTGCAAAAGTATATTACTTTGATGAAAAGGGTATTAATTTTGATTAGCAACCCAAATTAATGATGATGGATAGCTTTATAAGTAAAAATAGGTTAATTCGAGTATTGTTAACATTTTGATTATAAAAATACACATTATGATCTAAAAGGATGAGCTTTACACATAATTAGATTAATTTAGGGTTCCATGTGCATTAATATGCTTTAATGGGCCTTAAAACCCTAATGTTGGCAAATTCGACTCTTAATAGCTTTAATTATTCAATGTGGTGAATAAAGTTGAAATATAATGGTCCTAGGCTATTTTGAGCATTAAAGTTCCAAATTTGTGATTAATAAACTTAATATAGAAATTAGAGTTTTTGATTCAATCAAGGTAGAATTAATGGTAAATAATGTTCATATGAGTGTTAGAGCATAATGAACTACGAATTGATGATAAACGAGCATAATGACTTTGTCATGGGTTAAAGGGGATAAAAATTGTAGCTTTAATGTAAAAGAGGCTTAATGGACTTATATAATGGTGATTATGCCTTAAATCCAAAATCGAGGATTAGATGTGGAAATAATTAGGGTTTGTGATCAATTGCGTTAAATTAGGGTTTAAAATAGTAAAAGATGAAGGGAAGCCCTAATTGCAATAGAAACCCTAAAAGTGAATTAGAAACCCTAGGAAGCGAGCTAGGTTTAATGGATCTTGATGACATGAATAATAAAAAGGGAATTACATGATTATTTCAGGATCTTGTTGAAAATGCTTGCTTGCTTGGATTCTTATTTGCATGGATATTTATGTTCAAATTGTCAGATCAGGTATGTGGTTAATTATGAATAACCGCGTTAGTTTCCCGAGGATTTTCCGGATGGTTAATCGCATTGAATGCAATCTAAACAGTTGGATGTTCATACTTGCAAACTATAAAGTCACTATGATTATCACATTAATAATAGAAGTATGGATTCTCGCACTTACATGCCACCCTGATGGATGATGCCAAAGGTCAGACCCAGATGGGTAGACCAATGGACACCTTGAGTGGTGACCCCAGGCACCAAGCTTGGGAATGAGAAGGTGGCCTATGATATTGCATGACTAGTGGGCACCATGAGTGGTGACCCCCAGGCACCAAGCTCGGGATTGAGAAGGTGGCCTTAAGTCATTGGCAAAGGAAACCCTATGGTGGGTATGCCAGGGTTAGGGCAAAAGCGGTGGATAATGTCATACTGAAAAGTGTAAATTGGCTTGTTAATTAATTTGATTGTGATTATTAAATTGTTAACCATATTTGCAAGATTTTGGTTGTTCCCACATACCAGTATATTTCGATATACTGACTGACGTTTTGTTTTTCGGCATTTTAGAACAACAATTGAAAGAACAAACAGTAAAGTGACACATTGTGGAAATAAGAAATAAAGTGCAAGGAGGATTAGATAGAATAATTCAAGCTCTGGATAGATAGATTTCCAAAGTTTTCAAAGGTAAGTAAAGTTTTAATTTTATACCAAATTCCAGTTAGTTAGTAGAATTTCATAATTATTACTGATTATTTGTCAAACCTTTGATCCTGTTAATTGAATAACGGCTCTGACCTTCGGGTCTCCCTTAATTGGGGGTTACTGGGAGGCGGGGTCATTACAGTATGGAATCCCATTCATGCATTCCCTATCTTCACAATATTTGGGACTTTGAGCTCTAGAGATGGTAACTCCATGCCTCATGGGTATGTTTCCTCTCTTTGAGTTTTCCATGCTGAACCTCTTCAACACTTTGTCAATGTATGTGCTTTGACTTAGTCCAAGAAGCCTTTTGGATCTTTCTCTATAGATATTGATTCCTAAGATATAGGAAGCTTCTCTCAAGTCTTTCATTGAGAATGTATTTCTAAGCCATGTCTTTAACTTTTGTAAAGTAGGAATGTCATTTCCCATCAATAGTATGTCATCTACATACAATATGAGGAATGTAGTCATGCTGCCACTAACCTTCTTGTACACACGAGGTTCATCTTCATTTTGACTAAAGCCAAACTCTTTGACTACTTCGTCAAATCAAAGATTCCAGCTCTGAGATGCTTGCTTCAATTCATAGATTGACCTTTGTAGCTTACAGACTTTATTTGCATCCTTTGGATTTAGAAAACCTTCAGCTTGTGTCATGTATACATCCTCCAAAATATTCCTATTAAGGAATGCAGTTTTAACATCCATCTACCAAATCTCATAGTCATATTAGGATGTAATAGCAAGTATGATCCTGATGGACTTGATCATGGCAACTAGAGAAAAGGTTTCATCATAGTCAACACCTTGAACTTGTATGAAACCCTTTGTAACCAATCTGCCTTTATAAGTTAGCACATTGCCATCCATGTCGGTCTTCTTCTTGAAGACCCACTTGCGCCCTATGGGCTTTACCCCTTCAGGTGGATCCACCAAGGTCCATACCTTGTTGGTATACATGGATTCCATCTCATATCTCATGGCCTCAAGCCATTTCTCAGAATCTAGTCCCTACACAGCTTCAAGATAGGTAGTTGGTTCATCATCTATGACCAACTCACCACCTTATTGAGTCACAAGATTTCCAAATCTTTCACGCTTAAGGCATGTCCTACCAGATCTACAAGGTTCCTGTGTTACTTGAGGAATTTGAGATTCCACAACAACTTGTGATTCTCTATATTCCTCTTTTACATCCATTGGTTCAATGTTTTCTTGTTGGTCTTGAACTTCTTTGATCTCTATTTTCCTCCCACAGATTCCTTTGGGAATAAATTCCTTTTCTAGGAATACACCAATTCTAGCAACAAACACTTTGTTGTCAGATGGAGTGAAAAAGTAACATCCCCTAGTTTCCTTGGGATATCCAACAAGGTAACACTTATCTGATGTGGGTCTAAGGTTTTTAGGAAACATTTTCTTGACATAAGCTTTGCATCCCCAAATCCTCACAAAAGACATATTGGGACGCTTCCCATGCCATATCTCATATGGTGTCTTTTGAACCGATTTAGATGGTACACAGTTAAGTGTAAACGTTGCAGTTTCAAGAGCATAAACCCAGAAGGGAGTTGGAAGATTGGAAAAACTCATCATAGATCGCACCATGTCCAATAATGTGCGATTCCTTCTTTCTGACACACCATTATGTTGTGGTGTTCCAGGTGGAATCCATTTTGATACAATACCACGGGCTCTCAGAAGGTCCTCAAACTCTTGGCTTAAGCATTCTCTACCTCAATCAGATCGAAGTTCCTTAATACTTTTGCCAAGTTGGTTTTGTACTTCATTCATGAAATCCTTGAACCTTTCAAGGGTTTCTAAATTATGTTTCATCAAGTAAACATAACCATACCTACTGAAGACATCAGTAAAGGTAATGAAGTACTGACACCCACCTCTAGCACTTGTTCTAAAAGGCCCACATACATCAGTATGTATGAGTCCTAATAGATCACTCACTCTCTCATTTTTACCTATGAAGGGATTCTTTTTCATCTTGACCAACAAACAAGATTCACATGTATCTATTGATTCAAAATCAAAAGAGTCCAGATATCCATCTTTATGGAGTGTAGATATGCGGTTCTCATTTATGTTCCCTAGATGACAATGGCAAATATATGTTTGGTTTGAGTTTTTGAGTTTTAGTCTTTTGGTGTTTACGTTGTACACACTTGTCTGTAGATCTATCAAGTATAGACCATAAGACATTGGGACACTGCCATAAAAGACCCCATCTTTAGAAATGGAACATTTCCCATTCTTAATAATAAATTCAAATCCATCCTTGTCCAAACAAGATATAAAAATGATATTCCTATTAATGGTAGGTACATAATAGCACTTCTATAACTCTATTATCATCCCACTTGGTAGAGATAACTCATAGGTTCCTATTGTATTGACAACAACTCTTGCTCTATTAGCAACATGTAGTTCAACCTCGCCTTTCGCTAAAGGTCTACTTCTTTTCAGATCCTTCACATTTGAACAAATGTGTGATCCACATACGATATCAAGTACCCATGATGAAGAAGTAGTAAAGTTAATCTCAATTATGTATACACCTGAAGTAGAGATCTCTATCTCTTACTTCATCTTCCTTGATTCCCTTGATCCTCTCCATATTTTGAGTGCAGAAGATTTGGACTTCAGCTTGATAGGAGAACGCTTCTCTGCCTTGCATATGTCCTTGGACTCCATTCCATTGATCATTATCATGGAATTATCCTTCTTCATCTGTGCTTCAACATTTGTCAAAATGTCAAGCAGCTCTGACAGCGGTTTAACCATGTTACACAAGTAGTAATACTTGATAAACATGCTATATGATTTAGGAAAAGATTGCAAAATCATATCCATGGAAAACTCTTGACCCAAAGGAAATCCCAGTTTCTCTAGACATTCTATATGCCCAATCATATTGAGCACATGGGGTGTAACTAGATCTCCCTCTATCAGTTTGCATTCAAACAATGCCTTAGGTGTACATAGAGCGGATTCTACAACCATTGGTGTGAGAACCCATTACACTAAATGAGATTACTCAAAACATAGAACACAATCGATCACTAATTAATCACATACCCAAAAATATGGGTAAATTAAAACTGATTTCAACAACAACACCCGCTCAAAAACATTTGCATAAGAGCCCAACATCTTTCTTGTATCCATACCATGACAAGAATTTGATACAAATTCTTCTTTCGCCTTAGCCACAATATAAATACACAAGAGAACAATATTTGTATATGCCACACAAATAAGCATTAACATGCTAACAAAAGTATGATTCATTTGAAACACCATATACAAACTTTTCCTTCCCAGACCTGAGAGTTCAAGGATGACTCTAGGACACACTAGATATCTAATCAACTTTATCAAAGAATCATTACTATAGCTCCTCTTTTCTACCACATGTTTATTTTCGTCATTTTCGATTACCTAAAAAATGTGGTGAACCACAAGGGTGAGACCCATGTCTCAGCAAGAGATATAACCTCCAACAACATTTATTGATTACAACATTTTTTTAAGTAATTAAATAGTTAAGTAGTTTAATCAGATATATAAAATAAGATCAACAGTACTGATGATTAACAAAATACATAAAGGAGTAGGTAATAACTATCATCATTAGCCAGACTATCATCCTTTATCTTGTTGACAATATAAGAAA
This sequence comes from Alisma plantago-aquatica, assembly GCA_963693085.1. Lineage (NCBI taxonomy): Eukaryota > Viridiplantae > Streptophyta > Magnoliopsida > Alismatales > Alismataceae > Alisma > Alisma plantago-aquatica. The sequence continues at coordinate 75,440,460 of OY856413.1, read as the reverse complement.
TTCAGTAGCATGTGCATATCTAGCATCATGAGCAAGTCTAGTAACATAGAATCTCTATCATTATGAATAAGTCTAGCCACATAAGCATAGATAACAACATTAGCATGTCTAATAGGTAGAACATATCAACATCATAAAAAGAGCTAAAAACATAAGCACAACTATCTGGATAAGCATGATTAGCAATATATGCATCTCTAGTTACAAAGGCATGGCTAGCATGCTAAACATAACTAACAACATGAGATATCTAGCATCATGATTATAATCAGCAATAGCAGTATACTTATCAAAATAATCATGGCTATTGTATGTACGCATCTACAATATTAAGCATATCCACAACCTAAGTATATCTACTATCTCTTAATTGCACTAAGCATCATCTTTATGTAAAGATAACAAACAAGGGTTATCATCCATTGTGAAATGTTGTGTATAACCCTAAACAAATATGCTACTCGACTGTATTACATCTTTTATTAAGCCCTAGGGAATTTGAATCGTACCATTCAAAGTCCAACCGACCCCTACGAAGGGCTATTCGATTCCGTATAAGATCTAGGAGTGCAAGTATCCTAAGATCTCTTCCCCTCAGTCAGTACTAAAAGGCAGTGACATATCAGTCAAAGCTTCCACCACATCGACATATAGTCCTGTAACTAGCCCACCTGGGTACAGGTCACGACACTAGAATCTAGGGTATTCAAACCCAATCACTGAGGTACAACCACAGTTGTCCTCTAATCACATCATGCTATAATCACCGAGACACGACCACATCCATTCTCAATCACATCATATGTATGAGGCATGACCATAGACAAACTCCACAATCTGCATTGTGGATGACAAGAATATATCCTCAACCTTCCACCCCCACATACCCAATACTATGCACTCTGAGTTTCTCTTAGGAATACTCATTTCACCCTCCATCAAGTTATGAAACTGAAGATGGTTCAACGACACAGGGAACTACATGATTAGAGTTGTACTTGATTAGTTATGCCAATTGGGTGAATTAAGGCTGCATCAAGTAAGTGGACATACAAACCCTAATTCACTTCTAGAAATCATATAGATATCACAACTTTTAAAAGATATAAAACGTGTGAAACATAATTTCTCATCTCATCATCACATGGTACTATTCACTTGCCATTCATGAGACCACACTAGTCATCATACTATCGCAAGATATAAATCCTTTTCGCAATATCACATGGTATCAACCCATATCAACACAAAAGGATTACACCTCATTTAGGGCTCAACCATGCCCAAAGGTCATTAAGACCATCATACTATCACAAGATATAAATCCTTTTCACAATATCACAGGGTATCAACCCTTATCAACATAAGAGGATTACACCTCATTCAGGGCTCAACCATGCCCAAAGGTCATTAAGACCATCATACTATTCCCTGCAAGATAATTATTATCTTTGCATGCCTTATAACAAGTCTCAACAACATCACTTACATATAATACACCAAATCAACACAATATTGCATTAATGAGCTAGGAAATATTCATAAACAATCATAGCAGGGTTATATTAAAATTAAGAACATTCCTTTATTACATCAACATGCAAGGAATCTAGATATGATTAACACTCATCATATTCATAATGCACATGTTTAGTATAAAAAAGTATCAACCATGTGGCTATGATAACCACAATTAACACATTAATGTTATGATCATGTTAAGGAGGTTATTCCACCATAATTTCATCATATAAGAATGTTAAACATGAATACTCATATTTATCTATTTGCATTAGAGTTAGGTTCAACATTATAAATTATATCAATGTTACTAATCAACACTTATACCCAAACCCTAACTCACAACATTCCCATTAGATCATGGATGCATAAGGTGAAGCATCACCATCACATTCCATACTATTCTCAAGTATGAACCCACACATAAATCAAGGTGTAACCATTGGGTTATAGCACACTAGGGTTTCAACAACATTAACATAGTACTTCATGATTGCATTAGTCATTTGAGGACTATTCATACCCAATTACCATCATTTAGTTATATTAAAGCTAGGTATAACAAGCTATCATCATTAGGGTTACATATCAACACAAAATGATTATCATCCCTTCTATTCATATGAGTGAATAGGTAAGACTACCTTATTAAGGGTAACCCTCCATTGGTTCCATCATCATTCAAACCATATCACCATGCCAGAATGTAACCCAGAACCATTGGATGTTTAAAAGGTAAGACCATTGGTTGTTTACATAAGTAAACACCTTGGATAAACCACCAATGAAGTCCTTGATTTGTGCTCTAGAAAGAATCACCATATAACCCTAGACATCCCTTGATTAACAACACAAAAAGTTTCATCGAGAGTAGGGTAAAACCCACAATCGATTGTTCATTTAAAACAAGCCATCCATTATCAACAAGTAAGATCCTTAAGTTGATCATATAAAGGAAACCATATAAATCACATTATTAGGACCAACATATTACATTAGCCATCATTCCACTTTATTGGAGGAATAAACATTAGATCTTCACCATTGGGTCAAGTTCATATGTTAAAACCATCAATTACAATATAGGTCTGACCATTGCATCAAGTTACCCAAGAAACCATTGGTCTAAGGCTTAATTGATGCTAAAACTATATGATTAACTCACCATAGGTTTCAGAGACCTTATACACCATCATTAGTGACCATTAAGTCACCATAGGTTGTTAAATCAACACTATATTCATTAATCACCATCGAATATCAAGCTAATGTCACCATTGATTGATAGCATCATTAGGGTACTTAGTTGTTGATCATTAAGATTATAATTAGCCAAAACCTGACCTAAGGGGTGTCAATTGACACCCTTGGTCACCATAATCAGTTTTCATGAAGACAACACAATCATTTGTTGCAATGGTACCATCAATGGGTCATGTGTTTATAGAAGAAATCAGCTTAAAACCCTAAAATTGACCATTGGTTGATAGGTGCTTAGCACCATAGGTTGTCAAAACAACCTGATAAAAGTCATAATATACCTTAGGAATAATGTACACATGATCACAAGTTCATATATAACTGAAATTAGAATAGGGAACATTATAAAAATCGAAATCCAAGTCAAGCATAGCTTTTTAGTGCATGGATCATCATTTTCAAGCAAGAATATGATCTAGAAAGCTTATGGTAAGCAATAAATGTGGAGAAAGTTATAAAACTTGCCTCTAATTAGAAGATGAAACCCCACACAGAAGAAATCTCTAGAAGGTAGGGTAGAAAATCCAAGCATAAGCTATGAACTCGTCCATCTAGCACATTTCTTCATCAAATGAGCAAACCCTAAGCATAAGGAGCAAGAAAGGTAGGGTTTTAGAGATTTAGAGAAATTTCTACCATGGAACATCAAGGTTATGACCTGGAAGAAGGTCTAAGGAAGGAGAAGAGAAATATAAATGGAGAAGGAAGGAAGAAAATAACTTGCCTTGGTCGAAATCCCTAGAAGATGACCTTGGAAACCCTAGGTAGGGCTAGATGGAGCTCTAGGAGACCTTCTTCTCCAAAAAGCGGTTGTCTTCTACCTTAGAGCACTTGGTTCTATAGAAAAACAAAGTGGAGTCGTTGCTCCAGGTTAGAGAAAAGAGAAATCAAGCATAGATTCGTACTTGGGCAAGGAAGAGGTAAATATAGCCCATGGATAAGGATGGAAGCAAGCATGAGGTGTAAAAGTAGCTTCCCCATGTATCTATGGCCTTAAACTATTAAGAATATACAAGCAGACATACAATAAGATCCCCCACCGTCCTTATATACCTGCTTATATTTCATTTTTCTAATTTCCCAGCCAATCACATAATTCATTAGTTGATAGCTACTAAAGGTAGCTCATCCGTGAAGGGGTAAACCCTAAAATACCCTTAGAGAAAACACCTTCAAACCAAGGATTAAATAGGTGAAAAATGACTCAAAAAACTCAATAATGATGAGAGAATATCCAAGGAATATAATTCACGTGATAAATTGCAAATAAAACCTCCCAATTGGGTAAATTGTAGAAAAGTCCAAAATGTGCATAAAATTGCATAACTTGCTCAAACAATGTCCAAATTGGACCAAATGTGAAACTTAAGCTTGTGTTATGATTTAAAAGAACATCACATGGTTAGATTAGGGTTATAAGCATTAAATTATGGTAATTAAGCCTATTCAAGTCATTAAGCAAGTTCAAGGGCCTTACAACTGGTATCTTAGGAATATGCAGAACACTTCTCATAGTCCTTAACTAGTTATGGAAATTTATCTCAATTAAATTGTCCGATTGCAATGCTGATTTATTTGCCATTGATTCTACAAAATAAAACATTTGCCTTTTGTCAAAACTCCTTTTGATTTGATTTAATTTGAATAAAATTGACGATATTAATTAGGTCTTTATTTAATTATTGCTCCCACTATTTTGATCAAATTGATAACCCTCGTGTATAAATTTTGAAGACTGCATCGTACAACCTTCTAGTGAGCAAGATCCTGACTTCCTTTAATTTACGGACCAACGAGGGTTATCACCCACAACTAGATTCTTTGAGGTAGGCAACTTTTGCCAATTGCGTCATATGTAACTCTTAATAGATGTTATGCACAACTCTTTCTCATGAACATCTGCATGCCTCAAGGTGCTTAATACTATTAAGATCACCTTGTTAAGTCCGTTCCTAGAAGCCAACACAATGAGTATGCACCCTGCGAAGGCAGATCCACTTAGCCACTATCACACTTCCACGAGATAGACAGAGCACCACACGAAGGTGTTCCCACACTTAGTCAATCAACCTTTTCATGTGTGTTACTTTTGGAAGGCATATTATACTTAATATTTATATTTGAGGGGTTTGGTATTTATATACATATACATATACATATCCAATCACCGCATATATAGTACGTATCATATACATGCTATATCCCATAAGAAAACATGTAAAGCGATAAAGCGATGATTATGGTCATCCTATTATAATTCCTTAAGCCACAAGGAATTACAGTCATCTAGGTCTACATCACATGCATCAACCTATTGTTGATGAAGATCTGTGTTTGAGCCATTCTGGGTTGATCATCTCATCCTATGACTGATCGGCTCGCCTCCTGGCCAGTCTGTTGGTTGTCACCAACCGATCGTCTGGTACCTCCAGACAGTCAGTTCATCGGGTCGTCGTGCTCCTCTTCAGGCCACAAGCTACCCATCCCACACCATCAGCCAGTCGTCTTGGTCCTTCAACCGCTTGTATGGGCGCCCATCATTCTTTGACATAATAGGAAATAAAACTATCCTACTTTTACATATAACTTTGGGAAATCCCGAGTTACATTCAGGGGGAGCAAAGGTAGAAGAGAAGGCTCGAGTTATCTCAAGTTACATACAGAATAGGAGAAAGGACTCGGTACGTAGTCCGATATGCAAAAAACCACAACCAACTGAGCATACACATAAGGGTTTATTGGTCATAACCACGCTACACATTCATCATCAAAACTATTTTAGGGCGACGCATATCGATTGCATATATATACCATATCATATATGTATATAGGGATTTGTGGTGTTTAATCAGACATGCACATTAGCCAATTAAAGTATTCACATCACATGCAATAAATAAATGGAAAAAAACCAAAATCCGATCATATTGGTTAATCCTAAAACATATATGTTAACCTCTCTCTGATACCACTGTTGGGTTTTGTGGGACAGAATAGGCAGTGGAAACAATTTTTTTTATCTAACCACAAACCCATAACCAACAAATCACATCAACAACTATCTAATAGGAAGGATGGTTTAGCGAGATATAACTGGTCCCAAGGCTTGCTCAACGACAATACCTCACAGCTAGTGCGGTCTTCAGCCACCTAGTCTTCGCGACATCTGTGCAGCTCCTGGTGTAGACTCAGACTATGGTTGACGAACGTCCTCTTGAGCAGAAGAAATCTCCCACCTCTATAGATAGTCCAAACATACCACCAGGAACTCTAGTCATCCTAATGGACATACTAGAAGGAGTCACCCCCCTCTGTCGGTGTACTAGTCATCGACACACTCTCCCACCACCAGTCACTTTTCTGTAGTTGTCTTTCCCTCATTGTTCCTCCCTAGATGAGTAGAACTTGCTTGGGCTCTCTCAGTTACCAAAACCAAAGAGGACAACAACTTTGTAGAGCAACTGATGTTCTGATTTGTGTGTTCTGAGAAGCCCCCTGTACCCCTCTATCTATAGTAGATGGTAGGGTTAGGGTTCCCAGTCTGTGCGGGAGTAGAAGGGTCTGGATTTTCCATGAAGTGATTGTGCTGCAACAGGTGAACCGATAGTTTCATAAATGAACTGGTTATTTAGGCAGGTGAGCCAATCAATTCACCCAGTGAACCAGTCATTTCACCTCCCAAACTTGCCTGCAATTGACTTTCCTTATTTGTTTCTAATTAATACAAAGATTAATTCTTGTCCCAATTGAATTGAACAACTAAAATGAGGATCTTTTCTCACGAATTGGGAAACCCAACACATGCTCGTTTGGTCCAAGTGAACCGATCGATTCACCAGTGTGAAGCAGTCGTCTCACTGACCCTGAGCTGATCGGTTCACCCAGTGAACCGGTTGGTCGGTGATCCAATTTGTGCAGAACTCAGTCAATGCAGTTCTCAATCAGTCTGACACTCTAATCAATTGGTTCAACACTTGAACTTGATGATTCTGAGTCAAGTCTATTGATTGAATGTTTAATTGAGTATCTAAACACTTTAGTAATCAATCTAAACATCATTCATGGATAAACTCCTCTTCTAGGTTAATCCTATGTGTGTGACCCTATTGGTTCCATTTCACATTGGCAGTGAATGTCCATAACTAACTTATGACATCACAAGCAAAGAGTGGTGCCTAGTGGCACATCAGTGCTACCCAAGTGAAGAGGAAAGTTGGAGAACAACTTTCAACCTACAATCTGTTATTAGTGTTACAATGAATGTGTAGTTCCTTTGTCACTGATATCCAGATTGAACTTGAGGCATGGACTTGTCATCCTCTACAAACATTCAATCCATGTTTCTAGATTCAGCGTAGACTGTTTGAGATATATGTAAGCTCAATATCATTTATGGACTTACATGTGCATGAGCATGCATTTCTTAGTGTCACTCCTAAAGTGTCCAGGATATCACACTCCCTTAGGAGGGACAAATTCCATATCGACCACTCACAATCAAGTCCCCATGTGTCAAAGTCACCCAATCATCACCATCCCCATGTTTCAAGACTAAGTTTGATGATGTCAAAGTGTACCCAACCAGATGTGATGAGTGAAGTGATTTCAGGTCTAAGAACCACAGTCACCACCAATACTATAAGAGATGATCATGACTAACCAAGTGTGGTTTCCATGCATCACTCTTAAGGTGGGTCTGTTCGATACACTATTCTCTAACATGTATCTATGTGCTTAGTTTCATATCATATATCATGACTAATGAGATTCTATCATCAACCAACACACACTCTAGCCTTTTGTGTTATTGATGTCTATGGTTATTTCCCCAATAACAACCGACTAGGGATGATAGTGAGAACGTACATACTCTTAACTTCCATATGATCTCATTGTTCAAGTCACATACTTGAAGACATACGTCAGTGAGTATTGTCACTCTCTAGACATCTAACATGTTATCCTATTATCTCAAAACAGTTAAAACATATAGACAGAAATTGCCTTTATTATTATTATTATTCAAATCATTTATAAAGTATGCCATTACAATCATCATGTGACTGGCTCTATTGTCATACATACCAACACCACCTCCATTTTAGCATTTCTTATGGATCTTATTAGAGCATCAATATCATATCATGGTGTCCATCTAGGTTGGTTTTAGGACGGTCTCTCTCTATGGTTTGTTTAAGTGGGGTTACCACCTCCGTAAACTTTGTCTTGTTGCACTTTTGGTGTTTTATGTTCTGTTTGCCTACCCATTTATGCATTATCATTTATTGGCATTTATTGTATATGCATTGTGACCAGTTTATATGAAAAACTCATTCCTCCTATGTAAGATTCGTAACTTAGATTTACCCTTAGCACATGTTTTTATATCTAGTTTTTTTCTTGAGTGGTTCAATTACATTCTTAGTATAGTGATGTAATTAGTTGGTTGATGTTATGCTCTTAAATTACTATGTGAAAAATCTCCATGCTTGGATATCCTTTTTGTAATTATCATATGTTATTCTTTTCTCTTGTCTTCTCTCTCTTGTTTTGGCTTGACTTGGTGGTTTTGGTTGCCTTATAAACTTCCCTATCTTTTCATCAATTCGAGTTGGATGTGCTTGGTGAGCATTTACCGATGAGAATGCCATTGATGCCCTTTGTTGAGTTTTCCTTAGTGGTATATGTGTTAGTCAACTTATGGAACTAGGCACGGGGATTGGTCGAGGCATGGACCGACAGAAAACCCTGGCACACACCTACCAATGGAAATCCCAATCGACATCTTTTGATAGATCTGGGTGTCATCTATCGACTTAAGTGTTGAAAATTGTCCATATTTTGATAATTACTTAACCATTCCATTCATATGTATCTAATATGTTTATTTAAGATTGATTCCAGGCATTAGGTACATGAAATGGATCAAATTTCTCAAGCCCTAGCTTGTCTTAGTTCAAGTCAAGAGCAATGCAAATGCACTTTTGTGGAAAACACTCCAAATCACCTTAGAACATTTTGTAATCATTTGTATTGATGATATGACCTGTAACTAAGATGAAAAAAAATAAAGGACACTTAATTCTAACATTTGATCACTTAAATTTTATTTTGTAAAATTCATCACAACAACTTCATCGTTCGAGTTGCCAACTTGACCGATCCTTGATGGATTTAAAAAATGAAGGTTGATCGGTCGAGTTTCAATTTCACAGAACTTGACTGATCCATCTACAGAGCAAACTCAATTTAAGTGGATCAGTCGAGTTTCCTAGGACAAACTCGACTGATGGTTTAAATTGGCTTAGTCTCATAGTGTTATTGGTCGAGTTATCTTTATTGAAACTTGACCGAATGCATTGTACGAAGAACACAAAAAAGTGATTCTAACCATTGGAAGGGTGCAAAACTCCAAAATATATCTGTTGCACCCCTCCAAATGGCTAGTAAACATGTATAAGTGATCCCACACTCTAGTGGACACCCCATCTATAAATAGGACCTATTGGAGTTCATTCCAAGGTTTCTCTTTCATGCTATTCAAGGTCCTTTCTATAGTTGAGTGCTTTTAATCCACTTGAGCCCCTTTCTATCTCTTGATTACAACTCATTTCATTCATTATGAGTGAGATAGGATTCCTGTGAGACAACCACATCATTGTGCACTTGTGAGGCTCTCAAGATATCTCTTTCTCCAATCCCCTTTCTTGAGGACTCCATTGGTGAAAGCTTCTCCAAGAGAAGGAGAAGGTGCATCCTTCTTCAGCTAGAGAAGAATGTTCTCAAGGATACTCCGAGTGAAGGAGAAGGTCAAGGCAGAAGATCCAAGGAGCTGGTGGGTAGTTACTCAAGGCCAAAGACTCTTTGCATTAAGGGGAGGACCTTGGTGAAGGCATCCAGCTGATTACAAGAGTGGGTAAGATCTTTGTGAGGTAGAAGACTAGATATTTGATAGGGTAAGCCCTTGATTGTAAGGTTGTTGGCTCCCTTGGCCTAAAAGGGAAGCTGAGTATCCTTGTCCTGGTAAAGGAAGGTCATATGTTGTAAATCTTATAAGTGAATATAAGGAGTAGACATATTAGAAATCCTATAGCTTGACCTCTCTAGGTGGTGGATTGACTCTCTCCTAGTTTGGAGATTGTAACCACTCTAAAACAACTTGTTATCTTGGTTGCTTCAATCTCTCTCATCATTGCCTTTTATGTTTTAATTGCCATCAACGTCACTATTTGCAATTAAGATTATTTGAAGTAACTTGAAGGTCTAACAAGTTTTGTGTAACTTTTGAGCTCTATTCATCCTCCCTCTAGAGCCCTTAGATCCAACAAGTGGTATCAGAGCCACAATCTTCTCCGAAACATCTCCCACAAGACGAGAAGATGGGTGACTTACTTGGGTCACTCAGCCTAGAGGGAAGCTTTTCCATGCGACCACCAGTCTTCGACGACACCAATTTCCTTTATTGGAAACAAAGGATGCAATTATTTCTTCAAGAAATCAACTACGACATGTGGAAGGTGGTGATTCTACCCAAAAAGGAACCAACCAGAGATGTAGCCACTTGGGATGAAGCCACAATCAAGAAGGCGTAGCTCAATGCCAAGGCAGTTAGCATCATCTATGCTGCCCTCACTCCTTTCGAGTTTAACCAAATCTCATCTTGGGATACAAACCATGAGATTTGATACAAGTTGTGCATCAAATATGAAGGCACACAACAAGTCAAGGAGTCCAAGATCTACATGGTCAATGGGTTACCTGATAACTTCAAGATGGGCAAGAAGGAGAGAGTGGCAGACATATACTCAAGGCTCAACACCATTGTTAATGGACTTGTAGATTTGTGACATCCCATGGATAGAGGAGAAATCAAATCCAAGATACTTAGGTCACTTCCCAAGAGATGGGAATCAAAGGTTACTTCAATTGAAGAAGTGAGAAATCTTGGAGACTTGGCTATGGAGGAGCTCATTGGCTACCTTCAAGACCCTGAGCCAAGGCTAGACAAGAAAGAGGAAGATTAAAAGGAAGAGGAAAAGGAGTCAAATATAATGCCTTCAAAGCTCAAGTAGAGGCAATGATATTTCAACAAAAACCTACTTGCCAGACCGCTCCTACCTCCTAAATTGAAGATGACAGACCTACTGATCATGAAGCCAACTAGTCCAAGGGAAACCACTTCAAAGGAAAGTCTTCCTCATCCTCAACTCAAAGGTTCTATGAGTGTGGACAAAAGGGGCATTACAAAAATGAATTTTCAAAGGCCAAGAAGAGCCACCACAATAGCAACCACAAGAAGAAGGATGATTACAATAAAGAAGGCAAGTACAAAAGGAAGGATAAGAAGAAGAAAGGATAGAACTCATGCGTCTTGGGAGGAATTATCTTCAAGTAGCTCAAGCTAAGATGAAGGTGGATGCCATCTTGCACTCATGGCCTCCACAAGTGAAGACATGGGTGAGGTAAGTGAGGCAATATTGCATGGGTTTTCTAAATAAACTCTTATAGAAATGCATAATACTTCTCATTCCTCTTATTGAGATTAAAAGTCTAACAAAAAGAGGTTGGGTAAGGCTATTGATGATGCTTATGCTAAAATGACATCCTTGATAAAAGTGAGAAAGTTCATCTTGAGAGCATTGATTCTTTGCGAGGCCAATATCTTGATCTTGAGCTCCAATACAATAGGGTTGAAGTTGAAAATGGGATCTACCTTAATAACATCACTAATCTTAAGGAAGATAACAAAAATGCCTTGATGAGCTTGAGTTGCTCAAAACTAAAAATATTGAACTTAAGCTTATTAGTGATGCTCGGATGGATGTGAGAGATGTTTATCTTAAAGAAATTCAACTTCTTAAAACTAAAAATGCTAGGTTACTTTCTCAAGTGAATGATTTATCTTCTAGACTTATTTTTCCTAGCAAGGATGTTGCTTCTATTACTCTTGGAAAAGATTATTATTTGACTAAAGCCCTCTATCTTGAGGATTGCTAGTTTATTTTCTGCCGTTATTACTCTTATTGATGACAATCATAAGTTGAGAGCTACATTGCAAACCTTCCTCAAAGGGAAGAAGTCCCTTAATGAAGTCTCGGATCACTCCACCAAGCATAGTGTTAAGAGTGGTCTTGGATATGAGGGTTCTTCAGAAAGCAAAGGTAAGGGTAACAATAAGAAGTGCAAGGAACCTCCAATCTTCCATGGAGATTCATCCATGTCAAAGAACCCTATGGTTTGTTCTCATTGTAAAAGTGATGATCATTATTCTACTTATTGTCCTTATAGGGAGAAGGGGACCAACTCCAAGATGAAGTGGGTCCCCAATCTAACCTCAGATCCCAAAGTTTGAATTGGACACCGATTATCTTCCTTTCTTGTAGGTTAAAGGCCAATGGATTGTTGATAGTGGCTGTTCTAAACACACGACTGATGAAATCAACCTCTTCAAGCAATTCACAAAGAACAAAGGTGGATCGATGACTTTTGGGGATAACAACAAGGGTAAGGTAATAGGTGAGGATGATGTGGGCAATTCACTTTGTATCAAGAATGTGCTTCTTGTGTATGGCCTACATCACAATCTAATTAGTGTTAGTCAACTTTGTGATAATGGTTATCTTGTGCTTTTTTACTTCTGTAGAATGCTTGCTTCTAGATTCCCTGTCCTACAATGTCATATATAAAGGAATTAGAAATGGTAATCTTTATATTATTATGATTGACTCTATAAAACCTATTGTTGGTAGATGTCTTATTTCCAATTCAAATGATATTTCTTTATGGCACCGTAGGCTTGGCCATGCAAATATGCATCAAAAGAGGAACTTGAGAAAAAAGGATTTGGTCAAAGGACTTCCCAAATTGGATTCTGAAAAGAATGAGGAATAGCAACCTTGTATCCAAGGAAAGAAAATTGAGTCCTCCTTCAAATCCAAAGGATTTCTTAGCACCAAGAGAGTTCTTGAGCTTCTTCACATTGATCTATTTGGGCCAATGCATACACAATTGCTTCATGGTAGAAAGTATTGTCTGGTGACTATCGATGATTTCTCTCGCATTACTTGGACCTTCTTTCTTATTTCAAAAAGTGACAATCTTGATATTTTCTAGACTTTTTGAAAATGGATTGAAAACAAAGCTTCTTGTTGGATTGTTTCTATCCGCAGTGAAAAGGGGGAGAGTTTGAAAATGATTTGTTTGAACATTTTTATGAGGAATCCATGTATGCACATAACTTTTCTTTACCTCAAACTCCTAAAAAAATGGGGTTGTAGAGAAGAAGAATAGGTCACTATAGGAGATGGCTAGTACTAGGCTTCTAGAGTACAACACTCCAAAGAAGTTTTGGGCCGAAGTCGTTAGTACTTCATATTTTGTGCAAAATCGAGTTTTTACTCATCATTCTCTTAAGAAAACCCCCTATGAGCTATGGCATGGTAGAAAGCCTTCCATCGACTTCTTTCATGTTTTTGGTTGTCCTTGTTTTGTTTTGAATATCAAGGATTCCCTCAACAAGTTTGATCCAAAATCTTATACGTCTTTCTTTATTGGATACAACACTACCAACAAGGCATGCAGAGTATATAACATAGAATTGTGTAAAGTAGAAGAATCTATAAGTTTTAGATTTGTTGAGACTAACCCCTCTATTTGCAAAGATATTTTTCCACATGATTATGTTGTAGGTGAGGTGATACCTCTCTTAAAAGATCTCAACACTGGTGATAAAGGAAAGGAGGCGTTAGTTGATGAAGAAGAGATGAATGAAGAAAAGAAGGATCCAACTCCCTATTTCATAAAGAATCATCCCAAGGTGCTCATCTTAGGAAATAATTTTAAAAGGGTGAAGACGCATGCTGCACTTGATAAAGAACAAGTAGAGATCACCTTCATTTCTCAAATGGAGCCAAAATATGTCAAAGAAGTTGTAAAGGATGATGAATGGATCCAAGCCATGCAAGACGAGTTGGAGCAGTTCAAAAGAAACAAAGTGTAGACTCTTGTACCAAGACTAAGTGATAGAAATATCATTGGCACCAAATGGGTCTACCACAACAAGTTGGATGATAGTGGCAAAGTGGTAAGGAATAAAGAAAGGTTAGTTACTCAAGGCTACAATCAGTAAGAAGGTATAGATTTTGATGAAACATATGCATATGTAGCTAGACTTGAGTCAAGTAGAATGTTTCTTGTTTTTTCCAGTCACATAAATTTTCTTCTTTATCAAATGGATGTTAAAAGTTCGTTTTTGAATGGTACAATTGAGGAGGAAGTGTATGTTTCACAACCCCCAGGCTTTGAACTTGATAATTTTCCTAACCATGTTTTATTTGTTGCAAAAAGCTGTCTGTCATCTCAAACAAGCACCTCAAGCTTGGTATGAGAAAGTAAAGAACTTTTTGTTAGATCATGGCTATATCATGGGCAAAGTAGATTCTACCTTGTTTCTAAAGCACACTTATAACAATTTTCTTGTCATTCAAATTTATGCTGATGATATTGTTTTTGGCGGAACTAATCTTGATCTTTGCAAGGAGTTTAGTGATCTTATGTAAAACAAGTTTGAGATGAGCATGATGGGGAAGCTTAAGTTCTTCCTTGGCTTTCAAATCAAGCAAGCAAAGAATGGAAACCTCATCAACCAAGGCAAGTACACAAGTGAGCTACTTAAGCACTTTGGGTTGGAGAACACCAAGACAATGGACACCCCCATGTCAACTACTGCAAAGCTTGATAGAGATGAAGAAGGTGAAAAGGTATATGAGAAGCTCTATAGAGGTATGATGGGAAGTTTACTTTATTTAACTGCCTCTAGACCTGACATAATGTTTAGTATTGGCTTGTGTGCTAGATTTCAATCAAGTCCTAGGAAATCACATCTTATAGAGATAAAGAGGTTTTAAGGTATCTAGCCAAAACCCTAAATTTTGGACTACAGTATCCTAAGTCAAGGGACTTTACTCTTACTGATTATAGTGATGCAGATTACACATGATGCTTGATTGATAGAAAGTGCACAAGTGGAACTTGCTTCTTACTAGGACCCTGCCTAGTTTCTTGGTTCTCCAAGAAGCAAAGGACTATGGATCTATCAACTACTGAGGCTGAATGCATTACAACTGGAAGTTGTTGTGCCCAAGTCCTATGGATGAAGCAAATGCTCCAAGAATTTAACATTTATTTTGATACTTCTCCTATGTATTATGATAATACTAATGCAATTAACCTATCATACAATCATATATTGCATAATAGAGCTAAACATATAGAGGCCTATCATCACTTTCTTCCTGATCACATTGCCAAGAAGGATATTTATATCATGCATGTGGATATGGAGAATCAGTTAGCAGACATTTTCACTAAACCTCTATCTAGAGAGCAATTTACTTTCATTAGATCAAAACTGCTTATTACTACTCTTGATGATATTGACATGCCTTATAGCTAGTTGTTATCTTACCTATATGTTTCTTGCTTAGAATTGATCATCTATTTCTTGATATGTGCTATAATTGCCTTGTTTTGGTCATTTTGGATATTTTTTGCAAACACTTGTTTTATCACAAAAAAGTACCCTATTATGAGTTAAATGTGCCTTAATACGTCTAAAATGCATAATAGGCTACAAAAATAAATTTGATTAGCACCCTAGAGGCTAGAATCTAAGATTTCATAGCTTTGGAAAGACTACCTATTAGTCGAGCGACCAATCCCAGGCTGATTTCAAGGGTTTTTCTCTTAATCGGTTGAGTTTCTTTAGGACAAACTCGACCGATTTCCAGGCTAGACCAAACCTAAAATAGGTTTTGACAGACATTTCTCCCTCTCAACTAGAGAAAAGTTGACCGATTCCTAAGTTGTAGCCCCTTTTGACCCTAACCCTAGGTGCGACCATCCTCTCCCTTACCCTAGCCTATCCCCCCTTGCCTCTTCCCACACCCTTCTAGGTGGTTAGACAACATGTTTGTGCGGTTCTCTCTCATTTTGGTTATTTTTGCTTCACCAATCCATTCACATGGCATCCAACCAAAGATAGAGATCTACCCTAGGTGGTGTATCCTCATACTCATCCAACCCTTGCTTGATCTCTTTTGATTTTACTTCAATTGTCTCATCCGAAGCTCTTAATGGCTACTAGGAGATCCTTCCTAGGAACCCCTTTCCCTTTAGAGCCTTGTTTGAGCCTCCTCTCAAAACAAAGGATGTCATCAAAGAGTTTGATGAGCTTTTCTATACCTATTACATAGGAGCCTTGTGCGTAGGACACAAATGCTTTCATAATTCCATCACAAGCACTAAGGCGGTCCATGAACTCTATGCCAACCTTTCAAGGAACTACAACACATTCATGCCTCCTCCCGATATCCAGGTCATCCTGTCCTCCATGATTGCTAGAATCAAATTTAAAATCTCTAAAGATTCCTTGAACATCTTTTTCAATGGAACAGAGGTCACCGACACATGGAGAATAGATTATCCTGACTATTTTAACCTCCTGGACCCCGAGGCTTTCTACAAGCACTTCAACCTAACTCTTCCTGACATTCACAAGTTCTTGAAGAAGCCTCAGGTACCCTATAAGAGGAAGTTGACCCTACCATCCTCTTCCATCTATCTCAAAAATAGGATGCTTGCATTAGTTGTTAACTATAATGTCCATCCCAAGAAAAATCAAACGGACATTGCAGAAAACCCTGTTGTAATCATGTATTGTTTATTAAAGAACGTTGGAGCCAAATGGTCCTGATATATCCTACATCAGTGGTACCAACCCACCCTACCCAACCTTGATTAGTGGTTTGTTCACTTTTTCTACCCAGAAATATCTTTTCCATGACCTTAATTATAAACCTAGTTGGAAAGGATCTTGCATTAGTGAAACCACAATCAAGAAGACATTCCTTCCTACCTCTTCCACCACACCTAGAGCCTCTTCCTCCACCCAGGCACCTTCACCTCCACCACCATCCTGACTTGCCCGAACCTTGTTCAATGTATCAAATGAAATCCTTATGGATATATGATGCACCAATAGGCGTACAACCTTTAGGTTTAGGATTACCTACACTGAGACATCTACTACATCATGTCTACCATGAACATATCTTGCAACCACCCTTACCCCTCCTACCAGCCCTACCATGGTGGCGACTATGCTACATATGCATATAGTCACTTCTACCCGACCCCTCCACCTGTTGCTTTTGCTGCCACATCTTTTGCTACTGGTGGACCTATACCTACCCCTAGAGTGCGTCCTATGCCTACTGACCCTCTTGCTACCTTGCTTGCCAGAATTGACACTTATGCTCCCTCTTTCCCTTAGGCCAAGGAGTTAAATGATCTTGGCATGTCTTGGGATGGGCAGAATTCCCTGTGGCCCAGTCGTGGTTTCGGTCCTTCTGCTGATGAGGAGATGTCGGGACAGGTTGATGAGGAAGCTGCTGATGAGATGAGGCCACTGAGGATGATGGACCTGATGATAGTTTTGATGGCTTTATTGGTGCTTCTAGCAATGAAGGTGATGCTGTTGTCTCTACTGCACCGTCAGATGAAGATGAGGACTACAAGCTTGGAGATGATGAGAATGATGCAGATGATGATGTTGTGAACATAGATATCTTAGATATATCTTGGTGTCTTGTTTCTTAGTTGTTTAGGTATTGATTTGATATATCTTTTAAGACTCTTATGTACTATGACATTTGGGCACATGTATGTGAGATGTACTATTTTATATTTCCACTATTTTCTCATTGGTTTATGGTTCATGTAGTGAGGACATGTATCAGTGTTGTTATCTTAATCCTTTATACCCTTATTCTTTAATTGACATTATCTCATGAGTCTATGGTATGCTACCCATATTTTGATTATGACATTGGATTGTTTGTTTCTCTTTACCTCGTCTCTGTTTGATGTGTGCTATGTGGTTGTTTTTGCTTTCTCTTATGCTTTGTGGAGAAGACATGTGTTTTATCTTTTTCTACCTCCCTATCTTTTTGATATGAAAAACTGGGAGAAATGACCTCAGTCATATTTCTTTATTTCCTGTATGATCCTTTTATTGTCAAATATCTCATATAATGTGACTTTCTAGAGGACCATATAGTATGTATATGTGCTTTGGTTATTGTGTAGAAAGACTAACCATGTAGGTATAGATAAACATGAATTGAGGGGGAGAAATTCACATTGTTCATATCATGAATCCCCTTGCAATTCACAAAGTAAAGGATTAACTCCCACATCCTTTCTCAAAGGTAAAAGTTCAATTTCAATATCCTTTTCAATATTTTGAGGAATGGTTTGTCATTGTCAAAAAGGGGAGAATGTTGACCTAAGTGTTGAACATTGTCCATATTTTGATAATGACTTAACCATTCCATTCATATGTATCTAATATGTTTGTTTAAGATTGATTTCAGGCATTAGGTACATGAAAAGGATTAAATTGCTCAAGCCCTAGCTTGGCTTAGTTCAAGTCAAAAGCAATGCAAATGCACTTTTGTAGAAAACACTCCAAATCACCTTAGACCATTTTTTTAATCATTTGCATTAATGATATGACTTGTAAATAAGATGAGAAAAAATCAGGGACACTTAATTCTAATGTTTTATCACTTAAATTTCATTTTGTAAAATTCATCACAACAACTTCATCAATCGAGTTGCCAACTCGAGTGATCATTAATGGATTTTAGAAATGAAGGCTGACCAGTCAAGTTTCAATTTCACAAAACTAACATATCCATATGCACAGAAAACTCAATTTAAGTGGATCGGTCGAGTTACCCCAGGACAAACTCGACCGATAGTTCAAATTGGCTTTGTCACATAGTGTGATCGGTCGAGTTATCTTTATTGAAACTTGACCGAATGCACTGTATGGAGAACACTGAAAAAGTGAGTCTAACCGTTGGAAGGGTGCAAAACTCAAAATTATATCCGTTGCACTCGTCCAAACGGCTAGTAAATGTGTATAAGTGATCCCACACTCTATTGGACACCCCCAACTATAAATAAGACCTCTCAGAGTTCTTTCCAAGGTTTCTCTTTCATGCTATTCAAGGTCCTTACTATAGTTGAGTGCTTGTAGTCCACTTGAGCCCCTTTATCTCTCTTGATTACAACTCATTTAATTAATTATGAGTGAGATAGGATTCCTATGAGAGAGCCACATCATTGTACAGTTGTGAGGCTCTCAAGATCTCTCTTTCTCCAATCCCCTTTCTTGAAGACTCCCTTGGTGAAAGCTTCTCTAAGATAAGGAAAAGGAGCATGCTTCTTCAGTGGAGAAGAAGGTGATCAAGTCTACTTCGAGCGAAGGAGAAAATCAAGGTGGAAGATCCAAGGAGCTTGTGGGTAAATCCTCACAGATAAAGACTCGTTGCATGAAGGGGAGGACCTTGGTGAAGGCATCCAACTGATTGAATGAGTAGATAATACCTTTATGAGGTAGAATACTAACATTGGAGTAGGTAAGCCCTTGATTTTAAGGTTCTTGGCTCCCTTGGCCGAAAAGGGAAGCTTGGTATCCTTGTCCCCGAAAAGGAAGGTCATATGTTGTAACTCTTATAAGTGAATATAAGGAGTATACATCTTAGAAATCCTAGAGCTTGACCTCTCTAGGTAGTGGACCGACTCTCTCCTAATTTTGAGAGTGGAACCACTCTAAAACAACTTGTTCTCTTGGTTGCTTCAATCTCTCTCATCATTGCTTTGTATGTTTCAATTTCCATCAAAATCAGTATTTGCAATAAAGCTTATTTGAAGTAACTTGAAGGTCTAACAAGTTTTGTGTAAATTTTGAATCTCTATTCACCTCCCTCTAGAGCTCTTAGATCCAACAAGTGGTATCAGAGCCATGGTATTCTTCGACACATCTCCCATAAGATAAAAATATGGGTGACTTACTTGAGTCACTCAATCTAGTGGGAAGCTTCTCCATGCGTCCACCAGTCTTCGATGACACCAATTTCCTTTATTGGAAATGGAGGATGCAGTTCTTTCTTCAAGGAAACAACTACAACATATGGAAGGTGGTCATTATTCCCTAAAAGGAACCAACTAGGGATGTAGCCACTTGGGATGAAGCCACAATCAAGAAGGCATAACTCAATGCCAGGGTGGTTATCAACATCTACGCTGCCCTCACTCCTTCTAAGTTCAAGAGGATCTCATCTTGGGATACAACCTATGAGATTTGGAACAAGTTGTACATCACATATGAAGGCATGTAGCAAGTCAAGGAATCTAAGATCTACATGCTCAATGGGCTGCTTGAGAACTTCAAGATGGACAAGAAGGAGAGAGTGGCAGGCATGTACTCAAGGCTCAACACCATTGTCAATGGACTTGTAGCTTTGGGACAACCCATGGATAGAGGATCAATTAACTCCAAGATACTTAGGTCTCTTCCCAAGAGATGGGAACCAAAGGTGACTTCAATTGAATAAGTGAGAAGTCTTGGAAAGTTAGCCATGAAGGATCTCATTGGCAACCTTCAAGCCCATGAGAAAGGGCTAGACAAACAAGAGAAAGATGAAAAGAAAGAAGCGAAGGAGTCAAAGAAAGTCAAAGATAATGCCTTCAAAGCTAAAGTGGAGGCAATGATCCTTCAACAACAACTTGCTTTTCGGTCCTCTCCTACCTCCTCAAGTGAATATGACAGCCCTAGTGATCATGAAGCCAACTACTCCAAGGGCAAACATTTCAAAGGAAAGACTTCCTCATCTTAAACTCCAAGGTGCTATGAGTGTTGACAAAAGGGGCATCACAAGAATGAATTACCAAAGGCCAAGAAGAGCTACCACAAGAGAATCTACAAGAAGAAGGATGATTACAAGAAAGAAGGCAAGTACAAGAGGAAGGATAAGAAGGAAAAAAGAAGGATGCAACTCATGTGGCTTGGGAGGACTCATCTTCAAGCAGATCAAGCTATAATGAAGGTGAATGCCATCTTGCACTCATGGCCTCCACAAGTGAAGACATAGGTGAGGTTAAGTGAGGTAAGCTTTCATGAGTTGTCTAAAGAAACTCTTATACAAATGGTTAATACTACTCTTTCCTCTTATTCAAATTGCAAGTCTAAGAAAAAGAGGTTGGCTAAGATTATTGATGATCTTTATGCTAACATTGACATCCTTGATCAAATTGAAAAAGTTCATCTTGATAGCATTGATTCTTTGCAAGGTCAATTTCTTGATCTTGAGCTCAAATACAATAGGGTTGATGTTGAAAATGGGATCTACTTTAAGAACATCACTAGTCTTAAGGAAGAGAACAAAAAATGCCTTGATGAGCTTGAGTTTCTCAAAACTAAAAAAGATTATTAGTAACGCTCGTAGGTATGATGGAGATGTTTATCTTAAAGAAATTCAAATGCTTAAAACTGAAAATGGTAGGTAACTTGATGAAGTGAATGATTTATCTTCTAGACCTATTTTTACTAGCAAGGATGTTGCTAATATTACTCTTGAAAAAGATTCTTATTTGGATAAAGACCTCTGTCTTGAGGTCGACCTGCTACATGCTAATGATGATATTGCTAGTTTATCTTCTACGTTATTACTCTTACTAATGGCAATCATAAGTTGAGAGCTACCTTGCAAACCTTCCTCAAAGGGAATAAGTCCCTTAATGAAGTCTTGGATCACTCCACCTAGCATCGTGGTAAGAGTGGTCTTGGATATGAGGGTGCTTTAGAAAGAAAATGTAAGGGTAAGAAGAAGAAGAAGAGCAAGGAACGTCCAATCTTCCATGGAGAGTCATCTGGTTCAAAGAACCCTATGGTTTGTTCTCATTGTAAGAGTGATTATCATTATTCTACTTATTGTCCTTATAGGGAGAAGGGGACCAACCCCAAGATGAAGTGGGTCTCCAAGATAACCATGGATCCCAAAGTTTTAATTGGGAACAATTATCTTCTTTTATTATATGTTAAAGGCCAATGGATTGTTGATAGTGGCTGTTCTAAACACATGACTGGTAAAATAAACATCTTCAAGCAATTCACAAAGAAGAAAGGTGCATCAATGACTTTTGGGGATAACAACAAGGGCAAAGTAATAGGTTAGGGTGATGAGGGAAATTCACTTTGTATCAAGAATGTGCTTCTTGTGGATGGCCTACATCACAATCTAATTAGTGTTAGTCAAATTTGTGATAATGGTAATCTTATGCTTTACTTCTGTAGAGTGCTTGCTTCTAGACTCCCTCTCCTATAATGTCATATATAGGGGAACTCAAAATTGTAATCTTTGTATTATTGTTCTTGACTCTATAAAGCCTATTGTTGGTATATGTCTTGTTGCCAATTCGAATGATATTTCTCTATGGCACTGTAGGCTTGGCCATGTAAATATGCATCAAATGAAGAAGTTGAGGAAAAAGGATTTGGTCAAAGGACTTCCCAAATTAGATTTTGAAAAGGATGAGGAATACCAACCTTGTACCCAAGGAAATAAAAACAAGTCCTCCTTTAAATCCAAAGGATTCCTTAGCACCAAGAGAGTTCTTGAGCTTCTTCACATTGATCTATATGGGCCAATGTGTACACAATCACTTCCTGGTAGAAAGTATTTTTTTGTGATTGTCAATGATTTCTCTCACTTTACTTGGATCTTCTTTCTCATTTCAAAAAATGATACTCTTAATGTTTTCTCGACTTTTTGCAAACGGATTGAAAACAAAGCTTCTTATCGGATTGTTTCAATCTGCAGTGACCAAGGGGGAGAGTTTGTAAATGATTTGTTTTAATGGTTTTGTGAGGAATTCGGGTATGAACATAACTTTTATTCACCTAGAACTCAACAAAATGGGGCTGTAGAGAGGAAGAATAGGTCAGTACAGGAGATGTGTAGGACTATGCTTCTAGAGTGCAACACTATAAAGAAGTTTTGGACCAAAGCCATCAGTATTTCATGTTTTGTGCAAAATTGGGTTTTGACTCATCCTTCACTTAAGAAAACCCCCTATGAGCTATGGCATGGTAGAAAGCCTTCCATTGACTTCTTTTATGTTTTTGGTTGTCCTTGTTTCATTTTGAACACCAAGGATTCCCTCGACAAGTTTGATCCAAAATCTTACAAGGCTTTCTTTCTTGGATACAACACTACCAACAAGGCATATAGAGTATATAATATAGAACTGTGTAAAGTAGAAGAATCTATAATTGTTAGATTTGTTGAGACTAACCCCTCTGTTTCCAAATATATTGTTCCACATGATGATGTTTCACGTGAGGTGATACTTCTCTTAAAAGAGCTCAACATCGGCGATAAAGGAAAGGAGGTGTTAGTTGATGAAGAAGAGAAGAATGAAGAAAAGAAGGATCCAACTACCTATTTTACAAAGAATCATCCAAAGGAGCTCATCTTAGATAAAGATGATGCTGGTGATGAAGGTGATGATGCTGTCTCTACTACACCTTCAAATGAAGATGAGGACTACAAGCATGGAGCTGATGAGGATGATGTGGAGGATGCTGCTGTGGACATAGATAGCTTAGATATATCTTGGTGTCTTAATTTCTTACTTGTTTAGGATCTGATTTGATATATCTTTTTATATTCTTATTTACTATGACATTTGGGCACATGTATCTGAGATGTACTATTTTATTTTTTCAGCTATTTTCTCATTAGTTTATGGTTCATGCAGTGAGGACATGTTTCAGTGTTGTAATCTTAATCCTTTGTACCCTTATTCCCTAGTTGATAGTATCTCACGAGTCTGTGGTATGTTACCCATATTTTGATTATGACATTGGATTGTTTGTTTCTCTTTACCTCGTCTCTATTTGATGTGTGATATGTGGTTGTTTTTTCTTTCTCTTATTCTTTGTGGAGAAGACATGTGTTTTAGATCTTTCTACCTCCCTATCTTTTTGATATGACAAAGGGGGAGAAATGACCTCAGCCATATTGCTTTATCGCTTGTATGATCCTTTTCTTGTAAAATATCTCATATCAAGTGACTTTCTAGAGGACCATATAGTATATATATGTGCTTTGGTTATTGTGTGGAAAGACTAGCCATGCATGTATAGGTAAGCATGAATTGAGGGGGAGCAATTCACATTGTTCAAATCATGAATCCCCTTGCAATTCACAAAGTAAAGGATTAAATCTCACATCCTTTCTCAAAGGTAAAAATTCAATTCAATATCATTTTCAATATGTTGAGGAATGGTTTGTCATTGTTAAAAAGGGGACCTAAGTGTGGAACATTGTCCATATTTTGATAATGACTTAACCATTCCTTTCATATGTATCTAATATGTTTGTTTAAGATGGATTTCAGGAATTAGATACATGAAAAGGATCACATTTCTCAAGCCCTAGCTTGGCTTAGTTCAAGTCAAAAGCAATGCAAATACAATTTTTTGAAAAATACTCCAAATCACCTTAGAACATGTCTGTAATCATTTGTATTGATGATATGAGTTGTAACTAAGATGAGAAAAAAGTAGGGACACTTAATTCTAATGTTTGATCATTTAAGTTTCATTTTGCAAAATTCATCACAATGACTTTATCAGTCAAGTTGCCAACTCGACTGATCCTTGATAGACTTTGGAAATGAAGGCTGATCGATCAAGTTACAATTTCATAGAACACGAATGATCCATCTACATATAAAACTCAATTTAAGTGGACCGGTCAAGTTACCCCAGGACAAACTCGACTGATGGTTTAAATTGGCTTTGTCGCATAGTGTGATTCATTGAGTTATCTTTATTCAAACTCGAGCAAATGCACTGTACAGAGAATGCATAGAAAATGATTCTAACTCTTAGAAGTGTGAAAAACTCAAAATTATATCTGTTGCACCCCTCCGAGTGGCTAGTAAACATGTATAAGTGATCCCACACTCTAGTGGACACCCCAACTATAAATAGGACCTCTTGGAGTTCATTCCAAGGTTGATATTTCGTGATACTCAAGGTCCTTGCTATAGTTGAGTAATTTTAATCCACTTAGGCCCCTTTCTCTCTCTTGATTACAACTCATTTTGTTCATTATGAGTGAGATAGGATTCCTATGAGAGAGCCACATCATTGTACACTTGTGAGGCTCTCAAGATCTCTCTTTCTCCAATTGCTTTTCTTGAAGACTCCATTGGTGAAAGCTTATCTAAGAGAAGGAGAAGGAGTAGGATTATTCATCTATATAATAAGGTGCACAAGGCTACTCTGAGTGAATGAGAAGATCAAGGTGGAAGATCCAAGGAGCTGGTGGGTAAATCCTCAATGCCAAAGACCCGTTGCATAAAGGGGAGGACCTTGGTGAAGGCATCCAACTGACTGAAAGAGTGGGTAAGACCTTTGTGAGGTAGAAGACTAGATATTGGATAGGTAGGCCCTTGATTGTAAGGTTGTTGGATACCTTGGCCTAAAAGGGAAGCTAGGTATCCTTGTCCCAGAAAAGGAAGGCCATATGTTGTAACTCTTATAAGTGAATATAAGGAGTAGACATATTAGAAATCCTAGAGCTTGACCTATCTTGGTAGTGGACTGACTCTCTCCTAGTTTGGAGAGTGGGACCACTCTAAAACAACTTGTTCTCTTGGTTACTTCAATCACTCACATATTTTCTTTGTATGTTTCAATTACCATCAAAATCACTATTTGTAATTAAGCTTATTTGAAGTAACTTGAAGGTATAATAAGTTTTGTGTAAGTTTTGAAGCTCTATTCACCCCCCTCTAGATCCCTTAGATTTAACATCATCTACCAAAGAAACCCTTATCATCATCTATCGATGAAGGTCATCATGTTGCCTATAGATGACCACTACCAATGGGTTTAATACCACCACCCACCAATGAAACATATGGGGTCACCTACCGATGAAGAATATGTGCCATCCTATGATTATTTGTTGGATGACAAAGCCATAGGCGTAGTGAATGATGTCTCAGTAGTTTTGACCCATTCGTTATCTCTCCTTTCCTATTACCTCTGTGGGATCTAAATTTCTCCCTTTCTTCTCATCCTTTTCCTCAATTGCACATTCTACTTGTGGAAGGCCCGATCAACTGTGAGCTTTCATCTATTGATAGAAACCAATGAAACTTTTTCTTCCATTAACCATCGATAATGCATGATGCTTGTTCTTCCTTTCTTCTTCCTTGAAGATCAACATATCTCTTTACACTTCTTGACCTAGATTCATGTTAGTGAACTTTTTTTCTTCCTACTTTCATGGTGGTTTCCTTTGTCTTCTACCTTGAGATTTGTGGCTTGATGTTTTATTGCCTAGGATTTCAACCTTGGTGTTAACCCTTGTTTTCTTATTCCCTATTTCCCTAGTTATCCTAATATCATGGAAGAAGGCTTGTTTCTAGATTTGAAGAAGGAACGCTTATATCTTGATAAAATTGCAGCTTGGATACTCATTTGAATTTTTGTTCAAAATTTGAGGAGTAAAGCTAGAAGCTTTTCATCTTCTGTAGAAAGTGGACTCTTTTCGACTATTTTAAGGTGATTTAATATAAAAAGTAATTCATTTAGTACCTAAATGATACATGCAAACCCTAATATTGCTTCTAATATTTATAATATGTTAAAAGATGGATTCTCTATGTTTTTCTAAGCAAGAAAGGATGAAATCCAAGTTGCATGTTTAGTCTAATATCCTAAATTTGTTATAAATGTTAATCATAGTTCAACTAGTCATGCATGAAATAGGGTTCAAAATATGTGAGTTTATGATCTTATAGGTGATACCTTTATAATATAGTTACACACTGATGTGAAATATGAATTGTGTGATATCCATTGTTGTTGATTAGCTCTTCTAAAATGGTGTAAATGATTTTAATAGCCATTATGATGTGGAAAGTTTATGGCAATAGAACTTCTATGTAAAAATGGATTGTCTTGCTTGAAGTTGGCCTTTCTTATACGTTTATCTAAAAACTAGCACATCACTTATAACTTTTTGAGTGATATCTTTTATGACTTGTGAGGATAGAAACAAGATACCAGACAGATGTGATGTTCCCAAGTGAACTTATCATAGTCATGGATTAATATGATATCCATGAGAAGGTTGGACCTTGGTATGGTCTTATGATGCATAATAGGGCCTTGTGGTACCATGATGGCCTTGAATTAACCAAGATGCATTATAATGCACCCTAATATGGGTAGTTGGAATTGGATGGTAATACATTTCTATCTTCTAAAGTTGCAAGGGTTGATTAATATATACATAAGTTGTTGTTGATTGTATATAAATTGATTGATATAGTCAAAAAATGAGTAATGCATATAATCATTCAAGTGTATGCCTAATATTATTGTAGCACCCCGAGTCCATAAATCTACTTCCCTAGGTTGTTTGGGGATATAGTAAAACTAGTTAATCTTGTAACAGTCTTAGAATTGTGAGAAGAGGCTTAAAACCATATGTTAGTGAATTTGTGGGGATGATTGGGGTTGATATACCCTAACATTTTAAAATATTGTTGGAAGTTGGTTGTAACTGATGGTATGATGATATATGATGTAGAGAGGCTGTGATTGTGTCTCAGATTGGATGGGTTGTATACCCTATGTTTATTGTCGTGGCCAATGTACCCAAGATAAGCATATGATATGTGAATCCACTTTAGAGAAATTACATCGTAGATCTAGCATTTGAGATTATTAGAATAATTATTATTTGGTTCATTATGTCATATGGGCCTACTAGTATTGGGCCATTAGGGTTAAGTTTGCTCCCCTTATACTTAACTCATTTTCTATATATAGGAGAGGAGTACTCCTTCTATCAATAAGAAAATATCTCATTAGCCTCCCATCTTATATCAGAGCATCAATCCTGACCTAGAGAGAAAAAGTTAGAGCATTTTCTTATGGGTGGTCGTCGTCTCTTCTTGGCTTGGCCACTCCTCATTCATCATCTCAGCCTCTATGGTCATCTCATTTGTTCTTCCTTCCATCATAAATATCCAATCTTTTTTCCGATGCTCTCCCTTTCGGCTGTCATCTATGTCTATTTGTCTCCCCAAGTCTTATCCATTTTGTCATTACTTCCTGACATCCTCCTTGCCTTGGTGTGCATGAAATCCATCTCTACAGCGTGTAATGCCAATGAAATCTTTCTTTTGGTCCAAGGCTTTATTTTCTCATTTCGTTGTCTAATAGCAATGCCAGTGAAATTTTCTTAGTCCAATATACTTTGTGTCATCATTATTTTCCTAGTAAAAGTCTCTTTTTTAATTTCTCTAATGTCATGTTTACCTACCAATATTTTCTTTTCTCATTTTCTATTTGAACCATCATCCATTTTTTTTCAAAGCCTCTTACCAATAACCGTTCCTTATTATTTTATACAACCAACGTTGACCAAGCTCCTTTCCAATACTTTTCCATTTTTATTGCACCCCACCTTTTTATTTGATGACATCTTTCCTTTCTAGTGGAAACTTTATTTTGTTTATATATTTTCATGATCAAAGGAAAGCATGGAGATTTTATATATCTCTCCTTGATTCCTACTTTTTTTAGTTATATATTACTCTGTTGGTTCCTACTAATCACAAAAATTCATGCCATTTAATTACAATACATTACTAAAAGAAAAAGGAAAGTGGGAAGATTGTTGGGTTACATAAAAGAAAGAAAAGTGAATGAAAATGGAAGGGAGGAGAAATTGAAAATAGAACATTATTGAAGGTGAAAGGAAACATAATGAATTAAAAAAGGAAATAGGAACAAAACAACAAGTTAAAAAACATAAAATAAAAGAAGAGAAACAAAAGACTCCGTGCTAATTTATGAAGTACCGAAAAATGATGGGTGCTGTGTTTTTTTATTCCTCTCCATTAAAAAAACCGAGACTACCACCCCTCAGGTGTGCATCAATTTCCACCTGTAGTGGGGGTATTGTCTCTTTTCCACACCAACTACTCAATCCTTTTGTAATTGGTATGTGGGGGGGGAGGAGAGAGAATGTATGAAGAGGGGACATGAGGAGACATAGTTGAAAGAGAAAATATGTATCAGTTCCAGCTATTCAGATCTTCATGGAGCTTCTTATCATTTAGCACACCCACCTTCTGATGTCTTTGTGGCGCTTCATTTCCACTAAGCATTGTGGTTGAAGTGCATCATTGGTGCATCTCTTAAGATCCTCAAATTTGGTAAATTTTGGATTCTATGATATGGTTTTAATAATCATAAATTGATACTCACTTTAAGAAAATCAGAGTAATGATATCAGTAGTGTGACTTAGATTTCATTGGAATGATGAATTTAAGTTCTAGACTTAGAATAAGTTTTCAATTTAAAGTAAATAAAGTTATATTGATGAAATGTATCATACAAGGCTTCGATTGAGAAATGATGTTTGTTCAAGCATTTTTTTGTAATGAAGAATAGAATTAATTTTATGGACCCTTTGGGAGACCAAGGAATGGGCCATGGGCCCTAAAACCCAATTCAAGCCCAGTTTGACCAATTAGGGTTCACATACAGGTTGTTGAGATGCAAAAGTAGTAAATCAATATCTCTTAGTGGTATTAAATATCAAGGACAATTTATTTTAAGGTTAAATATAATATGATATTATAGGAGAAATTCTAAAGATTTGAACCTATATTATGATATACATAATTAATTGAAACATCATCTATTTATTGCTTGGAAATCAAGTCTCGGGAAAAAAACAAGCATTAGATGATATAATCTTTAGCCTACACTTAAATAATGCCTAAATTGAGATTATCCCTAAGTTTGGGACAAATCATAGCTATGATGTGGCCTAGAAAATTAAAAGAATATACATGGGTTTTATTTAAAAGAAATAGAAAAATAGAATAATGTAGCATGGGATTCCACCTGGATCTAACTCTAGATATGGGCTAGATCGCGAGTGGAAGTTGATCTTCCTCTCCTGGTCTCTGGACCACCCCATAGAGGAAGAGACCCCAAAACTAGGATTTCTATCCCCTCTAATTGATAAAATCACCACCTTTCCACATCAACTAATCTGGTAGGATAATATGAACCTACCTAAACATAAGATGTCCCCATTATCATATTATATTATGGTAACCCCAATATATAAATCCCCAAATTAGTGAATGATGGAGTGATTTATCCAATCTTCATCCCTTGAATTAATGAGTCCCAAGCCTATAAAAGCGACTCTGGGGTACAGAGATAAGAAAGAAAAATGCCCCAATTTCTTTTCCTTCCTTATCTGTGAGTACCCCACCAACGGGACCTTCACAAGAGTCCTAAATTAAAAGATGACTCGACATAGAGGTTTTGAACAACCCCAGGCCATGGTATGATGCTCGAGGAGCTTTGTTTTCTACTGGAGTACATCACATGACACCTCCTGAGCACTATAGCAAAGTAATTCATCTAGACCTGTCAAACTGGGTCAAAATCCACGAGCGCCCATGGGTCGACCCGTTTAAGTTGGGTTTGGGTGGCAAAATTTGCCACCCGCTGAAAATCACCCAAACCCATACCCACTCGTTTATTAAGCGGGTTTCACGGGTGATCCGCGGGCACCCGCGGGTGACCCAGTTAATTGAAGCAAATATATTCATATACATAATATACACATACACCTATTAAAAGATGTTTCTTGTTTTGTACAAGTTAATTCTTTACCTTTACCAACAAAAATTGTATTCTCTTTATTTTGTGTTTGCAATAGGCAATAACAAGTACTTGTAATATTAGGAATGCCTAATGTTACATGAAAAAATATGTATTTTTCTTGTGATATTTATCTATGAAAACTACATCGATTTTCCTAATTTATATCAACATACAACTAGCTGCTACTTTTTCATATATCGAAAACTAATCGAATAGTTTGACATCAAACATAGTAGTTGGTTGGTTCTTTTGCACTATATTTGACATAAAAATAATAGTTACAAGGTGTTTCAAATGTTGTTTTTAGTGTTAAATAAAGCAACCGGTAACTTATTGTTGATTGTACACATTTTATATGGGCATCCGCAGGCAACCCGCAACCCACTGGGTCGGGTTTGGGTTTGCTTTTCTTCCACCCGTTTAGAAGTGTATCTTTTTGACCCGCACCCGCTAGACCCGCACCCACAATGACCCAACCCAAACCCAACCCACCCACCCATTTGCCAGGTCTAAATTCATCTAACATCTATTATTGAACAAACCTTTACAAGCGTCTACCCTTTTGACACCTTCTCCTATGATTAGAGGCCATGGAACACTAGCTTGAGGCCTAGAGGGCACCACCGAGCTTGAGGAAGTAGACCAAAACCAACGATAGCACCAGATCCCAAGGTTGGTGGTAGGGAACCAAGGTCAACCCTCTAGTTAACATCCTTGCCTGCCAAGACCAGCAGATCGATGTGCACAGGGAAGAAGGAGGACACCTGATACGTAATGACCCACATGCCCCTCACCGTGTGTCAATTTTGAAGTCATAGTGGGAGGGTGTAAGTGTCTTTGGGCTACCTTTCTAATAAGCCAACCACATTGGATCATCCATTTGATATGTTGACATGGCTCTCTATCGTTGGTCCAATGGTGTTAATCTTGTATTAATCATAGAAAATTATTCATAGATCATATGCTAGTGAAATTATATATCATTTTTCTTAGAAAAAGGATTAAAACATGATTTCAATATATTTAGAGTCTAATTGTGCTTATTTTCAAAAGAGTGCCTTGTGATGCTTATGATTATGATAATATGACCTTAGTTGGTGAATCATTTATGATCTTGTTTGAAAAGGTTTACCATGTGATATGTTCTAATCAAATCCATCATTGTTAGTAATACAAGGCTTTCATAATAGATGACCAAGTTAAGAGCTCACTTTTATGCATGAGTATAAGATATCACTATATGCAAATCCAAATGTTGATGAATATAGTGATGTATATATTAAAATATTGTTGGTAATGATGAAATATGATGCTAATATTGATGAGATCCTAACGTAGTAATCATATTAGTATGACAATAACTAACTATAGGGTTGCTAAGTCATAAACTAGATAATTAGGGTTCAAAACTAAGTTATCTTGACATTATGACCTTAACTCACATGTCATAGTCTAGTTATTTCATAATAGAATAACAAGCCTAAAATAGAATTTGGGTTTCACCTAAGGCTAGCCTAAAATAGAATTAGGGTTTCACCTAAGGCTAGATTAAGGTTTATAACTCTTTCAAACCCTGATATGATGAAATTAGGGTTTTATATACTTGTTCCTAATCCAAACCCAAGATAACCCTAAAACCCTATATTATAACCCAAGTTAGGTTTAATCTGAATAATGTGAATACATGGTGACACTTTAAGATTATATATGCATGTAGATAATGTGTATTGATTATTTTGATTTTTTGGATGTTTGGATACTCACACAAAGTACTTGAAGTATATTGTATGGTTCTACATTGAGGTACATGGTTATTTATTAGTAACCACAATTATCAAAATTTTAATGTATGTCGAGGATTTCTCAAAGTAAAATGGAATAAAATGTTGGTTGTTTATTAACTTTCGTTCAACTACAATGCCACTATGAGTATCACATAATTAACCTATATTCAAAACCATAAGTTACATGCATCAAGGCGTAATGCACATAAGTCCAAGGATGGACAATGTTTGCACTTAAGATAGCATAAAAAGTTTGGGTAAGAATATGTAATAAAAACACAAGTTCATATGTGCAAATATGTGTTTGTGAGCATTATATGTGTTTACTATACTTGCACATATTTTGATTGCACTGCGTACATAGTATATAGATATATTGATCCACATATTTGTTATTGGTACTTTCTATTAATTGAAATCTATTAATGGAAGACACGAATATCAAGAAGCTGACACCAAAAGAACACATGCTAAATATCATTGGAGGATTAGTTAGATATTCTAGTGTTTATTCTCATACATGATAGTCTCTCATGTATATTTTAGTTTTCAATGAAAAATTCATATAACTCCTTAGAGAAGCCTCATTTTATGTCTTGCAACAATTATTTATTCGAATTGATGGAAATTATTGATGATTTTTTGTTATTTGTGAAATCTGACCTGGAAAGGTTAGATAATGACTCTCAACTTTAAGGTCCACATTAATTGGGGGACACTCAAAAGTGGGGGTCATTAAATTTGATATTAGAGCAATTTTTTTTCTTTCAAATATTATTTAATAGTTGATAATTTCAAATAATCCATAGAAATATAAGGAAAATTATTAGGGCATAACCTAAGGGTAATGGTGTCTAGAAAGGATTACAACTTTGGAGGCTGACAATATTTTCATGCACACAATTAAGTTGGTATATGGGGACTCCCTTATCTAATGTGATACTTGCCTGGCCAGAACCTAATGTTTGCCTGAAATGATATTTCCCTAAGTCTTCTTGTCTCTAATTTCGTCCATTTCTCATCTCCTTGCTTAATAAACCCTAAAATGCACTTATATCTGCATCTTGAATTAGGAAATTAGAGTTTTAGGAAGATGTAGGATTAAGGCATCCTACAACCAATTAAAATACAAAGATAATTAATGAAATGAATGTGAAAAATGTAAAATGTAGTTTGTGTCCCTCTATTGAAGGTAAAACTTGGAATGACCTAATTATGGGTTGAAAAACCCTCCATAAGGAACTTGAGTGGGATAACCAAGTAGAGTATGAGAACCCTAGAGTATGAAAACCCTAGAGGGACAAGAGAATATAAAAACCCTAAATATAAGATGTAGGCCCTAACCCTAACCCTAAACCTAAACCCTAATCGGTGGTAATGGGAGTAGTAAAAGTGAGATAATAACCCTACCCTAAGAAACCCTAAGTTAGGGAAAAGAGAAAATAAAAACGAGTTGGGTAATTCAATTTTTTTACACCAGAACTTAGATACCCTAGTTTCCCATGCTTGAAAGTACATGGAGTAATGCATGCATGGAACATATATAGGGTTTTGCACACACACACACACACACACACATATATATATATATATATATATATATATATATATATATATATATGAAACATAGGTAATCAATTTGGTTATGTGAAAATAAACACAAAATCCTCAACTCAAATTTAGGGGTGGTGTCCTGACCTAGGGTGGGCCAACACATGAATGGGAAAACGTCTATGGGTGAGGCATAACCCTAAACTCGTGGAGTCAAGTTGTGGATGGAAAGACTAACCTCCTGCTATGAGCCAAGAAGGCACCCTAGGTGAGGATCTTCCCTAAAAGGGCGAGTTAACGAATATCATGTTAAGAATTAATGAAACTTTGGACGTAGTCAAAGGTCCTAACCCTAAAGGGATGGGTTATGATGCGATGGTATGGGAATAAGGCATGGAAACACTTACCCTAGCCAATCATAATTAGTTGTCCTTAATAAATGGAAAATATGATTACAACATGTATTAAATGTGAAAACCTTGGTTAGAGAAATTCTAGATGAATATATAATGCCAGGTTAATCACATTGAAATGGATGTAATAATCATGCATCTAAGGTATATAAGCCCTATTTCCACCAAGTCTAAAAAGAAGGTGTACATTTGTTTTTATGCCTAGATGCATAAATATATAAGAATGAAAACCTTTGTTATAGAAATATCAAGCAAAGTGTGTAATGAAGGTTAACACATTGAGAGAAATCCTATGAAATACATGTAAGTCATAGACTACCCTTGAGTAAGGTGAGTCATCATATGAAGAGATATAATGTAACTAGTGACCTTTTCTTGGGACACGATGTAACTAATAGGAGAAATGAAATAAAGTCATGCCATCTCAATAAACCCTAGGACTAGATCCCTAAGTCAACCCTAGGGTCAAGTGTGGATGCTTAAAGGTACATAAGACCCAAGGGGTCAGGAGGTGATCATGTCCTAAGTGAATAAGCCCTATGCAGTCATGAGAAAGCCATCCATGTGTGCATAATGACCATGGGGTCATGATACTATCTGCCTCCATGTGTATAGAAGGCCCAAGGGTCAATGTGTAAAGAACTCCATAAGTATATAAAGATCATGGGGTCAAGAGGAGATCACTCCAAAGATACCTATACCCTAGAGACCTTAAGGGAAGGCTAAGGATAATGATACATGAGATGTAGATATAAATAATACCATAACTTATGAATTATGTTTACAATAGAATTTGAAAGGGAGTTGTGCATGTCATTATTTGGAGTCGTAGATGATTAAAAAAAAAATTAGAATTAAAATATAATGGTTAGGTACACCATCTTTGCACATACAACAGAATGAGATTTGTATTTGGGATGTACTCAAATATCTATTTCATCTTATTATGAGTGTGAGAGATCGGGTAGTCACATTTGAAGCATATAATTGACATGTGAAAATGAATACCCTAAGATAAAGTCAATGACATGATCTAGGGTGTAGAGGTGTTACCTCACCTTTACACAAAATCGATGAATAATAGTTTGGAAACCTAGGTGAAAGTGTAATCACCAAGTGAAATTGAATCACCAGGTGATAGTATAACACAGTGCAATGAATAAGGATGTGGAAATGCCCATGAATTAAATTTGGGCCCAACGTCAGTTTTATGAGAAATTTTCATATCGGCAAAAGTTATTAAAGATAGTCAATCTGAAACCTTTCTAAGAAAGGTTGCTATCTTTAATGTTTTATGCTAATATGAGTTTCCATTCACCTTACCTAATTAACTTTGAATTTAGGAACAAAATTTCTTTTTGAGGGGTAAATTTTGAGTTCTATAATATGAATTTAATTATAATGAAGTGATACTTTAAAATAATCAGAGTAATGAGATAAACAATATGACTCAAATTTCATCAGAATGATGAATTTAAGTACTATAGATAACTCTTCAACTTAATGTAAATAAAGTATTATTGATCAATTGTATAATATGAGGCTTCCATTGAGAAATGATGTTGGTTCAAGCCTTAATTTAATATTTAAGGATATAATTAATGTTATGAACCCTTAGGGAGACCAATGAATGACCATTCAAGCCCAATTGGGTTAGTTTACAGACATATCCTTAAAATGCAAAACTTGTAAATCAATATCTAGTGATGGTACTAAATATCAAGGACAATCTTATTAAAGTATAAAGATAATATAAGATTGTAGGAGAAACTCTAGAACATTCTATGCTTTTATGATCTAGATAAGTAACTAAAGCATTTTCTAGTTATTTCTTGAAATCCATGTCTCATGAATGAAACAAACATTAAATAAAATAATATTTTGCCTACTCTTAGATGATGGCTAAATAGAGATTATCCCCAAGTTTGGGAAAAACCAAAGCTATAGTGTGGCCTTGAGAATTAAGACAATATATAGCAATTTTACTTAAAAAAGAAATAAAAAATAAAAATATATAGTAGGGGAATCCACCTAGATCCAAACTCTAGATCTGGGCGAGACTGTGAGTGAGAGTTCATCTTCCCCACCCAGTCTCTAGACTGTCCCCCATAGAGGAAGATACCCTAAATTCAGGGACTTTTCTCCCCTATAGTTGATAAAACCACCTCCTTTCCACATCTTCAAATCTAGTAGTATCATACAAATCTACCTAAACCCCATATGTCCCCATTATTGTCTTATACCACGATCACACTAATTTCTAGAACTCCCCAATTAGAGGACAATGTAATGACTTTTCCAATCTTCTTTCCCTTGACTCAGTGAATCTGAAGCTTATACAAGTGACTCTGGGACTCAAAGATAAGATAATGAAATGACCCAATTTATTTTCCTTCCCTCTCTATGAGTACCCCGCCACCAAGACCCTTGCAAGAATACATCTTGACCTGGCGGTGATTGAACACCCCAAACTATGGTAGGATGCTTGAGGAGCTTTGTTGTCAACTTCAGGACATCACATGATACCTCCTGAGCACTATAACAAAGTAACTTATATAACCTCTATTATTGCACATACCTTCACAACCATCTGCCATTTTTCCACCTTCTCCCATGAGGCGCGACCATGGTGCACTACCTTTAGGCCTAAAGGGCACCTATAAGTTAGAGGAAGTAGATTGAAACCAACAATAGCTTCACATCTCAATACTAGTGGTAGGGAACTAAGGTCAACCCTCCAGTGGACCTCCCTATCTGCGAAGACCAGCAGGTCAAGGTGCATGAGGAAGAAGGAGGACCCGTGATACATAACAACCCGTATACCCCTCACCGTGTGGCAACATAAAGTCATAGTGGGAGAGTAGGAGTGTCTTTGGGATACCTTTATAATTACCCAGTCATGTTGGATTATCCGTCTAATATGCTGACATGTCGTGCCACCATTGGTGCAATGGTGTTAATACTGTATTAATCATAGAAAGTAATTGGTATATCCTATGCTAGTGAAAATGTATATCATTTTGCTTAGAAAAAGGAGTAGAACATGAACAAAATATATTCTGAGTCTAATTATGCTTATTGTTAAAAAAAATCCTTGTGTTTCTTATGATTATGATATTGTGTCCTTAGTTGATGACTCATTTATGATCTTTTTAAAAAGGTTTTCCATGTGATAGGTTTTAATGAAATAAGTCATTCTTATTAATACAAGGCTCTCAAAATAGATGACCAAGTTAAGAGTTCACCTTTATGCACGAGTATAAGATATTACTATATGCAAATCCTAATGTTGATGAATATAGTGATGTCTATATTAAATACAGTTACTAATGATGTAATTTAATGTTGTTAAATAGTGATGAAATACTAATGTAGTAGATTGGATTAGTATGATAATAATGAATTGTAGGGTTCCTCAGTCATAAACAAGATAATTAGGGTTTGAAATTAAGTTACCAACCATTAAGACCTTAGCCCATTTATGTTAATCTAGTTGTTTCATAATGGGATAATAAGCCTAAAATAGAATTAAGGTTTCACCTAAGGCTTGATTAGGGCTTATAACCCTTAGAAATCATGAAATTATGGAATTAGGGTTTGATAATCTTATTCCTAATCCAAACTAAAGATAACCCTAAAACCCTAGATTCAGACCGTTAGGTTTAATCTGAATAATTTGAATACATGGTGACACTTAAGGATTAAACATGATTGCATATATTTCTAATTGATTATGTTGATCACTTGGATGTTTGGATATACTACATGGTTTTACATTGAAGTAATTGGTTATGTATGAGTACCCAAAATTATCAAAATCTAAATGTTTGTTGAGGATTTCTCAAAATTTGATAAATAAACTATTGGATGTTTGTTTACTTCTATTCAAATATAATGCCACTATGAGTATCACATAATTAAACTATATTCTGAACCCTAGGTTACATGCATTAAGAGGTAATGCACATAACTCCAAGGATGGATAGTGTTTACACCCGAGATGGAATACCAAGCATGGGTTAAAAAATGCAATGAAAATACAAGTTTCATATGTTCAAATATTTTCTTGTGAACATTATATGTTGTTAGCATACTTGCACACATGTTAGTTTCACCAAATACATAATATAGAGATACAATGATCCATGTATTCATTTATTGAAATTTTAGGTTAATTGGCATCTATTAATGGAAGACATGGGTATCAAGAAGTTGGAACCAAAAGAACACATGCTAAAGATCATTGGAGGATTAGTTAGATATTCTAGTGCTTCTTCTCATACATGTTAATCTCTCATGTATATGTTAGTTTTTTCTAAAAAAATATATAACTCCTTAGAGGAGCCTCATTATACATCTTGGAACAATTATTTGTTCAAATTAATGGAGATTATTGGATGTTGTTTATTATTTATTAAATCTGATTTTGGAAAAGTTAGGTATTGACTCTCGACTTTAAGGTCCATCTCAAAAGTGGGGGACACTAAAAAGTGGGGGTCATTATAATCTCTTTCCCAGTGACATTGTGCTTAGTTGTACGTCCAGTGCATCATTAGTGTATCTCTTTCCAAATGACATTGTGATTCTTGATGGACACAATCAACCTATATGTGGTTAACTCCATTTGGCCATTGATTTTATACAGTGTTGAAGGATCTCAATTATGGTATTGACACCAATTTGTTTGTGTACATACCACATTATGTAGATCAAGACATAGATTCATGTTCTTATTCAGCCTCTAGTTCTGTGTAATGTTAATGATACTTCAGTTTCTCATTCTCACTACATTCTCAAGAGATGGATAGTTGCTTCTTTACGAGCTCATCAATTTCTAGCCTGCAAATTCTGTATCTGCAAGGATTTCATGCATATTTGTATCTTCACCGAGCTACTTTCATTATGACTTCTCTACGTTGTGTCTACTAAAATGGCCCTTCTATTGTTCTTCTTTAGTTTATCCTAGATGGTACCCTTCATTTCTATCAAGTCCTCAAGATTCATGTGCTAGATACATGGAACCAATGTGTAAGCCATCAGTTAGTTTGTGTTCATGCCACATTGAGCATTTCTGTGGTCTTCTATGCTAACCCCAATTGGCTACACTTCTCAGACAATTTGAAGATACCTCTATTGCTACAGTAAATTGTGCCTTGCATTTGTGTATGTATGTGGTATGTGTTGTCTGCACTTATACCACTCACACGTTCCTCTCTAGTGAAGATAGTGTAATCATGGTGTTCTTCATCATCTTATCCAGATTGATAGTGGTGGGTTTTTGTTATGGCGTTTGGATTCCATTTATTAGATGTCCTTCATTCCAGATGCACTCAAAAAGACCTTCTCCAAAGTTCTAGTATTTCCATCATGCAAAACACAACTTCGAAGGTGGCATCATCAAATTGATTTTTGAGAGTCATGTTTAAGAGGGAGAGAAAATCTTATATCAAGAGTGACATTTTTATTTGTTTTATCATCTAATTGAGTTTTATTAGTCCAAGCTGGATATGTGTTTCACCCATACTCCAGCTCGAGGGAGAGTGTTAGAATTATTATTATTTAGTATATGTCATATGGGCCTACTACTCTTGGCCCATTAGGGTTAAGTTCACTTCCCTTATACTTGCCCCATTTTCTATATATTGGAGAGGAGTGTTCCATCTATCAATAAAAAAATACCATTACCCTAGCATCTTATTTATCCATAGAGATGTAACATACCCAACTTTAGGTATCCAATATGATCCTCCCTACCATATGCCTATTAATAATCTTGGTCTTAATATCTTTTTTTTGACTTATATTATAATATAATGTTTAGAAATTTATAAACATAGAGTTTTAATAAATAACCATCTTATATGATTTTTTAAGTGTAATCCATTAGGATAATTTTACAACTTGGGGTTAGTTCTATTATTTTACCATATTCTTAGATTATAGTTTAAAAAGTATTTATCTGGAATGCTCCTAAAGACTAGGTGTAGGAGAAAGAAATCAAATTGAGATTAAAAATAAATTGATTAAAATATGAGATCATTTTTTATTATATTTCTTCACCTTTAATTTGTGGTTTGATATATTAAAACTTTCAAATGTGATAACTTGAGTACAATTTATGTTAGATGAGTATATGGATGTCTCATGCATAGATAATCCCAAAATAATCATAATTTCCGAACATGGTAACCAATTGATAATTATAACAATCTTTATTTAAATTATATAAAAAAGTCCCTAGTAAGCTATATGGTTTGATGTATATCTAATATTAGGATCCATATATTTAATTTGGATTCTATACATAAAAATTTAGGCAACATGACGAATTTCACTTTAATAAGATGATGTTAGTTGCCTTAAGTGATATATATAAAAAATAAGATTATGCTAAACAACCATAATATATTAAATCACCCAATTAACATTCCTAAGAAATAAAGTGTAATATAATATTCAAATCATACATACAATAATTAGGCTTCATTTCAATTTTCATATTATCTAGATAATATTTGTTGCCTCAAACAAAATAGAGTAGAAAGCAGAAAGTGAATGATTTTTATTTGTTTAAACTAGATATATTACAAAATTTTCCAATGTCTCACGCTATGTTTTTGGTAATCCCAACTTCCATTATTCATGCAAAGAGGAATTGGTTTCATATCATGTAATCTTTGTGTTGTCTTCCACCTTGGTTGAGATGGCAAAGTCACCTAAATAGTACACGTTCTATGTTCTCCCCCTACAAGTTTTTCTCAATGCAAGCTCTCTCTCTCTCTCTTGAAATTTCATTGGTTTGATCTTTGGAAATTAGTCAAAACACATTGAACCCTAGTAGGAAGCTTCTTATCATTGTAAATCATAAAACTTGATTTTCCTTTTCCTTCCACCCTTGTCTCTCTTTCCAAAATCATGCATCCCAAACCCAGTATAGAAATATCTCCCCTACAAACATTACAAATAGGTAGGTAGCATCCTTCCTCCATCATTCTTGTTTCCTTCATTTCTAAACATGTATACCCGATCCCAACACTATCTCAATGATGGGGTATCCTGTTCGCCTTCTCCGTTGCATGGGAGGTCAATTGCTTAAAGAATAACCTTCCCGGTGGAGGTTATGGTGCACCATATATCATTGAGTTGAGCCATCAAGTTGTAATATTTCACCCCAATCTTAGGGGTTTTGGTTGCCAGATTTAATCCAAAATGATCCCTTGTAGGTCCTCCACTCCTAGAATCCCTACCTTAAACTCTCTGGGAGGTAGTAAAGTATTCTCCTTTCTTCATTGTGCCACCCTTGGTTGGAGTTACACGAATCCCTACCTTAAACTCTTTGGGAGGTAGTAAAGTCTTCTCCTTTCTTCATTGTGCCACCCATGGTTTACACTTTTCATTTTTGCTTTTATGATGTAATATATATGTTTCCTTTATGAAATGGCTTTCTATGATTTTTCTTGCATTGTATTTGTGAGATTGTTTTGGAGTAAATTATTTTGTTCGTTCTTATGACAATGTCTTAGAGAGTCAACTTCTGGTCTTACTTCTTCTGAGTTTGTGATGAGTTTTGGATTTTTTTGGTTAGAGCATGGTTTTATTGCTGATGTGAAGGAGATTGAGCCCTTCATCTTCCTATATCCAATGCAGAGGTAGTTTTTAAACCTCATACCATCTCTAGGTCCCCTTTTTGATTTGGTCAAAGTAAGGGGAAACTAACAATATCAAAGGCGCCATTCTCTATTAGAGCTTTTTTAACAATTATTGTACCCTCCCTCAAGCTCCAAGCCTGGATCCTATGCTCGAGCTTTAGGTGTGAGTGATTCAATGAAGCCACACATAAATATTTCCTATAGGATTATCATGCCTAGTTTATTTAGTATTGTTTGTTTAGGGTAATTTTATACTATCATTCTATTTTTATTTGACGGAGTTGCTCTTTGGGTTGAGGGGACACACACAATAGGCCATAACTTATATGGACACCACTATTGGGTCCTACTTCTCCAACCAGGACTGTTTACATGTGGATTTTTTGGGCTTTTTATAGGCCAAAGTTTGCAAAATCCACTAAAATTTATTGTAAGGTCAAAAAATAAAATAAGATATGTTTTGCAATATGAGAAAATGAGGGGGGGAAAATGAGGAAATCCTATTTGTGTGGTTTTGTAGATCTAAATTGATTTGATTAGAAGTTTTTGGATTTTGTTTCATAAATCTCATTCGATTCACTAATTTAAATAAAACCATGTACATATATTTCATATATATGATTATTATAATCTATTTATTGAAAATGTTAGAATTTTCTCTACTTGACAATATAAGTTTTGTAACCTAATTTGATCCACAATTCAAAAGGAACATTTTTTAGGTTTGAATACTCAATGAGAAATCAACCATAGTATCATTTTTTTTAATAGGTGATTCAAGACCTTAGTGTGGACCTAGGGTTTTACCATACATTTTATAGGATTGGATTCAAGGTATGTACATACACCTGAATTATTTGGCCATTATCATAACTAAAGCCCTAATTTTCCATATTAGGCATCCATCCTGAATATGTTTATCCTTTTTTAAATTTTATAATTTTTGACACTCCTTTTATTTTAAGATTACCTCCCTGATAGTGTATTGAAATTACTTGAAATCATTATTGATCCTTTGACCAATATCTATTATACATCGATGTTCTCATTCCTTGTTATCTAATTAACATTGAAATTTTCTAAGCATACATCTTTCCCCCTGAACATTAGGGTGTGTCTATGCCGTCTAGAGTTTACTTTTCCACTAATTTATGTGTAGGGTACACATATTTCTGCCCATGTTGTGTTCTCCACCAAACACTTTTTTGGCTTGAGATTTATGGTTCTCATATCTACTTATATAATATTAGTCTAATTGTTTTGACATGTGATGATTATGATTGAGATATTATTGATGTGAAGTTGTTAGGGCAAGAATCTCTTATTTCTCATCATCTTCTATGTTATTAAATGCCTCATCTATTTGACATGTTAAATCACTTGAAAGTACTTCCTTTTAAACTACCTAGTTTATTGGATCTCTCTTTATTTGAAATCTTCTTAAATGTTCAATTTTATTTTGTTAATGCCCAAATATTTTTACACCATACATAATCAGTTTATGTTGGTTATGTATTTTTATTTTCTCTTTTAGAATGTCGTTCCTAATCCACCCAAGCATAGGTGTCTTAGAGGAAGATGTCTCATGTGTAATATGTACTAGAAAGTAAAACTTTGAGGATAGCTTGAGATGACCAGAGCACCGTTTACATCTAGTCATTTTGTGTAAGTTATTTTTGTAGCTCCTCATGTATGTCATTTCACCCTTAATGGGTGAGGGACAATGTAATTATATCTTTTTTAGATAATATAATAGTTGTGATTTTTTTATTACATATCATGTTGTTTGTATACTATTATTTTGAGAAAGGAAAATATAACTAATACAACATACTTGCTAGTGTGTTTAGATTGGATGGGTTTATTCCTCAATTAAGTAAGTAGTGGATCCCCTCTTGGGTTCCACTCATTACATGAGAACTCTACTTTTTATTACGCTCACTTTGACCGAAGTTGTGTTGAGAGATCTAATATAATAGGAAGATACTAATATCTTATATGGATTTCTAGAGAGGCTTCATAGTGGCTAGCTAGTGGTTTGAGTGGTACACCTCAAACTTCCTAGGGAAAAATGAAATTTATAACTCATCCATGTAGTGTAGCTATTTAGGTTTAATTTGTAAATAACAAGGATGTGCTTTTACTTCATTTAAGATATTTTTTTGCATATATACTTTGTACATGTATTTAGTTTGGATCAGGCATGATTATGGCAAAGTGATACTTATTGATATACAACTTGCTCAATAAAATTAATTTCTACCTTCTCTACTTAACTATTATAAAACATGTTGTAAGTAGTATATGTTTAGGTGTTATATCATATTGCTAGTACTGGTGGTCTCACCGTGTGGTTTTCCACATCTTTTAGGTGACTAGCTGAGATTCCTGGGTTGTAGTGATGAGGATTAGACTCTTAGAGGACATTTGTCACCTAGAGGTAGGTGATGTTTGTGTGATAACCTAGAGATAGGTGGTGTTTGTCTGTTCAGAGTAGTTATTTCTAGAGTCATCCATGTACTCTCATGTCTAGGCCAGGAAGTTTTACAAATTTGTATCAATTGGTGTGAGATCTTTGAATGAGTAATAGGAATGGTTTATAGAACTATTGAGGTTATATTCCCACATGGCACCCATAGATAAGGAGAATATCAAAAGGTTTGAGAATGAACTGAATGCTGAGTTGGCCTATTTGCCATCAACTTTGTAGTCAAGCGAGAAGTTTTCCACCTTTCTGAAGGTAGATTGGATGATAAAAATTATGATTGGAGGCACACATGAGCATGATGATTAGAAGAAAACTACACAGTCATTGACAAGCCTTAAACGTGGGTCCAAAAATGGAGACATGTCTAGGTCATCGGACTTTAGAAGA
Source organism: Alisma plantago-aquatica (assembly GCA_963693085.1). NCBI lineage: Eukaryota > Viridiplantae > Streptophyta > Magnoliopsida > Alismatales > Alismataceae > Alisma > Alisma plantago-aquatica. The sequence continues at coordinate 75,395,769 of OY856413.1, read as the reverse complement.
TTTATAATACCCGAATGTTTAAAACTCCTACAGCTCGCACAATTTCGAAGTAGTTCAGGGTCGAACATAGGGATTGGAAGAATAGTGCTTCGGAACTCAAGTTTTACTTGTCTAAGCATGTCGAAGAGTCGAAGGATAAAGTTTGAGAAAAAATTATAAAGAATTGATGCGATGATTTTGAGTCGCATTTATAGACCTTTTTTATATGTGTTTTATGCTCTAATTAGTCATTTTTATGGATAATATTGCATAATTCACTCATTTTGGTCTTTGCCATCATTTTATGTCAAATCCCCTTAGTTGTATCATTTTGAGCATTATTTATCATATTATCATAATTTGTGTGGATTTATTTGGTCTTGTCTTGGAATTTCAGGAAAAACAAGTATCTACTTCCGTCGATACCATCGACAGAAGTCGATACCATCGACCAAGCCACAGGTTGCCAGCCGAGAGGAGCAGCACAGAGTCGATACCATCAACACTCAAGTCGATGGCATCGAGATCCCTTCAGGTTGCTGGCGAGGAATCCGTCGATACCATCGACCCAAGTCGATGCCATCGACGCATGGAGGCTACAGCGTCACTAAACGACAACAACCGACGCTAAAGAGAGTCGATACCATCAACCCTAGTCGATGGTATCGAGATGATCACAGGCACTCAGACAAAAAGAAAAGAAGGCTGCCGCTAATACGCTGGGTCGATACCATCGACCCGCGTCGATGGTATCGACGCCAACAGATATGCGTTGGATTCGTTTTGATCTCAATCGGACGACTGGAGTTATTTGACGACCTAATTAGGGACTTATACCTAATGACGGCCGCCTAGATGGGGGGATCATCTAACTTTGTCATTGCACAAGTGCCGAGGAGCGGGGGAAAGGAGAACGGAGGCCAGAAGCTCATCCCTGTCGATCCGGACGCTGCCGAAGATGAATTTCACCACCGAGAGGCGGGAAAGCTCGTGTTCTATGCAAAGGATCCACCGGTTCTTCTCCGTTCAGGGGTTTTCCCACTTAATTCACGTTTTTCTTATGAATTCCCCTATTTCTACCATGTATTTGTGCAAGATGAACATGCGGGGCTAATCCCCTCTATCTTTAGGACCGGGAGTAGCCCGGGAATGCATTGTATGACAGTTTTATATTAATAATTCATATTTTCTCTCTTAAATACGTGGTATAGTTTCATTTTCTCCATATATTGTTATGCTTGATCACCATAATAATAACTTAATGCCCTTAATCACTTCGACAGAAGGATTAACGGTTGAAAAGAGACGAAACTTACATTAATCGATAAATCCCTTGATAGAGGAGGTGTAAAATTAATGGTGGAAACTGAGAGATCGTTCGTAATGCGCTTAGTTTAGGGGAATGATTACTACGACGGTGGAATCAACCTAAACCTAAGTAGTGAATTACACCACGACAGTGGGTAATTCTATTTTCAGGCCACTACCCGGATAGAGAGAGAAGAGTGAGAAATTATATAAAACCTAATACAATGTTGACCCGCGGTGAAACCGCAATCCTAAAGATATCCTTTTGAATTGATTAAATTAACCTTTAATCGATTGTTTTCTTTGTTTCATTTTATTTTCTTTTAATTTCGACAACAAACCCTACTTTGTCATCTGGCCTAGCTGATTGTAATTAGTTATTAGGAGTCTCCAATAATTCACGTATCACTGTGTTCGACTCGGGCCTCACAAAGGCCTATATTACTCGACGCGTATACTTGCGTTTTAGCGCGTAGTAAAATACACGTCAAGTTTTTGGCGCCGTTGCCGGGGATACGACGAATTGTTGGCACTTCGAGTGCTACGAGCGGCCACTCTAGGCCACATTTTTTTTATTTTATTTTATTTTGAAACAACTTTAAATATTCCTAAATTTCTTTATAATTGTATTTACTCATTCAAGCATAGTACTGAACTCGAATTTTCTCATTTCAGGTACTGTGTATGGTGCATACACGTAGTACAGACTACGACAATCGCACACCCGAGGTTCCACCTCCGGAACCTGAGGACGAAGAGCACTACGAGAAAGAGCACCAAGAGGAAATAAATTCTGAATCTGAAGCAGAAGAAATGGCCGAGCCACAGACCATATGGGAGAAGATCAAAGCCTCTTCTTCATCAGCTTCAAAGGGGCCTATAAAGAAGCAGGCGGTCAACATACCAACATATAAGATCGATCCGGCATTGATCAACTTGGTAAAATCAAATGCATTTCATGGGCTGAAGAATGAGGACCCAGTTGCACACATCAGCCAGTTCGTGGAGAACTGTGACATGGTGAAGATCGACTGATTCCCACAAGATTCTTTGTACCTCAAGATATTCCCAAGTTCCTTGGCAGGAGCAGCAAGAGAGTGGCTACATAACCTCGATGATGAGTTTGTTGAATCATGGGATCATATGGTGGAGGTTTTCTTCGAGAGGTTTTTCCCTCCTGAGAAGACCAACGACATGATTAGGAAGATTCACAATTTCACCCAACAGGCGGGTGAAACATATTCTGAGACCTGGGAGCGATTTCAGGTCATGTTGAGGAGATGTCCGCATCATGGGTTGGACAAGGAGACACATGTGAAGATCTTCTATTTTTCTCTCTCCGAGCATGATAGGAGTAATTTGGACTCAGCCGGTTCAGGAATTTTCCTGAATAACACTGACACGAGATGCTGGGAAATACTGAAGAACATGGAAAGAAAGCAATCCTGGGGAGAAAGAGAGAGAGGCCCAGTTGAGCAAGCTAGAGTCGCCAGCGAATCAAAGGAAATAAAAGAGCTTAATGAGAAGTTAGATCTTCTAGCCAAGAAGCTGCTAACTAAGGAAGATGCATATGAAGACGAGGAGGCCCAAGTGAAATTCATTCAACAACAGGGTTATAGAAATAATGACTATGCATGGAGGAAGGATAAAAAGTTCTCATGGAAGGATCCGAATAATTTTCTGCAGGATCCGGATGCCAAGCCACAGCAGAGAGCCGAGGATAAAAACACGAAATTACTAAGTCAAATGGTACAGCAAAACCAAGAGATGATGGCCATGTTTGGTAAGCAACTGCAATCCCAAGGTGATATTCTAACCAAGTTTGGGCAGACGCTGCAAAGCCATGGAGCACAAATGCGGGCATTGGAAACCACTGTGGCACAAATTTCGAGTGAAGTGGCGGCCATCAAGCACGCCAATCAATAGAAACCAGCCGAGAATGCGAACGTGGCCCAAGCACACCATCAGGTCAAGTATATGTCTGCGGTAAGCAATGAGGAGGAATCTCAGGTGCAAGAAGCTGTTGAAGAAAGAAAAATGACTTTCAATATGCATGCGACACCGGCAATACCGTATCCACGCACTTACTATAGATTTCCGGGCGGAAACCCTTTCTTCAGAAAATCAGAGAGAGTTATGAATATTGTATCTCCATCTAGGCAAGAGGAACAAGTGCAGGTTGTTTGTGTACATGCGAAGACATCTAAGGCAAGAGAGGAACCACAACAAGCTGCTACTATTGAGAATGTCTCGCCAAAGCCCACGGCGGAGGGAGTGATTGAAGCAAGCTTAGAGGAGGTACCCCCGAAAAGCTCATATGTGCCACCTCTTAGGCGTGTTGATGCAGTAGATGTTTCAAATTCGATCAATACTAAGACAAAGAAAGAGCATCGTCATTTTAAGAAATTCCTGGAGATATTCCGAAAACTCCACATCAATATTCCATTAGTGGAGATGATCGAGAAGGTGCCCGCCTATGGGAGGTTCATCAAGGAAATCATCAATAAGAAGAGGCGGATAAAAGACGATGATATTTGTCGGATGAATGAGACGGTGAGCTCTATGATACACGGGAGTTCGCCAAAGAAGAGAAAAGACCCAGGAGGTTTTTACATTCCGTGCTCAATAGGTGGTCGACATTTTCCTAAAGCGCAATGTGATTCCGGCGCTAGCTTAAATCTCATGCCTTTGGCAACATTTCAAAAGTTGGGGTTAAAAGAGATAAAGAGATCAGCCGCAACAATTGAATTAGCAGATGGGTCTATCGTGAAACCATATGGAGTGTGTGAGGATGTGCTCGTCAAAGTGGATAGATTCATATTCCCGGTGGATTTTGTTGTTATTGATATGCCACCGCTCCAAATCTGTGAAATTCTTCTAGGAAGACCGTTTCAAGCAACAGCGGCCGTCGTGACTGCCTTAGGGAGAGGTACTTTGTCCTTGGGAATTGGAGGAGATCGAGTTGAATTCAAATTACCGCATGATCCTCTAAGCGCAGTCTCCAATGTGAAAAGATGATGAGCTTCGAGACGTCTAGCCTAAGACGTTAAATAAGGGCGCTTGTTGGGAGGCAACCCAACCATCGGTACATTAGGATAATTTATTTATAATCGTAGGTTGCTTTAGTTTCGTTCAATTTTTAGTATAAAAAAAGATACCGTGATCGGTTTGTTTGATGTGCAGGCTGAGGCAGAGTCGATACCATCGACACACTGGTCGATGGTATCGACCGGGTTACAGGTTGACGACTACAGATTTTGCTCTGCGTCGATACCATCGACGGCCTAGTCGATGGTATCGACCTACCTACAGGCATATCGCAATATCAAAGTCGATGGTATCGACATGCCAGTCGATACCATCGAGATCTCTGGAGATTTTCAGAAGAAATCGACTCAGTGGAGTCGATACCATCGACGGGTGTGTCGATGGTATCGACATTTTCAAGTGAAAAAGGCGGCGGCCGGACTCGCGGGGCAGTTGCCCTAATCAGCGAGTCGATACCATCGACTTCCGTCGATGGTATCGACGGGCACACAGCAATGTCGGTGTCAGTTATTCAAGACGGGGTTATTGGTCAAATGAAGTCACATCATCCAGAGCAAATCCGGACCCCACGACCCTGGCAGTACCCACTTCCACCACCATCGGACTGATCTGGTATCTCTGTTTCACTCTTAAGTTTGTTTTTGACTATGAGGCCATAGTCGAATTCAAGCTTAGGGGGGTAGTTGGAACAACTCTATCTTTTCTTTTATTGTTTTTAGTTTTTAGCAGTGTTATTTGTTTCTTGCATTTTTAGTTTTGATAGGATCCACGTGCTATCTAGTGTAACTGTGGATGTCCTAAAAGTTTGTCATCTTGCTGTTAAATTCATTCGAAATTTAAGGGAAATTTAAAATTTTTTGTGTCCTTGGATAGCTTGACTTGGTTGTCCTTGGGGAACTTATCCTATGAAAAGGATTGATTATGTCAACTTTAAAACAACATTTCACACCTATACTCCTATTGACTCATGAAAAGTGGATAGTAACGGTTGTTTGAGCCTAACCTAACCAAATGGTAATGAGACTTTAATTGGATGTAAGAGAGAGAACCCTCTAAACTACTACACAGGTCAGTAAGGAGGGACACATAATATCTTTCTAAGGTTCAGTCATTTAATCTTGTGATCATTCCACTTCATTTTTCCATAATCCACCTAAGAATTGGTAGTAAAGTGCAGTTTTAATTCCTTCTTGTGTGCATAGCATTTAGATAGGACTTGCATTGATATTTTCCATACGTTTGCATAAAAAGAAAAAAAAGATAGGGATTCATGCACATTACCTTTAGGTGCATGCCATGTAGTTGCACTCATGGTTTTCATGCATAAAGTACACCATGTATCTCAAATTTTTCCTCAAAAGTGATCTAAACTGTTCCATACCTTCGAAATATTGTAAAGATTTCCAAGCATGAAGGAAGTAGCCCAATACATGTATCTCTAAGCAATTATGGATATGTGGGCTAAAGAAAGAAAAAAACTTTTCTGAAAAAAAGAGAAAAAAATCTGAAAATCTGAAAAAAAAAGAATTTAGAAGAAAGTGGAAAGAGGGAGAAAGGAACATGATATCACTCGCATAACAGGAAATTGAGTACATGATGTGGCTTAATTAGATTTCCATCTCATTTTGAGGTGGAAGGTTAGTGCACGCATCATTTCACCCAATTTTAGGCATTAGGGCATTTCTAATGTGCATTTGCATCATTTAGGACATTTTTGTTTTATGCATGTTGAATTTGTACAATACTTCCAAGTTCTTCCATGAAACACCCATTTCCATCCACCCGTTGCTCGGATTGGTAGGCCACCGTGAATTTCTCCTCACTAATGATTATCAGGAGAACTGCTTCCATGTAGATGGTAGTTAGGGCGAGCAACGTAGTGTAGGCGATCACAAGATGCACCAATGCTGAATCGACGAGTTCTATTATGTTAACTGCCTTATGTGATAGTGTTCATCGGTTTTAAGGATAATTTCTCTTATGGATGATTATTGTCACCTTTAGGGTAATTACTGTTCTGTGGTTAGAGAAGGCCGGTTTGAGAACGTTCAGTGGGAGTCACATGGGATGTTGGGTTGGTGTGTTGATTTTTAGTTGACATCTGCAATTATATTCTAAGGATTAGTTGCTCGAGGGCGAGCAATGTTTAAGCTTAGGGGAGTTTGATGCGATGATTTTGAGTCGCATTTATAGACCTTTTTCATATGTGTATTATGCTCTAATTAGTCATTTTTATGGATAATATTGCATAATTCACTCATTTCGGTCTTTGCCATCATTTTATGTCAAATCCCCTTAGTTGTATCATTTTGAGCATTATTTATCATATTATCATAATTTGTGTGGATTTATTTGGTCTTGTCTTGGAATTTCAGGAAAAACAAGTATCTGCTTCCGTCGATACCATCGACAGAAGTCGATACCATCGACCAAGACACAGGTTGCCAGTCGAGAGGAGCAGCACAGAGTCGATACCATCGACACTCAAGTCGATGGCATCGAGATCCCTTCAGGTTGCTGGCCAGGAATCCGTCGATACCATCGACCCAAGTTGATGCCATCGACGCATGGAGGCTACAGCGTCGCTAAACGACAACAACCGACGCTAAAGAGAGACGATACCATCGACCCTAGTCGATGGTATCGAGATGATCACAGGCACTCAGACAAAAAGAAAAGAAGGCTGCCGCTAATACGCTGGGTCGATACCATCGACCCGCGTCGATGGTATCGACGCCGGCAGATATGCGTTGGATTTGTTTTGATCTCAGTCGGACGGCTGGAGTTATTTGACGACCTAATTAGGGACTTATACCTAATGACGGCCGCCTAGACGGGGGGATCATCTAACTTTGTCATTGCACAAGTGCCGAGGAGCGGGGGAAAGGAGAACGGAGGCCAGAAGCTCATCCCTGTCGATCCGGACGCTGCCGAAGACGAATTTCACCACCGAGAGGCGGGAAAGCTCGTGTTCTACGCAAAGGATTCACCGGTTCTTCTCCGTTCAGGGGTTTTCCCACCTAATTCACGTTTTTCTTATGAATTCCCCTATTTCTACCATGTATTTGTGCAAGATGAACATGCGGGGCTAATCCCCTCTATCTTTAGGACCGGGAGTAGCCCGGGAATGCATTGTATGATAGTTTTATATTAATAATTCATATTTTCTCTCTTAAATCCGTGGTATAGTTTCATTTTCTCCATATATTGTTATGCTTGATCACCATAATAATAACTTAATGCCCTTAATCACTTCGACAGAAGGATTAACGGTTGAAAAGAGACGAAACTTACATTAATCGATAAATCCCTTGATAAAGGAGGCGTAAAATTAATGGTGGAAACTAAGAGATCGTTCGTAATGCGCTTAGTTTAGGGGGATGATTACTACGACGGTGGAATCAACCTAAACCTAAGTAGTGAATTACACCGCGACAGTGGGTAAATGTGTTTTCAGGCCACTACCCGGATAGAGAGAGAAGAGTGAGGAATTATATAAAACCTAATACAATGTTGACCCGCGGTGAAACCACAATCCTAAAGATATCCTTTTGAATTGATTAAATTAACCTTTAATCGATTGTTTTCTTTGTTTCATTTTATTTTCTTTTAATTTCGAAAACAAACCCTACTTTGTCATCCGGCCTAGCTGATTGCAATTAGTTAGTAGGAGTCTCCAATAATTCACGTATCCCTGTGTTTGACTCGGGCCTCACAAAGGCCTATATTACTCGAAGCGTATACTTGCGTTTTAGCGTGTAGTAAAATACACGTCAAGAATCAAACTAAAAACTATCTCCAAGGGGAGTTACCAGAAGGATTAAGATTTGGGGGTTTAGCAGTTTTTATAGAAGTTTTGAAATAAAGGAAAATGAGGAGATATGACTATTTTTGGAGTATAGCACGAAGGAAGAAAACTTAATCGTAACAAGCGGTGATGGCCCACATCCTGCACCTTCTTCTCTCAAAGAAGGCGCCAACTAGCCATGCACTAAGTTCCCTCTCTTAAGGGTACCAAGCATAGACTGGAGCAGAAAGATAGGTCGGGGAAGCCCTGATTCTAGGTACTCTCATACACCCAAATCAGACCAAGCTCTAGAGTTGATGACATCCCTCTCTCAAAGGAGTCAAAATAAGAAACACGATTCGATAGCTAGTCACAAGTGTGATCTAAAAAGAAGAGTCTAGAACTCAGATCCTATAAAGAAATCATCCAACAAAAATGAGCCATACATAGAACAATATGAGATAAACTCCACGAATTCTCATAATAATAAAGAGATAAAAAGGTTTAGTTACAATGTAGTAGTAAAATGAAGGTAAAGTGCTATAAAGGGAAGATAGGTATCAGTCTCCTTGATTTAGAAGATCAAAGTACATAGAAGCAGGCACTTAAGGTAATGCTACCCAGTATTGGGTAAGGCCCTATCGAGATACACCCATGTCTGGTTCTTGACCGTGTCGGGTCATGAACTGTGATGGTTAAGGGGCGTATCAGGATAGGACCTCTACGTGATATGGTGGCGTCAGGCAGCTGGCCATGTCGGGCTGCAGCCATGATGGGTATAGACCATATTGGGTTGGGTACTATGTCAGGTTAGGATACATATCAGGTAAGCATTATCTTAAGTCTCTCAGGTCCCTTGTTTCAGGTATAGGTGGGTGAGCCATCTCAGGTTGAAGCCCAGATAGGATCCTGACATGTTGAAGTAGCCTTGAGGGTCTTGTTACGCTGCTTGCTGCTACCAGAACAATTCCTAAGTGAACTCCTCCTGTCCCTCTCGGTTTGGGGTTGTGCTCACCTAGTATCACCCGACAGGCTCTGGAACTCGATGCACTAGCTCCCGTGCTCTAAGAGTTAGCTCTCATAGGGTCTGACCCGTCCCATCATAGGCTTATAACTGCTATTTATGGGCAGTGGGCTGTTGGGAGTTGTGACTCTTATTGGGCCACGTGTCCTCCGTTCTGGCACCATTCTTGTGGCTTCGGAGGGGCCGATATGTCTGTCACCCGACACACATTGTCGGGCCATCAGTCATGATGGGGAGGAATCTTGGTGGGCTACTGCATCGAGAGGTAGCCATTTCTTGTAATTGGCATCGTTGGCTGGGCGAACCGTGACGAGTAAGGCACCCTATCAGGTAAAGAGCTGTCGTGGACAAGGCTCCCGCATGACACACCCACATCGGGTTGCTGTCGTATCAGGCAGCGACCATGATGGGTAAGGGGGTGGGTCTCCTCACGTGCTACTGGGCCAGGATGGGTACTTCATTGCTAATGGGCCTGAAGTTCCCATTAATGCTCTTTTTGTGGAAAGATAAGAGAAACTCTGCAAAACATGGGAAATATTATCAGGGACATAGTGGACATTGTTTCTTTACAACATATATGATAAAATGAAGAGGAAGTTAGGTTTGGAGGCTATTTTGATAGTAGAATATAAGATCTAGCAACCATAAAATGGGTGTTATAAACTCTCCCAAACTTAGCATTTTGATTGTCCTCAATCAATCTGTACTTATTTAAAAACTTTTGTTTGTGGTACCTTTCAAAATTAGGTGTAGTATTTGGACAAAGGTTAAGTGGATTTTGGAATGTCCTGAAGAAAATTACGTCTGACCACGAGCAATGGGCTTTATTTTTCTTGCCTTATTTAAAAAAAAAATTCTCCCCATCTTTTATGAGACTTTTGGGTGCATGATTTTGAAGTTAGCTTTCACACCAAACTGCTTGAATCATGAGGGTAGAAGGTGGGGTTTTTGCGAAGGCTTAAGGCTTTTGGGTTTTTCTTGATTCCCATTGGTTCATCCATGTATGAGTCCATTAATGGGCAAGTGGTCCCTACAGTCCAAGACATTTGGCTTTAGAGTAGTGATTTCACATCCTACATACTACTGCCCCTGATCTACCATGCCTAAAGATGGGTACTTTTGGAAAGAAAAGTGTTTTTTTTGGGGCACAACTCTCATGCTTTTATTAGCTATCATAAGGCTTTCCTCTCTTTATGGGATTTTGATGGGTAGGGAAAAGGGAGTTTTCTTGTTTGGGTAGCTTTTTCCTTCACATGCACGTCTCTTAGCTGGAATGAGATTATTTTTCAAAGTTGGCTTAGAAAAGTTATAGCCTTTGTTGTTTAAGAATACATTTTGTAGAGAGCATAGAAGAAATGTACACCGCCTTAGGCATAGAGAGAACAAGATGGAAGTTGTACCAAATATTTATGATAGAGTAATTTTTACAATTTTTAAGAAACAAGTAGGTGTATATATTGTGTATGTATTGCTTTCTATCAAACATTTATATACATCGAAATTGATTTTCGGCTGGTAAATAAAATGATGAAGGGTGCTCTAAAATGGGACACTCGTATAAGGAGTGCTACCATGGTGCAAGAAGCACCAGTCATAAGAAGGCTCATGGGGATGTCTCATGAGACCAACTCATAGGGGGTGGACACGCCGCACACCCGACAGGCCAGGTGTGGGGTGCGTCCCCTCCTACCTCGTGTAATAACAAAATGAGGTAGGTATGAGTATGAGGGTAACTATACAAAAACCCCGTGTGGCCCGTAGGCCCTATACAAACTAACAACTAAGTATGCTAACTAGGCCCCATGCCCTTTTAACCTGGGTTGGAATCACCTCGCCCCAACCCCGGGCTCTAGCTGTCACACTTGTGGCTCTGGTGATGAGGGTGATACTATCCTCAGCTTGTAGTTGCTGCTGGTCATGGCACCTCTCGTTGCGTTGCTTCCAAATGAAGTACGCCGAGTAGGCCCATGTCGTGGTTGTAAGCCATCTCCACTCCTTCCATCCCTTGGTCTTGATGTGGATGGTCATAGCTATCTCAAGGAGGCTATGGTTTCTTGGGACTGAGATGCCGCACAAACATTTATATACATGTATACACGGAGTATGGTGAGGGGAGGGGAGGAAAGGTAAAGAGGGAGAAAATTTTAGAGTACCTCCCTCACTGATGCTATGGAGCGCACCCCCCCCTCAAACTTTCCCCACACTCTGTCCTAGAGTAGTGATATAAATGGGAAAGGGTAGGCATAGATCAATGAGGGTTTAGTGGATGCGTGCGCCATCAATAGATAAGAGCTCCATGACATATTCTCCTCATTGTCTATGGTAGTCGAGGTTATGGATCTTCTCTGGCATTTTTTTCAAGGCTGCTATGCTATATACCTAGTGTAGCACATAGACTCCATAGTCATTTGATAGGGGGGCCCATTGTGGACTGCGGTGGTAGAATTGGAGACCGTGCTAGGTTGCCGTCGGGTCTTCAAGATAAGGCTGTATCAAGGACACCACCTCGATGTAGTATTTTCTTGCTAGTCATTCAAGGGGTGTTGCTGGCACAGATGCACACTCCGTCAGCCAGTCACTGTTGGCGTCTGAGCTGTTGTAGAAGAAACCAGTGCAGGCACGGGTGTATATCATGAGGAGTGTCCAGTGATTTTCATGCAACATAGGAAGAAACATTATACACGGTAGACACTTTTTGGCTTCAAGCTGGAACAGCTGACGTGCTCCCGTTTCATCATCCAGACATAGATCATTGAACAACATCAGATGGGTGATGTAGGGCTGTCCAATCTTCTTTTGTAAGATAGGGATGTAAGCTGATGCCACCATCATCGCTAAACACCTCCATCCTTGACTAGGTCCTGTAGATCGTCGAGGGGGATTAATGCGTTATCCTTCTCATAGATGACGCCTGTAGTGTTAGAATCAACAAGTTGTAGAAGTATTTGATTGACCTATTCTTGATATAGAGAACTACAGGCAGAACGGTCAAAGTTGCTGATGATGGAGTTGGAGATGATAGGTGAAGTTGAAGCACCTTCAGCAGTGAGTAAGGATCACAAATGCTCTATCTACTTGCTTGTCCTGAAGACGTCATAGGAGCCCTCAACTTCATTTCTTATAGGACTGTTGGGTGGAGAAGAGTGGGAATCAGAATCAGAATCAACGTTTGTCTCCAGCAGATCCTATGGAAGCTCTATATCTCAGATATAACACTTATCTTTTATCAGAAACTACGTGTAGATGCTCCTTATATGATAGAAATTTGTATCCTAGAGCTACCGTATATGTTTAAAGATGTTTAGAAGCTCTATGACACGCAAGATAATGAAAACACTATTTCTGCTCCCTGGGTCTTGTTGAATTGGGAAGTCCTTGGTCCCGTAGAAGTTACAGACACCGCTGTGGCGTCAGATGCTTTGTTTGATTACCCGATGGAGACGCAAAGGCAGGAGCCTGAGGTTGATTTCTTTGAGGAGGAGGAGGAAGGTGTGCTCTAGGTGGGGGACCTTTGTGATGTAGCAGCTGAGCAAGGTGATGTTGTGGGAATGGAGGTCGGCCACACAGAGAAACCAATATCTCCTATGCTTGTGGGGCACCAGCACCAGGTCGGGGTTGTGCTCTTTTATATTCTTTAGCATATCAACCACCGACCATGTGTTATCCGCCCCTACTAATAGTTGCCTGGCTAAGGCCGGAGTGGCACTGTAGATCAGCTGTCGGCCTATCCTGAGTGTGATATTCTCGATCATGGCACCTTCTAGGACTCTGAACAGAACCTTTCCAACGACGGCTTCTAAGTGCAACATTTCTTTGAGTGCTCACCGTTGAATGGAGAAGTACCAGTCACTCCAGAGGATAGGTTCTTCTTCTAGCTGCCACCTTAGGACCATGTTCAACAGTCGTTGGTCCCGAATTGTCAAGTAGCTGATGGTGCGCCTATCAAATATGACCATCTCGAAGACTGGAATCTCGGACGGTGTAGAGAAAACGTCAGCTGCCGAAGTCTTCACTCGTGGGGGTTGCTCAGCAAGCGAGCTATAAAGATCACCCCTTCTCCCTCAGAAAAATCATCTGCTAGGCCTTCAGACATTTATGCTATGACATCGGTTGGCTCTAGAAGTTGTGGAGTGGTAGATGCATTGACACCGTGGGTACTCCCTTGTCTTGTGGGGGCCTCGTCAGCAGTTCAGTTGGTCATCTCCTCCTTGGGCATTGTTGAGGGCCCACTGGCGTCGGAGGAGGATGATGAACTGTGGAAGAAGGTGATGATGATGATGGCAGAGAGGAGGGTTCCGGTGGTGAAGGTGATATCTGGGAATGCCTTGAGTGGTGGCTGGAATCCCTCTCTTTGAGCCTATACTCGATGGCATCTAGGCTTCGGAGCACCACCTACATTGTCTTGTTCATTGCTTCTAGTTGGCCGGGGAGACCAACTAGGGTCAGCAACTGACGCTCCTATTTGCCCAGCCGTTGTTGGAAGACCTCAAACTTGCGGGTTAGGGAAGCGAAAGTAGCACTATGGTTGCTTGTTATGTCCCACAAGTTATCAAACTTGAAGCTGAAGGCTTGCCCTAATGAGGAAGGCACTGCCGCCGATCAACTTTGGCTCTTCGTAGTGCTCCTCGTATTGGCAGTGCAGCCTATTGAATATGCATCGTCTGTCGGGGCTGAGTCCACTAGGACAGTATGCTAGGGCATGGCCTCCAGGCGCGGGGTCAACACCTTTGTGGCTGCCTCTGCCTCCTCAGCGTGTGGCTGTGGAGAAGGGGGCAGAGTGGGTGGATGCTGAATGACCACCCAACTCTCGGCTTCCTCCTCCATTGTGGGTGGTGGTGTCGGGGTCTGCTGTACAGACTGAGCTCTTCCTCCAAGAGCTCAACGAATACCTCATCGCTATTGCAGGAGGCATCCGGCCACACCAAGGGCATGGTTGTGGCTTCTTCCATTGCCGGCAGAGCTGAAGCTTACAGTGCTGCAACAACTACTTTTGCAGTGGTGGCTTCTGAGGCAAAGACCATTGTGGCGGCTTCAGTTGTGTCGAAGAACTCCGCGATGGTCGGAATTTCTTTTGTGGATGCGACAGGCATCGTTGTGGTTGTCACGGCTGGTTTAGTGGTGGTAGTAGCGACCACTAGAGTAGCAGCTACTAGTTCTACGGTCGTGGCGATTGTCTCAACGGTGGTAGCAACTGGCGAGTCTTTGAGGATGACTACCGTTGATTTGTCCCACTGAGCTTCTGTTAGTGCATGCCTCCTTGTGGTGGCCATCCTTTCTTGGATGGCCGTTGTGGAAGCGTAAGATGCATAGACGGTCAGAGCTTGGACCTCTACCATCGTAAAGACCAACTTTTCTGCGTCATAGTTGACACAACTTGGGAGGGGCATGAGGATATTGGTCCTCATGAACTTATAGAAGAGGTGGCAGCCTTCCTTTTTGATGGTGTTCGCCCTGGTGAGGAACTTTATATCTATCTTGTCATTGCCTCTGGTTCTCAACAGGATGAGTGGCTCCCTCGGGTACCCAAGCCCGGACGCTATGAGGTTGATGACTCCTCCCATGTTGTATTCCTTAGTGGCATCCTTTATAGGATATAGACGATTTATCAAGAAGCGCCCCAGGTTGACCAGCTTGCCTTCCATTATGTACCCGATAAGGTGCAACTCTTTAGTGTAGAGGTTTCTCATCTCATATTTGCTAAAGAGTAGGCTCCCCATGATCTTGTGGACTATCCTCTAAAAGTAGGAGTGGACCACTACCACTTTGCTCCCTGGCTTGAAGGAGGACTCGCTCGTCAGCTTCCTCCACAGGATGACTGGGTTAAAACCGTCGCCGTCACTGATTCGGGCCCCGTTGTTGAGAAATTCTCATTCAACCTCACTGGAGGAGAAGATCTCATTGAGCAGCCTCTCTGTTATGTCATGCTCTGTGTTGTAGAGGCGCCCCTGTAGTTTGTTCGCTCCATCATACATTTTGCTTTCTTCTAGTGTGTTTGGAACTCGATGAAGGGAGGAGATGAGCTCCTTTGTTAGCTCCGTGTAAGAGGCAGAGAAGCTGAAGCAGATCTTCTAGAGTCTGACAACAGCCAGGACATTCTCCATCCCGTCGAAGATGCCGATCTACCAGAAGGATGCGTGGTGGCAGAATCGGGTTGGGCGGTAAACTTTCACCACCAACTCATTGTAGTGCCTTTGGTGCTCTTCGTCCCTTGCATGAAACACCCTGGGGAGTGGGTCAGAACCTCAAGTTTTGCCGTCATGGTTGGGGCTATGGTTGCTTCTACTCGGGGCCACTTCTTGGCCTTAGAGGGCCCAGCGATTGCTGGGTTAGGGTGTTTCTTCCCCATGGTGGCTTCAGCTGTGGCCTTGGGGTTGATCCTCTGACCCTACTTGTCGACTTGAATGATGGTTTGCTTGGTGCACACCGTTTTCTGAAAAGATTAGATAAGGAAATTAGATGAAAAAGAATCATTTGATCAAAATTCTGGTTACCCGATACCGAGAGTTAGGAAAAAGGGGTGCCGCCCGATATGGGTTGGGAAATATACGTGGGATCTGGTATTGGGTCGGGCCCTTAGGAATCTTGGCATGCGATACGTAAGTGCTCTTGTATATTGAGAAACCCGACACACTTTTCAAACAATACTCAAGATAACTGATATCAGGTACAATGGAAGACGACGCACTCATTAAAGTTCGTAGTAGAGAAGCATGATAATGATGCGTGATAAGGATGTGCGATAAGTGTGTCGTGTGATACGTGTGTCGAGCAACATGTTTGAAAGCTCGGAAAACACTCTGAATGATAAGGTCACCGACGCGTGCTCAAAGTCATACCCGACAGAGATGTGTGGTTCATCGTGTCATGTGATACTCGTGTCACACGTCACAGGCATACGACTGATGCAAAAATAAATGATAGGAAAGCCGACACGGTTTGATGCGATAGCTGAAAAACTCGATACGTGTTAAAGGTTCTTCACGACACATGCAAGAACACGATACAATTAAAGCGTTATTGGTGCGGGATACGGATGGTCAATACAGTCTGTACGACACACAAGGTTACGCGACACAGGTGGGTGTGTCACAAGTTTTTACCTTGTTAGGCAAGAAGACTAGGAACATGACACTAAAGGTCGATAGGCTGGGAAACTAGCACGTGAGCTAAGCTAGCATGAGGTTGCATGATACGAGAGTGAAAGCTTTGGTAACTTTGGTAACCTGACACGATTAATCTCGAGCTGTTATATAGCCATCCGTGAGCGGGGTTTAAAAGGTAAAAATGGGGACACATGTCACACATGCACACGAATCGCCTTCCAAAGAAAGGTAAAATCCATCTAATCACGTCGCATCGTGTCATGAAGCTTTTGAGAAGGCAGTGTATCACCCGATAGATGTGTCAGGCAGCACACATGGGTTGCCCGATATGCATTGCTCGATATGCCCCTTGAGTGCCATGGGCTTGCGTGATATATGCGTCACGCGGTTCAGGTAAGAACCGAGCGATGCATTGGGTGATATGGCTAGGCATTCTACTTGTCTGACAGGCCTCTACAAAATTGGGTAAACTTGAGAGATGCAGTCACGTGATACACACCCAACATGGTTTGGGCAACACACAAGCCCATCATGCTGAGCAAAAAGGTAGGATATCATGCATGCCTGACATGCTAAAAATCAAAGAACTAAGTGAGAACTTAGTGAGGATGAAAACCAAGAATTAAAAGACACTCAGTATGTAAAACATCACTGGCTTAGGTGTGAACCTCAGCCTCAACTAGTATTACACACCAAGGTGATACAACTAAGTCGGTGACCCAAAAAATGAGAGAGTCTGTGCATGTGGCACATGCACAGACTCGAGCCTTATTACAATGAGAGTGTTCATAACGTTTATTGAAGGAAAAGGAAATAACATCCTATTCTAGGAAAGTAAAACTCGGGCTGCCTCCTGAGGAGCACTGTGGTTTCTGTCGTTAGCTCAACATCCTCAAATCTTACTATGCTTCTTTGGTAGGTGCAGCTTCGGGATCATTCAGGGGAAACTTGGACCTCCTTATGAAAGCTTCATCTTCGTAGAACCTTTTTACTTGGTTGCCGTTGACTGGGAAGACCTTCGTAGGGTCATCTTTGTCATATATCTTCATCATTCCTGACAGGTACATCATTGCTACTACGAACGGTTCGTACCACCTAGTCTGTAGTTTCCCTGGAAACAGTCGAATAGAAGATTTAAACAACAAAACTTTGTCACCGTCCTTGACGTCTTTCTTTCGTAGGTGGGAATCATGCCAGACTTTTGTCTGCAGCTTGTAGATTCTTGCATTCTCGTAGGCGTAAAGCCTAAGTTCTTCATGTTCTTGGAGCTGGAGGAACCTCTTCTTTCCGGCTAGGGACAGATCCATGTTGAGACATTTAATGGCCCAAAATGCCTTGTGCTCCAACTCAAAAGGTAGATGACATGCTTTCCCGTATATCAGGCGATAAGGTGTGGTACCGAGTGGCATCTTGTATGCTATTTTGTATGCCTAGAGAGCATCATCTAGATTGGCTGACCAGTCTTTCTCAGACTTCCCAACTATTTTCTCCAGGATCGGTTTGATTTGCCAGTTAGAAACTTCAACTTGACCAGATGTCTGTGGATGGTATGGTGTGGCAACTTTGTGTCGAACGCCATATCTGCGCAGAAGTGACTCAAATTGCTTCTTAGCAAAGTGATATCCACCATCATTGATAACTATTCTTGGAACTCCAAACCTTGGGAAGATGATCTTAGTAAAGAATTTTATAACTGCCTTAACATCACATGTGGTGGTGGGTATGGATTCTACCCACTTGGAGATGTAATCCACCACAATAAGAATGTACTTGAAATTGTACAATGAAGGGAAAGGTCCCATGTAGTCTATTCCCCATACGTCAAAGATTTCAACTTCAATCCATTCAACCATGGACATCTTGTTCCTATGGGAAATATTCCCGGTCTTTTGACACTCATTGCAGGTTTTGACAAAAGGCATGAGCATCCTTGAAAAGAGTGGGCCAATAAGAGCCGGAGTGGAGAACCTTGATTGCAGTTCTCTCAACACCTAGGTGCCCTCCATAGGGGGAGGAATGACACTCAAACAAGATCTTTGGGGCTTCGTCTTCGGGTATACACCTCCTGTATAAGCCATCAGTGCAATGCCTGAACAACAGGGGGTCATCCCAGTAATAGTTCTTCAGATCGAAGAAGAACTTCTTCTTCTGATTGTAAGACGTTTCTGGGGGTAGTTGTTTGTAGGCCAGATAGTTACAGAAATCAGCATACCATGGCCCTTCAGGATTGGCCATCTGGGCAGCATAGATTGCTTCATCTGCATAACTTTCATTTATCAGCAGCAGGTGGTCACCTTCCACCCTGATCCTTGATAGGTGGTCAACGACCACATTCTTAGAACCTTTCTTGTCTATTATCTCATGATCAAACTCTTGTAGGAGCAATGCCCAACACAACAACCTAGGCTTAACGTCTTTCTTTTTCATTAAGTATTTGATTGCTTCGTGGTCGATGTGAACAATCACCTTAGAACCCACGAGATAAGATCGAAACTTATCAAATTCATAGACAATTGCTAACATTTCTTTCTCAGTGGTGGTGTACTTTATCCGTGCTTCGTCTAACGTTTTACTTGCATAGAAAATCACATGGTACTTTTTATCTTTCTTTTGCCCAAGGACTGTGCCTATGGCAAAATCACTAGCGTCACACATAAGCTCAAAGGGTAGATTCCAGTCGGGGGACTAAAGAATGGGTTTGAAGACCAAAACATCCTTCAAAGTGGAGAACGCTATCAGGCACTCATATGTGAAATCAAATTTCACATCCTTCATCAACAGATTTGACAAAGGCTTTGCAATCCTCGAGAAATCTTTGATAAACCTTCGGTAGTAACTGGCATGTCCCAAGAAACTTCTGACTCCTATTATAGACATGGGTGGAGGAAGCTTTGCTATCACCTCCACCTTAGATTGGTCAACTTCAATGCCTTTACTGGACACCTTATGTCCCAAAACTATCCCTTCCTTAACCATAAAATGGCACTTTTCCCAATTAAGGGTGAGACTCTGTTCTTCACCTCTCCTCATTACTAAAGACAGGTTATTTAGGCAATCGTCAAAAGAGCTTCCATAAACACTGAAGTCATCCATAAAGACTTCCACCTTATCTTCCAGGAAGTTTGCAAAAATGGCATCCATACACCGCTGAAAGGTTGCATGTGCATTGCAGAGCCCAAAGGGCATTCTCCTAAAAGCAAAAGTCCCATAGATGCACGTGAAGGTAGTCTTCTCATGGTCATCTGGTGGATGGGGGATATGATAGAACCCCAAATACCCATCCAACCAGTAAAAGTAAGAGTGGTGGGCTAGGTGCTCAAGCATCTGGTCGATCAATGGGAGAGGGAAGTGGTCCTTCTGAGGGGCGGCGTTCAACTTTCTATAATCTATGCACATCCACCAGCCGGTGATGGTCTTAGTGGCAACTTCGAATCCATTATCTCCCTTAATCAACGTTATGCCTCCCTTATTTGGAACTACCTAAATGGGACTCACCCATGTGCTGTCGCTAATGGCGTAAATGATTCCTGCGACACAGAGCTTCACAACTTCCTTGCTGACCACCTCTCACAACTTTTCATTCAACTTTTGTTGCGACTGGGCGTAAGGCTTGGAATTTTCTTCTAGATGGATCATGTGCATACACATAGAAGGGTTGATCCCCCTTAGGTCTCTAATCGAGCAACCTAGGGATTTTTTCCATAGCTTTAGTTCCTCAAGCAGTTGTTCTTTCTGATTGTCAGTCAGCTCTGAGTTGATGATGACTAGATTCACCCTTTCTTCATCCAAGAAACAATACTCCAAACCTTTCGACAAAAGATTCAGCTCGGGCATGGTCTCCTCTTTTTGTTCTTCAGCAGGATCACTCCATAGGGTAGCATACATCACTGTCTCCACCAGGTCTTCTGCTTCAGACGGATCTTCAGCTTCCAGAAATGCTAGGAGTTCCTTCACTTCTGGGTCCTCGACCACCTATGCTTCGCCAGCTAAAGCGAGCATCAACGGGTCTACCATAGATTTTTCTTCCCTTACTTCATCGCAGAGCTGCTGATAGCTTTCGATGAAATAAGAGGACTCAAAGTAAGAGGGGGTTTCATACAATCACAGATGTTGAAGTCGATGTGTTCTCCTCCAACTCTGATTGTTATCATTCCTGCCTCCACGTCAATGAGTGCTCTTCTAGTTGCAAGGAAGGGTTGCCCGAAGATAATGGGGCAGCTAGGATCTTCCAAAGTGTCAATCAAAATGATGTCATAGGGTATAAAGAACCACCCAACTCTAATGGGCATGTCTTCGAACACTCCAACAGATCTGGTGAAGGTGTGATCGGGAAGCTGAATTCTCATATTGGTACTCACCATATCGGTGAGTCCTAGCCTTTTTGTAAGGGACAAGGGCATTAAGCTGATACTTGCTCCCAGGTCTGCCAGACCTTTGTGGGTTATGTTGTCCCCAACCTGAAAGGGGATGACAAAAGTGCCAAGGTCTTTCTTATTAGAAGGCATACTTGCCTTGATAAAAGAACTGGACATTTGTGCTAGCTTCACAGTTTCAACGTATTCTCCTCTTTTCTTTCTTGAGATCAAGCCTTTTAGAAACTTTGTGTATGTGGGCATCTCCTCGATAGCATCCACGAACAGGATGTCAAGGTGCAACTTCTTTACTGTAGCCATGAACTTCTTGTACCTCTTCTTCGATTATGCCTTTACCAGCTTGTGCGGGAAAGGTAAGCGAGGTGCATACCTATCTGGATGCTCCTTGGAAGTTGTGTTGTCATCTCCTCTAGCTGTTACTTTCTTCAGCTTCATGGGTACTTCTTTTGATTCCTTGGGGTTAACATCCTCAACTAATGATGTCACCACTTTTGCTCTCTTCTCAACCGCTGGCTGCACCACTGTGCCTGACCTTAAGATGGCCATCTTTGTAGTTTCGTTCCCACATGGATTCACCTCGGTACTGGAGGGAAAACACCCTACTTGGCGGTTGATACTCTAGGCTAGGCTTTCCATCTACTGGTCAATCTGCTTGTTATGCTGTTGTAGCTCTCCAATCTGAGTCGAAAAACCTCCAATCTGTTGTTGCATCAACTTGAGCAAGGCTGTGCTGTCCACAAAGCTTTTATGCAGCTTTTCATTTCGATCATTCCACTTCTTAGCAAAAGACATCAACTCTGTCATCATCGTCGGTCGTTGTGGCTGGCCCTGCTAGAAACTTCTCTGCTATGGGAACCCTGCTTGGCGTTGCTGATTTAGCGGTCCTCACGAAGAAGTTTCACCCACCAGCTGGTGAGACTTTTTAGCTACGCTGGTGTTCCCGTATGAAAAACCAGGGTGATCATGGTGCTGATACTGGATGTAGCTTACATTCTCTGTGTTGTCTTCATTTGGTTCACCTTGAGTGGCCGTGTGTGGATAGAAGTCAGACAGGTGGTCTGGCTCCCCATAAGTGGCACAACTTCTCACTACTTCTTGCCAGAATTTTCCCTTATATCCCTGTTCCTTTAAGGTTTGGACGTCAATAACTATATTGTCCAACTTAGCCTCTAATGCTTCCATTGCCTTCAATTCTCCAGGAGTTGTGTGGCTCATTGTCTCTCTGTCATACTCACTATCCTACTGGTTCGTGGTCATATTGTCTATAATCTCTCTGGCCCTTTGAGCACTTAGTCCCAAGAAATCACTGCCAGCTGCATCATTCAGGGATTTCCTTTCTTCGGCGTACAACCCGTCATAGAAAGTAGTGATAAGTTTGGGCTCAGAAAAAACATGGTGGGGGCACTCCCTCTGATAGCCTTGGAACCTCTCCCAGGTCTCATGCAGGTTCTCTGAGACTTTCTATGAGTACCTTGTTATCTTATTCTTGCATTTGATCGATCTCTCTATAGAGAAGAACTTGGCGATAAATGCATTGGCTAGATGTTCCCAATCGGGGAGGCTTCCATCCTGTAGACTTATATACCACTCCAAGGCTTTGTCTATTAGAGATAAGGGGAAGCACTAGGTATAAATGTGAGATAGTGGGACCCTATTATTCTTAAAAGTTTTACAAGTTCTCTTGAACATTGTAAGGTGGTTGTACGGGTTCTCTTCAATGGTATTCCCTCCAAACCAGTTGTGCTGCAACAACTGGAGGAAAGCAGGCTTAAACTTAGAGTTGGCAACATCGAGTGGTTGCTCAACTACTGGATTTCTCTCTTCATTTTCCCTGACTTGGACAAATGAGCACAGGTACTGAGCTTTGGGAGTCTGCTCAGCCATGGCCTGTTAGACACAGGGATGGCTTGAAAAGGTGAAGGAGTATCTGGAAAGAAGGTGTGAAAGTGTGAGTGTGTTGTATGAATCATGTGCAGTAAATATTTGCAATATTATATGCATATATACAAGGTGTTTGGCAAAGTGAAAGTAAAGCTCGAGTTCATAGAATGGTATTCATTGCCGATCCCCAACAATGATGCCAAAAAGTTGACAAGCCTTAAACGTGGGTCCAAAAATGGAGACATGTCTAGGTCATCATACTTTAGAAGATTTATAATACCCGAATGGTTAAGACTCCTACAACTCGCACAAGGTCGAAGTAGTTTGGGGTCGAACACATGGATTGGAAGAATAGCGCTTCAGAAATCAAGTTTTACTTGTCTAAGCATGTCAAAAAGTTGAAGGATAAAGTTTGAGAAAGAATTATAAAGAATCAAACTAAAATCCTATCTCCAAGGGGAGCTACCAGAAGGATTAAGATTTGGGGGTTTAACAATTTTTATCGAAGTTTTTAAATAAAGGAAAATGAGGAGATAAGACTGTTTTTGGAGTAGAGCACAAAGGAAGAAAACTTAATCGTAACAAGTGGCGAAGGCCCACATCCCACACCTTCTTATCTCAAAGAAGGTGCCAACTAGCCATGCACTAAGTTCCCTCTCTCAAGGGTACCAGACATAGACTGGAGAGGAAAGATAGGCTGGGGCAGCCCTGATTCTGGGTACTCTCATAAACCTGAATCAGACCAAGCTCTAGATTTTACGACATCCCTCTCTCAAAGGAGTCAAAACAAGAAACACAATTCGATAGCTAGTCAAAAGCGTGATCCAGAAAGAAGAATCTAGAACTCAGATGCTATAAAGAAATAATCCAACAAAAAGGAGCCATACACAAAACAATATGAGATAAACTCCACTGATTCCCATAATAATAAAGAGATAAAAAGGTTTAGTTACAATGCAGTAGTAAAATGAAGGTAAAGTGCTATAAATGGAAGATAGGTATTAGTCTCCTTGATTTAGAAGATTGAAGTACATAGAAGTAGACACTTAAGGTAATGCTATCTGGTACCAGGTAAGGCCATATCGGGATACACCCATGTCGAGTTCTTGACCGTGTCGGGTTGTGAACTGTGACGGGTAAGGGGCATATCGGGATAGGACCTCTACTTGATATGGTCGCGTCGGGCTGCTGGCTGTGTTGGGCTACAGCCGTGATAGGTATAGACCATACCGGGTTGGGTACTATGTCGGGTTAGGATACATATCAGGTAAGCATTATCTTAAGTCTCTTAGGTCCCTCATATCGGGTATAGGTGGGAGAGCCGTCTCCGGTTGAAGCCCAGATAGGATCCTGACATGTTGAAGTAGCCTTGAGGGTCATGTCGCGTTGCTTACAGCTATCAGAATGGTTCCTAAGTGAACTCCTCCCATCCCTCTCAAGTCAGGGATGTTCTCACCTAGTATCACCCGATAGGCTCTGGAACTTGACACACTAGATCCTGTGCTTTAAGAATTAGCTCTCGTAGGGTCCGACCCGTCCCATTGTAGGCTTGTAGCTGCTATTTATAGGCAGTGGGCTGGTGGGAGTTGGAACTCTTATTGGGACACATGTCCTCTGTCTGGCACCATTCGTGTGGCTTTAGAGGGACCCATACGTCTATCTCCTGGCACGCATTGTCGGGCCATCAGTCGTTTCAGGCAGGAATCTTAGCGGCCTGCTGCACCGAGGGGTAGCCATATCGTGTAATCATCATCGTTGGCTGGGAGAACCATGATGAGTAAGGAACCCTATTGGGTAAAGAGCTATAGTGGCCAGGGATCCCGCACGACACACCCGCGTCAGGTTGCTGTCGTATCAGGCAACGACTGTGACAGGTAAGGGGGTGTGTCGCCTCACATGCTACTGGGCCGGGATGGGTACTTCATTGTGTTGGCTAAATTGACATCAGTATAATCCCTTTGTTTTGATGATGACAAACATTTCATTCTTGTGAATCTAACGTGCTACTTGAGTATGCAGGAATAAGGCGGATGACAAATATTGGAAGATCTATATGCTAAAATTGCTTTAAGTCATGAATGTAATCAAATGTAAAACTTGTACAAGTATATAATGTACAAGTACTTAGACATCATGTAAATCAAGCGTTAGATCTTCCCTAAACAATCACAACACTTAGATAGGTCATCCCCTAAAATAGTGTCACATCTGCACACTCATACACACACTTAGTACTTAGTTTAAAATGTTGAAACAAGGTCATTCTCGGTCGACAAACTCCTCGACCGAGACACTCTCGGTCGACAAATTCCTCGACTGAGATTGACCCAAGTAGTCGTTAGATCCAGTAGACAAGGTGGTTGGGAGTTGGAAATGAATGTTGTAAACACTTGCTCCAGGACGTCCATCGGTCGACAAATCTTCGACCGAGAAGGACTCTCGATCGACAAATTGTCGACCGAGATGAGTTCTGTCTGCACTTTTCCGAATTAATTAACTAGCCATTGTTAAAGCAACTAATGGTTACCTAACAACTAGTTAAGCACTAAGAACCCCCTAGAAAGTGTCTAGAACATCCTTAAGCACTTGTAGGTCATTCCTATAAATAGGACCTGCCTTAGGACACCTAAACTCACTCATATACACTTGTGCTATACTTGAGCTTATACTTGCAATTGGCAATCTGTTTTGAGCAATTGAGCAACACTAGCATTGGTCACTCATTCCCTTGCTCTAAATTTGTGTCCTATAGGCTATCATCTCCTATCCACTAAACCTACACTTCAATATTCATTGGTTAGGAGATCTATACGCTTGATATAGGCAAATCAAGCCTTGAGCTACAAGTGGTATTGTAATTTCTATTTTTCCTTCTTGTTCCTTATTATCTTTTGTATTCTCCTTGCTACTCCTAGGGTTGGAGGCTGCAGATTGGAGAAGGTTCTTCTCGGTGGAGAAGGTGGACTTCGGACTACTTCAAGAAGGCTGTTGCAACAGGAAGCTACTTCAAGAGGAAGGCTACTTCAAGGGGGAGCTTGAAGTTTCTTCAAGAAGGCTGCTTCAAGGTTGGTGCAACTACTTCTAGGTGAAGGATGTTCGAAGGGTTTGGTGAAAGAATTGTAATTTTATGTAATATCCTTGCGAGGTAATAAAATTTAATTCTTTCAAAATCCTGGTTAGGTAAGCAACCGGGTAGTGGATTGACTGCCTTAGTATTTTCTAAGGTTGGAACCACTCTAAATCCTTGTTCCCTTGTCCAATATTCTTGAGGTTGGTTGTTTGAGTTAAAATACTTTAAAATATCCATAAAACCCTATTCATCCCCCTCTAGTGGTTTTTCAATTGGTATCAGAGCAGGCTTCAAGGAGCTCTAATCGAGTCTTGAAGAATGAAGGGTGGTGGTGTCTACAACCGGAAGCAAAGGAAAAGCATGGACCAATCTTCAACAAGTTACAGTTGGTGCTTAGGAACAAGCCACACAACAATTAGTTGTCCATGGAGAGAAAAGAAGGAAGAGGTGCACAAAAATTGCCTCATTGCTACAACCAATGAAGAAGAAGAAGAGGTAAGCCTTCTTGATTTATCAAAAGAAGAGCTAATTGCTAGTCTTGAAGAAACACATAATAAGTATATTGAGTGCAAGAAGAAATTAAAGAAGTCTAATAAAGCAAATGATGAGTTACATGCTAAACTTCTTGCTCTCACATCTGAAAATGAAGATTTGTATGCTAAATTAAATGATCTTGGATTTGAAAAAGATAGCATTATTTCTAAAAATCATACTTTGAAATCATCTCTAAGTGATTGTAATGTGAAGATTTTTACTCTAGAAACAAATTACGATCTTCTATCTCAAGAAAAGGTTGGATTACTTGCAAAGTTAAATGATCTTCAAAAACAACCTGTTTTGTGTACACATCTAGATTATGATATCATTGTGAAAGAAAGAGACTCTTTATCATCTAATATAGATCAAGAAAAGTTAGATATCAAAAAGAGAATGGATGATATTGTTAAGTTGCAACAAGAAATTAGTAGTTTGAATAACAATGATACCCTTGATAAAATTTTAAATAATCCTTTGTATCAAATTGGAAGGAGAGGACTAGGTTATAATCCTAAAGGAAAATCTTATCAAAAACCTAGTTGGAGAAAGATACAAGTACTAGAAAATCAATCTATGTATGTACCTAAAGGCAAACATACATATGTACCCAAGAGCAACCTAGAATAAAATCATAGAAAGAGATATGAGGTTGATTCCATATGTTGTCATTATTGTTTGCATCTTGGACATTACTCTTTATCATGTCCCTACAAGAAAAAGGATGTTGAGTTAGTATGGGTTCCAAAACCCCCAAACTAAATGGATAAAATTAAGTTGAGATATGACCAAAGACTTTAAGTTGTATATCTCTATGTCTATCTCAACTTAACATAATAGGACACCAAGTTTCCAAATATACATCTTAAACTACTTATTTTAGTTTGGATTCTCAAAATGTATATGATTAGTTGAGATTGAACCTAAATGTTGCTTTGATATTTAAATATCTCAACTAAATCGAGATTTAACTTTCATATTCTTATTTTACTTAGAAACAATTACTGAAAACAATTCTGAAATAGTACAGAAACTTTCTCGGTCGAGAAACTGTTCGACCGAGAATAGTGTAGGTCGAGAAATAGTCGACCGAGCAGGTTCCTATTTTCAAGTTTGCAATAAATCTGAACCTGTTTTAACTAATCTAGTTTGCTATCAATTTGTTATTAATGATTTAATATGCAAATCATGAATAAATCTTGGAGATCATCTTTGAAACAAGACATATTGATCTTTTTTCATCATGATTTAAGGTATAATATTATGAATATGAAATCCTTAAACATCTTGCAAAAGTATTATATGAAGACTGATTTTTGAACAAACCTTATTCATTGATTGAAAAAGTTTATTAAACTTGTTCATTTACATTGTTTGTCTTAAAATTGAAAATCCATGAATCATGAATGAGATTATTTTGATTTACTGAAAATATGAACCATGATTAGTTTAATCAAGGAAATTACTGTTTTATCATAATCCACATGGTTTTTCCTAAGTATTACTTGGTCTATCTATGTAGGAACCATGCGTATTAAAATTTAAATGGTCATAATCATTGTATTTCATTAAGTTATATACTTCCATCTTAATCAATGTATTGTGTATAAACTTCTACTGTTCTATCATATTTATTGTGCCATAATCATTATGTTTTCATTGGTTTACAATAATCTTTGATCCATATATACAAACCATGAATTTTGATCATTGTGATTCAGCTCATGTGAAGATGCTATTTTGCATAAACAGTTAAACTTCATGGCACAAATGCATTTTAAATTGAAAATCTGCAGAAATTATACTTCACATATAAATGTTCAAATTGGAAATCTGCAGAAATTGCCTCTTGGTTGAAATCAAGTTTAACCAAGGGGCGCTATGGTCAAAGTCAAGGTCGACCTAAAATAAGCTTGACAAAATGCTCATTTGTACATCATTTTATTGCACTTAATCTTAGTATCTTGATTCAAAATGTGTTTATCATAATTTTAGTGCATAACTCTCATAAAAGGTCAACTTATTATGATCTAATATTTATTGTGACCTTAGAATCCTTAAAACATCTTGAATATAAGATTAAGGGGGAGCTCACAAAAACTATCTTGACTATAAGATTAAAAAGGAGCTTACAAAATTTCTGAGAACGCCATAAGAAAAGATGAAACTTGTTATGACCTTAGTATTTTTAATATTGGTTATGAAAATAAAGGAATATAAATTTCATGAATGTGATATATCTTGTTCTTAATGGAATTCTCTAAACAAATCTGGGCTTAACATCCCGTGCATTTGGTTAGAGATACTTTTCATGTACTCTACTATAAGTCTAAAAAGATCTCATATCATTTCAAGGCTTAACATCCTTTGCAAATGATTGAGAAATAAATTGTGGCTAAATTCGACAATAAATGGTTTACATTTATATTAATCCCTATTTTTAAAACTGAATATCTTATTAAGGGGGAGCATCTAATTATCAAATTAAGGGGGAGAAATAAAAAGTCATACTAAATGATTATCTTGGATATCTTTTTGAAATGACAAAGGGGGAGAAATAATATAAAATAAAAACATAAAATAAAATGAGTTTCATAATATCTCGGCCAGCACACACTTGCAAAACAAGAATGGCTACAAAAGGTAAACTTCAAGTATGAAACTCATATGATTTATATTTCCTTTTAGGAAATGTTTGTCATCTTCAAAAAGGGGAAGATTGTTGGCTAAATTGACATTAGTATAATCCCTTTGTTTCGATGATGACAAACATTTCATTCTTTTGAATCTAACGTGCTACTTGAGTGTGTAGGAATAAGGCGGATGACAAATACTTGGAAGATCTATATGCTAAAATTGCTTTAAGTCATGAATGTAATCAAATGTAAAAACTTGTACAAGTCTATAATGTACAAGTACTTAGACATCATGTAAATCAAGCGTTAGATCTTCCCTAGCCAGTCACAACACTTAGATAGGTCATCCCCTAAAATAGTGTCACATCTGCACACTCATACACACACTTAGTACTTAGTTTAAAATGTTGAAACAGGGTCATTCTCGGTCGACAAACTCCTCGACCGAGACACTCTCGGTCGAAAAATTTCTCGATCGAGATTGACCCAAGTAGCTGTTAGACCCAGCAGACAAGGTGGTTGGGAGTTGGAAATGAACGTTGTAAACACTTGCTCCAGGACATCCCTCGGTCGACAAATCTTCGACCGAGAAGGACTCTCGATCGACAAATTGTCGACCGAGATGAGTTCTGTCTGCACTTTTTAGAATTAATTAACTAGCCATTGTTAAAGCAACTAATGGTTACCTAACAGCTAGTTAAGCACTAAGAACCCCCTAGAAAGTGTCTAGAACATCCTTAAGCACTTGTAGGTCATTCCTATAAATAGGACATGCCTTAGGACACCTAAACTCACTCATATACACTTGTGCTATACTTGAGCTTACACTTGCAATTGGCAATCTATTTTGAGAAATTGAGCAACACTAGCATTGACCACTCATTCCCTTGCTCTAAATTCGTGTCCTATAGGCTAGCATCTCCTATCCACTAAACCTACACTTCAATATTCATTGGTTAGGAGATCTATACGCTTGATATAGGCATATCAAGCCTTGAGCTACAAGTGGTATTGTAATTTCTATTTTTCCTTCTTGTTCCTTTTTATCTTTTGTATTCTCCTTACTACTCCTAGGGTTGGAGGCTACGGATTGGAGAAGGTTCTTCTCTGTGGAGAAGGTGGACTTCAGACTACTTCAAGAAGGCTGTTGCAATGGGAAGCTACTTCTAGAGGAAGGCTACTTCAAGGGGGAGCTTGAAGTTACTTCAAGAAGGCTGCTTCAAGGTTGGTGCAACTACTTCTAGGTGAAGGCTGTTAGAAGGTTTTGGTGAAAGAATTGTAATTTTATGTAATATCCTTGCGAGGTAATAAAATTTAATTCTTTCAAAATCCTGGTTGGGTAAGCAACCGAGTAGTGGATTGACTGCCTTAGTATTTTCTAAGGTTGGAACCACTCTAAATCCTTGTCCCCTTGTCTAATATTCTTGAGGTTGGTTGTTTGATTTAAAATACTTTAAAATATCCATAAAACCCTATTCACCCCCCTCTAGTTGTTTTTCACATTGCTGATGGGCCTGAAGGCCCCATTAATGCTCTTTTTGTGGAAAGATAAGAGAAACTCTACAAAAGATAGGAAATATTATTAGGAGCACAGTGGGCATTGTTTCTTTACACCATATATGATAAAACTAAGAGGAAGTTAGGTTTGGAGGCTATTTTGATAGTAGAATATAAGCTCTAGCAGCCATAAAATGGGTGTTATCAGTCATCTAAATAGTACTTTGGAGGTACAAAGAGATAGGTTTTATATAGCACAATGACAACAATAATGCTGACATTCACATCAGAGTACTACTACATCTAAGTCGAGGGAACAATCAAAGTCATACAAGTTTCTGAGTAAGGGTAGAGTTATATATATAACTTCCTTTGTATGGAGTGTATACATAAATATCGATATATGTGACATAGCCATCTGGGCCACATTCCTCTCCTCAAAAATGTGTTTCCATTGTAACCTACTTGGACACCTAAGGATGATTTGTCCACAGTGGAATCAAGAGGTGTCTTAGAAGTAGAGGTATAACTAGAAGGGCTTGCAAAAATATAGTGGAGGTGATGGAGGATGTGGCCAAACTTTACATGAAGAAGTAAAAGGCAAGGAAGATTACAAGAAACAACTAGATTATATGCTATGAGTCAGCCATAGGAGTTGTCAACCCACATGTCATGACAAGTTAGATTGAAAATATTTTTTCAGACTTATCTATGTATAAACATGTATCTCTTTT
Organism: Alisma plantago-aquatica; assembly: GCA_963693085.1. NCBI lineage: Eukaryota > Viridiplantae > Streptophyta > Magnoliopsida > Alismatales > Alismataceae > Alisma > Alisma plantago-aquatica. The sequence goes on along the minus strand of OY856413.1, from coordinate 75,364,795 downwards.
GGTTGACCCAGTGGGGTGCACTCATCTATCAACATAGAGGTGATTGTATGCTATAACTTTCATTTAGCGGTGGAGCTAATCATCTATTTCTTGAAACCCCTTTGGTTGGGTCCCACCATTTTGTGAGAGGTGTGCCCATCTTGTGTTCTTGTTTTCACAAAATGCATCATTCAAATAGACCTTACTCCACTTGATAAGCATGGGTTTGATGTGATCCTTGGGATGGATACCCTAGACAAGTTTGATGTGGTGTCATATTGTGAATCCAAGGTTGTAGATTTTAGGTATGGCAATGCAACTTAGACTTTCCAAGGTGGTTAAAATATTCTCCCTACAAGTCTTTTTCAATGAATATAGAGTAGAAGTTGATGAGGCAAGGTTGTGAAGCTTTCTTGGCACACATGGTAGATACTAAGGAGGTGAGTCCTAGTATCAGAGATGTATGCATGGTGCATGAGTATCAAGATGTTTTTCCTGAGGATTTTCTAGGTGTTCCACCCCCTAGAGAGATTGGCATTGAGATCAATTTGGTTCCCATCACACAACCCATAACACAACCACCTTATGATGACACCTACATAGATGAAATAGTTGAAGAAATAACGTCAAGAGTTTTTGGGTAAGGGCTTTATACAATCAAACGTCTCCTTGTGGTGCTCTGGTGCTATTCTCTGAGAAGAAGGATGCTTCTATGAGGTTATGTATATATTTTTGATAGTTGAATAAGGTTATAATGAAGAGAAAATATCCCTTACCAAGATTGATGATATCTTTGATCTGATGAAGAGTGTCACAATATTTTCTAAGGTGTTTGAGGTTAGGAACCTAAGACAACCTTCATGACTAGGTATGGTCACAATGAGTTTGTGGTTATTCCATTTTGGCTGACCAATGCACTAGAAGCTTTAATGAATCTAATGAACATAATGTTCAATAAATTTCTAGACCAGTTTGTGGTGTTTTTTTGATGACATCTTGATCTACTCCTAAGGATAGGAGAAATATGAGAAGAATCTTTGTCTGACCTGAGGGTTGTTGAGGCATCATCAACCGTATAAAAAGTTCAACAAGTGTGAATTTTGGCTGATAGAGGTGTATTTTCTTAGTCATGTCATATCTAGAAATGGGATTTGTATAGATCCCAAGAAAGTTAAGTTGGAACTGATGTGGGAGCAATCAAAGACATCAAATGAGATGTACAATTTTCTTTCCTTAGCTAGTTACTATAGACAATTTATTAAGGACTTCAGTGCTATAGCCTTTCCATTAACTAGACTAATCGAGAAAGATGTACCCTTTGTACGGACAACAACATGTAAAAGTAGTTGTTAACTGTTGAGAAAAGAGTTGACATCAACTCTAGTGTTAGTTTTCCTAGATCTTACGAGAGGTTTCATAGACTTTTGTGATGCATCAAAAAATGGGCTTGGGTGCATGTTAATGTAGGACAAACATGTAATCTCTTTTGCTTCTCATCAGATCAACAAGCATGAAGAGAATTACTCGAGATATGACATAGAATTAGCATAAATGGTTATAGCTTCAAAAGATCTATAGAAATTATCTTTATGGGGAGAAACTCTATATCTTCAAAGATCACATGAATCTTTAGTGTCTCTTTTCTAAGCAAGAGTTGAACATGAGATAGAGGAGATGGCTTGAAATGGACAATATGGTATAGTATCTAACAAGAAAGGCAAATGTGTTGGCCAATGCATTAAGCAGAAGGTTATTTCTATATTCAATTGATCAAGAAAAGTTGTATTCTTGGCATGCTTCAAGAGAGACATGCCATTGTCTCTACATTTAATGAGTGTACAATGGAGGTTTCCTAGGAGGTCTGTTTACTCAGCTAAAGGTCAAACTGACATTGATCCAACATATCAAAGATGTGCATTAATATGATATTTTGATATAGAATATTATGTCAGATGTTGGTTGTAGGAAACATGATAGGTTCCATGGGTTAGATGATGAGGAAGTGTGATATCACAACAAGGTGGTAGTTCCTGAATCTAGAAATTTGGGGAAGTTGGTGCTTGAGGAGGCACATTTCTCAATGTATGTGATCCATCCAAGCAATACAGAAATCTTCCACAATATGAAGGACTTATATCAGCGACCATGATTGAAGCACGATGTAGCAGATTTTGTGGTGAGCATGTAGGGACACTCTTAGAAATCTTCTTCCAAAAGGAAAAAAGTTTTATGAGAGTTGTTTCATGGATCTACAAGAGTTTACTTGGGTTCTCCCAATAAATGAATGTGTCTATGTGGACCTTGTTCATGGATTAACAACAATGTTCAAAATCTATATTTGCCTCCAACATTTGAACAATCTCTTCCTTTTGTGTATGTCATCGCCAATCCCTTTGGTTGCATCTACTAATTCAGAACTTAATACCAATTCCAGAGTGTAAGTGGGATCATGCGACCATGGATTTTTTGGTTGGATTTCCTAGGACTGCCAAGGGTTATGATTACATCTAAGTGGTCATTGATCAATTAACTAATCCACTTTTTACTCATTAAGATTACCTAAAATGTAGAAACATTGGCACAAATATACATGGATGAGATATTTGTTTTGTATGGTGTTCCTAAAACTATACCTATTGCCAACCTTGCTTTAACCCAAGTCGTGTGAAGAAATCCAATAGAATCTAGGTATCCTTAGATCTTATATAGGTTGCTAGAGAGGCTTCATAACAACTAGCTAGTGGTTTGAGTGGTACACCTCAAACTAACCAGGGCATAATAAAATGTGTAACTCAGTCATGTAGTATATCTATTTAGGTTTAATAATTGAAGAACGTCGATACAATTTGATGTGAATTTACTTCATGTAAGATATATTTATTGCATCTATACACTTTATGTGTATTCAATTTGAATTCAATATGATTATGGTGAAGTGATACTTCTTGATATACAACTTGCCCAGTCAAACTAATTTCTACATGCTTTGCTTAACTATTATAAAATTGGTAGGAAGTACATGATGTTTCATCTGTTATATCATATCACTAGGACTGGGGGTCCAACTCTGTGGTTCTCCACATCTTTTAGGTGATTAATTGAGCTTCCAAGGTTTATGTGGTGAGGACCAGGCTTTTAGAGGAGATTAACTTGGAGGTAGGTGATATTTTGTGTGATAACCAAGAGATATGTAATATTTGTGTGTTCAGATTACCCAGTCCTAGAGTCGTCCATGTACTCTTAGGTATGAGGAGGTAAGTGTTATAAAATTGTATCAATCGACTTGAGATTTTGACATGCGTGCCTTGTAGTTTTGTACTAGTTGTATATGATGTCATATATGTGCTGGCATGCCTCTTTTTAAATAGGAGAGATTGAGGTCAAAATACTCGATTGTATGTAAAAAGACTTGTGGGATATTGAAATATTTGTAAAGGTGTTGTTAAGATTATTGTTTGGTATTAACTTATTATTTCTATTTTAGGTTGTTTATGTGTAAGTTCCTAGTAATGATGATTGTTTTGGTCTAAATCGGGGTTATGATTTGAATAATCTTGATCATGTGGTAGTGGGGCATCACATCCTATGTTTTTAATTAATTTCTTCCCCTTTCTTCCAAAATTATTAATGCTCATATTCCTTCAAAGTCGTATGCACTTTTCATATACTTTAGTCCTTCCAAGGAAAACTTTTGAAAGTTAGCAATTCGGCTAATCATGTCTATATTTTTTGTTTCCTCATCTACACATTGTGCCTATATTCAGAATACATTATCATATTTGGATGTTTGGGAGTCCTTGGTTGTAATATAACATGATTCTAAATGGTGTATGTGTGTTTCATGTCTTCTCCCACAACCTTGGTCCAAGACTGTTCTCACAATGAAACTATCAGTTCTAATGCTATATTCATCATCCCACATCATCCTCATTCAGTCTCTTTATTGATCATCCTTATCCCTCCAATTCCTCTCTCCAGTTTTTTCTTTATGTAACTTGACATCTCGTTAACACATTGAACTACCACCATAATTAGTTTTCCATCTTGAGCTATGTTGAGTTCTTCATGACAATTTTTCTGAGTGGGTTCTCCTATAGTTAATTATGTCTCATTTATTTCTCATATTTAACTTGTGATGCTTCATAAGAAACCCTTAGTGATGTTTTTTGATGGCCCTTCTCTAGTTTTGCTCGGATACAACTATATTTGCTTTTATGAATCCTTTATTGTATCTTCCCATTGTCATCTAGTAAACACTCTTCTAGAAAACATGCTTATTTTCAACAACTCATGAACCTCAACAATTTTGAGAGTTTGAATTTGAGCCCCAATCCCATTAAAAAACTTCTTTACCAAATTTTGTAGCACCATCAAAAATCAGTCATACACATATTTTAGATTCAAATATCTCTTTCTCCTAGTCTCAAGGATGGATAATTTTCTTGAACTATTTATATTGTCTCTTTTGCTGGTGTTGCATTGCATGATAATGGAAATCTTAAGTTTAAGCATCCTCAACTTCCACCTCTAGCGCAACAACCAAATATTGGATTATCTCAGAGGGATCACAATGAAATTACAAAACTTTTCTTGGATTCAACCCATGTCACAGACAAGTCATTTTCATAAAACATTAGCATAAAAAGTTGAAAGAGGGATATTGATTATACCTTAGTGTGATAACAAGACATGTTCATCTAAATTTCATACATCTGAATCTAAATCCAAAAACAATGTAGTGAAGTAGTAGTCTCATACTCATAGCAACAATTAAAAAGACCTTGTTCTATTTATATAATGAAGCATGTCCCAAAGCCTCAACACATGTGCTTTGGCCTTTACATTGTCCAAGAAGTTGTGTATTACACATGATGTGGCACCTTGGAATCCGTGTAGCAGCAAAATTGGATCATTGGGGTTCTAGCTTGATTTCTCCTCTCCTCTTCCTATGATGGGGTGTTTCCCTTGGGATTGCTTCACTCTCAAAGGTAGAAATTCTTCTACAACTTGTATATCTCATCTCGTAGATGTCACCCCTTTATATAGGAGAATCACAAGTTAGGGTTTCAAAAAAAATCCTTTTCCTAGTTGTAGTTTTCAACTAACACAAAATTGGCAAAACTCAAGAAACATTCCAGTCCTAGGAATGCAATCCATCGACTCAATTGTACAAACTTGTGCAAATTACACATCATTTGATTGATTAATAACTCAATCAACCATTCAATGTGTTATATAGATAGATTTACCACTCAACCAACTAGTTGGCACTCCTAAAAACATTCTTAATCCATGAACTAGATGATTGCTTTACCTTTAGTCAATCATTTGGTACATGTCCAAGTTGTAAATAAAAGTATTGATTGATAGTCAATCGATTGATCAATTTTCTCAACCATGATTTGATTGTCTAACATCAAATTTGGTCACTTGGATACAAAATCATCCTATGCTTAATTTGTAACTATTCTACTTATAATTTTGACTATAAATTTCTCTTCTGTTGATCATCCTTATGTGTTTGATCATGTAGTTTTGCATTACATTGGAAGTGATATAAAGACGTCACAAAAAATGATCAATATCTAGAAACAAATCATTCTACCCAAGTAACCAAAATCAATTAGGGAACAACTTCAACATTTAAGTGGCTAGTGTGATGATGACCTTATAATCCCTTTATCACATAAATTCATATTTAACCGAAGGTGTGGAGCAGTCATACTCATAATATAGAATTTGTGTTTCTTGATGTAGAGTAGACTATTGAGATACAATGAACTCAATATCATATATTGAATGACTGAGCATGACCTTGCATTTCATAGTCTCACTCATAAAATGATCATTAATATCATTCCAACATGAGAGACGGTCCCATTGATGTTACCCACTATAATCTACAATGCCACAATGCACCCAAGCACCAAATGTATTCTACCCTTATTCATAGCTACATTGAGTGGTATTAAAGCACATTAAATAACAAGTGATTCTTGTAGTGACTTTAGGTCTAAGGATCATAGTCACCATAATCACATTGAGATATGATTCTAAATACCATAAAATGGCTTTCATGTATATTTCTCAAGGTGGGTTTGTCCAGTACAACTTATTATCTAACATGTACCTATGTGTTGGACTTGATATCTAATATCATGAATAAATATACATAGTCATCAATCAACACATACTAGTTTAATGTATTATTTTATCGATAGAACTTCCAAAATAATATACACTAGGTAGTTTACCATAATTAATATCTAATTGTACATTCAATCTGATGCTCAGGTCCTCAACCCAAACCTTTATGTCATTGAGACAAACTTTCCTATGACATTATTATGTTTAATAATTATCTTAATACTGAAATGAACATAATAAGTGGAATTTCCTTTTATAAATTATCAAATTGTGTACAAAATACCCCACCACAATCATCATATGACTGGATCATAGTGAATACAACCAATAGTCTCCAACTTGTACTAGAGCCAATCACTCATGAATCTAATGAACTAATTGCAAGTGATCTAGAATGACCATCATGATTCTATGTGGAAGTACTTTGTTTAAGGGATCATCAACATTGCTTTCGATTGGTACTCTACAAATCTTCACATATCCACACTGTATGATCTATTGTATGAGACCATACACCGTCATATGATCTTTAGAAACTAATATGATGTGGGTTCCTTAGCCTATGAAAGTGCTCCATTGTTGTCAGACTAAACCTCTACTGCATCTTCAATGGTTGGAACCACACTAAGTCCACTAATGAACTTCATGATCCATGCTCCATTTTTTGCATTGGATACAACATTATACTCAGTGTTTGTTACAAAATCAGCTACCATATATTTCTTGAAACTTTTTCAGCTTATAACTCCAACATTTAGACAAAACAAAATTTGTGATGGTAAATAGCAATAGTCAAAGCTTGAATTGATGTAACTGTCTGCAACTAACTCTTCCTCACCTTTGTATATCACAAATTTATCCTTAGTTCTTTTGAATTACTTTATGATATTCTTAACAATAGTCTAGCATACTTCACCAAGACCTGAGTTCTTTTCAATTACTTCATGATATTCTTTACAATAGTCTAGCATCCTTCACTAAGACCTAACCTATATCTTCTCATCATACTCAAAGCATATGAGATGTAGGAGTGTGTACATAACATTGCATACATAATGGATCCCATGGCAGATGCATATGGAATCTTACTCATGTGTGCTCATTCTCCCATGGAGTTGTGACATTGGGATCTAGAGAGGATTATTCCATGAGACATGAGTAGATTTCCTCTCTTTGGGTCTTGTAAACTGAACCTCTCCAACAGTTTGACAATTTATGTAATTTGACTTAGAAAAGAGAGAAGCCTTTGAAATCTATCTTTTTAGATCTTGATTCCTAGACATAGGACATTTGACCTAAGTCCTTGATGGAGAAGTTATTTTCCAATCAAGTCTCAACCAACTATAGAGTAGGTATGTCATTTCCCATCAATAGTATGCCATCCACAAACAATATGAGAAATAGAATCGTGCTTCCACTAACCTTCTTATAAACACAAGGTACATCTTAACTTTTGATAAATCCAAACTCTTTGACTATATCATTACAATGAAGATTCCATCTTCTGGATGCTTTCTTATTGCTTAAGTTGATTACCTAAACACTTTTAGTAACCAGGTTAAATATTATCCATTAGTAAATTCCTATTCCAAGTGCATCCTATGTGTATGACCCTATAGGTCCCATATTATGTTGGCAATGAATGTCCTCAACCAGATTATGACATCACAAGAAATGAGTAGTATCTAGCAACACATCATTACTACCCAAGTAATTAGAAAGTTGGAGAAAAACTTCAACCCACAATATGTGATCAATGTTACCATGACTGTATAGTTCATGTCTCTAATATCCAGATTGAATATAAGGCATGGAATTGTCATCCTATTAACATTCAATCCATGTTCCTTGAACTGGAGCAGACTGCATGAGATGCATGCACTAGTACATTTCTAACCTCTAATATCACTTTTCCTGACGTCGGTTCCAAAGCAAAAATGACACTATAGACCAAACAATGTCAGTGTACTAGCATAAATGTCACCATTGATTAAGTTTTTCCAATCTAGAAAAGACATGGGTACCACTTTTTCTTTAACGTCAATTATATTTTTACCAAACCGACATCTAAAATAACCCACAAAATACAAAATTGCAGGGCAAAATATTTGCCTCCAAATATCTTAATATGAGAGTCGATTTTCAGAGAACCGATGAGAAGAATATTTACACAAAATAAATTTTCCTCCAAAATACTTTTGGAATTGGTTGTTTATCCGCAAAACCAAAATTGATTCTCAAGAAAAACCACAAAAATCACACAATTGGTGTCAGTCCTTTGTCAAGAAACTGACATCAGAGGGTTTGCACCACATCCCTATGAAAAAATGTTCACCCTAAATTTATGTCTAGTGTCAGTCTTCCCAGGAAAAACTGATGAATCATGCCCTACTCATGACACTTTTCTTGGTTTAGATAATAACCACTTGCATCAATTTTTCAAGGCAATCTGACATCTCAATCACTAGGTTAGGTATCATTTTCAAGTAAATAACTAACGACTCATGCCCTACTCAAGTCTTTTTTTATTCAGATAATGGCCTCTTACATCGATTTTTTACAGCAAACCAATGCCTAAGTCACTAGGTTAGGTGTCAGTTTCAGGTAACCAACCGACGACTCAAGCTGTACTCTAGCCGAACCTTTTCCTTCGGATAATGGCCATTGCATCAATTTTTTTTATAGAAAATTGACGTCTACGTCAATAGGTTAGGTGTTGGTTTTTGGTAACCAACCAATGTCTAAGTGCTTAAGTGTCAATATTTGCAAACAACTGATGACTATGGGCCACTTAACAACACATGCAGAATTTTGTTTTCCCCACTTCCCTCTTTCATCATGTGATACCTAGTAATCTTTCTTACTCTGGTGATTCCCATCATCACCGCTGCTCATGTTGCTCATGCCACTACTCCTAGTTCTCGTGCCTCCATCGTTGATCATCCTCGTGTCGCCGTTGTTGCTCCCATAGCCGCTCCTGCTACTCTTGTTGTTGTCACTACCATTGGTCTTGCTACTGCCAATGCTGTTACTCCTACTGTTGTTGTTGCCATTCTACTACTCCTAATGTTCTTTCTGCTGCCACTAGTACCTGCCCCCTTACTCGAGCTGTCTTTGCTGTTGCTGGCCACTATCTCCAGCTGACCAAGGTGTTTTTTATTTTTATTTTTGAATATTTTTCAATATATGTTCTATAAATGGGTTCTCTTTTAAAACATCCATAAAACTAGGGTTTAAATTTGTAACTTGATTATGGTTTAATTAGGGTTTTGTAATTAAATATAATTAGGGTTTTGTATTTTCTTTTATAATTCAAATACACATATTAATTGCTTGTATATTTGGTTGTATTGTTCAAATTGATTAATTAAACTGAATTGATACGAATGACCTAAAGTAGCTTGATTTAGACTAAAATTATTATGTATTTACCTAAATTCTAAATTGTAAACCTTAATTTGGAGATATATCTTCTTTTGCTAGGTTTGTATTTACATTGAATTGATATGAATTGTAAACCTTAATTTTAGACATATATTTGTTGGCCTAGAAACCCATCCGATATTTACTCATTTTTTTTGAAAACACTGCCTTCATTTATAAATGGAAATCAAGGTACAAAGAAACCATCACTGTCGGCGACGTCACACCAGTGACTGAGCATAGTGTTGTGTCTAATAGTATGATCCCCGAAGTCTATAGCATCGTGACAGATAAAATGAGCCAAAGAATTATGAGCTCTTTTAACATGGAAAAAATGGAAATGGATAAAACAAGTAGCCACACTGTGGATGTCTTCAACAAGGTGACCTAGATAGTCCCTTATTCCTCCTAGATCTTTTAGCGCCTTCACCAGAGAGAGTGAGTCTGAAAATAGTACCATCTTCATGTCCGGATGGATTTTTTTCCTTGGCCAATGTAAGTCCCATCCTAGCCGTTATGACTTCCGCTACTGACGAGTCCCAGTTGGCTTCTACGTGCTACTGAATGGCTCCCACAAAGCTTCCTCCCCCATCCCGTAGAACTGCCCCGAGCCCCCTCTTCATCCCATCCAACACAGCTGCGTCTGAGTGTATAAACACCCACAACCGGTACACCCCTTGCCGCCCCCAACCCCAAACATCTTCCTCCCTCCCTCCACCCGGACCCAAACCTACAACATGTCCAACCTCTCACACCTCCATCCTCCTGTAGTCCGCTATCAACGTCTTATATGCTTGTAGGGTTGACTGCGGTGCCAGGGTCTCCTCTTTAAAGATCTTATTGTTCCTACACGTCCAAGCCATCCACCACACAACAACAACCTCATCCATCTCCTCCTTCGTGCAATACTCAAACAGCTCAACCATGTCATCATGCATGTTCCCAGATTCCCCAAGCCGTTTAGCATCTCCCAGCCAACTTTCCTGCTTGACTATAGCTGCTCCAGAACAATGGCAAAGCATGTACTGAATGGATTCCACTTGTAATGTACAAATGGGGAAAACACCATCATCCATAGCATGCCTATCATGCAAGCGTCTTCTAGTAGCAAAGCCACCCATAGAAATACACCATAGAAAGTGAGCTAGTTTTAGAGGCCTGTGTTTTCCCCATATAAGGCGCCATAGAACATGCAAAACTCCCATCTACCTTTCTCTAAATCCCCTGCACCCCAGCCTCCCCAACCAATATGTCAACTGAATAGAGAAGATGTTGTCATGTTGCAGCCACTAATATACCATGTCTGACGTGTCCCATGTAGATAGAGGGATTGCCTTTACCTCTGCTGTGATCTCCCTAGTAAACAAGTCAAGGAGCTTGTCCACATCCCACTCCTTTCCAGACATCCACATCAACTCATTAACTTTTATGGGTCAACCAGTAGCCACATTTCCTAAGATAGAAAGAGTATCCTCCTTGCCTAGGATCCATCTGTCCTCCCAAATATTGATGTTTCTATCATCACCAATCCTCCATCTAAGGCCCTGCACAAAAAAGGTTTTGCACCCCAAAGGTTGCGCCAGGTGTACCTGGGTGCAAGGCTAAGATGCGCATCCATCAAGCTGTGGTTTGGGAAGTATTTAACTTTTAAGACCTTTGAAACAAATGCCTCTGGATTTGTGAGAATCCTCCATAGCTATCTTGCAAGTAGTGTCTGGTTGAAGGTAGATAGGTCACAAAAACCCATGCCACCTTCTTTCTTTGATTTTCCCAAATTCGCCCAGCTCATCCATGAAATCTTCCGCTCCCCCACCTTGGCCCCCCACCAAAACCTTGCCACCATGGAGTTAAGGTCCTCAATCAAGCCCGCTAGAAGTTGGAAGACACTCATGACATAGGTTGGGATAGCCTGTACTACTACCTTGATAAGAACTTCCTTCAGTAAATCTTAGACAGTCCTCGGTTTGGGATTGTTATTGAACACTTAATCTCAGTTAGGTTGTAAATTTATAATGTATATTTGATTTTCAAGATGAACCATCAACACTTATCCATTTTTTCTATAAGTACATTTGTACATGGATATTTGCCCATATACATAGGTCTACTTAGAGAACTACATGGAAATGTTGTCAAAATTTTCTCGAAAACCGAATACACATTATACACTTACTAGTGATATTAGGTTTGTAAGAATGGGATAGGTGGTACACACATTCATTAGTGAACCCTAAACCCTAGTTTATAAGCCATAAACCCTAAATCCTAATATGTAAACCCTAAACCCTAATATGTAAACCCTTATCCCTAAATCCTAAACAATAAACCCTAACCATGTAAACCCTAAACCCTAATACTTGTTTTATCTTTGATCACAGATTGGATAGATAATGCCAAATGGTTGCACCCCTAAGTTTACCAGTCTTAATCAGTTTGTAAGATTTGTGGGGAACATAGGAAATGACCTTGAGATAGGTTCTATTTTTCTTGTAGGAATTACAGTAACAACTTCAAAGTCGACATTGTTGATGAAATCAAAAGTCATGTCATGTGCAATGAGATTGTACATGGCTATACAGAATGGTACTAGCATGGAGATATTTCTACTATGAGATCAGTAGATGTCAATAGAACTACTTATTTTAAAGAAGAAATTGCCGACGATGATGTAGATTTGAATGAACTGGTTCTGATAGATATGGTTGACGCGATGCTAGATAGTTGTGGGGTAGAGAACACTAATCTACCTTATTTAGAAACATTATGCATGATGTTGAGAGACTGTTATATAGGTTGTACTAAGTTTACGAACCTGAGCACTATGTTGAGATTGTATACTCTAAAGGATAACAATAGATGGAGTGACAAAAGCTTCATTCCATTGTTGTCTTTGTTGAAAGAAATTCTTCTTGAAGGCAATGAGCTTCCGATCTCAACATATGAATTAAAGAAAATGTTGTGCCCAATGAGAATTAAGGCTAAGAAGATAGATGCATGCCTGAATGACTCTGTGTTATTTTAAAAGGACTATGTCAATTTGAAAGATTGTCCAAAATGTGGGGCATCAAGGTATAAAATGATTACTTTGGGGAAGTCTAAAAACTGGCTCTCTTATCAAGGTGATGTGGTATCTACCTATAATACCACAATTCAATGCTTGTTTGCCAATACCATGGATGTGGAGAATTTAAGGTGGCATGCAGAGGCAAAGAAAAATAATGATGGATCCTATGACATGAGTCTGAGCATAGTGGAAGAAGATTGATTTATACCCTGACTTTGGTGAAGAAGTCAGGAATCTAAGACTCCTAATTTTTACCAATGGGATAAACCCATACAACACATTAAACAACCAACTTAACACTTGGCCTATTATGATTGTTATATAAAATCTTCCTCCCTAGTTGTGTATGACAAATAAGTATGTCATTTTATCATTGTTGATATCAGGTCCTAAATAACCTGGCAATGATATCGATGTTTATCTTGAACCTTTGATTGATGACTAAGAGAAACTCTAGGGAGAAGGTGTGATGACCTATGCTGCTTTGTATAGAGATACATTTTGTTTGCATCCTATGCTATTTTGTACTATTAGTGACTTTCCAACATATGGGAATTTGTCTGGATATAATGTAAAACAATCCAAAGCATGCCCCATATGTGAAGAGAACACTAATTCAATATGACTAAAACATGGAGGAAAGACTGTATATCTTGTTCGTCGAAGGTTTCTTCTAAAAGGTCATCCTTACCAAAGGTTGTGCAAAGTGTTCAATGGATCAAATGAGGAAAAGAATCCCCCTAAATCTATATTAGGGGAGGTTTTTTATGAAATTGTAAAAGACTTTGTCAATGCATTTGGTAAGAGATCACAACGTACCATTTGGCCATAGAATGACAAATCTTTATACAAGAAGAGGTCAATATTCCAGGATCCTCCGTATTAGAGTTCTTTGGCAGTTAGGCATTATATCAATGTCATGCACACTGAGAAAAATGTCTGTGATAGCGTCATTGGTACTCTATTGAATATACCAGGTACGACTAAAGATGGCATCAAATCCAGATGGACCTATGTGAAATGGGCATAAGGAAAGAATTATAAAAAGAAGCTCGTAGTGATAAAAAAACTTATTTACCTCCTACTTGTTACACATTGTCTAGAAAGGAGAAGAAAACTTTTTGTGAGTGCTTGCTTAATGTTAAGGTACCACAATAGTACTCTTCCGTGTCCGTAGATTAGTATTAATGAAGGATCTAAATCTGGTAGATCTTAAATAAATGATTGTCATACTCTAATGCAACAAATATTTCCTATGGAAATTCAATGTATACTGCCAAAGCATGAAAGGTTTGCAATCACCATGCTTTGTTTCTTCTTCAACACTTTGTGCAACAAAGTTATTGATCCTGAGAATCTCAAAAGTTGCACAGAGAAGTGGTCGTTACCCTGTGCCATCTTGAGATGTATTTTCCTCCATTATTTGATATCATGGTACATCTTATTGTCCATTTGACTAGGGAAGTGAAAATGTTGGCACCAGTTTTCTTGCATTGGATGTATCCTTTTGGATGATACATGAGTGTTTTCAAAGGTGATGTTCGAAACCATTATTAGCCTAAAGGGAGTATTATTGAGGGTTATGTGTCTAGGGAGGTTATGGACTTTTGCAATGACTTTCTAATTTGTAATGAAGCTTTGTAAATGACAAGAACATTGAGGACTATTATGAGAAAGGGACTTTAGGAGAATGAGTGAAAGTAATCAGTTGTGAGCTATGGGAACAAGCACATTTGCATATTTTATACAACATTGATGAAGTGAGTATTTATATCACTAAACATACTAATTTCATCAAGACAAAATATCCTTGATCCAATTTGAGTGACTTGGTAGAGAGCATAACAAGATATTTATTAGATGGTTTGAAGATAAAGTCTAACATCAACTATCTCAAACACCAAATAATGTTGCTGAAAATATCAAATGCCTCGCCTTTAAACTAAAAATCAATGTTATGTCTTCTGAAGGGTTTGACATAAATGAATTTTCATACTACACAAAGTGTCAAGATGAAAAGAGTGTCATCTAAAATGGTGGGGTCATCCTTCAAGCGTCTTCATTGTATTTTTCTAGTGTGTAGGATAAGAGTCCACATGAAGCTAAAATGTCATATTACAGTGTCATTGAAGACATATGGGAGTTTGACTACTTAGATTTTAGAGTTTTGGTATTTAGGTGTATTGGGTTGATAACACCAAACGAGTTGTAGAGAATGGATTGGGTTTCACATTAGTTAATTTCAAAAAGATTGGCAAGAAGGGTGAACATTCATAATGGAATCATAGATGAAGCACACCTTTATATCGATGAACCTGCAAATAAGAAAATGGTTAGTTGTTTTTCATGGTAAAAGGCAGTTCATTGCAGATCCTATAGATGAAGAAGAGTACTATGACAAGTATGATGACTCCAGTCCATTCTCAATTGGCTTTCTAACACCAAATGTTGAAGGTGACACTGACTCATATATGCATGGAGATCACACTATAGGAATGTTAATTGATACACGATCCCAATATTAGAGGCATACTTTCATTTTGTTAAATGTTAGATGTGCATTTTACATTCTTTATCACTTTTATTTCATTGTTTGAATATTTTTGATATGATATTTTTTTCAGATGGCATCTGACCATGATTATGATGACCATGATGATGACGACCATGAGGATGAGCACCATGACGATGTGCATTATGAGCATGACACTGGTGTAAGTTGTATTGTTTTATTACATAGATGTGCATTTTACAATGTCTATCTTGTTCTATTGTTGTTTTGTTTTATCACATTTATAAGGCTTTTTTTTCTATGACTTATATGCTTTTTTTGTAAATTTAGCATGAGGATGTGTGCCCTAAGGATCTTGTTGAGTTTGATGACCAACATCGTCAGCATGCAAATATAAGAGGCATCACCATGATGACCAAGTTAGTGGAGCAAAGGGGTAATGGACAGAAGTTGGTCGTTGATTTTGATGATGCAGGAAATCCTGCTGTGACGAACCGTAGTTCTTTTATGACATATCTAGGGGCTCTTACTCATAGCAAATGTAGTGTAACAATAGAATCTTAGCATAAAAGTGATCAAGGTAAGAAAGAATTAATATGGAAAGAACTATGTGTGAGATATTATCATTTATAATTCTATTTTTTTAAGTTTTTTACCATTCTATTTTTAAGAATATTTCATTAAATATATAAATTTTTACAAAGCATATATTTGACTTGGATGAAAAATTGCATTGTAAAATAGTGCTGCAATGCTATGGGAGGGTACTAAGGAATTATAGGACAACTATGACAAGTTAATACATACGGGAAACTGAGAAGAAGAACTCAACCACTGAGCAATAGAACTATTGTGAACTAAAGGTGTGGAAGACATTTGTTGCTAAGAGACAAACTGATGAATTCAAGTTATTAAGCCTCATCCTCATTTTGAATACATTCTTATGAATTCATTGTTTTACCTTGACCTTGATTGTTATGTTTTACTTACCAATTACTATTAATGATTGTTACTTACTAATACATTCTTATGAATTTATTTTATTACATATTTAACACATGTTTTGGACTAAATAGGATATAAGTGATGTTCAAAGAGAAAGGCATGTAAAGAATGTGCACAACCACACAATGGGTCCAAGTGTCTATGGAAAGCTTCACCAACAGATATTGTAGGCATCTTCTTCTTAGCAACTGAGTTCTCTACTACTACTACACTTCTACCTCACCATGATCTGTGGATAGAATACTACACTTCTACCTCACCATGATCTGTGGATAGTTGGGTGGAAAACCAAATCTGGAGAAATACCCAACCTCGCAACTGCTGAGGTGATTGCAAAAATGGTAAAATTCAATTCTCAGAGCAATTACTATTGAAGATTGTTTTGTTTTACCTTGACCTTGATTGTTATGTTTTACTTACCATTTCTATTGATGATGATTAGTGGGATCCCCATGAGCAAAGGAAACAAGGCAAGTACATCCCTAAGGGCACAAGGGATGAATTAACAGTTGCTTTAGGTAACCCAAAGCATCTTGCGTGTGTTTTGGCTACTGGCGCTGATGTCAATATAAGAGCCTTCTTTGGGTCATAGAGCATAAGTGCAAATCTATCTAAGAATGAGGATTATCAGAAGAGAAGGTATAAGAGATGATTGAAAAGGTAATAGAGGAAGCAATGTGAGAATATCATCTTCTCATTCATCTACTCAGACAGTACTTATGGTGCTCCACTCTTCATACAAGGTGGATCCCCCTACGATAGAGTTAGTTAGGAGTAATCATTTGGACCCACCAACTAGCACATCCGTTGTAAGTATTTTTATGACATAGTAGTCTTTCAGAATGATTTGTATAATATGTTTGAGTTTAGGTATATATAACACTCTTATAAATTTGTAGGGGTTGAGGCCATGTCATATTTTATTACGAGGACATGCCATTACATTGGGCGTGGCTTACCCACACCTTGAAGGTGGCATGATTCATGGTGCTCTATTGCCTGCCGATGCGGTTCACATGACATCGAGTTGTGTCTATGATGCTTAGAAGCATACTACACTACCATATGACCACCACGAGCATGAGACGACAGGTGATGTAGAAGGCGGCGTGGTTGCGTGGCCTAAAGTGGGAATTGTCTATACCGATGTATGCTAAATTTACATTGTGCTTGTATCTGTATATACATGAAAATTCATATGAGAATATATATATGCAGGACACAACACCTAAGAAACCCCCTATAGCTTGTCCTGCACCTCCACCTGCACCTTAATTACCCAGTTGGATTGTAAAGGACCTATTCAAATTGCTAGGTCCTAATTGCAGGGGGTTGGCAGTATGGATAGGCTACTTTGAAGAAGGTTTGCCTATGATGGTTCCTAGTAAGGAGGATGATGTAGGTCAACCTAATGATACTAGTATATTTTTGCAAGATGCAGTGGAGATGTTTACTTATGCTTGGTTGAATGCATCTATGATAGAAATTTGGATATGGTGAGATCTAATATAGCTAAATACCTCATTTTATATATGTTGATTTGTTTTCTTATATATTAATGCATACATGATATATGTTTTTTATCTACTTACATAGTGTGTGTGCAGAGTTCACACTACCCCATGTGGCATTTATAGTTCCATCATTGATTAGTCATGTACTTAAAGACCCTACATCTGTGTCTACATACTTCTCTATTGTATTTAAATAATCGGTAAAGCAAAAAAGAGTGTGATTATCACTCCATTCAATGTTGAGTAAGTTTAGCTACTCCTAATTTTGACTTACCAATTACATTTCATTGTGGATTTTGAGTTTAATTTTGTTTTCCTTTTTTTCACTTAGGAATAATCATTGGATGTTGTTGGTTATTGTTCCCACGATACTAATTGTGTATTATCTAGATCCTAAGGGTGACCAAGTAGACAGTGGGGGACAGGAAAGGAAAAGGCATTATTGATGTGAGTAAATTTTTGTATTTATATCCATTAACATATATTATTACATGACTATTTATTGATGCAATTCAATGTGCTACATTAACATATAGGGCTATAAAAGATTTGAAAATGGTTGGAGGAAAGGTGGAGAAGAAAAAGAAAGCGATAAGTTGGAAGAATGTTGATGTAGTTTTCTGACTGCAATTCATAATAATGCCAACTATTCTTACTTTAATTTATTAACATTTTGCATGTTGTTCAATTTATAGTGCCCTATACAAGACAATGGTTGGGCATGCAAATATTACTTGATGTGGTATATGGAGATGATTGTTAGATATGGGGCACTATACATCATATGCATACAAAATGCAATTTATACATAGTCTTAATCATCATAAGTAAATAATCTCTATTGATAATATGAATATATCAAACATTTTAATTATATATGTCATTCTCTTTGTAGGTGTTTGAAACAAAAAATCCCTATACGACCAAACAACTAGATGAGATACGAGAACAATGGACACACGTCGTAGTTAAGGATGTGAACTTTGAATTTGATTGAGATAAAGAATGAGTTTTGTAAACTTTGATATCATTTTTTCTATATACATGTGGAGCTTATGACTTCTTGCAACTTTAAATTTGATGTGAGTATATTATTGGTGCATATGTAAATGATGAATATATACATGTGTGTGAATGTGAAAATGAATGAATACAATGACTCTTGTATTTTTACATGTCATGAGAATGGAATTGGAACCGAATTGGTGCATATGTGAATGATGTATCATGTGTGTGGATGAATGTGAAGATGAATGAATAGAATTATGTTTGTACATATGATGAGAATTGATTGGATAATGGATCTTGTATTTGGGTGGATTCTGTTAGTTATTGTAGGTTTTGCAGGTTTGTTGGTATGTTGTTAAATTGAACATAGGATGGAACCTATAGTTCTATTGAACTGCAGGTTGTGCATCCTGCTGAACAGCCAGATAGTAGGTCTACAAACCTACTATTAAAAAAAAACTTAGTCATCCGTTGTTAAAAAACCCAACATTGTAGGATTTGACTCGTCAGTTCTAGGGTGAAAACCAACATTATACAACTACCCTAAAATGGCCATGGTGGGAAACACGTTCATGTTGGACAAAACAGTCATGGTCGTCGATTTTATTAAAGACATCGTCAATGTATCACTTAGTCATCGGTTACACTTGATGTGATCGACGAATTAAATGCTAAATCAGTGTCAATTTATGTTAGAAACTGACGAATCAGGAACCTTTACCAATTACAAATGTGACTTGGTATGGTATTACAATGTCAGTTCTATTTCCTTAATCGTCCAGTCAGACTCTTAACTATGTCGATTTCTTTTATCATAGCAATCGAGGATGGATCACTGTCGTCGATTAGCATGTCCCCAAATAACCAACGTCTTAGACATGTGACTATAGTGTTTCCCACTTAGGTTTCAGTAAGACATCAACGTTAGAGGGTTGTTTTAACCGATGCTAGAGGTAATTTCTACACAAGTGACGTGAGCTCACATATCCAATATTGACTCACATGTGTATGGCTATGCATTTATCAATCTCGCTTATCAAGTGGCAAAGATATCAACCCTGGTAGAAGGGACAAGTCCCATATGCGTCACTTAGAGTCAATCTCCATGTATCACAACATACCCGAGCACCACCTATATGACAACCCTTGTTCAAGATTATGTTAAATAGTGTCAAAGTCCATTGAACGACATGTGACAAGTGTAGTGACTTCAGGTCTAAGAACCACAATCACCTCTATCACTTTGAGACTTGATTCTGACTACCATTCCATGGTTTCCATGTATCACTCTCAAGGTGTGTCTATTTGGTACATTGTTCTCTAACACATACCTATGTTCTTGACTTAATATCCAATATCATGACTAATGAGACTCTGTTATAAGTCAACACACATTCTAGTATTATGTGTTATTGTCATCTATTTTTCTTCCACAATAATATCTGACTCTGGACAAAATAAGTATGTATGTACTCTTATCATACATATGATCTCATTCTTCAGGTCTCCAAATCTGAAGACATATATCATCAAGTAACATTATTCTTTAGACATATATCATGTTTGTGTGATCATCTCATGACTGAGACAAACACAATAGATAGAGTTACCTTTATTATTCTCAAATCAAGTACATGATTCCCCAGTAGAATCATCATATGATTAGCTCTCTTTATTGATTCCCAAACATTACATCATACAATTTTGGAGTGGGCCAAAATCCGTAATTTATCAAGTCATGAGTCAACTTTGGCTGATTGCCCACAACATGACTATTTAGGTAGGCAACTTTTACTAATTGCATCCAATCCAACTCTTGGACAGATGGTATGCATAACTCCTTGCCATATCCATATCTATTCTTCTAGGCACTTAATCCCATTAAGGTCACCTAGTTAAGCCTAACCAAAAGCTAACACGATAAACTATGCACCCTGCTTTGGTAGAACCTACATATCTATCATCAAAGTTCCACAAGATGGACACTGCATCATGCTTTAGCATAATCTATGCTTGGTCAGTCACACTTTTCATGTGTGTTTCTTATGAAGACATCTAAGACTTAATATTAATTTAGGGATTTTATTTATAGATACATATACATATCCAATTACCACATACTTATAATATGTGTCACATACATACTATATCCACAAATGAAACATGCAATCAAAATTATACAAGCAAAGGTTATGGCCACACTAATGCAATTATTTGAAACCACAAAGAATTGTAGTCCACCTAATGTCATATATCACATGTATCCACCTATATTGGAAAATCTTGGTCGCTTGATCGATGGGATTCTCCAACAAATCGATTGGACTACCTATCAGTCGATGGGTCTCAATCAGTCGATCAATTGGTTACAAGATCAAGAGGTTGGCTGGACTCCTCTAGTCGGTCAATTGGGCCTCTAGTTGATCGATTGGATCTTCCGATCTATCGACTCGACTTCTAGTCGGTCGAGTTTCCTGGTTAGAATGCCTTCTTCTTTCCAAAAAATGAAACTAATGCTAATCATATCTATACATTACATTATGAAAAGAGAATACCTCAAGTTATATTTGAGGGGAGTATATGGAGGAAATCACTAATTTACCTATGGATAAAAGATGAAGGCTCAACATGCAAACCAAATTTAAAAGGAAAGAAATGGACCATTCAACCATTCACAAGTATCCAAGGGGTTTTGGCCATAATGATGCATACATCCACCATCAAAACACTTTTAGGGCGACACGTACGGATTGCATATATATATATATATGTGTGTGTGTGTGTGTGTATATATATATATATATATATATATATAGGATCTAAGAGATATTCCCTACTGTATGTGGTATTTAATTAGATATGTACATTAATCATTTAAATATTTGTATCATATGAAATAAAATAAATGATAAAACCAAAACTAATCATATCGGTTAAATCCCAAAATATAGTAAGTTAACGTGGCTCTGAAACCATTGTAGGGAAATATGACGACAAAGATGTCAATGAAAAAAAAGAATTTCTCGTCATATTACCCATAACTAGCAGATCATGTCAATAACTATAAAATAGGAAGGATGGTGCATGACATATAACTAGTCATGGAGCAAGTCCAACACAACAATCCTTATAGAGGTATGCTTTCTTCACAAGCAACACACAGACGGTTTTCGACGACGTCCTCCTGGTGTAATGACCACGGATGGTGGTTGACGATATCCTCCTAGTATGGAAACAAAATCCTCGACATCCGACCACTGGGAACTCCACACCGTGCTTCCAGAGTTGACAAGAAGGAGTTGTCCTTTCATTGTCAGTGTGCCAACATCAACTTCCTTTCCCCTTGTTGTTTCTCCCTTTCTTAGGAAAGACTGCTCAGGCTCTCACATTACCACAATGTTGAGAAAATGTGTATTTCTAGCCCTGGACACCCCCTCCTTATATATGAGTGGATGGGCTAGGTCTTGAAAAAACCCAAGGGATATGAAAAAATAGATCTCATCGTTTGGCAGTTTCTATGTGCAGTTAGTCAAACAATTGGACTAGCACAACCAATCGGTCGACAAGACTACCCAGTCAATACATTAGCTTGTGGTCAGTAATGCAATAACATTGGCTTTTAATGCAATGAGTAATGCACATCATTACACATGTCATCAATTTTTTGACCCAGTCAAATTGGTCATTTTGCATCTAATCAGTCGATTCAGATAGTCCAATTAGTCTACTGAGTGTTTTGACCATCTGCTAGAAAAAATATCCAGTCAGTAGGTTGGACACTCCAACCCTTTGACTGGCTAGTTCCATCAACCAATGTCAAAAGGTGTTCAGTCGGTCGACTAGATGGTCAAATTGTAGCCAATGTTACTTAAGTTGATTACCTAAACACTTTTAGTAACCAAGTTAAATCTTATCCATGAGTAAATTCCTATTCCAAGTGCATCCTATGTGTGTGACCCTGTAGGTCCCATATTACTTTGGCAGTGAATGTCCATAACCAGATTATGACATCACACACAATGAGCTACCTAGAAATGTGTCATTGCTATCCAAGTAACTAGAAAGTTGGAGTACAACTTCAATCTACAATCTGTGATGAGTGTTATTGTTATTGTATTTTTCATTTGTCTTTAATATCCAGATTGAATATGAGGCATGAAATAGTCATCCTCTTAATTTTCAATCCATGTTCCTTGAACTATAGAAGATTGTATGAGATGCATGTGATCTCACATATCACATATAGACTCACATTATTATGGTCATACATTTCTCAATCTTTCTTATCAAGTGGCTAAGATATCAACTCCGGTCGGAGTGAAAAATTCCATCTATGTACTCACATTTGATCCCCATGTGTCACAACATACTCGAGCACCACCTTTATGGCAACCCTTATTCAAGCTTATGTCGGATGGTGTCAAAGTTCATCACATGACATGTGATGAGTGTAGGGACTTCACATCTATGAAACACAATTACCACTATCATTTTGAGAGTTGATCTTGACTACCATTCTGTGGCTTCCATGTATTACTCTCAAGGTGGGTCTATCAGGTACATTGTTCTGTAACACATACCTATGTGCTTGACTCCATATCCAATAACATGACTAATGAGACTTTTTCATCATTCAACACACATTCTAGTCCTATGTATTATTGTCATCTATTTTGTTTCTACAAAAATATTTGGCTAGGGATAAAACAAGAATGTATATACTCTTATCATACACATGATCTCATTCTTTAGTCCTAAACATGAAGACATATGTCATCGAGTAACATCATTCTTTGGACATATATCATGTTTTTGTATTGATATCATGACTCAAACAAACATAATAGAAGAAATAACCTTTATTATTATCAAATCAAGTACATGATATCCCAGTACAATCATCATATGATTGTCTCTCTGAGCATATATTCCAACAATTTGTAATTAGTTTAACTCAACCCAAACAACTCTTCATTTTAAATATTATTCTTAGTTCAAATGGATACAAGATAGCACAGTTCTTAAAAATCTTGACCTCGGGATTCATTTATTAACTACACTGTGATAAGAATTGTCTGGTTGTGGGTGGTATTATTGCACGTTGTTTAGGTAAAAAATAGGGAATTATTTCTATGGTGGATTTGTTAGTGTGATAATAAGACACATCAAATTATAGTGTCATTACTAGGGACAACATAATCATCTAGTTTAATCCATTTCTATTAAATTTATATTAGGGAATTACTTTTACTATTGACACTATTGCATATTCACTTGAATGTAATCTTTCTACATCCATTTGACATGTGGAAAATCCTTCCATCTCAGTTACCATAAACTAGTGCATCCGATGCTCCAAAAGTGTCAGCCTTGCATCAAGCTTTGATCCATAGATAGATCGGACCTTTCACCATGAGAACAAAGAGAACCAAACTAGAATGTCTGAGGAGGAAATCACGTGAAGGGTGAACCTAGCCATTGGAGCATAGAAAGAGAGCCTTACATAAGAAGCTCAAGCTTCCCTGAAGAGAAAATATGTACAACCTAAGCTTTTGCACAAGAGGCTGAGGGACAAAATGATCTTAGGGAGTTCTAAATACCTAAGGCTACCGATGTTCAACATTTTGTACAAGCACCTCCTATTGATATCCCTAACTTTGAATTAGGATGCATTGGATCACACTGCTACAAAGCAATCCCTTTTTAGGCAAAAATGGATATGATTTTAGGATCACATCTTGATATTTTGGACCTATGTGCTATGGCTAAGAAAAACGGAGTTTCTAATGATGCTATTATACTCCATCTTTTTAAGTATTTCCTTGCAGATAGAGACATGAGTTGTTACAATGCCTTGTTAGGTGATCCCATAACCACATGAGAACAAATTTAGAACAAAATCCTTGAGAAATTCTATCCTCCTTGCCTCACATACACCATCCGAGGCTAGATAACACAATTTACATAGGTCCCAGGTAATACTATAGAAGGCACATGGGAAAGATATAATGAGCTTCTCTACAAATGCCCACACCATGGCATCTCTAAAAATAAGGTCATCAAGTTTTTCAATAAAGGTTTGGATGAAAATAACAAAATGTTTCTAGACTCCTCACCTAGAGAAAACTTCATGCGCCAAAGTTAAGATAGTGGCTGGAAGGTAGTGAGCCTTGGAGACTAAAATCAAGGCAATTAGGTCAGATCTGAGGAAAGGGAGTGTTAAAGGTATCTAAGATGGAAAGTAGCTCTGAGTTGAGTCTATTGCAGAATATCTAAAGCTACTAGCACTCAAGAAAAATAGTATGTAGACATCTTTCACTGCTCGTGAAAGAAGAAATTCACCACCATGACAACAACATGTGAAAGAAGTATTGAAATTTTTTGAAGCATGCAAAGGAAGCGACCACTCTACCTTGGGTTTTAGTATACTTTTTGACATGGTAATCAATGTTGTATCTCAAGGAGACAACAACCAAATTAAGGATTTGAATTCCAACCATTGTATTCCTGGCTAAGGGTATATAATACGAATCAATATACAAACCATAATGGTTTTCAATACAACAATCTCACATGAGCAGAAAACTCACAACAACTTTTACATGATAGAAATCAAGTTTGGGGTCCTCCAGGATTCAGAACAAGTGGGAACAAAATTTCAAATATAAAAAAAACTATAGAGGTAACTTCCAGAATAGGAACTACAATAAGTAGAAGAACCCTAACTAAGTCCCAAAACAACAATAACAACAATAGAGAAAATAGACTAATTCTCCTTCATCTGATGATAAACATTCAGTTATCAATAAGATCTTACAATTACAACAAACGATGATTTTAAATAAAAAGCTCATAAAAAATTCATTGAATCTCAATTGGTTCAACTTTCAACAAATCCTCACCCCTTGTAGGAGCTTATGTAGGATAGGCAAAAGATAGCCATCAAGAACAATTGAAGGCTATTGAAACACAATCAAGAAGAGTTTTTACAAATGAATCTACCAAGGCCCATGTGATTGACATAGACAAGGACAATTTTGTAACCATTCAACACTCATAGATACCTAATTTTTTGTCACAAGAAGCAGTGACACAAAATGTAGAAGTACAAGACATTGTAGTCACCGACAACACAGATAAAGCCAAGTCAAAAGATCCCATCATCATAGAGGAGAGCGAAATCAAACCAATTATACCACTCTATAGGACTTATCCTCCATTCCAAGTCTACTGAAGGCAAACATAGCTTAAAACTTGATATATGAAGATCAAGGAGGCAATGAAAAAGGTTCATGTGGATATTCCTTTCTTAGATGCCATAGAAAAGATATTTGAATGGTCAAAGTATTCTAAGATACTCCTCACAAGGAAATAAACAATTGAGGAATTTATAACAGTTTATCTTGACAAAACAACATCTGGTAAAATTCAAAATAAGATCCCAAAGAAGCAGAAGGGCCCAGTCTTTCAAAATTGCATGCCACATTGGACACTCTACATGTAAGAAAGGATTAGATAACCTCGGGACCAACATCTTCCTTATTACCCATAGTATGTGTAAGAGTCTAGGGTTTAGGAACTAGTGCCAACTGGCATGGCGATACAACTCACTAACTCGTCAATGTTTGTTCTGATGAGAGTTGTTGGGGATGTCCCACTCAAGGTGGTAAATGATTCTTATGTTCCATTTAGTTTTGTTATCATGAACATAAAAGGAATATTTTAGATACCCTCTTATTTTTAATGATATTTCCTTTCCACAACAAGAACATTAATTGATGTTGAAGTAGGAACCTTACTTCTAAGGTTAGGGAAGGAAATCCTTGAATTTAGGGTTTTAGACATCATGAAGAGGGAAAGAATGTAAAAAGACTTTTTCTTGCTAGATTGTATAAAAAAGATGTCATTACCCTAGAATCTAGAATGCAAAAAACCTCTATATACTACCCTTGTTGGTCCTAAAGATAGTGAATCTAGTGATAAACAAGTAAAGAAATGTTTGATTCCCTTTAATTCAACTGGAGAAGACTCAAAAGATAAACTTAAAGAACTTAAGGGAGTCTATCTTACCGAGGAGCCAAAAAAAATGTCAAAGGCCCTTGAGATAAACCTTTACCGAAAGGGATGAGTATGTGTTCCTAGATGATCTAAAGTTTTTTTTGGTGATAATCAATTCTAACCTAACATATAAGAAGGAATACATACTATTATGTGAACTAAGGAAAAGGTGAAAATCCATAAGGTACAAGATGAGTGATCTCTCCATGGTGAGTCACATTCTATGCATGCATAAGATCACCATGGTAGAGGACCACAAATCATCCATAGACACTAGAAAAAATCAATGTGAACATGAAGGAAGCAATTCTCCTTATTGTTGTGAAGTTGCTCACTTTTGGCATCATTTACCCTATCTCTAACTCACCTGTGCGAGTCCAGTCCAAGTGGTTGAGAAGAAAGGAGGAACCACGGTGGTAAGCAATGAAAATGATGAACTCCTTGCCACTCTCACTGTCATTTGGTGGAGGATGTACATCAATTATAGGAAAACAAACAAATCTATGTGCAAGGATTATTTTCCCTTAACTTTCCTAGACCATGTCCTAGAGCACCTAAATCATCAAGAATACTTATGTTATCTTGATGGTTATTATGAATTCTATTAAATTTTGATCCACCTAAATGAGCAAAAAAATACCATTTTTACTTGTCCCTTTGGACTCATGCCTTCAGAAAAATGCCCTTTGGGTTCTACAACATGTTGGTTGCATTCCTACATTACATGGAAGCAATATTCACAAGAATAACTAAATCTATTATGGAAGTTTTCATGTATGATTTCTCTGCCTACAAAGATTCATTCTAGTTATGCCTAATGCATCTTTCTAGTGCTTAACGTTGTGAAGAAAAACATATGATGCTCAACTAGGAGAAATGTCATTTTCTGGTGAAAGAAGACATTGTACTAGGTCACAACGTCAACAATTGAGGAATACAAGTAAACAATTGTCAACTAGAAGCGATTGCTAAGCTCAATCCTCCAACCATAGTGAAAGAAGGAAGAGCCTTCTTAGATCATGCATGCTTCTATAGAAGGTTCATTAAGGAATTTTCTAAGATAGGAAAGTCAATGACAAATGTATTTCTCAAGGATGTCGAATTCTACTTCAACAAGAGTTTATGAAGAGTTTCAACAATCTGCAAGAAGCCCTTACTTCAAACCCCATTATTCAAGCACTATACTAGTCTCATCCTTTTGAGATTGTGTGTGACACTATTGATTGGCTATGGGAGTGGTTCTGGGCCAACACATAGATAAGAAACATTGTGTTATCTATTATGTGTTTAAGACTCTTAATGAATCCCAGAGAAATTATACAACTATTTAGAAGGAATTCCTAGCAGTTATGTATGCTTTTGATAAATTTAGATCTCACCTTGTGGGCTCAAAAATTATAGTTTATTATCGATCATGCTATAAAAGATATATGTTAACAAATAAGGATAACACAAATTGATGTAGTGGATTATCGCTCTACAAGAGTTTGATTTAGAGAAACAAGAGAAAAGGGGGACTGAGAACGTACTTTCCAATCATTTGAGTTGCATTCAAATTCATGACACAAACAATGTCCCCATCAATGACTCTCTACAATGATCAACTCATGAAAGTCTCACTCTCCATTCCACAATACACAAATTTTATAAACTATCTCACCACATATATTCTTCATCTAGATTGTGCCCATAATTCTAGGAAGAAATTTTATTTACAACATCATACAATATTACTGGGATGATCCATACCTCTTCAAACTATGTCAGATGGTCTCTACCAGTGTTGTATTCTAGAGGAAGAAGCTCCATAATTCTATAACAGTACCACACAAGCCTCGTAGGAGGCCACACGAGTTCTAATAAAAAAACAAGATTTGTTCAATCAAGATTTGTTTTTTAGGAGTAACAAACGTGAGCATAACATTGTTATGAATGTAAAGTCTTGAATGGTCCTATAATGTGGATTCTTTTGGCCAACAATATCCAAGAATGCTTACAATTTTGTTTTTTTCTACGATAAGTGTCAGAGGTTTGGAAATATCACCAAGAGAGATGAATGACCTTGAAGCTCTGGAAAGAACTTGAAATCTTTGAAGTTTGAGGTGTGGACTACATGGTCCCATTCCCCTCTTCATATGCCTTCTCTTACATCTAGGTAGAATTCGACTATGTCTCTAAATGGGTAGAAGCTATATCCACATGAAAAGTAAGTCAAAACTTGTTATCAAGCTATTCGGAGATAACATCTTTCCTCATTTTGGAGTCCCTCAAACTATCATATATAATGGAGATGTTCTCTATTTGGAATGAAGTTTTAAAACTATACTGAGGAGATATAATGTGAATCACATGGTAGGATATCCTTATCATCCACAAACGAGTGGGCAAGTAGAGGTATCCAATTGAAAACTCAAAGCCATTATGGAGAAAACCTTTAGCCAGAATCTAAAGGATTGGTCCAACAAACAACGATGATCTATGTGCTTATAGAATAGTGTTTAAGACACCTTTAAGTACCACACCCTTTAGATTGATTTATGGAAAGTCATGCCACCTCCCCTTCAAGATAGAACATAAAGCCTGGTGGACAGTTAAGAAAGAGAACTTTGATCTAAAAAAAGCTGGTCAGAATAGAATGATGCAACTATAAGAGCTTGAGGAACTCTGATTGACTACATACGAGAATCAGGGATCTACAAAGAGTGAACCAAATTATGGTGTGATGGTAATATAAAGAGGAAAGACATCAAATTCAGATTTCATATTCTTCTTTTTTACAGACAGGTTAAAATTGTTCCAAGTAAACTTCAATCATGTTAGTCTGTGACCGGCCTAAATCGCATGTCCAAAAGGAGTAGATTCAGAGTAGTCAGACTTTTAAAGAGATAACCTGACTCTTAAGCCCCCGCAACGATAAACGGGGTCCAATGTAGTGATCGTGGTCGAATACAGGGACAAGGTTGGCAGTGTTAAGAGAACATAATCTAACACTCGTATACTCCAACCGAAGAGGGTTTATAAAAGGTGCTCCCTTAGGAACAATGGCACACAAACTAAGTTGGGTGAGAAAAACAAGAATAAGAAGAATGAACAAAAACAAAAGAGATAAGACCAAACAAGTATATGGGAGGAAACCCGGGCTGGGCTTCACCTACCAAAGCATCTCACCAACATGCAACATCATCTCTCTCTCTCTCAGATACTCCTACTAAGATTACAAGAAACCATCAAAAGTGTCTATTCCACTCTCTCTCAAGATGAGGAAAGATCTAAGTCTAAGGTTAGCCTCTCTCTCGAGATGACTACACGCAAACCTCGTTGCATAACATATGGTTTTAAAGCTTTAGCATTCCAACACTCTCGTGCATTCATACTACTCCATAACACATGATAAAAGTGATATTACTCTCTCAAGATATCAACAATCAAACATCACAAGATGGTAGCTAAGCATACAAGTGAAGCATTAAAATAGGTGCATGGAGATAATCTTGATAAGAATATATATATTCAACAGAAAGAGACAATATACATGTTGGGAGAGCCTTAGTGGCTACCCCCAACCCAAGTTAAGGTGTCTAGCCGCTCATGCTTACAGACAACATAATGACATTACAGAAAGATGGATACATGAAGTCCCACGAAGAGAGGAGGGAAGTACTGTGAGATGGAGTGATAGATCTAGAGAGAAGAGATGTGATACGACACAATACTTCTTCAGATATGGATCTAACATGTCAGTGGCATGGACGATCTTCTTCTCTCAAAGAAGAAGTCTTTAGTCTTCTCTCTCCTCAGCTTCTGCCTTTGGAGATCCAAGACTGGTGGATGGGATGGTATGGAATGAATCTAGAATGCAGCAACACTTCGTGGTCCTCGGGATCCGATCTATGATCTGATGATTTGACAAGACAGGTGGGTGTGCTATTTATAGGCACATTCCACTGACTTAGTCTGGTCCATACATCATAAGGCACATCTACCTGCATGGTGCCTTCATCCTATAGAGAAAAAAGTATGGTAAGTTCATGGACAATGTCCCAACATTTGAAGAGATATTTTACAATGGCAGACATGTGTAACGACCCCGCTTCCCAATAACCCCCAATTAAGGAAGACAAAGAAGTCAGAGACGTTATCCCAAATACAGGATCAATGGTTTTGCAAGTAATAAAAAATAATTAATAAATTCCATGAAAGACTAAACTGAAAATTGGAATAAAAATTTCTTTTCACATACCTTTCCAAATATGCAATAGAGACTTCTACCCATAGTAGAATTCGATCTAACTAAATCCTCCTTAATAAATTAACTTTAATCTTCAGAAGTTCCACTTTACTATTTGTCCAATTTCAGATAATCCTAAAATTCCGACAAACAAAATGTCACTCAGTATAAATGAATATACTGGTATGTGGGGATAAATAAAACATTGCACATAAACTTTAACAACATAATCACATCAAATAGTTGTTAACAATGCAAGATTATGTTTTTCAATATGACTTCTCAACTAATTTTACTCATCCTATGGGATACCTTCTCTAGGTTTAAATCCTTGCAAGTGAATTTAAGGCTACCTTCTCCATCCTGAGCTTGGTACCTGGGGTCACCTCTCTGGGTACCCTGTGGTCTTCCCTCTGGGGCTTGACCACCTTGACCTTCCCTCCAAGGCTTGGTCTCTTATCTTACATTCAGAGATGGTATGTAGGTTTGATCAAGTCATATATATACTTAAATTGTGATAATCATATTCACTTTAAAGATTGCAGAAATAAAATCATCCAGCAGTTTATTTCCATTGCAATCGATAAATCCTCGGGGAAATGCCATCGAAGCAGTTTATTTCCATTGTAATCGATAAAACCTCAGGAAAATGTCAGGACACTAAAGCGTGTACTCATAAATAACCACATACCTGATTAGGGTATTTCACAAGAAATAAGCAAGTCCAATCAATTAGGTAATCAAATCCAAGCAAGAAAGCCAACCACACAAAAGCACAGAATCCTGAAAAGCATATGTAACCTATTTACTACACACTTATCAAGAATCTACTTTGTTGACTTGAAATTACTTTCTTGGTTTATAATCCAAATTAGGGTTCACTAGGATTCTCTTAGATATATTTACAACTTTCCTCTTTTATATCCACAAAACCCTAAAACAGTAGTTCTAGGTGCAAAAACCTAATTACTCACTTTTTCACATTAAAGCCTTTTTATCATCAAGTTGTCTTAGGATTGACTTAATATCACTTTTATACAAAGAATCTTGAAATATAATTCATTAAAACCCATTAACACTTAGATTAGGGTTTCTAAGCCCATTAATACACATTATTCATATGAAACCCTAAATTAGTCTATTAAGCACATGGATCATCTATTTAGACATTAAAACATCTTTTTATTAACAACAAGTTAATATGAGCATAGATTATCCATATTAATCATCTCAATTCCATAGAATCATCAAGTTAGGGTTTTTCCTCATTATTAAGCATTAAGGTAAGAAACTTTAGATAATTTTTTAATTCAGATCAGATTCAGACTTTAAAACTATTTTTATTGAATTCTTTGCATTTTTCTGATAAAAAACCATATATTATTTGCCTAGT
The DNA here is from genome assembly GCA_963693085.1 of Alisma plantago-aquatica. NCBI lineage: Eukaryota > Viridiplantae > Streptophyta > Magnoliopsida > Alismatales > Alismataceae > Alisma > Alisma plantago-aquatica. The sequence goes on along the minus strand of OY856413.1, from coordinate 75,332,464 downwards.
TTTGAGTTATCTATGTTATTTGCAAATTAAATACTAAGATACCAATCACAGGCTGACACGTCACTCTTAATGCATATTTCGTTTATCAGTTGCCAGATAAATAAAAGAATCATTTTACCTTTTTTCACTTATGGGTAACGTGCAACCCTAGGGGCACTCGTGTCTTTTTGCTCCTATTCATCCCCAACCTCGTGATCACCTGGTTGCAGCGACGCCCACAATGCGTGGGCCTCCACTCTTTAGGGTGCTGGTGTCACGAGGAAGCAAGAGGGTAGCTGCACCTCCGCAGATCCCCGTCAGACCCATCCTAGCCCTTGACGTGGTGCTCTCTGATAGGAGATGGGGTGAGATAACCATCCTCAGCTCCACCTACTCCAACGAGCTCCACTCCATGGCTGATCAACTCGACCATTTCCCCTGGCCTCCTGGGCGTGCGAGGTTTGGTCGAGGGTGGGAAAACCTCCATAGCTCCTCCCTAAACCCCTCGATGACATCACGACTCCACCTTCTCTCCATAGAGGTTGACGTTGAGCCTGTAGGTAGGACTCCATAACACCACGTGCTCATACGCCAGAGGAAGAAGGGTCGTCGGTGGGGGTGGGTGTTCTAGGTCTGCGGCCGGTGGCGAGTTGCACTTGCCAAGAGATCTTCTTGCACCTTCAACTGCTCTCATGACTCCTGGTCTCATCTTCATCCTATACACTGGTGTGCACCAGACGGGACCATAGTAGCGCCTATCCTCGACTGTCTTGGAGGCTGCCCTCAGGTCTGCCAGCAACATCCATGCCAGAAACACCTGATGACTTTCCATCATGTAGGAGGGTAGGGTCTCGGTTGAACGGTAGTATCCCCATGACGTTCCCTTATATAACCAGTACAACAACTTCCAGAGTTTAAAGGAGAATGATAGATGAGGAGAGGGAAATATGGGTGACTATTCTGAGGTTCATTTCCCCCCTCTTATACACAGAGTAAGGGGATGGTTTCATGGGAAAAGTTTTAAGTAGGTTATTAAAAATGTTTCCCATCCAAACTCTGATATCTATTTATAGTAGATAATGTTAATAACCTTCCACAATTGAGTACTTGTTTCTCGGTACTAACTCTCCCCTAAAGGGTACTATCAAATTGCTAAAGGTCATTACAGGAGTACATCAACATGTGTCACACATTAGATAGTTGATCATTAATCTATTTCAGAAAACTCCTAGATTATTCTTTATTTCTCTCTCCTATTCTTTTATTTTCTTTTATTTTGATTCCTTTTACCATTAGAAACCTTGTGGATCTGAAATCTCATATGTGATGAGTCAATCACACATTTTCCCACATATTTCTCATATTTTCATCATTATCTCAAATTTCCTTCTTAATAATGCTTTATTTGATTTCATCTTTTTCTTTTAATCATATTGGACTCATTAACATATTATGATCCATGAAATCACATGCACAAAGGAAATATTGTAAAAGAAATCCATTCAATACACATAAATCATATAATTCCCATAATCATACATTTATTGGGGAAATTGCATTTCCAACTATATGAACCCAAAAATTGGGGTTGTAACATCATTCCCCTCTTATAGGAATTTTTCCCTCAAAATTCCACCAAACATGCAAACAATCAGGATAAGACTTTTTCATGTCCATCATCAGCTCCCATGTGGCTTCACCCATGGTGCTTCCAAAGAACCTTTATCATCTTATATTCTTACATCTAAGTTCTCTCCCACCTTGGTATCTCGTACCCTCATGGGTGGCTCAGGATATGTCAGTCTCCCTTGAAGCTCAATAGGTTCAATGCTCCGCACATGGCTCGGGTACATCACATAGTGCTCTAGATCAGACACACATCATACATCATATTATCCTGAGGGGTAAGGCTAAACATAAGCCACTCCACCTATGCATATCAAATGGACCCATGTATCGAGGACTCAGCTTCCTTATCTATAGCTCAGAGGGGTTGGGTTTTCATAACACATGTCCACCCACAGTGAACAACATGTCAGTCTGCTTTGCATCAACTCATGACTCTTGTCCCCCCTAGGCTTTCTCAGCCATTGCTCGATCAAAGCGACTTCATCTGCACACATTGTGGTCTCTCTGACCTTCACAAGGTCCTCTCACCGACATTATCCTAATGAAGCAGTGATTGACACAACCTCCCTTACAGAGCTTCTTACTTCCTGATACTGGCTATGGTGGCTATCATATCAAGCAAACTCTACTAGGGACAGAAACTGCTCCCATGTATCATCTGAAATGAGCACACATGCTCTCATCAGACCCTCTAAAGTCTGGATCACACTCTCTTGACTGTCCACCAGTCAGGGCAATATATTGTACTCAACTTCGAACTAGCATCGAGTCCTTCATGTACCTACTTCCACCATATTGGAAGTGAACTTGAGGTCATGCTCAAGATATTGAACTCAGATCATGGTGTAGTTGAACTATCTCTATCTCATATATATCATTCAACCTTATTTGTCCACTGACAATTCTCTCTCTCAGGCAAGGGATTAGGTCAACTTGGTAAGGTGATCTACCATAACCCATAGTACATCATGACCTCTCTTGGTCTCTGGGAGACCCACCACCATGTCTATGGTGATCTGCTCCCATTCCCCCTTGGGGACTCCTCATTATTCGTAGCAACTCACTGGGTTACTAGTGTTCAACCTTCACCCTATGGCATGTATTAGCATTAGGCACATGCAACACTATATCCTTCTTCATCTTAGGTCTTCAAAGTACTACTACAAACTTTAACCATCTTGGTAGTACCACGGTGTACGGTGTATTTAAAATCATGAGCTCCAACATGTCATGATTCCTCAAGGTTGACTCCTCAGAAACCCCAAAACACCCTAGTAGTGGGTTTCACCACCTTCTTTTCCTGAGGTGCATATGAGGTTCTTTCAACCATCCTTTTATCTCATCAAACTCTGGGCTGGCTAACTGAGTAACCACCAACTTGACCAATGGGTCTGGTTATATCTGGGTGTTAGCCATATAGGTCTCACAAACTTAGGGTTCATCTATCAACCTCCTCTAGCCTCTCTACTGGCTAAACAAGATAGTTGCGTATCAACTAAGAGTATCTGTTACCACATTAATTTCCTTATGTGCTAGGTAACGGTGAAGACATAAACCTTCATATACTCCACTCAACATCCTCATCTCAGGTTTAGGTCTAACTGAGTCAAGAAAACTTCAAGCTCATCATCTCGGTTATCAAACTCAACCTTATAACTCATAAATTCCATACTGTTTCTAGGGAGGTACATCCTCATATTACCTTTGTTCTCTTCGTGTTTCCAAACCATTGAAAGTACTCTTCAAAAGGTGTGATACTTTGTCTATCCTCAAACATCATAGCAATGTTTTAACTCACATCATCTTTATCCTTAGTGTATGACATGTGTTTTTCCCTATCTCTCACACCCATAACGAGAGGAAATAAGAATTTGGCTGCAGTCCAAATACAGAGTTCATCCCGTTCTAAGAGTAGAGATGGTGCACCCCACATCGCCGTTACACTTCCAATCTAAGTTGAAACATACATCACATGTCTCCACACCATGAATATCTCGAATTTATATTTACATCCATGGAAAGGCTATTCCCAACCACTCTTGGGTCTTCATATCACTCATACATAATCCTTAGTCCTTTCCTCAAGGTCTCTAGTGTGTTGATACTTTTGGGGTCATTCCTCTTCCCTTATGCATCCAGGGAGTGCCTCCCTCATTTGCCCTTTGGGACCCATGAACTCATGAAGGTGATCAATCTCCTAACCCATGGTCCTCGAGAAAATATGTTACCTCCCGACCCTATGGTCTTGTGCATCTAGGAAATAGACAACCCCTACTCCCATCGGTATTATCCCTACCTAACCTGAGTATAGACTTAGGATTCTATCATGGTACACCTCAATCTTGACTCCTTACCCAAAACTCCATCATCTCTCTGGGCACTCATGGTCAAACTTACATCCCTCAAGGGGAATCATGGTGACCTGCCTATCTCAGTCTGGCCCCATTTAGGTTACCTCCATGGCAACATATCCTCATGCCCCTTAGATATGGTCACACATGGGTCTATAGATTTGTGCTCATACTATGTGCTCTCCACTTAGCTCATCAAGCTCCCATGAGAGATGTGACGTCCCCAGATTTTCTAAAACTTAATCTGACGTGTGACATCCAAATTGAAACCCTCACCTCAGTGAGAATCCCAATTTAAACACCACACACCAGGCTAAGAAGAAAATCTGAGGAAGTCAAAAGGAAACACAGTATCACATGCACATGAACAATAATATAACCATACAACACATGTTCACCATTCAACATATAATTACAAAATGATGTACACATCCTACTGAACTAAGCTAAACCCTAATATGGACATAATTAGGGTTAAGATGAGATGTAAGAAGATAAGAACCTAATGACAGTATATGATCTTGTCTTGACCAGGTTTAACAAAGATGTAGTTGACATCAGGAATATGTGTGATGATTAGGATGTATCTTTTCAAGGTACACCATTACCTCTTACTTGGCTTATTATACAATATGCTTGTGTTATATGTGTAGTAGAATACTTGGCATATGATATTGGATGAAATGATTGTTCTTGTATGATATCTTGCTTGATTTTCCATATTTATGGCTATGAAAACATGAAACATAAAATATCTGATCCATCATATGATATCACTAAACTCTTTGGTAGTACAGTGCATTAGAGTGATCACAAACTTCTAGGGGGTAGATCACATGTACAATGATCACAAACTCCTCGGGGGTAGATCATAAGGCCTAAAACATCAAAGCCCTAGGGGAAGATGTACGAGATATATGATGGAAATAATCTTAAAATATGTGTTCTCTTTTGTTAATGAATATCTTTGTGCAAGTATATGATTTTCTTATATTTCTTTATAACTGCCAAGTATTAGTTTTATCTTATTGCCAAGATATGATGAGCGGTATATAAAAGACACGTAGGCGTACTCAGTACAATATTCTTGAATATTGTGCTGACATGTACCACATGTAATGTTTTGTTTAGGTTGTGGTTATGCTCTTAAAGATCAAGGATAGCTGAGAGTTGTATGGCGAGATGATGTACAGGTGGACCTGTTGTCTTAAGATCCTAGAGTTTGTGGGTGATGTGTAAGAGGCGAGAGAGAACAAACTCCCTACTTTCCGCCCTTCTCCATTGTGGTGTACATGAGATTCATGGATGAAGCCAATAGCTCGTTGCCCTTCAAGCCACAGTGAGCGTAGGTGGACCGTGAGGAGAATCTGAACTTCTGATATAGAGCCGGAGGTGGTAGGTTTCCTCATCGTTCTTTCAACCATGGCAGATCGCTCGGTGGCTGTATTGGGTACAGCAGAGAGATGAGCTCGAAGCTAGGGGAAGTTCTTCATGCTATTTTATCACCACCTGTGTGTCCTCTTCAGTCTCTAGAGGCAAGAACCCCCTTTCCCCCTCCATTCCAGCAGCTGGGCGGCGGCACCCTTACGGATGATGGCACCCACGACCGCAGAGGAGGAGGCACTGAGGGTGGATCTCATTACTGGAGCAGACCCCACAATGACAGTGGCTTGGGAAGCATGCAGTGCTTGAGAGAATGCAGATGCATGCGTCAGCTGGTGGCGCACGTTGAGTAGAGATGTCGTCCTCCCTTTCCTCTGTTACACTGACCTCGCTGCTTCCTTGCTTTGGATGGCGGCGGCTCAAGCCCTAGAGGTTGGTAGGTGGAGGCTTTGGCATAGAGGAGGATCTGGGGATGTCACAATAGACCTCTTTCTCATTCTAGGGTTTAGTTCCTCTAAAGGCAACCAAGGTACACCAACCCTCTAAGGATCGTGCATAAGGCAACCACATACCTCTACTTAGGATCAACCATTCTAGGCCATACCATACCCAACTTCTCATGATTCCTCATGTCTCGTAGTCTAGGTTTCCAACCTTCTTCCTTGGGGTCTTGTTCCCTCTCTAGAGAAAACCCTACAACTGATCTCACCACTAGAGGTTCTCTCTTAGAAGATGGGTCAAGCTCTAAAGGATACATGTCTACACCTACCTGGGTGAAACGTATTATCCAAAACCTATGTCCAACCGAGATTATCCAAAGATCTACATGCTCATCTCATGAACATCAGGCATCATCCTTCTGGCCTAGGTCTAAAACCTGATGTTTAGCCCTTGCTTCCGTTCTCTTCTATGAAGGTATGTGCCTCTTTCCTATTCACATATATCTATTAGGGTTCCTATTTGGTCACCACTAACCTCCTCAATGAGGGAGCTATCCCTCACCCTAATAGGCACGACCCTTTTAAGGTTGGGTTGCCAAAAAGAACTAGAGGTCAAACAACCATACATTGTTCATGGTTCTCACATGCACTCAAAACATGTATGTCTAACCCATGTACATGAAGGTATAGAAGACTAAGGTATCCAACTCATATTGTCATCTCTTTCTCTAACTACAACTTAGGTTTATGGTTAGCATCATCCTTAGAGGATGCGTCAGGTCCCTTCCTCTTCCTGGAGGCTTCTTCCTCCAAGGCTAAATCTCTCCTCATCCTCCTACAAGAAGGTCTAACCTCAGAGCTCTTCTAAGGGCATGACAACACACACCATGCAACCTAAGCATGTAACTAATCTTTAGTTTACGCTTAACTATTAAAACTTATGTCCATGACATCTTGTTTACATGATTTTCATTATTTGGTGGAGGATTCCTTAATCCTTATTAATCTTATCCCAAACACAAGAGGGATGTGGAGAGAGAGAAACCCTAAAAACTTAGAATCCTATATGAATTAGAGTTGAGAAGATAAGAAGACATATGAGAGATTCATAGAGGTATCTTACATTGAGTTAAAACCTCTGATTTCGGCTAGGCAGTCACACAATACTCAGGAGTCCTCATAGACCAACTAGCGGGGTAGAGGAAAATCTTGCCAGCCCTCAAACTGTGATCCTTTTCTAGACACCTCCATAATTGGAAAAGCCTCTAATAACTCCCTTGGGTTCTAAAGAATTTGTAAAATTTAATAATTATTAGAGATTAAATGGAAAACCATCGCTCTGATACCAATTGTAACGACTCCACTTCTTGGTAACCCCCAATTAAGGAATACCAAGAAGTCAGAGACATTATCCCAAAAATAGGATCAATGGTTTTGGAAGTAATAAAAAATAATTAGTAAATTCCACGAAAGACTAAACTGAAAACCGGAATAAAAGTTTCTTTTCACATACCTTTTCAAATAGGCAACATAGACTTCATGTAGTAGAATTCTATCTAACTAAATCCTCCTTGATAAATTAACTTTAATCTTCACAAGTTCTACTTTACTATTTGTCCAATTTTAGATAATCATAAATGCCGAGAAACAAAATGCCCGTCAGTATAAATGAATATACTGGTATGTGGGGACAAACAAAACATTGCACATAAGATTTAACAACATAATCACATCAAATAGTTGTTAATAATGAAAGATTACATTTTCAATATGACTTCTCAACCACTTTTACTCATCCTCTGGGATACCCTCTCTAGGGTTAAGTCCTTGCAAGTGACTTTAAGGCTACCTTCTTCATCCTGAGCTTGGTACCTGGGGTCACCTCTCTTGGTACCCTGTAGTCTTCCCTCTGGGGCTTGACCACCTTGACCTTCCCTCCAGGGTTTGGTCTCTTATCTTACATCCAGAGATGGTATGTAGGTTCGAGCAAGTCATATATACTTAAATTGTGATAATCATATTCACTTTAAAGATTGCAGAAATAAAATCATCCAAGCAGTTTATTTCCATTGAAATCGATAAAACCTCAGGAAAACACTAGGAAACTAAAGAGTGTACTCATAAATAACTACATACATGATTAGGAGATTTTATAAGAAATAAGCAAGTCCAATCAATCAGGTAATCCAATCCAAGTAAGCAAGTCAACCACACAAAAGCATAGAATCCTAAAAAGCATATGTAATCTATTTACTACACACTTATCAAGAATATACTTTGTCGACTTGAAATTACTTTCTAGGGTTTCTAATCCAAATTAGGGTTCATTAGGATTCTCTTAGATCTATTTACAACTTTCCTCTTTTATATACACAAAACCCTAAAATAGTAGTTCTAGGTGCAAAACCCTAATTACTCACTTCTTCACATTAAAGCCTTCTTTATCATCAAATTGTCTTAGGATTGACTTAATATCACTTTTATACACAGAATCTCAAAATATAATTCATGAAAACCCATTAAAACGTAGATTAGAGTTTCTAAGCCCATTAATACACATTATTCATATGAAACCCTAAATTAGGCTATTAAGCACATGGATCATCTATTTATACATCAAAACATCTTTTTATTAACAATAGGTTAATATGCTCATAGATTATCCATATTAATCATCTCAATTCCATAGAATAACCAAGTTAGGGTTTTTCCTCATTATAAAGCATTAAGGCTAGCAACTTTAGATACTTTTTGAGATAGGATCATATTCATACTTTAAAACTATTTTTATTGAATTCTTTGCATTTTTTTGATAAAAAAACATATATTATTTTCCTAGTTCTAATTTATGATTTATTTACTACGTTATTTTCAAGTTAAATACTAAGAGACCAATCACAGGCTGACACGTCACTCTTAGTGCATATTTAGTTTATCCGTGGCTGGCTAAATAAAAGAATCATTTTACCTTTTTGCCCTTATGGGTAATGTGCAGCCCCAGGGGCACTCGGATCTTTTCACTCCTATTCATCCCCAACCTCGCGATCGCCTGGTTGCAGCGATGTTCGCTATGCACGGGCCTCCATTCTTTGGGGTGATGGTGTTACAAGGAAGCAAGAGGGTAGTTGCACCTCTATAGATCCCCATCAGACCCAGCCCCACCCTCGACGTGGTGTTCTCTAATAAGAGATGGGGTGAGACAACCTTCCTCTGCTCCGCCTTCTCCAGCGAGCTCCGCTCTATGGCCGATCAACTCGACTATTTCCCTTGGCCTCCTGGGTGTGCGAGGGCCGATCGAGGGTGGGAAAACCTTCACAGATCCTCCCTAAACCCCTCAGTGGCGTCACGACTCCACCTTCTCTCCGTAGAGATGAACACTGAGCCTACAGGTAGGACTTCATAATACTGCATGCTCATACACCAGAGGAAGAAGGGTCATCAGTGAGGGTGGGTGTTCTGAGTATGCGGCCAGTGGCGAGTTGCACTTTCCAAGAGATTGTCTTGCACTTTCAACTTCCCTCAGGACTCCATCTCTCATCTTCATCCTATACGTCGGCGTACACCAGACGGAACCATGGTAGCACCTGTCCTCGACCGCCTTGGAGCCTGCCCTCAGGTCCGCCAGTGGCATTCATGCTAGAAACACCAGATGACTTGTCATCATGTAGGAGGGTTGGGTCTCGATTAAAGGGCAGTATCCCCATGACGTTCCCTTATATAACCAGTGTAACAACTTCCAGAGTTTAGCGGAGAACAACAGATGAGGAGAGGGAGATATGGGCGACTATTCTGAGGTTTGTTTCCCCCTCTTATACACAGAGTAATGGGATGGTTTTGTGGGGAAAGGTTTAAGTAGGTTATTAAAAACGTTTCCCATCCAAACTCTAATATCTATTTACGATAGATAATGTTAATAACTTTCCACAATTGAGCACTTGTTTCTTGGTACTAACTCTCCCCTCAAGGGTACTATCGAATTGCTAAAGGCCATTATGGCAGTACATTAACATGCGACACACATTAGATAGTTGATCATTAATCTATATGGGAAAACTTCTAGATTATTCTTTGTTTCTCTCTCCTATTATTTTATTTTCTTTTATCTGGATTCCTTTTACCATTAAAAACCTTGTGGATTCGAAACCTCATCTATGATGAGGCAATCACACATCTTTCCACATATTTCTCATATTTTCATCATTATCTCAAATTTCCTTCTTAATAATGTTTTACTTGATTTCATCTTTTTCTTTTAATCATATTGGACTCATTAACATATTATGATCCACCAAATCACATGCACAAAGGAAATATTTTAAAGGAAATCCATTCAATACACATAATTCATACAATTCCCATAATCATACATTTATTGGGGAAATTGCATTTCCAACTATATGAACCCAAAAATTGGGGTTGTAACAACATTAATGTTGAACTACCTCTCATCCTATAAAAACTCACTCCTCCACCTAAGAAATGAAATCAATGCACCAAGACAATGATGTAAAACATAGGCATTTGTCGGGAGGCAACCTAATCTTTACTTTAGTTCCTTCTTACAGTTCTAGATAGACAATTTTTCAACACATTGTAGGATGCAATCTTAAGTTCTCAATACTCCTCTGTTAAATTTCAAATGGAGGAAACAATGTTGATAGGAACACAACCACATCTGGTCATCCAACTAGCATGAATTTTCCCCTCCACCTCAGGTTTAGTGTTTTCTTAGGATGAGTAAATGTCCAAGTTCATGGTAGAGGTGTTAGGAATCATGGAGGCAACACACATAATGAAAAAAAAAGAAATTCCATGTTCCCTACAAGTAGATATCATCAGCAATGATGTATTTAGAAGGAGTGTGCACGAGGTATACCTTGCCATGGAGCAAGCCCAACAACATCCTCCTCACGTGGTGCTTTGCATCACTCCACCGTGCACAGAGGGTCCTCAAAGATGTCCTTTGAACATAGTCACACAATGCATGTGTCTCTACATAGTCCATGCAGATTGACTAGAACTCCTTGTCACACTACTCAAGCCAGTGGGGAAGGAGCAACCTCTTGCTCAGTGAGTGATAGCATCACGGTCGTTCTCCTTCTTTCTCTCTATCTCTCTTGGGAATGATGATGGCTAGGGTTCACATACAAGAGAGTGTGTTCGTGATCCAAACATCATGGTCCTTTAAATAGGAGAGACAAGGAAGCAGAGTTTCCAAAATTATGGAAAACAAAAGAGCGACAGCTGCATTTAAAGTGGGCCCCTCGTGGACATCCAAACAGACACTTAGGATATTCTAAAATCACGTCGTTAATTAATTAATCAAATAGTTAAATTAATTGATCGATCAATTAATTAATTAATAGAGTAATTGAATTAATCAATTATCTAATTTTGAATCACATGATTGGTGACTCCAACCATTCGCTCATGATTAGTTGGTTAACTCATCACATGAGTCGATAATTGTAGGTCCAATCAATTGTCTTAAACCTTCTATCAATTCTCTTGGATGCTATTCTAGTATTTTTGTAGTTGATTATATAAACATTTTAGTAATCAATATAACTTGGAACATTTTTATTTCATGTGGACAATTTTACTCCTATACCAGTGCATCCTATGTGTGTGACCCTACAGGCACATTAACAATGATGCAGATAATCAAATTACGAACTCACAAACAATTAGTGGTATCTAGCAAGAATTCCTTGCCACCTAAGTAACTGAAGAAGTCAAAGAACAACTTAAAACTTAGTATTATGGCCAGTGTTATAGTGATTGTATAATCCCTTTTTCTCTTATATCTAGATTGAATCTGAGGCATAGAAATTTCATCCTCTTAATGTTCAATCTTTGTTTCTTCATGTAGAGTAAACTATTTGACATACACATGAGCTCAATATCATATATTGACTCACATGAGCATGGCCATGAATTTCATAGTCTCTCTCAACAAGTGGCCAGGATATCACTCCAATGGGAGGGAAAAGTTCCATCTACGTCAGTCACATTAATCCACACATCAAAATGCACCTAAGATCTACTTGTATAGCAATCCTTATTCAAGGTCACATTGTGTAGTATTAAAGCACATGAACAACATGTGATCACTATAGTGATTTTAGGTCTAAGGACCACAATCACCACTGTCACATTGAGATTTGATCCTGATCACCATCATTGGCTTCCATGTATCACACTCAATGTGGGTCTGTACAGTACACTTGTTCATAACAAGTACCTATGTGTTTGATTTGATATCCAATATCATAACTAATGAGACACAATCATCAATAAACACACATATTGGGCTTAATGTATTATTGTTGGCCTAATTTCCACAATAGTATCTGACTGGGACTCAGACAAGAATGAATGCTCTTAGCATACATGATCTCATATTCAGGTCCTCAACCTAAAATCACATCATTGAGTCACACATTCTTAGGACATTATTATATTGATTCATTATCTCATATTGAAATACATATAATGATCATAACTGCCTTTATTAATTATCAAATCAATTACAAGATGTGTCATTACAATCATCATATGATTGGCTCTCAGGGCATACCACCAACATGAGGGTATGTGGTACATATTCTAATTTTCATCCACACCTATCTATTTCAGACTCAAGTTTCCAACATTGCATTTTTTTTTAAAATTTTCCAAATAATGATTGTATAGAGTTTTTTTCTTTCAAATGTGGTGTTTTCAAACAATAAAAGACATTATCTAGCTGACAAGTTTCTTTTTTCCATGCAATTTTATAGCATTAGACCCCTCTTATTTGAAGCAAAGCCTCAAATGGAACTACTTATGAAACTAACTAATGGCTAGAAATCACATTATGAGGCCCATGAATCCTAACATCATGTTCCTCAGAAAAAATGGCAAGTATCAATGGAACTAAGAGGAATAAAAAACATCATGCTTCTTACTGACTAGTGGATCAATTGCATGGAATTACCACTTGATCTCCATCAAGTCATTATTTGAGTATAGTGTGACAAGGAGAATCACTTTGTGTACTAAATAGTAAATCAAGTTGCATTATGATCGGAACTCTCTTCTACACTTCTTCCATATTTATACCCCTACATCCTTTAATTGAAATAATAAGCCACAAAAATATTGTCAAACCCTAAATTCGGGGTGGCACACTCCCCTCTCTATATCTACTTCTTCCATAACACTCTCTATGTGATAGGGGTGTAATCCACAAGCAAAAGAAAAGATGAAAATGTGTACATAGTGAAAAATTGCAAAGTCAAGTCGAATAGAGGAGATATTTGCATATGAAAGAAATACAATAAATGTATTTCCAAGAATAAAATAAAATTTCAAGTCGAATAGAGGAGAGGTTTGATACTTCCCTCCATACCTCCTTCACTCCCTTTTCCACCTATGGGCATAATGAATTCCTCAAATTTACCATTCTCTTGAGAAACACCAGTGTCAGATCATATGCACACTTGTTGCTCAATGAGTCTCTCTAAACTCTCTTGAAGCTCTTAGACATGCTTAAAATTGGATATAGTTAGGAGGAAATGCTTTTGGGAAACAAAATTGGAAACAAAGATATTGTAAGATGTGTTTAGTGATCTTAGGAAATTGAGATGCTTAGCCCTATTTAGCAACAAAGAAAATAACATGATATGAAGATAAGGCAGTTGTAGGAGTTGAAAGTATACACCAATGACTTTTTCAAATTTTGTGTTACTCAAGGAAAAGCATCATTCAAGTTTGGGGTATTATGATGGATGCATATTTCTAGTCACATTTTCAATTCAACTTTGCATTTTGATCCCTCACTTTACATTTGAATGTGTCTCTATTTAGTTCTCCTTAGTTTTATGTAAATACATAGGGTTTTGATCCAACTTATTGATTTTCATTATAGGTTCAATCTTCAACCTATGCAAACCAACTTAGGCCATGAAGGTCCTACTAACCAACTAGAGGCCCCAAGAAATTTTTGATAATTTGCACAAGACATTTCTTAAATATGTCCCCTCACTAGTCCATGTCTTCAACGACCATATCCTTCATTAAAATTGACCCTCACCCCAATGTCATTACCCCCTTCCCCCGGGGTGGGTTTGTCTTGGTCTGAATGATCGTCCACCTCCATCATCTATCAATCATCAACTGATGGGACATGTGCCTAGAAAGGTCCAATGGAAAGCCATCACATCAACTGATGACCCCTCTACATGTTCATCAGTCTACCTCTGATGATCAAGCATGGACACCGATGGACGACTCCCTGTCTCTCTATAGACAAATCCCCAACAGTCATAGCCCAAATGGATAAGTAGATTTCCCATCGACCTTGACAGGATCCCTGCATCCATGCTCTGATGAGACCCATGTGCTTCAGCCTCGATGGGAAATCCTCTAATGGCCAAGATCGATGAGATTTCCACCGATGTGCCCCAATGACTAAGAAGAACCAAGCCTGATGGCTCTCCTGCAACCAAACTCGACGAGATCCCTATGCCAAGCTCCTACAAAGAGTGTATCCTTATCATATGATGGGTGAATCTAGATGATGGAACCTCTGCTATGGTTGTCAATGAAGACTCTACTTACTTATCATCCTATAAATAAACATATGTCACCTTCATGAATTGTGATCTCTTCTCCTCCACTATGCCGCCAAGCTACCATGTTCTAGCCAGCCTACAAGACCATCTCCATCGACCTTCCCTCCATCAGTTACCTTTGTGGTGCCTTTTGTGTGCCTCCATCCATCCACCTTCCTCCCCTATTGGATAGATCAATCCCATGTAGGAACTAAGGACAATGAATAATGTAAGGTCGATGAGAGTTCATGTTGATTCCTTCTCCTTCAATTGGATCCAGCCGCTTCATTGGCCACGAAGACATAGTTGTTCACACCAAGCCTCATTCCTTCTACCTACCACAATGATGGCAATCTCCAACTTCTCCCCTATTTACTATGATATCACCGTGAAGTGTGAGTAGTCCCTTTCACTGGGGTGTAGGGATTAGCCCCTATATCTATACTTACATGTCCATTTTTATGTTCCATGGCTTGTATATAACTCTTTTAGTTGAATGTTAATCATTTGCTTGAATGTTTAGTGGCTTCATCTCTCACTTTTCTTGATTTATTATAATACTAGGTGGCATACACTTAAATGCTTAGGTTTTGAATATTGATTAAATTGGTTAACACATTGATGAGAAATTCAGAATGGATGTCTATGAAGAAGTAGATACATGATCTATGAGTAACAAGACATCCTACTCACAAAAATATCTACATGATTGTCTCACACATGATGGATGGAAACTTTCTTTTCCTCTAATTGAATGGTTTTGTAAAACTTGGGTATGTTATAGATGTGTTTGTGTGCATAGAGGTAGTGAAACTTGATTTTACCCCAATGACGACCATCGTTAATCTAGACCTAGTTTTAATCCAACACTTTTACTCCCCTTTCAATTATTTTAACTCAACCCAGTCAACTCTTGGTTTTAAATGTTAGTCTTATTTTAATTGGATACAACCTACAAAGGTTCTTAAAAAGGGTGTCCCTTTGGAATCGATCCTTAACTATACTGTGATAATACCCTTCCACTTGTGGGTGGTATTATTGCACATTATTTTGGTAAAACTACCGATCCATTCATCTAGTGAATTTGTTAGTGCAATAATAAACCACATCAATGACTTGTACACGGATGAATTCATAAATATAATTTGATAATATCTAGGATACCCAGATGTCTTGATGGATCTTACTGATTCCAAGGGGAGCCGCACTATCAACACCAAATATCTTATCCTCAGTGGCACTATAGCTTGACGAGAGAATAAATATTTTATCACTTCAACAAAACTAACATCTTACTCCCCCTGCCCAACCTCAACCACTATAATGAGAACCAAATTTCATTTAGTGAAGTATAATTGAAGAAAATGATCATGTAGTGCAGATAGGTGATAACATCCACTACATCAAAAATGCCCATTAGTGGCCTTTTTGAAATACCACAAAAAAAATAAATGCCACTAAACATGTTTAGTGGCATTTGTTGACACTTAAAAAAATGCCTCTAGTACCAATGCCACTAGAAAGATAGTGACGTAAGTTGTAAACTCCACTAAACGTTTGTCTTTAGTGGATTCCAATAAATCCCAAATAAAGGCCACTAAACCATCATTTGGCATTTATAAAAAACCCACTATCCATCAATTGGCTTTTATATAAATGCCACTATTTTGTATAATGTTGTTGTATGAAACGGTTCTGATTGAGTTTTGTGGCGTATAAAAAAGCCATTAATGACATAAAAAAGCCACTAATGACATACTAGTTCTATATTACTACATTTTCATGGTTTTTAGTCATTATATTTTTAGTTCATTATCAAGTTTTCTAATTGAATGTCAATTGTAGCCGAACTCAGTTTTCCAAAAGTATGAACATTTTTTATTTATAATGAAATGAAAATAAATGGGGAGGACATTTTACCTTTCCCCTTATATTGAATGCAACACCAATGATATACTTTCATATATATAAATTTTTCTATTCAATACAATAACTTCTACATCATTGAATCTGTCTCTTCCCTGATATGACTATCTACTTTTAAGCATGTCGACTTCACAGCTCCTTCTGGAAATAGCTTCAGTAGCCCATTCCGCAAGCACCTTCTTAGATGGCACTTCTGCACCAGGGACAAGCATTACAATCAAGCTTGCAACCATCTCAACCATCTAATTACCAGCTTCAATAGCAGTTGCAGCAAAATATTTCATTGATCTTGAGTCAACAGCTGTTCCATCTATTGCAATCGGTGCAATTTCGATGACATGTAATTGGACGAAGAGAAAAAGATCAGTCCTGGAGATAAAATAGTAAAAAAAGAGACTTTTGCATTTTTTTTGTAGGCACAACTAAATAGAGTAGAATAATGGGAATGAGATCACTAGACCTAAGAGATAATCAGAATGAATTCAACAATTAACTTTGTCTGCATAAAGCATAACCAATACAAGGTCCATAATCGCCAACATCACGACAAGAAAGTTCATCCGAAACTACTTGGACTTCTTCTAGTTCAAAACTTTTCAGTAGAAGGTCCTCCAAAGCTAGATGATTGAGTATCATATTCAACCCTGGCATGGGAGCTTGCAGATGCTTTTTAGACAGGTGAATTAGTTAGTTTTAGAGAAGATGCAACCTTGACCATTTTTTGCAGCTCTTCTGGTAACATTTTGCTGATCTTCTCAGTTTCCATGCTAATCATTTCAGGTGACATTTCAGGAAATTGGGATCCCAATACAATTTCTCTTGCACAGTGACAGCTTGAGAAGAAGATGGTAAACCAGTAGCCAAGCCCTAGGCTTGAGAAGAAGAGAATAAAACTGAGTACAAATTAGAATCAATAGAATAGAACTGAGTACAAAATAATCAAAGGTGGATATAACTAATAAAATAACACATGTAAGAAGTATCTTAAATAAAGGAGAATATGAGCATGATAATAAGTTGTATCAAATTCCATTTATACTAGATAAAAAGACTTTACCAGGAAACTAATTGTTTGTCAGATGTGGTTAAGTTCACCCCAGGTTGATCCTACATTTGCAAAATGAGCTGCAATAAGTACATAAAAATTTATAATAGATAGAAACATGCATCTAGATGATCATAGGTAAAGATTCAAGGTTTTATCTAAGACTACCCCTTGACAAGCAATCATAAACTGAAATGAGGTTGTTATTCTCCAACAAGAATCCCTCCAGAGCACATATGTTTATCTATGCGACGTGGTGGAGATCTTGATCTCTAATATAAATTGTTTCATGATTTAAAACAAGAGTTGTAGTACCTTCACTTCCAGTTCTGTACCATCAGAGAGACAACCATCCTATATGTAGTTGTTGCCCCCTTCTGTAATTAAATTCTGTGATAGAAAATCAGATGATACATTATATTAGATTTCAAAGTAAATCTAAAAAGCAAAAGAGGATATTAGAGCACAATAAAGGTACAACAAATCAAATAACAATGATTTGCATTTACTTGTTAGTTGAGTTTAGATGCTCCTATTGTGATACACAGATGTTGTGATGATGCTAAATTGAAAATCATATAGCAATAGTCAATACCTACTAGAGAAAGTAATAGATAAGTATTACGTTGGGAATAATGTTGGAACAAGCTTAATAAAAAATAATTGTATGTATGATGTTCATTATGCTAAATTATGATATGTATCACATTCCGAATGTAGTAAAAGTCTTTGTGAAAAAGATATACAATAGTTTCATGTTGCACACTTTTGCAAACCTTGGCACTGACAAGATTCGAGAAACTAGGTAGAGCATATGAATCAATCATTTATTTAACAAAAAATAGAACCAAAAGAGTGCTCACTTTAATAAGAATCTAATTAATGAAAAAAGTAACTCTAAGTATCAACATAAAAATATTTCTAGCACTGTTACAGATGATACATTACTTCTCTATGGTATGATCTACAAGTTCATCAAGCAAGGTAAAGAAAGTGTGCACCCTTCCGTTACTGGACAACATGAAACAAAAGAGATGAGTGGGGGTGATAATGCATGAGACTATATCAATCAAAAATGGTTTTGTTCATCTACAAGAAGCATTTTTAATATCATTATTAACTAGAAACATTATAAGATGTATTTTTAATGCATTACAATAAATAAAATTCAAACTTGAAAGAGAGTGTTTGCCAACTGAGGATAAGCTTCCAAAAGTTGTCGAGCTAGTGTATTATTTTCTTTAGTTAGACTCTGCATGATCAACCTATTACTATTTTCATTTTTTTGATCAAATTCAAAACTAATAGGTCACTAGAAAATGTGAGGTTAAATAATTACCTTCATATCTGATAATACTTCATTTAACTGAGTTCTTGACATTTTGGCTAAATAATGGGAAAAGGGATCATTTCCAGGGCCTGATCGACTCTAATTACCAGGCAGAATGCTAGTTTGAGTTCCCTCTAGAGCTCCAGCCATTAAAGATACCGTCGTCTTAGCCAACTACAGGCCAAGAGGTTGGTTGAGACCAAAATTTCCATGCATTCATTCTTTACCTGAAGAGGAATAAATAAAACTCATCACAAATGAGTGCTCTAGATGATGGAATTATATTAGAAGTGATTGAAGACAAGAATCCATCTGGAAGACCAAGTTCATACATTTCTAGAGGTCATCACAACACTGTTCTCAATACATATGTCATAGACCAGACTCGACCTTTAGCTTCATATTTGACCATAATCAAATCACAACAGTGAAGAACCCAATTTCTAGCCAAGCTAATTCATGAGATAGAAATCAGCCTACAATAATCAGTTTGAAACAACCTCAACGGGCTGAAAGTTCAATGCTAATAGAGATACTGATAAGTTTGCAACCTTACAAGCTAGATATCATGTATGGCAAGCAATTTGCAACCTCACAGACTGGATAACATGATGTCATTAGTCCATAGCTTGTAGGAGTCACATCACAACAACTAAGAGGATCACCTCTAGCAGCATCAAATCCTAAAGATAAGATAGTCAGGTCAAGGGAAAGCTCAGTGGAAATAGGAAGCATGATATGCTGAAAAGAAAAGAGACGTCATTATCCCCAACTATAGTACTCAATTCTGCAAGCTGAGCTAGTGCGAGTTAAAGCTATACAACCAATGCCATACATTCAACATACATTCACATATGCATTTTCATTTACAAGATGGATCTTATTAAACATTGTTGTCCACAATGAAGTAAAGTATAACAGATACCAATAGGAATAGCTATTGAATCAACAACAGATTAAGCTCATCAGATCACAACACAGCTAGAACATTAAAGAAAGATCCAAATTAGCATTCATCAACCAAACCCATCTAAACTTACTGAATCATTAAAACTGAATGAAGATCATATCATGAGGTTGAGCAACATGCCAACTAGCTTAGAGATCCATAGGGTGTTAAAGAAAATATCAACCATGCAAAACAATAAGGTCAGACAACACTTACATTTTCTTCTAACAAGCTAACTGGAACATTGTTGGGAAATCCATCCCTTATAGTGTGTAGACCGCTCTAAGGGGGAATGCCCAACCAGATTTGAAAAAATGGTTTCATGAATCAGCTATAACAGGACATGCTCTACGTATAACTGGACAACAATAATCCTCCATTGTCTTTCATAGTTATCCCTACAACAACACAATTTTCAACCTACTGAGCTCATCACCGGTTACTCCTAACAGATAGCCTACAACTACAGCTAGTTGAGGCAGCCTACAACAATTTGAAATCATTGATGTTAATGTTTTGAAAAAAGATAAAGAATAAACCAAAACCACTATAATAACTTCCATACCAACTTGTCCGTTGTTGCTCCACATCCCCTGCTCCTTAGCTACTATCTTTGACACCTTATTTAGAAGGGAATATAAGTATTGATCATGTGGACATCTTATCTTAGCAAATTTACTGCTAATCTCCACAAAATATTTAAACTAGTATCAACGACATGGCATATCCACAACTACAACCACTATACAAAGTATAGCAAGAAACGTATGTGGAAATTTCTATTCAAATTTACAACATTGTAATACAATATTCTATCTGATCCTCACAATCAAACTTACTTTGGAGTTGGGTCTTAGGCACTTTATTACACATGCAACTTCATAGAGTATATCATCGCTATCAGCAGTGATACAAGCATCAAGTATAGCCAATCCTACTCCACTCAAGCTTGAGTATAAAAAGGAACCATAAAAAAACCCAAAAGAAAAGTATAACATAATAAGAACATCATTTCTAGGTAACCAGATTCTCTAAAGAAGGATCTCAAAGAGATGGGAATCAAGACATTCTCAAAGAAGCCTGAAACTCTGTAGAGAAAAGGTTCAGTTGAAGAAATAACCTGATGATCACCAAAACTTGCTAACAAGCCACTAGAGAAGATAAAATTGAAACCCTCAGGGTAACTTCAAAACTCAACAGAAGAAATCCATAGGAAAGAAGGCATACAAATAGATTTTATTAGAAACTTCATGGATAAGACCACTATCAAGGATAGTTCACTGTCATCCCTACATTAGTCATTTGAGTTGTAAGTTGGCATACAAGAGTTTGGAAAAACTAAAACTGGTATAAAGAATCTAAAGCAGATATCATGTTAGATAAAAATCCAACGTCTCAACTAAAAGTACATGTCATATTAAAACTAATATAAGACCAATGCCTATTGGATTCTATGGAAAGCTGGTAGTACAAAGTTATGAGTTTAGTCAATCTACAACATTCCTTTGAGAAACTCGAGCTTGTTGTTACAACTCAATATCATGTGAAATCTTACATGTATCCATTCCTATGAGAAGTACATACCACAAAGTCCATCATATGTTATAGAAAGTCAAGAATATAGAAAACGACATATGAGCATATACACTACAGATCACCATGCATCTTATGGATCGCAACTAGCTGACATACACCATCTTCAATTAGCAAGTGAGCATGAGAGTAAGCAGAGAAAGGAGCAAATAGAATAGGTGGATTATCGAGAACAACAAATAGCTAAAAGAACATCATAACCACAAACCATTCATAGTGAATGTATTATCCATAATACTAAGATTCTCCATAATAAAATCAAAAGCAAGTCCAGACAAAATAGGATTGTCATTTGTCAACATTGTCTACGACAATGGACATGAAACGTCATTATTTGGATAATCATGTACTAATAAAAAATTGGATTAAAGAAAAACAACTATATATGTCATCTCTCTAGACAATATCCAGGAATGCAATTATCTTTAAACTTCATGTCCTGCAGCAAATGGAAATGACTTTAGATACTACTTTTGTTTTCAATTATGTAATATTATAAACAATACTTTATGCTCACCTTAGCAATATATGTATTTTCGGCCATGCTATGACATTGCCAACAACATCATCAATAGATTGATATTGATCATAAGGTCTCACTAGAGGATCGTTGTCCAACAAAGCAACCTCTACAAAAACACCAACAAATGATGAGCCTAAAATTGTACCTCCGACCCTTTTCATGGGGTCAACCTCAGATACTCGACCAAATGCAATTCTAGCATCTGGATCTGTGAAACTCAGCAGATACACATCCTAGAAACAAAATACAATTTACATAACAAATTTTTATAAATGTAAAATGATGTGCAATTTACACAAATACAAACATACTTGTCCCTTCTTAAATGATGAATGTCTTATATGGAGTGGAGTTTGCATTGATAAATCTGTCTACACAATTATTTTATTTTTGTCACAAGTCCATAAAAGTCAACATGGAAAATAATTGATACCACACATCTTGTATAAAATGTATTCATACTTGGCCAGTGCCAACACGTTGTGCTTGACTGTTTCCTACTCTAGTTAAGGCAAGTAACTCCTCTAATTTTCAGTTGATTTCATCATTTTTCTTGAAGTTTTGCATCAAATTCCAACTATTGTTCTTCAAGCTTATCCTGGAAATGCTTCCTTTGTGCTTCTTCAGCTTCTCAAGATTTATGATTCTTGCCCAAAATATCAGAAGGTGATGGTCTAAGTCCATAACCATGGACATATCCTGGTCTCTCTTCTCCCATAACATGCCTATAAATTTCATCTAAAGTAACACCAGGTTGTTTTCTTCGCAACTCTTCTCCTACCTCATAAATTTTTTCCTACATACAACAACTCATAGGAGATGAATTTTATACCAAATATATACCTCTTTCCAATTAGTATATGTAACATAATACTATATGATAGGATGTGTTGTACCAAAATTTTGGTAGATTCAACATGAACTATGCTCCCATCTTTTTTACGATAAGTTTTCTCAAAAAAACATTATGGGATCCACTTCTCCGCCTGTTTCCTTCTCCATCTTTATCATTCAAACAAGGTTATTGTAAACATCAAATAAACAAATGTCATCAAATTGTCTAAATGGATCACAAAAATTACTAACTTACATCATATTTCAGACATGCAAATGACTTGGTTCCTGTTGTATGGCTAACCTTTTGAAATTTTCTGCTTGTCTTGTTAGTTATAGAATTCCTCTGTGACAAATATTGTAGTATTGTGTATAGTAATTATCTGTGAGGTAATTAAAGTATCAATGAATAGAAAAAAAGTATTACCTATCCTTTATTACTCCTCCAATAATTCACAAGAAATTTTGAATGAGACTTGTCCACGCGGGGAACAACTTGTTCAAGTTGTTGTTCATATGGACTATCTTCTAGGAAGTATAGTCTCCTTAACTCCCACTTGTGGTCCTTCCATTTCTTTCCTAGTCTCTTCACTGTCCACTCCTTTAGATCTGAATCCATTGTGAATTTACTCTACTGACATAAAGGATATCAATTAGAAGCTTCATTTAACCATTTAAAACTAAAATTTAATAATATACCTTCACAAAATTCCATATAGAATCTTTTTTATTTGCTGGAAATTGTCTCCAGTCCTCGTAGTTTAGTGGACAAAGAATGGGATCTCTTGCAATGGTTGCCAGAAAACTTGATAAGTGACATTGATTTCACCTACTGGTTGTCCAAATTGATTTTTCTCAATGGGAATTGGATCGTCAGGCTTTCTTTTCCAGACTTTCAAACATTGTGTTCGGCCACGTGCTCGATGTTTTTGACCTAAGCATTCATTCATAAAGGATAAAATATATATGGAAAATTATATATAATTAAATGCAGCACTATAAAGGGCCCATCTTTATTGCCCGCGCGGGTAGCTACCCGCCCACCCTTTCGACCACTTTTTTTCAAAAAAAAAAATTTCGTTATTGTAGAGGACTATTTTGTCTAACTCTCCAAAAAAATTTAGCCAAAAATAATATCATTTGCCCCTCCAAAATCAAAAAAATCGTCCTTATATATATCTGCTGTATATTTTGTACAGAGTTACTTTTTTGGCCAGTAGAGTTACTTTTTTGACACCATAGTTGCTTTTTTTACAGTCGAGTTACTTTCTTAGCTAAGAGAGTTACTTTTTTGGCTGCAGGGTAGCAAAAATCCATGCTACCCGCACGGGCAATGAATGAACACCCCACTATAAATGCAATGATATGAATAAAATGATTACCTAGCCCATCAGAAGGTGTTGTTGTAACATTCAATGACTCAACATGGTGATCAGAGATGTCATTTTGATCCATGTTATCAGGAAATGCATTGCTATTTTGGTTATTCGTAGCTCTATTCTCTACACTTCTAGAATTAATAGACATGGAAGCATTGACATTAGGCACACATGATAGCTGTGAATTTCTTAATCTTGTAACTTTATCACCACTTTCTTTGTTGTGTTGATTTTGGAACCTTGATCCCATCTCCTTTTCTAGTTGTGCATGTTTGAGAGGATTTCAAACCACCAACCATATTAGAGTCTTGGGGAGGCATGGCTGATTGGGTATTTTTTGCAGAGCTAGCAGTAGTTTTATTGAATTTCTTTGCTCTATCATTTTGAATTTCAGCTGGAAGGGAAGCTAAATTTTTTTTGGAGCGATTTGAGGATGACAGGTTCAAAGATTGCCAACAACCATGTCGAGTAATGCTAGGTAAATGAGTCTCCATACAAGAGTCATTGTTGTTCTTATCATTCCTTGTGGCTGTCTTGTTATGACATCTATCACTATATTATTCTCTCATCCTGAGTATATCAAGTCACATAAAAATGCAGACATTTAAAAAAATATTGAACAACATAATAACAATTTTATAATTATATTTAAAAATGAAACACAAATATTTAATCAAATACAATTATAAACAATAGTAGAGACAAGGATAAATTTGATTAAGAAGAATGTCAGACATGCAAAATGCATACACCTAGCTAGAGCACAATGTGAGACGGGAAATTAAAGAGATACATCGAGCCAAAAAAGGCTTATTTAAGTCAAATAATAATGAGAAACTAAAAGAAACATTGGCTGCTATTTTGTAATCTTCTCATTCAAAACTGTCATCATCGTCACTTTGAGATACACTTTCATCATCCTGCTGAATTTGGGATTGGTCTTTTTCAATTGTTGAACTATCAACAGTAATTCCTTCCATATCCAATCTAACTATGTCACAATCAATATCTTCATCCTATAATGTCATTGATGACCCATCTCTAGTTTCACATTGCACATAAGCTTCGACATTCTCAATACAAGATTATTCCTCCATGTTGAACATATCTCGTGAGGCAATCTTTACAGAAAAATGCCACGCTTTTGCAGTGACATCTTCTACATAAAATACTTGTCCAACTTGAATGCCACTACAAATAGTTCTCCTGTAGTTTGAAGTCATCTCAAATTAACAAGAGTCAACCCATGTTCATCATGCTTGATTCCCCTCTTTGAGTAGATGTCCACCCCATAACACTTAAATAATGTCACCTTAAAGTGTTCATAATAATTGAGCACAATAACATCCTTCAAAACACCATAGTAGGTAACATCTCTAGTAATTGGATTGCGGTCAGTGGTTTAGAATAACAATCAGTCTTAGCTACCAGAATGAATCCACTATTTTGTGTTGTTCGATTTGCATCTTTTGCCTTGGTATGAAATCTGTGACCATTGACAACATAGCCCTTGTACTTAATGGCCAGTTGATGTGGACCTTGAGAAAGAAACTTGATTTTATCATCCACCATCTCTGTTCTTAGGAGTGTCTCAATCTAACAAAAGAAAAGTTTGTTAGACTTTATTCATTAAACATAACAAATTTAATTACCACAACTAAACTTACATGTTCCTTAAACCATCTATCAAATCAGTTACTATGTATTCTCTGAACCTCCTTTAAGGACTTCTGAGTATGTTTTTGCCTAATGATATCATAGTGCTTCCTAAATACAAAATATGAGCAATATGTCATTGGAATATGTTATAGCATTTTATTAATAGAAGACAATTGTCACTAACTTACTTAATGTAGGGTTCAATTGCTTCATAATTGAATATTACATGCTTATGGGATTGTTGCAATGTATGTTCGTCCAAGACACCTGTTACCATGTTACCAACACCACGACCTACTGTTGAGAAAATAGACCAATCATCACTATCATGTGTTGGATCATTTTCCAAATTTTCTTCGTCAGTATCGTTTCTATTCGACCGATTTAATTTTGTTTCAACTCCATCCAAGTATCTTGAACAAAAAGTTAGAC
The DNA here is from genome assembly GCA_963693085.1 of Alisma plantago-aquatica. Taxonomy (NCBI): domain Eukaryota; kingdom Viridiplantae; phylum Streptophyta; class Magnoliopsida; order Alismatales; family Alismataceae; genus Alisma; species Alisma plantago-aquatica. The sequence continues at coordinate 75,306,415 of OY856413.1, read as the reverse complement.
ACTCTTTGGCTATATATCCTTCTGCTATTGATCCTTCTGGATATCTTTTATTACGAACATATCCTTTTAGGGTCATCAGATACCTGATAACAAAGTTGAGGAAAATATTATGACAACTTACATTTCAATAGGTAAAGTCATCATGACGTATGAAAAGTTACCTTTCAACTGGATACATCCAACGAAACTGAACATGGCCGGCTATCTTAGCTTCATAAGTGAGATGGACGGATAGATGCACCATTATGTCAAAAAAATATGGAGGGAATATCTTCTCCATCTCACAAAGTATCACAGCTATTGCATTTTCCAATGCAACAAAATCATTTGGATCTATGACTTTAGTGCACAACCTTTGAAAATAACGACAAAGATTAATAATACATGACTTAGCATTCTTACTGGGCAAAGAAACAGTGATAGATAATGGCAGAAGTTGTTGCATCAGCACGTGATAATCATGACTTTTCATTGGTAGCATCTTATGATCCTTCGGCCGTGTACATCTAGATATATTAGACGCATACCCGTCTGGAACTTTGACAGATTTTAGGAGGTTGCAAAATAATACTTTTTCATCTTTTCTCATTGTATAGAAAGTTGGAGGTAGGATGGTATATTTACCAACAATTTTTGGATGAAGCAGAAATCTGATTCCCATATCCTCCAAATCCTTCCTTGCATTCAAGTTGTCCTTACTTTTATCCTTCAAACCTGGCAATGTTCCAACAGTACTCTCACATATATTCTTCTCAATGTGCATGACATCGAGATTGTGCCTTACAATGTTAGATTTCCAATATGGTAGCTCAAAAAATATGCTTTTCCTATCCCAATTGTGTGTTGAATCTTTATCTCTTGGCCTTTTCTTACCAATTATAGTTCTTCTGTCCTCTAATTGTGACAAGATTTGAGATCCAGAAGGAGGTTTAGGTGGACACCTAAATTCTTGCTCACCGTCAAATGCCTTTGCTTCTTTTCAGAAACTGTGGCTAGTTGGCAAAAACCTACGGTGTCCTTTGTATCAAACTTTACGGCTATGTAGAAACCAATGTGAGACAGTATCTTTATTACAACAAGGACATGCTTTGTAGCCTATAGTACTCCAACCAGATAGATGTGCATATCTTGGAAAATCACTAATAGTCCATAATAAAGAGGCACGCATCAGAAATAATTCCTTAGTTCCAGCGTCAATGTATGTACACCAGTATCCCATAGTTCTTTCAACTCATCAATCAATGGACGCAAGTACACATCTATATTTTTGGGTGAAGTTAGTCTAGGAATGCGTAGGGACAACATAAAATATGGTTGCTTCATGCAAAACCAAGGAGGTAAATTATATGGAATAATCACAGCATGCCATGTACTGTAAGAAGTACTCATTGTCCCAAAAGGATTAAATCCGTCAGTTGCAAGTCCCAATCGAATGTTTCTAGCATCTGCAGCAAATTCTGGATGCATCACATCAAATGTTTTCCATGCAGGTGAATCTACCAGGTGTCTTAACTTGTCTTCTTTTTCATATTCTTCTGCATGCCACCTCATTAAGGAAGAGGTTTTTTATGACATACCGCATTAGGCGTGGTATAAGTGGAAAGTGTCTAAGCACTTTGACAAGTATTCTCTTGGGTTTTTTTTGCAAGCTCATCATCATCATCTAGGATTGTAATCATTTTCCATCTTGATGTTCCACATGTATCACATACGTCTTTATCAGTAGAATCCTTCCAAAACAACATGCAACCATTTGGACAAACATGAATCTTCACATAATATAAGCCCAACCCCGTTATCGTCTTTTTTAGCTCACAAAATGAATTAGGTAACTATTCTCCTTCTGGTAGCATCTTGTTATAGAACGTAAGAAACATAGATGATGCTTTCTTACTCAAGCCATTAAGACAAACCAAGTGATAGAATTCTAGGATGCAAGCAAGTTTGTTATATTTCTTACACCTTGGATATAATTCTGTATCAGAATCCTTTAACAAGATATAAAATTTTTCAGTATTGAAATGTTGATCACTAGATGGCTCCACTCCTTCCGTATTTCTATCTTCACTGAAACTCAGAAAAGTATCATGCAACATATCTTGTAAATTTTCAGCATTCGGGAAATCTCCCTGATCAGTAGGAGCATCCATTTGAACATCAGCATCTTCACCATGAAAATCCCAAGAAATATAGCTTGGTAAATAGCCATGCCACAATAGATGGCTCAATGCAGTCTTTCTGGTGACCTGGTATACATTAGCACACTTTCTACACGGGCATACAATCTTGTCTCCAATTGATGAATGTTCAAAAGAGAAATCCAAAAATTTTGATACTCCACATAAGTATTTACTGCTCGTCTGTTCATCCTCTGCTATCCAAGACTTATCCATTCTATAAAAATAGTAAAACATATAACATATATGAGTAAGTATGTCATATCAAAAAAGACTATACAATATGAGAAAATACTAGTTCCATTCATTAATCTCTTTTTACATCCACACATAGGGGTGTACCCCTAAACAATAACTAAACAAAGATGTTGGTGTACCCCTAAAAAGTAACTTCGAGGCCTTTTCATTGTGGCGATCTTATACTGAAGTTCAGAAAAGAAAGTAGCTATGAGGATTGATTACTTTAAGACAAAAAGTGTAAACACAAAACAAGACAGGACAATTATATTTGTTAATTGGACCTACCTTGGTCTTTTTGATGATTGTACTGTGTCATGGAGCTCCTCACTATATTTAGACGAATCTGAACTGACAGGGGCCACATCATTAGATTCGTCCGAGCTAGTTTGCTCCATCGTGCACTCATACCGCCGTAGATGATCAGGGGTCTCGTTGTTGGCATTGGTTATCCAAACTTTGATGGTATTATGGCCAACGAGATGGAGAAAAAGCTTGTCACTACAGCCCACTAGCATCTTTCTAATTGGATTTTGATACAAGATTTCATGCTAAATCATACTCAACCTCGATAACATGTGAAGAATTGCCAAAATTTAGGGTCACTTCACCAGGCCTATAGTGTATTCCATTTAGAAAATGCCAATGTTCAGGTATGGTTAGTTGGTTTAAAGAACGATCATCTAGGATGATGTTCAATTGTTCTTTATCAAGGAACAATAACATTGGCATAGAGACCCAGTTCATAGTGACTGATGTGGGTGGACAGAGACTGCAAAATATTATTACTAACAATTGTAAGTACATATCATGATGTTATATATTTTTAGAAAAAGTAGTATAACATCAGTTAACATTTTTTTGCTTGTCATAACCAACTTTATTATGGTGGACATGATAGCTTGAAAAGAAATCTAAGAGAGGAGATCATGTCCTATATCTTTGCAATTAGTCTAATGTTCACTAATCCTTCTTTGAGAATTTCAAGGAAGTAACTAGTATTTTCTATAATTTGATGTAGCTTGGTATTTCATACAATGAGATGACATTTATTAACTATTTGTTGAATCAACATTCATATTTTATATTATCAAAGAGGTTACTGGTGTCTGGCTTATTTTGTAAAGGTGTGAGGCCTATTTAATTTGGAGTATCCATGCACTACTATAGCAGGTGTGAGACCTATTTAAAGAGGTTACTGGTGTCTTTCCAAATTTTTACTATAGTCTTGTACTTATGTGTTTATCAAAACACTACTACAATATATCTTATCATCTTATTATTTTGATAGTACCACAAAGTTTATGACAAGAAGGATTCATCTAAAATTTTTAAATTTTCTAAATGAGTTTTGTGAGGTTATTATTCTCTGATCTATATGTAAATGGGATAGATTCCTGCCTCTTTAGTTTTATGAGTACATGACACTATGTTTGAAATACTTTTTATAAGGATAAAAGAACATACTTATAATAAGGACCCATACACATTCTAATCATTTTGAACTGAATCAAAAAATGAATAGGAGCATGGGTCCTATCTGCTAGTATTAAAGGAGAATTCATAAACCTCAAAACCAACAACATGGTTTCCAAACCTACAACCTCAGCTTCTCCAAGCTCACCTTCTACAAACCTTTAGAACATATACAACTAGAAAGTATCAATGACTACACGTATCAATGACTGCAAAGTCTATCATGTAGCTTGCTTGGCACATGAAAGAGAGACATGTTCAGTTGTATTGTCCCAAGTGGAAAGAAACCCCTATTAGGGATAGGTCTAAATCTGACTCACAAGCACTATTTGGCAAATAGTTTGGCTAAAACTAAAGTAAGCATACAAATTGTGGTCTGTCCTGAACTAATTGCATTGGATGTACTGAAAATGTCATGCCCTGCACAATAAAGTTGTGACATCAAAAAGTCAAACCTAAAACCGGAAATGCACATTGCAAATTTTAGCACGATTGTGTATGAATGCAAAACAATACTAAACTGAATTAGGATCAATCATAGGGATTGGTTAACTGAATTACCATTGACATCTACTTGTTTAGAAAATAGGTTAAGCCAAGGTCAACGCACATTAACAACCATAGTAAAGCCTCATCATGATTTACCGACCAGTTGCAAACTCCTAACACATGTATCAATGACTGAAAGTATGCCATGCAACTTGATTTACACATGAAAAAGATCCATGTTCATCTACATTGGCTCAAATGGAAACCAAACCCTATTAAAGGTAGGTCTAAATCCTACTGATGGCCAGAATTTGGCAAATAACTTAGCTAAAAATGAACTAAGCATACAAAATGTGGTCAGGCCTGAATGTATCAGGATTATGAGATGAAACAACAACAACAATAATATGACCCAAATTGAGGAAAATTTGGCATGAAACGAAGTGGTGGTTCATATCCATGGAAAAAATCATATCGATCCAATCCATATAAGAAATCTCTATTGAAATCCTGTATAATTTGGCTTAGGAAAATATTTTGTGCCCAACCTAGAATGTGGCATCAAAACCAGTGATGGTTCAAATCCATCTGAAAAATCATCACAATGCATTTCAGAACATTAAACATCAAGGTGCAATTGCATGGGCAAAAAGAAATTCAGACTATTTGGAAAGCCAGATACAAAACTAGACACAAATTGGTATAATATTTTGTAATATTTATGTCATCATTTGAAAAACAACCTACTATGTACAAAACACAAAACTAAACACATATCAATATAATTTGTTTATAAAAAACAACCTACTATTGAGACATCAAAAAGATAGACCTAAATACGTAGGGAATGGTTGACAGAATTACCATGTTGGTCATTACATGACATGGTCCAAAAGGCACCAATATTAGTTTAATTAGATAAACAACAAAATATAGGTTTTATTGGGTTTTTATTTATCTCTGGTATTAATTCATCAAATTTTCCAAAATGGTATGATTATATTTCATCATTCATTTTTTTGAAAGTTAAAATTTGAACACATTAGTGTTCCCCGTATTATAATGGTGGACCACATATCCTTAGCTTAGTTGGTGATCATGTATGTAGACGTCCTTTGATTTCATTGTTGGGTTTTGGTTTAGTATATATTTCTCGATATGTTTGTTAACTTTTGTCGGTCCAAAAATAACACCAAAACTATTGGTGAAAATTGAGTTGTTTACATAGCTATGGAAATTTCAAATAAGTGTGACATAATTAATTTTAATGTTTTGTATCTATTTAGTTATCATTATAGATGGTTCAACACATGACTTGACAGTCTCCTCTTCCTATGTAGACATGTATATAAGCACATCACTCACATGATGCATAGCCCTAAAGATGTCAGGACATCAGTAGTGACTGGAACAGGGGCAAGTAGGATAATCTTTATCCATGAACATGCCCAACCCCCTCATAATAGAAATCATTGGAGGTCACCATGATCAAGAGGTATATCGAGGGCATTTTCAGAGCCTAGTAAAGCCCAAGACCTAAATAGTCACGAAGTAAATTGTAACCATACTAAAGCTAAGAACATCCATTTCACCTACTAGAGGTACATTTTTTGATATGTTGAAGATATTTTTTTTTGAAAATGAAGGGATACACTTATTTTATGAGGCAGATACAAAGAGAATAATACCCCTTTTGGGAACCCAAGACAGTGCTAAAACTCTTCCAAAATTTTTACCTATTATAAACTCTTTTGAAAACACAATTAGAGTCAAAATATTGTCAAACTATTTTCTTTGGATAAAAACCCTCTTTTTTCAAAATCCAGAAAACTATTGAATGCTACCAAATTTGACCTTTTGATAATCCTTTTCTAAGTTACATTGTACCCATATGAGGCATAGATATTGGTAAATGTTTATAAGAAAACAACAAAGAGAATAAAAATGCTAAACACTATTGACTCTTTGATGATTCCATCAATAAATTTGAAACTTCAAATCCAAATATGAATTAGCATGATCCCTACGATCATTGAGGAACACATACCTACCTAGAATCCCAACAATATACCAATGCGTCTGATATCAAAATTTCAAACAAAATTTGACTACAGGGCTAGGATACACAATAAGACTTCTTATGAAGAATAAGAGATTATGATTTTCTTAAGAAATTCACAAATAAACAATATATAAACAAAAATAACATTCTTTTTGTCATAATCTATGTTGCGGAAGATTCTACAATCCTTATTTTAACCTATAATTACTCTCCTTTGAGGCCCCATTAGAATTAGGAAATAGCTAAATACATGATCCCTTAGAAGTAAACTTCACCCCCTCTTCATTAAGTCACACCCATATGAGGACTCACTTAATTAAGCCATACTGACATCCACCCATGAGAGGATGAATAAACCCTACTATTCTCTACAAACATAAACAATCATATGCTAAAGTTCCCTTGAGGAACTGATAAGTAAATTATATGTATAAATAATCAGGAAGCATATCAAGCTACTCACAAAGTCAAACATGACTATTTGATGAAACCTTTTCATCTTCACAAGGGGGGAAATTATTTTTTATATGTCCCCCCAACAATGTGATAACAAGTCAAGAATGCTAATCTAACCTTCGTTGGACAAAAGTTTAAATACAATAATAGAACATCTGGCTGAGGATATGGGAGTCCATCACCTCAATGCTCTCCTCCTCAGTATCATCCATCTCAGTTTTCTTTTGACCCTTGATCCAATGGACTGGGAATTCTAGATAACAGACCTAATCATGGATTCACATCTCAAGGTCGAGGGTTCAATCAAAGTATTCGACTATCAATCTATGGAAATCAACTCCATTCTCATGTCTTCTGTAAAATTTGTATGAAGAGAGGCATGAAGCCATTCATTTGTGGCATAGGTTTATTAACACATATCAGAGTCCAAAAATTCCCAAATGTCTAATGGATGATGTTGTTACTAAAAAAGAACTTTGAAAGGTAGTCAGGTGTCACTATACTTAGGGGAGAACACAATGTGCATCCAAAAATACAGATAAATTGTATTTTGAGCACAAAGGAGAGAAGCCCATCAATGCCTAGTATGACTCTGTGCACTACAACTTTGTGCACATATAAATTGGTTGAACACTACAACCTTGTGTACAACTTAGACCAAATAGCTACCAAACTACATCTAATAGTAGCAAAGATCATCTTTTTAAGTTATTTAATCTTCGAGATAGGTTACAAGTGTTATTACCCTAAAAAACATATTTATGCTTTGGCTAAATGTTGCACTCCATTAGTCTGAAATGTACTTCTCTCAACTTGAGACATCAAATCCAGAATATAATGTTGTACAAAGAGATTTCCATGAACCCACAAAGTTCACTTTTCCTACCTCATCTACACAATGAGCCAAAGTATCCCACCAGAGATCATAGTGCCTCCTCCTCACAATGACAAGTCTGGCTGAACTTATAACATATATGGTACATATTTTTGTCATTAAATATCATAATCATGAATATTTGTCTTACTTATCAATCAATAATGCAATATCAAATGTGTGCCTTATATATGTTTCACAACTAAAGTTTAGCATAGCCTTAAGAAATCAATTTCTACTGAATTTTTTATATTTCATCCATGAAAAAATTCAGCTTGATGGTTTTAAGTCTGTGGTCCTTCCAAAAGTGATGTATGTTGAGCATCTTTTCATCAAAATTCTATTTGAACCTAAATGATCACATGTAATGCACCTGGTATTACTACTAATTTTTCATTTTTGAGTCAACTATTTGCTTGCAAACTACAAAAAAATATCTGAAGAAACATTTCTATTTTTACTATAAATATAATGGATTTTTCTTAGTCTGTGCTTTGCTATCGCCTAGCTTATTATCTAATTCCAATTTCTACGGGAAGTAGCTACTAGATGCAGCTTTACATATAAGAACTCTAATACAAAATAACATAATGTTCCATTTTTTCATGTTTCAATTAACTGATATTGGATGTTCAACACTTAGAGAGCAAAAATCTAACTAATATGTATGTTTTTCTCTCTCCAAATGCAGCTGTTGTAGGTCAAGTCTTCATGGTTGATACTAACATGGGAATATTTGATCTTGGCCTTACATAGGCGTGAGCAACAACTATTTACAATTCCCACTGATTTCTCAGCAACCCAACCTATCAGGAAACTTTGAAAATACATATATCATATGTTCATCTAGTCAAAGGTGCTATTGGTGACGTCGAACCATTATTGACAACTTGATCAAACTTTCTCAAAAGAAATTCATCCACATCAAGCCTAATTATGCTTGATCCTGTAAAACCTTTTTCTTGAACCTAGTTGTAGATGGTTGAATTCTATTGAATTCCATAATCTTTATGTAGATATATTTTCCATGGAAGATTCAAAACTACAAAATTCTTAGAACTGCCAAGACAGGCTGTAGGATCCTCAAGATTGTTAGGCATCACATACCTAGATTCCCAACAATACATTGGCACAATTAATATCAGAATGTAATACATAATCCATATATAAAGGTATAATAATTAATAATCACTGACTTTATACAAAAGATAAGTAAGGAAACATATCTTGACAAGCCCTCACAATAACAAATGTAAAAGACAACTATTTTCCTCCCTACCTAATCCATGATGAGGAATATTTGAGGATCTTAATCTTGGCCTATCATCACACCCATTTGAGGCCCATGGAGAATGAGGAAATATCTAGACCTAAACCTACCATCTAAGAGGATGAATGGTAGTAGAGTGGACTTAGTTTCTCAATAGGGAACCTCAGTCACTGATTAAGTCATCAACATATAACAACCGAACAAATCAAACCACATAGATATTGAGCCATGACAAAATGGACCCACACTATTATATCCTTGTAAGGATTCATGGAATATGTTATAACTCTCATAGGGAAAACCATATAGGAAATTATCTTAATTTTCATAGGTTGAATTTCCCACTCATAACCAAGTCAAATCAAGACCACTTGATGAACCCTTCTAATCTCTACTTGCCCCTTTATGCATAAGAGGAAAGTTTATATATTACCCATAACACCCCACAAAAAAAACCTAAGAATGAGTCTTGAATGATAGTATGAAGACCCTTGCCATGCAGTGAGATTTTTATGTACCGTGTCTTTGTTCATTCATTTCCCTATCATTGCATTCTTTATTTATTGCAAAAATTGGGCACCCTATTTCAAATTCCCCTTTCAAAGGGACATATTTATGTTCAACATCTTGTTTAGGCTTGTAAAACTTGAGACTTACATATAATTAGTGACATGTACTTTCACCAGCAGACATGTGACTACAAGACCACTCCTCTAAAGAAGCCCTAATATGCTCCATTCCTAGAAACTTATAGAATCATAGAATTACATAACATATGGAGGTAATCCTCAAATCATGCCACATGAAGATAGTCAGACGGTCATCCAATATGCATATCTTGTGTTCCAGATCAAAGAAAACCAAGGCTATCATGTCTATCACAAGCCTCACTTTGAAAAGTTCATCTAGCAATAATTATCTCCAACCTATATGATCCCCAATCACCATATCTACACCAAATGCTTGTACTATAATATAGATGAAGAACAATTTCTAGACACCAAAAGTATTTTAGAATGTGAGGAATATGATAAAGTTTTGTCTATGGGTCCACCATAGAACCATGTTCTTTTAATGGGTGTTATTCAAGTATGCTATCTGGTCCACCTAGATTTTCCATTTTGGATGTCTAGTATTAACCCTCCTCGATCTTTATAATATATCCCCCACCACATGCATGACAAGCATGCATCACTTGTTTATGACTATGCCTACACCTCTAGTAGCCCAAACAATCAGAGGAGGATTCAAAATTCTAATTTTGGTAGCTGACCTAGTCAATGGCCATGTGGGTGATGTTGAACCCTCAAATAAGAAGAAGTGGGAGGCCTACAACAACCCACAATAAACATCATCTCATACCCATCTCAAAAATTATAATAATTATAATATAATGGTAGAAATGGTTATGTATAGATCATCTATACATAATATGAGAAGGCAGAAGGGCACTAGTTTACATCTGCTTACATCTTGAACAAACTATAAGTCATTAGTGATGCAATATCATGGTACAACAAAACAAATTGATATCTAGACAAAATGAGATTCTTGTATTTTTTAACACACGGAGAGATTAGGGACAAAGTACAAGGACTGTAGAACTCTGAATCGATGGACAACACGAGACTCATATGCATTAATCTGCAAGTTAAATGTATGTATGGCTTTGATCGATTTTCTTTACAAAAAGAGCAACTTTTCTATTCTATGTAGTACCTTGATCACGGATGGCACTCCTCACTGGCAAGTCGTTCACACTCCTCTCCCAGCCATTGGCGCTCCTCTCCAAGCCACATACCTTCATCTACACAACCGTCGGTCTGCACAGTCGCCAGCACCAGAACGTTTAGGGTCAATCGTCCCAAGTGGGCGCAGAATCAGGGTCTCCTTCATTCGTTTGTGCGTGGAATCAGGGACTAAGATCGGGGGGGGAGGTAATACCAAATTAGATTAGCACGAAGCCAATTGCAATGCAAGAGGACTGCCTGCTACCAATAGGCATTTTTAATTGCCACAAAACATATATATAAATGCCATTCAAAATAACTGTTTTTGAGAAACAAAATAATAGGGGGATTAGAGGCATTTTATATAAAAATGCCTATAAATTAAATAAATAGTGGCCTTTTTTATAAAAGCCACTAGAATAAATGCCACTAATGGTCATTTTTGCTGTAGTGATCTAAAAAGAAGGCATATGCCTCATTTGCTCCACCCTACAGAGTAAAGAAAGCACAATGACAAGTTCTTCCTATAATTGTGGAAGACTCGGATGAGGCTTTAGTGGATATCTCAGAATACACCCCCACCTAACAAAGCCACCCTCAATGAGTCAACACATATAAGAACTAATTGTGCCTATAGTACAACATGACCAAAATGCCAACAAAAGATGACATCCTATCAATTTAGAGCATAGTCTTGCATCTACAATCTCAAAAACTATGCAATTAGTTATTGACCAACCCTTGCATACCACACCACCATTATCACATCACTCTAATTACCATATTATGCACCATCCACCTTGCCAACACCAGGAAGAGACCGTTTGGATGTATTGAATGATCAACCAAATCATTAAGACGAACCATATCCTCATCATCACCACTCTCCTACTAATTCCATGAATGAGGAATATTGTGACAATAAGTCTGATGTTGTGTTTGGTAGGGTTTTAACCTCCTATACAAGGTAATATTCACACTACTTCTACTTTAATTAGCATTATCTAAGAGGTGGGGGTACTATCTCATAGAGTTTTGATCTGTCTAATGTCATATACTCAATAAGATCCCTCCAGAACTGAGTTGAACTGTTAGCATCTCTTACAAAACAAATGGAAAATGCTAGCCCTAAAGAATGTTGTGAACACCTTTTGGTTGGAGAAGGAAGCATACTACTAGATAATGAAGGATAAGTGTGTTACTGATTAGGAATGATTTCGTGCACAAGTCGCTTGTCAAAAATGAAAAGGCAAGTTCCACCTTTCATCTTCATTTTCAAGACCTTCCTATATTCCATAGACATCTATTAAGGATATTTAAGAGTTATATTATGATAATTGCCACCAATCTATCACATTATTAAGGTAGGTAGCCTCCTCCTTTGTGCCTAAGACAGTTATGACCAAATTTGGGTAGGGTCACATTATTAAGGTAGGTAGCCTCCTCCTTTGTGCCTAAGACAATTATGACCAAATTTGGGTAGGGCACAACCAACCAAACTATATAGGGTGCAGTCCAGGAATATTCATATGTCAATCCACCTATAGAAGTTCAACCTCCATCATCACCACCTATTCTACCTTGTTCTACAAATATCCAAAATGGTAAGTCCAATATGGCCAAATCACATGGAAGCCCTACTATTAAATCAGATAAGGTTCATTTGAGGATGTAAATGTATCTCAACTTCACACACAAAACTTGTAATAGAAACATCATCAAGGGCTCATCTACAATCTATTTTAAGGAATATGGGATCCTCTTGTTCTCTCCACTTACATCTCTTAGGGGGACTACCAGTTTCCTAGTCACTTTCCCAACAAATCATCAAGATGATACAGTCAATAATGGTGACACATACCAAGAACCTAATCAACCGTGGTAGTCATTTCCATTGCTTATTACTGATGAGGATGTCACTTACCTCTCCTCTGCCCATGAGGGTCTTCCCTAACAAGCTCTTAGTGACCCTATTCAGGCATACACTTATGTTTATGATGACAATGGAAACCTAGCTATAATATTATCTGGTGCATATCTTGGTTTGTCTTATCCAATTTCCCCTAAACCACCGCTTTTGCAACCCCCAAGCATCTAATAAAAAATGAAGGACACAGACTCAAATTCAGTCCACAGTATGTAAGTGAGGTATATTTTTGTTTTAAATGACATATTATATGATCTTAAAAAGGATAGCTACATCATATATAATAACAACTTATGTTCCTTGACTTGGAACGATATACACAACATTTCTAAGAATCCAGATTGTATTAGCAAGTGCGACTTAATTATGCTAACATCCACTAACCTGGAAGACACCATGTCGAGCAATTAGTAGTGGCCAATATACAATGTTACGACCACTCTATCTGACTTCCTTTTCAAGCATATGAATGAAGCACCTTGCATCAAAATTGTGGCCTACAAATTGATAACGACGAAATAGAGATTGCCATGCTTCCATTTCCTTAGAAAGGACATTTGCTTATTTGTACAGTCAACCTAGTGCCTTGATAGATAGCATTGTAAAATGCTTGATGCAGTGAGATTCCAAATACAAGAATGCATTTTCAAGATCATGAGGCATGGAAAGTACCTCACATCTTAATCTGATTAGAACGCTTGATCATGGTACACTATTCATATTACCATCCTAATTGATCCCTCTATAGTAAAATTGATGGCTTATCAACAATTATTGGAGGAATGAGATAATTCTCTCATTGTGGTATGAATCATGGCACTTGAACTATGACATGTCAATGTAATCTCCTAATCCAAGCACCTTAAATTAATTAAGGGGGTGATATATTATGGAGATAATCCAAGACATCACTTTTCCAAGACATGTCATTGTTAGAAAGTCTATGTGATCTTTACCCCTCATTCAAAGCCACTACAAGCTTCTGCCAAACACTCTTTAAATCCACTCAAAATCATTTAGAGCTAGTGGTACAAAAACGTTGTAATGTCCAACCAGACTTAAAATATCATCAAATGTATGAACATTCCACACATTATCCACTACCATTACAAACTTGCATTCCTAAGCATCCGCATGAGGAACAAGAATCCATGCCTCTTCCTAGAAATGCTCATGACGTTGAAGATTTTCAAGCATGGCAAAGATATGATAGGCCCAACAACCACTATTTTCCCCAGCTTTGCAAATTTAGACAACAACCCCTAATTGGGATTTTTGAGGATGATCAATACATTATCATACATTTTGTACAAGAAAACAATGATTCCACTATAATATTCCACCATGATGACATTTTTGTCATGAAAGATAATATTAAAGACACAGTAATGATTGGAGGCTACATGACTTGTTATTGCTAGTGTGCCTACCAATCTTTACTCAGTCAAGAATAAGATGATGTCTATATGAATGGTACAAATCTTATGAATGATGTCTATGCATGAGAAAATTCTGGAAAAAAGATCTCTCAATTCAGCCTCTATAGTAGGCCACCCCCAAATTTGTCTTTCTTCCTATATTTTACGATAAACACTAGACATTGGTTGCGATGTTTACAAGAAATAGGAAGATAGTTTTTTACAACACTCAGATTAATTATTCAATCTTGTGGGTCTTGAAAAATTCCATATACATTAGTAGAGAAATAGAATGTCGGGTTGAAATATATGATCGATAGGTCATAAACTTAGTCAGATTTACATGGCAGGTGGTATAGCTCTCATCCAGGGAATAAGAAATGGAGTAAGCACAGTTCTTCCATCACAGTCCTAAACATGCATGATTGTCCAAAGAATGTGCTTTCACATCCTTTACTGAATGTATTCTTTACATTTCCAAAAGTCAAAGTGGAAGATTTCCATAAAAAAAGCTATCATTTCTTGCATGGAGGTGATTGTGTAATCCAACTATTGTGCTCCCAATGGGAAGATGAAGACAATATCACCAAGTTGTTTATAACATCACCTATTACTTCTTTCTCTTATTTTGAAATTCTTACCACATATTGTATGATTAGTTTAAGGGTATAATCTGGTAAGGGAGGTTCAAAATTTTATTTTATTTATCATTTTTCCAAATTTTCATTTTTGATAAATTTTGGTTTCAAAGTAATATCCATTTTTATGCTAAGGATGCTTCAATACTCCTAAAAGTATCTCTAGTTATTTCCAAGATATATCTATGAAACTTTTTAGGAGAAAAATGGATTTACACATTTATTTTGTCTATAGACGATGATCACGTCTTTGTGCCCTTATCCTTTTAAGGGACTACAATTTCAGTAGAAATGACTCTAAGCACTGCAAACATCATCCAAAATATCTTTTCTTAAGTTAAAGAAGCACACTACCAGAAAAGGAAATAGTTACCCTATCTCTAGATCCACAAAAATACCCAATAATACCAAAAAGAGAGAAGAATAAAAAATAAAATGTGAAGAAACATGAGACTTGTGCCATGTTTTGAAAGAAATGATGTTGTCCAAATGGTGTATTGTTGTTCTCAAGAATGCATATATGTCATTTTTGCTAATAATATTCAAAGTAAATAACATATACCCCTTATAATTATTCGTGTTCATTAAATGTATAGAAATCTAATGCAATGGTATGTAGGATGCACAATCACTACTCTAAATCTAGTTGACTTGGAATGTAGGGACCATTGGCCAGCCAAACATACCTATAGTTGAATGACTAGAAGAAGTACATGGAGTACACATCACCCCTAGACTACTCATTCACCACAGTGAAAACAAAGATGAGAGTGAAAGCTACCTTATAAGGGAAGTGTTCATCATGAGATAGAACTCGACAATTATTTTACTAAAACATTAAAGAAAAAAGCAAATAATATCAATGAAATCAGAATCAATGTGATGTTTTTAGGAGGATGAGCCATGAAAAAATCAACACCATATATTGATAAAAGGCTAACATAAGGAAATTATAAATTTTCATCTTTTATAATTGCATGTTTGACCTCTTATTTTGTTTGTACCTATTTTGTTATTTCACTGATTAGCTTAAGGATGAGCTAGATGCTAAGTTTGAAGGGTTTTCAACATCCAACTTTTTCTATGTTTTGTGATTTATTTTTATTATAGTAAATATCAATTATAGACACAATACATATATATTATTCCTTTTGGATTCAAGTTTTTAGAACTTCCTTATAATAGATTGATCCTTGTAATTTCAAGAGAACAAACTACATTTTAGCCAACTCAATCAATCTTTATTGATCTTCATCAATTTATGGTTCGTGAGTTACAATGATCAACCAAGATGGTAGTCGACATCCATCAATTGATCAACAATCATGAACTACTTATCAAGGTATGCATTTAATCAACATCAACCAGCATACATTAATCGATGATTCCAATCGAGGGATCATGGTTGAGAAAGACCTTCAACTAATAACTACTCAAATAGACGATACATAGCCAATTATTTAGCCAAAGTTTGATGTATCACCCCTCAAACCAATAATCACATAAGGATCAATTGAGCAGACATCTTGATGTCATCAGTTGAAGTCCCAAAATTTCACAAACACCCAAGTAAACAATCGACCCCTAAGGCATTGATCAATAGTCAATCACAACAATAAAGAATCGACGTTGATGACTCACCTCCACATGGACCAATTAGCCGCAAGTATGACTCCTAGTGGCACCTAGAAATATGATCTCATGACTTCAATTTTGAGGCATCTTGACTTTGGCCAGTAAGTGGACATGCTGCTCTTCTAAGTCAAAGACCCAGAGCAAGCTTGATTGATCTCTGAAACTAATAAACCATTTCAATCTTCCACCAAACATTCACCAATGTCTAATAAGTATGCTACCTCAAGATAGGATCTTCAATGAAGAATCTGTTTTCCAAAGCAAGATTGATAGAACATTGCGATTGATCGACCAATTTGATTGAACTCATAGCTCAATCGATCATAAGAGAGTTAAAGTAAAAGGTGGGTACATCTAGGGGGATCTACCCTTATTATAGATCTCTTTTCTTAGTCTTAGCATTTTATTATTTGTTTTTTGAAGGCAATGGTCATTTCAACTTGTAATTTGATGATGTCCATCCACATTACGAGTGGCTAAACCTCTTAAACTTGGGTCGGGAGTAGATGTTAGTACCTCCCAACCATGTTATTGTTCTCTTTTTATTATATATTCTTGCAAGTTTGGTTTCTTGATTCCTCTTTCAATGCATTTCTTGTATGATTAGCTACATCTTTGTGATGCTTGGCCTGAATAACTTCAAAGGAATAAGTTCGAGAAGATCTAGAGTTTCTCATAGTGAAAATCCATTAGAGTGACAGATCACTAAATAAATAGGCATATGTTTACATTCCTTAGTCATTTGCATGTCATCTTGAGATAGAAGCATGATTTCACATAAATCTACCCTCAAGCAGAGAGAGAGGGAGAGAAAGGTGTTAGCTAATATTGATGAATGCTTGTAGAATTTCTACATTATGATATAATAGAAGTGAATTCTACATGGTTTGAGAGTAAGCTTGATGGGTGAAACCTGTTCCAATTTTCCACTTATCATAATCTTAATTATCTCCTTTTGGATTCATAACTTAGATTTTCTTTCTAGTTAATTACTTTGTTCCTTTTCTAAACACTCAATACAAATTTTTGTTTTGACTTAGATAAGACAAGGCCTTTATCTCTTTATATAATTGTGGCACTTATCCACATGTTTGACCCTATTTACTATAGTTGTCCTAATACTTCGTTGCACGTGCCTTTGAAGTCAGGTATTTTAAAGTATGGTCCATCTTAGACTGGCTTGTTCTGCTCTCATTTCTTACCCAATTTTTGAGCCAATCAACATGACATAATTATTTTATTCTCGTGTATTATTTTCACAAAGCCTACTGCATGAAAAAAGACAAAGTACGTCATGGATATCCATTCTATATCCATTGACCACACGTACAGATGGCATTCCACCAAGGCAAATCTCTAAAATGGTGTAGATAAAATCCAAATCTTGAGGAAACTTCCTAAAGCTCATTACTTGTAGACTTCTCATCCCCAACAATGCATTGAAATTTTTAAGTTAGATAAGTGGATTGATCTTATGATATAATAATAATATCAAATGCATTATACTTATAAGGAAAAGTAAATATCCTGTGAATATATTAACTAAAAATCTTCTGGGATGCATTTACTTTTGATTAGATTTCTTAATGTACATGTAAGAAAATCTACTCATGTTACTAATTTAATCTGACACACAAAAAATCACACAAACATTTGTTGAACCCCATCCTATGATGTGAGTACCAAATAAAACTAATAGTATTTAAGTCATCATGTGATATGAAATGTTAACAACAAGCAAAGAGGGTTCCCTAAGACATCCACTTTCAATTAAAAAAAGAAGATATAGTGTCTTGCATAAACTAATTAATTACATTTTAATTTATTAACTTAAGGTTTACATCCACATGATATTGATGAACTTGAAACATGAAAATGTATAGATTTCAATGATCAATTTCATAATCACTTCCTCATAAAAGAAATCATAAAAGTATTGCATGACAAAACCTATTGCACATTCGTAATAATGCACCATGTTCTGTAAGTATACACGCAATATAATTTGAAAGCATTAAAATCACATGTAATGCAATATAAATAATCCTAATGACATGGACCATTTGCCTCAATGGTAGAAACACAAGGTTGGTCCATAAATCCTCAATGTCAATGCCTAATTTGATAAAAGAGCATGAACCATTCATGCACATCCATTAAACCCAAAACTCAAACCTCCTCGTTTAAGTTAGAATTACCATGTTGTAAGTGTTTAATGGTCATTAGAATCAAATAAATTAAGGTACTAAATCATTTTTTATCTACACCTCACAAACTTATTTTGTAAGTAAAAATAATGTTTTCGTGGTTTATGGGATATGTTGTCCATCAGAACAAAATATGACTTGTAGTTTTGAACTTATTATTGAACAAGATAGGGTTATGAACACAGAGCCACGAAATGCCACCTATTTACTATCAATGAGATTATAAACATGTTCCATGTGGCAAAAGAAAAGAAAACTAATTTTTGAACATTTATTTATCCTGAAGTGACGTTTTAGAATTATATTAGGGTTACTAGCCCTAATTAGTTCCTAGGCACAAAACTAAATAATCTTGCATTTTACACCATGATCGGAGTTGTTTGATGGATATTATACATAATAAGGGGTCTAGAATCATTCTAGGATGAATCATATTCAATATAAGTTATTTTTGTATACACTAATCACCATTGATTAACATGAAGTACATATTTTACAAAATTAATCCATTCCAATAAAAAAAAACTAGATCTAACGCATACTTTACTTGATAAAAAATTGTGTTTCAATAAGACCATGTTAGCAATTATATAAGATTCCTACTAGAAAATTTACTATCAACAAGCTAATTTTCTTTCATTGATATCTATAAATACCTTGGTATTGAATGAATATGGTTTGTTGTTCGACTTAGTTTGTCTTTCATATGTGGACACATGAACAAATGAGTGTTGTGTATGCCATTTCCTAACCTTGAGCTGACCCCATACACACTGAGATGACACTTTGTGATAGGGCCAATCCTTATAAAACCAATGTAGTCTCGCTCCTCAATTAATGTCTCTCCTACCCTTATCCTCTTTGTCTACTCAAGTAGAAAAAGTGTTGTTTCCTAGCATCTTATGTGATATACTAGAGGCCCCTTCCCTCAGTAGATCAAAATTTCTTATGGTTGATAGATTTTCCCTCAACCATATAATAGTGATGTAGGCCCTTTTGAGGCATTCTCAATTCTACATTCCAAGGAACTTGTCAATTATGTCACTATTGTGGTTGCAAAAAAGGGGGAAGGATCCAATTACCCCATTGGTCCTCCATATTATGTTTGCATGTCAGAGTAGCTCCCTAAAACTCTAGTTGACTCCCATTCATAGATCATTCATCAACCAACATTGGGCTCCTCCCACATGCAAATGTATGTTTCTCATCCTTCAATATATATGAGGAAGGTAAATCAACAACCATAATATTCCTTTCATTGACACTCACTTGTGCACCTCTCTTCATGACCCATATACAAGTGGATACAGAGAAGAGGAAGTGACAACCCATCATTTTGCTAGAAAGAACAAAATGTTAGGCATGAGAGGTTGGTTGCCTCCATAACTTATTTTTTTTAAGATTATGACGACAATTCTTGATATTATTTGGGCTCTGATAAAGCAAGTCGTTATCCCTACTAAGCAACACTCCATAGAATTTGGATATTTAATATGATGTGTGGATCATCATATCTATATCCTAGGTGAGTCTCCTCACCATCAGTGGACATCAACAACAATGCCTTTCTCAACACATTCAAACCATTCCTATTACATAGTAACCAGGAAAATTCCACCAACCTTGACTCTGACACTGTACAGAAGCTTAAAACAACAATTATTGAAGAGATTAGGTATTCCCAGAGTCCAAAAATAGGATAACAAGGGGAAGTCTCCCATCTCTATTCCAGCTATCAACTCTCTTGCAACAACACCAAAATGGCTTACTAAGAAAAAACTACTTTGCAATAGAAGAACTAGGTAAACTTCCTACCCATCTTAGCATTGCACCATTTATATCTTATCAATCTTTATCTGACTCAACTATTGAATATGATCATGAAAATCCTATTAACACCATAGAAGATATTATTTCATGGCTTGATATCCAAACTTTCTCTCAGTTTGCTGACAAGCTAGGTATAAAATTTGATAATGAGGAAGTAACACACAAAACTTTAGATGATATAGAAAAAATCATGCAATGGAGAAACCATAGACAAATACACAACACTTTCACTTCTCTAGAAAATCTTCATATCACATCTTAATCAATGATAACATCTACATGTCTTTTACTTTTATTTTCACCAATGAAGATCTCATCTTGGAATATTTGTGGTGCGTCTAGTGTCAAGAGAAGAAATCAAATTATACACTCATCTACAAAAACAATATTAACATTGTCACTATTTAGGAAATTAAAACATCCCTAACCTTCTTCGACATAAATACTATAGGGGGTAAACACATAAACTCTTAGTACCAAATACCACCAATAGGTTTCAAAGGAGGAATCAATATAGTAATCAAAAAAACATATGTTCAACATCACACATATAGAATACTGTGACTACTCCATCACTCTGCATATCAAAAACACTATTGACACACTAGAATGGACCTACAATGGAGTATATGGTGAACCAAGCTCAAACAAAACCCTCTTCATCAAGGAAATTGATAACATCCTTAGGACGTACGCTCAAAAACCTTGGCTTCTGGGTGGTGGCTCCAACCTCATCAACCAACCATTTGATAGGCATAACCTCCTACATAAAGCTGGTCATATGACTTCAATTCACATGATATTCTTCAACCTCATCACCAATCACAATATGATTAATATCTTTCCCTCCAATGTGAAATACACTTGGAATAGAAATCACTCATGGGACAAGATTGACCACTTTATCTGTCACCTTCATGGGAAGATCTCTACCCACATTCCTTTGTCTCGGTAGCATACAGACCTATCTCTGACCAATTTCCCATCATCATTGATACCAAACTGATCAAATGGGGCCACAAACCTTTCAGAATTGAAAACTTCTAGTTATAGGACCCGTCCTGCCTAGATATTTGCAAACATAAATGGACTCTCTCTCCATCTACCATACATGAACCAGGATACCACATCCATAACGACACCAAGAGGATTAGGGCTGCCCTTAAGATTAGGAAAAAACAAAAATACAGTAATATCATGAACACACTTTCTGATCTAGAACCACAACATCTCTTTGTAGATAGTGACCCTAATACTGATTCAGCTCTTATCCTTACCATCAAAGTAGAAATGGATCAAATCCATAATTGCATTGAAACTATATGGAAGTAGAGAGCCAAGATAAAGTGGACAAGTAAAGGTGACAAAACACCAAATTCTTCCACAAGTGTTGTAACAACAATGGCCATATGGATATCATTTCTAGATTGAACATTAACGACACCATCACATCAAACAAAAATATGATATAAAAAATGTAGTGCATCACTTTGAAAACATCTTCAATTCTGGACATGAGCCTATTTTCTGAAATCCACCAACTGGAAGCTTATCTGCAACAAAACCATTCCATCTCCTAACAACACAATCTGAGACTTCACCTTTGAAGAACTAAAAGATGCGGTCACATCATTAGGGAAAAACAAATCTCCAAGACCTGACAGACTCAACATAAAATTCTATCTCTCCCTTAAGGGAACATATCAAAGGGGACTTCATGCACCTTTTCCTTTCCCTAAAAAACAACATCGACGTCCAAAAACACATCAAAGTCCTCAACCACGCCAATATATCCCTAATAGAAAAAGTGGAGGATCCAAATTTGATTACCCAATTTAGACCCATCAGTCTAATTAACACTTCGTAAAAATCTTAGCCAAAATCCTCAGCAACCACATCAAACCTCAGCTTCAAGACATCATATCTCGTAACCAAAATGCTTTCCTAAAGTACTGAGACATCCATGATGCTTTCATTATGGTCAATGAAACTCTCCATTTGTGCTATAATAACAAAACCCATGTGATAGACATCAAACTGGATCAACTCTGAGAATGCTTTTGACTATGTTAATTGGAATTGTTTCCTTAAATATATGATGGGTTATGGCTTCCCAAATAAATGGATTAACTGGATCCATGCTTGCAGCTCTACAAACGAATTCTCCACTATCATTAATGACACACCTTTCAGACATTTCCACAACATGAATGGACTCAAGCAAGGAGACCGTTTATCCCCATAACTTTTCATCACAATCACTTCACTACTCACTAACATGATCAAAATGGGTGCCTCTCACGGACTTATAGCTTCATGTATCAAATGTTTTGAAAATATCATCCAATATGCTAATGACACCATGGTTCTGGTCAAACTTGAAGATGACACCATCAATGCCATTCTAACCATCGGTCTCTTCTCCTATATCTCAGGACTCAGGTTATCTTAACAAATCTTCCATCATAGGTATGAACACATCCACAAAAACCATACACATGTACAAAACCCTTCTCAAATGCAAGACAGAGACTTTCCTAGTTATGTATCTTGGTTTGCCTATCTCCCCCACCCTAGAATACACAGCCTTTGGGTCCCCATCATAGAAAAAATAAAAAACAAGCTCTCATCTTAGACCAACAACTTAACTTAGTTGGCCGTCTCACCCTCCTTAATAGCTCCATCATGCCCATCACCACCCATTTCCTTAGTTGCATTCCCTTACATGTCAAATCTTTGATCATATTGACTCTCTTAGGAGAAATTTTTTATGGAATAATTTCTTAAATAATTCTAAGAAAAAAAACTATATTTGGTTAACTGGGATACCATTAGTGCTCTGATTGATTATGGAGGATGGGGCATCAGAAACATCAAGCTACATGCTATTTGCCTCATCATGTAAATCATTCAGGCCATTACCACCAACACTCCCAAAATATGGAAACCACACGTTCTCCACAAATATTACAAAAAATCAAACCCTTGGTACAAAACTAAAAACAATATATCCTCGCCACTATGGAAATTTATCAACAAGAACCTGGATATCATTGTTAACATGATAAATACTCCACCGCATGCCTTCATGAACACAAATTTTTGGACTGACCTTTGGTACCATAATAATATGATACAATACTTAACTATCAACTTCCACATACCAAAACCTCTACGAAATACCACCACGGCCAAAGCTCTCTGATTATTGACCAGAAACAGATGCAATTCCCTCAAAACTCACATTTCCCAATGCCTTACCCCACCAATGATGATGTATATCATTCATAACCAAGAATTCAACACTACCAACAATATTTCATGGAAATGGGGTCACACACAGACACCCAAGAGAGCTTATTACCACCTGACTTACAGAGGGCACATATCAAATCTAACAAAAATTTGGAGGATGAAATGGCCACAAAAATATAAAATCTTATACTGGCTCATCACTAAGAACAAAATCCCAACATATCATAATCTTACCAAGCGGGGCTTCCAGGGACCTACTATATGCTATCTTTGTCATGCAACTAAAGAAACCATTGATCACATCTTCACTTTCTACCCTTTCATGATGTATTTTCTACACAGATTCATCTTACCCAGCTCCATTATAGTGTCCATTCTTTCACCTATTAGATGAAACATATCCAGCCCTTAAATTCTAACCACTCCTCACAAAACTTGATCATTGTCATTTTTTGGGAACATTTGGGCTAAAAGAAACTACAGAAAACACAACAATACCTATCACCCTTTACAATAGATCCAAAATGAGATTGAACATTCCTTATATATTATCTTGCATTGCAGGACTGACATCCACATCAACACGGGTGATGGAAGCTGAAGATGACCAGATGACTATCTCCAGAGATAACAATGAAGAAGGGTGATACACCTTGGAGGATATCCTAGTAGACGACTCATGATTTTGAATACTAAACCTTCAAAATTGCCATCATGATGATCTGCCACCACCATTGCTTATCCTTTTCAGTTGTTTACATATCTTTTTTTAGAGGTCTTTGCTTTGAGGCTCATTGTTAAGGAGCGCATCCCCCAAGAACTTATGTTACTTCTTTCAAATGGTTTTAGACTATCTCCTGCATGTTGGCAACATGTTCGAGTGATATTGGCCTATTGTCTTTATATTGAATGTTGCTATTTACAGACGTTTTTATTTGTACACATTATTTATGATATTGATTCTTTATCAAAAAACCATATCAATAACCTAGGTCCTTTAAATAGACACATAATCCCAAGAATTGACTCTTGCCCCCCCCCCCAAAAAAGGAAAAGTATTGGGGTTGTACACAAGACCGATAACATGGGGTCTAGATAAACTACCAACTTTAGAAAAATCAAATAAATCTTAAAATTTGAACATATCTTATGAAATTTAGAACTTCCACATGCTAGTTCTAATTCATATGAAATTTAACCTAACATCCAATATCACTAGACCTAGCTTATAATGAAAATTGAGTCCATGCCAATGTTTTAAATACCTGTATAAATTCCCAAATAGGCTTATCTTCAATATATTATTAAATCAATACTAACTACTAAACACATCCAAAAATACCCAAATACTTGAGGTCTTTTAGATCATATTATATAACTATGGATCAAGTTTTATATCATTTTGAGTTACCCATATATATAAATGCTATTGATTATATATCATAAACATGTAACCAAATGATATAAACGCAAGATTTGAATTCCAAAATTTCTTCAAATGCCTCAAACAAGTATAATAAAACATGAATGAGGTCCAATAACTTATTTAAAACCCATTAGGTTATAAAATCCTAAAAAACGAGTTTACAATTTCATACACATAGTGTGACCTAGTGATGTCTATGTAGAGATATTTGATTCATGTAACTAGGATAAGTTTTTAGTAGAAAAAAATCCATACTTTACAAATGTACATCATAAAACTTTTCCAGTTGTCTTTCCTTTGACATGGAAAACTACCAAAAATGCAATCATGCCATCAAAAAATGGTTCTAGTTCTAACATTTCATGAAAACACTACTAGACAAGAGGACTATGAGGGAAAACTTCTAAATTTTTATGCAGATTCTAAAAATAGACATAAATTACTTTAGGAAGCCATGGAGAGTGCCATTCACAAGGGTTTGATCATGAATTCCAATCTATAGATACACCTATATATTGTAGAGACACATCACTATCCATCATTGGGCATCTGGTGGGCTTACTTGCTCCATCTTTGTAGAAGTCAGATGCTTGGAATTTTAATTTTTATTATGCTTCTTAAACACATAACAACAACCTAATAATTGCATCATACAAGGGTTAAGGACCATAGTGGGAGCTTTTCATCCTCAAACAAGGGAAAGTGTAGGTGCCCCATTTTTTCTGGTCCATAAGATTACACCGTGACACATGAAGATGCTTAAAGTTGGTTAGTTGCAAATTGCAAAGTGGGGAAAAGTCCCCAAGGAAATAGAAGAAATTTGTTTAGGAATAGTAATTTATTAATATATAGAGAACTAATAAACAATTGCAATATCGAATTACAAGATGATAGAGATGATTCTTTGTAGTTAGGTATAAGCAGTATTGTGTATCTCAAAGAAAAAAATGAGATTGTCGCTAAAAGTTCTAAGGTACATGGGTAGGCACCCCTTAACCAGCCTTAGATCTAAATAAAATAGAGCATCGAGAACATAAGTAAATGTTAGTTGAGCATTGGCTGTCTAGTTTCTCATTATTTTGTTCTAAGAGGATTATTTCTAGCAAATATGAGTTGTGGTATATATCAAAATTCCTAAATTAAATAATCTATGTGGATTTTTCCTCACAAATAATTGCTAAAATACATGAGTAAGTTGTGTGAGGAGATGTTATCATCATGTAAGAGTTTGATTGGTTGGACTACATATATTTAAAAACATACTTTTCTTTCTTTCCAATACACCAGTATATAGTAGTGCCCAAGATTTGAGGGTGAGTGATAGTTTATGATATTGATTTAGCATTATAACACAAATAGTGGTCTCCAGTTTTATGTTATATTCATAATGATGACTGTGAAAAAAAGACTCCAGATGGTTTGTGCAAAATCACAAATAAAGAAAAGATGTTTCATAGTTTCTTAAGAAGATCTGCATAGAAAGCACATGGTAGGTCTATGGAATTTTTTTTTTGGATCTATTTTCTATAGTGAGTACTTTGTCATGTCCTTTGAGCTAGATAAGGATAAGAATTTTGGTAACAATGAAAGTGTAGTATGCAGATTTGGATGTGTATCCTTTTTCCCATATCTAAGTGATGTTATTTCATGTGTTGGTGGATATCGTGTCTATAATGTGTTAAATCCAAGTTTTATAAATTTCTCATTTTATAAACTCTTGAATTAATTTTTTCTATTTTAGAAAAGTAATCAAACTGCTTTGTTTGTTGTGGTATGTAAGTGTAGAGGGTGTGTTAATAAAGAATTTAATTGTGTTGACTGTGTTGCCATTAAGATAGGGGTCAAACCATAATTTGATATGTTTATAAGAGTGTGGTGGCATTATGATATTTCTCTAGAGGACATAGAGTGTGTTAACAAGATAGCACCATAAGGGTGAAGCATTCTTCTAGAAAATGGTGTGCCAAGGGTTCTTATATTTGTAGTCTTTGGTAAGTATTTATTCCTCCATATGGATGACTTATTTGTACATAGTAAGGCTATGATTTTGTGTATAAGACAATGTGTGTGAAACATGATATTGATAGTTTCCCATCTTCTAAGTTTATTAGGTTTGCAATGTGTATTCTAATTAACCAGGTGCAATTTGTTTCTATTATGTTTCCATATTGAAATATTATGTGTAAGTGATCGATATTTTTTACCACCTTGGATGGAATAGGAATAAAGCAAAGGTAGTAGTAGTACATGATGAATGTTATGAAAGATGGCTCAAGAAGGGTTATTTGACCAACCTTACATAGCATGTGTGATTTACAATAGATAATCTCTTTTGAAGTGATGTGATGATGGGGTTCTAACATGCAGTAGATAGTGCATGCAATGATAGTGGAAGTTAGAGATATCAAATGGGATATTTCTCAACTTTACATCCCAGGAGGTGTTTGTATATCTTAGTGTCAGTCTATGTAATATGAGTGTCCAATGTGGAGAATTTGTGGAAGTTAATTTTAAGACCAAAAAGATGTGAGAAAATACCAAGAATATATATAGTGTTGATGAAATTTGAATCATTAAGTGTGATTAAAATAATGGTGTCATCAACACGTTGGATAATCTATTATTTATAGTGAAATGTATGATCAATAAATTTATGTTCAATATCTAGTTTAAACATTTTCATCAAGATGCAGGTGAGAAGAATGAATAAATGAAGGGAAAGTGGATCACCTTTCCTAAGTCCATTTCATTTGGTGCAATATTCAAATGTTGAGCCAATGATAATGGTCTAGAAGTGGCAGGAGTTGATACATGAGTAAATTTTGTTGTTTCATTTAGTGGGATGTCCTTATACATGGAGACCGAAGATCAAAAATTTCTAGTTTATATTATCAAAGGCTATTTCAAAGTTTAAATTAAGAGTGAGCAAGGGGTCCTTCTAATGAGACATGTTTATACCATTAATCATGATGTAGGTGTCTTGGATACTTTGGCCTTTTAAGAAGGCATTTTTTTGACCAATAATATTCTCAAGTAGTGGTTTAAATTGGATACTGGGGATTTTTGTTATAAATTTGTAGGATGAATTAATTAGAGGAATACTTCTAAAGTGGTTGGACAAGGAGGGGTTGTTTAGTTTTTATATGAGAGATATTTGATTTGGTTAAGAGTGATTATTTGATATGTGATGTTGTCACGATTGTGTATGTAGGCATATGGATCATGGAAGATATTTTTTATATTTGTATTGGTTTGATGAATGCATATTCATCGTAGTTTCAGTCACATTTTCAATTTAATTTTGCACTTAGATCCCTTAATTTACCCTTGATTTTGTCTCTATATAGTTTTCCTTAGTATTATAACAATGTGTAAGGTTTTAATCAAATCTTTGGGCTTCCATGGTATGATTGATCTTCAACACATGCACAACAAATTAGGTAATGGTGGTCTTTCTAACCGACCAGTGGGCCTAAGAAATTTTTTATAATTTGAACTTGATTTTATTTGATCATCCCCTTCCTCAACCAATATTTTCATTGACCTAAGCCTTCATTAGTGTCACCCTCTGGTGGCAAGCCAATACCCCCCAGGGGTAGGTCTATTATTGGATTGAACGATCATCAACCCCCATCATCCATCGATTGTCAATCGACAACACCCACACCTAGTAAGAACTGACGGATTCCAACCCCATTGTCTAGGTAGTTGACACAATTTTACTATGCGCTAAAACGCAAGTGAACGCGTCGAGTAGTATAGGCCTTTGTGAGGCCCGAGTCAAACACAGGGATACTCGGAATTGTTGGAGACTCCTACTAACTATTTGCGATCAGCTAAGCCTAATAACAAATTTAGGGTTGTTGTCAAAAATAAAAGAAAACAAAAACAAAATAGAACAAACGATAGATTAAATGTTAATTTAATCAATTCAAAAGGGTATCTTTAGGATTGCGGTTTCACCGTGGGTTTTCATTGTATTCAATTTTATATAATACCTCAATCTTATCTCTCCATCCGGGTAGTGGCCTGACAACAGAATTACCCACTGTCGTGGTGCAATTCACTACCTAGGTTTAGGTCGGTTCCACCGTAGTAGTAAGATATACCCTAAACTAGGTGCATTATGAACGATCTCTCAGTATCCACTATTAATTTTACACCACCTTGGTCAAGGGATTTATCGATTAATGTAGATTTCGCCTCTTTTCAGCCGTTAATCCTTCTTTCAAAGTGATTAAGGGCATTAGGTTATTATTATGGTGATCAAGCATAACAATATATTGAGAAAACGAAACTATACCACAGATTTAAGAGATAAAATGTGATTTACTATTATAAAGCTGTCATACAATGAATTCCCGGGCTACTCCCGGTCCTAAAGACAAAGGGGATTAGCCCCGCATGTTCATCTCACACAAGTACATGGTAGAAATAGGGGAGAACATGTGAAAAACGTGGAATGAAAGGGAAAACCCCTGAACGGAGAAGAACCGGTTGATCCTTGGTGTAGAATGCATGTTCTACCGCCTTTCGGTGGTGGAATCCATCTCCTTCGGCCTCCGGATTAACAAGTATGAGCTTCTAGCCTCCGTTCTCCTCTCTATCGCTCCTCGGTACTTGTGCAATGGCTCATCAGATCCTCCTCCCGTCTGGGCGGCCGTCATTAGGTATATCTCGGTCATTAGGTCGCTAATTAACCGTAGCCGTCCGATTGAGATCATTAGAAAGCAAACTCATATCCTACGGTGTCGATACCATCGACGCGGGTCGATGGTATCGACCCGCTACAGTAGCAGCAGCCCTTCTTTCTTTTCGTCCGAGTGCCTGATGCAGTCTCGATACCATCGACTTGGGTCGATGGTATCGACTTCCTGTAGGTGTCAGTTTTGTCGTTTTGCGTCGATGTAGCCTCCATGCGTCGATGGTATCGACTTGGTGTCGATACTATCGACCGCTTCCTCGCCAGCAACCTGAAGGTATCTCGATACCATCGACATCCCTATCGATGGTATCGACACTTTGCTGCTCCTTTAGGATGACAACCTGTGACCATGTCGATGGTATCGACTTCCGTCGATGGTATCGACGGAAGCAGATACTCATTTTTCCTGGAATTCAAACATGAAACCAAATAAATTCACACAAATAATAATATTTTGACAATTGATGCTCAAAATGATGAAATAAAGGGAATTTGACATAAAATAGTAGCAAAGACCAAAGTGGATGAATTATGCAACATTAACCATAAAAATGACTAATAAAAGCATAAAACACATATGAAACAGGTCTATAAATGTGAATCAAAATCATCGCATCAAACTCCCCTAAGCTTGAACGTTGCTCGCCCTCGAGCAACTAATCCTTAGAATAGAATTTCCAATGTCAACTGAAAAATAGCACATCACAACCAACATCCCATTTGACTCCCACCGAACATTCACATACCTGCCCTCTCTAACCACGGAACGGTAATTACCCTGAAGGCGACAGTAATCATCAATAAAAGAAATTGACCTCAAAACCGATGAACACTATCACATAAGGCAGTTAACATAATAAAACTCATCGGTTCAGACTTGGTGCATCTTGTGATCGCCTATACTACGTTGCTCGCCCTAACTACCATCTACATGGAAGCAGTTCTCCTGATAGACATTAGTGAGGAGAAATTCACGGTGGCCTACCAATCTAAGCAATGGGTGGATGAAGATAGGTGGCTCATAGAAGAAGGTGGAAGTATTGTACTGTTTCAACATGCATAAAACAAAAATGTCCTACATGATGCAAGTGCACATGAGAAATACCCTAATGTCTAAGATTAAGTGGAATGATGCATGCACTAACCATCCGTCTCAAAATGATATGGATATCTAATTAAGAAACATCATGTACTCAATTTTCTTGAATTGCAGGTGATATTATGTTCCTTTCTCCTTCTTATTCTACTTTCTTCTAAATAACTCTTTTTTTTTCATTGTGCAGATTTTTCAGAATTTTTTTTTCTTTTTCTTTCTTCTTTTTCAGCCTTTATATCCATGATTGCTTAAAGATAACTACATTGAGATAATTTTCTTCATGTTCAAAAATTTGCACTATTTAGAAGGTATGGAACAATTTAATTCACCATTAAAGAAAAATCGAGATACATGATATACATTATGCATGAAAATTATAAATGCAACTACATGGCATGCACCTAAGGGTAATGTGCATGTATCACTATTCTTAAAAAAAATTTCTTTAATGCAGATCATAAAGACAATTGTGATGCAAGTCCTATCTAGATGATATGCAATCAAAAAGAGTTAAAACTGTACTTTCCTTCCAATTCTTGGGTGGATTATGGAAATAATGAGGTGGAACGATCACAAGACTAGATGACTGAACCTTAGAAAGATATTATGTGTCCCTCCTCACTGACCTGTGTAGTAGTTAAGAGGTTTCTCTCTCCTATTTCCAATTAAGGTCACATTACAATTTGGTCAGTTTAGGCTCAAACAACCATTTCCATCCACTTTCATGAATCATTAGGGGTCTAGTTGTGAAATTTTGTTTTAAAGTTGACATAACCAATCATTTTCATAAGATACGTGCCCAAGGTTAAACAAGACAAGATTTCCAAACACACAAAAATTGTAAATTTTCCCTTGATTTTCCCATGCACAAAATGAGATGACACAACTTTATGACATCCACGATTACACTAGATAGCATGTGGATCCTACAAAAACTAAAATTGCAAGAAACAAATAAAACAAACAAATAATAAAGCTGAAAACTAAAAACACTAAAAGATAAAGTTGTTCCAACTACCCCCCTAAGCTTGAACTCGACTATGGCCTCATAGTCAAAAACAAACTTAAAGATTGGAACAGTGATACCGGATCAATCTTGTGGTGGTGGAGGTGGGTACTGCAGAGCCGTAGGATCCCAAGAAGGATACTCCCCCTAGAAGCTTGAATCAAATTGGGTCCTAGGTGGAGGTTGTGGGTAACCTACAAAATAATTTTGGCTCCAATAATGGTCGTAGAAGGGCTCCTACTGCATCTCCATCTGATACAACTGATCATGTATCTGTTGTTGTTTGTTGAGGAGAAGACGTTCATTCTCGAACATCGCCCTTTGGTTGTCAAGTATCCGGTTCGTAGTGTCTTGAATACCGGCATACATTCCCATATGCTGCTGCTGAGTCTGGTGGATATCTTACAGCATAGTGTACATGCCTTGCATGGAATAGGCATCCTCGCTTGGTTGTGAGGACTGTGATGGTGGAGGTGGATGCGGAGAAGATGAAGATGCACCCAGATGCATCCTAGGGCGCTTCCGGGGTGCCACTCGTGATCGAAGAGGTGTGAACGCCTCTTCTTCCTCGTCCGCCGCCTCGTCGTCATTATCATTGTTGTTGTCGCCGTCTTCTTCATCGGAATCGATGGCTATGATTGGCCACCGGAAATGTTGTGCGCCGTCGATGTTGAAGACGGGGTCGGGTAGAGAACACTCCTGATATGCTTGATTTACATGGCAATGAGCAAATACCACGCCATCTCGGAGAAGCAACATGTTGGACCGGTGTAGATGCTGCAAGTTGACCTTGCTTTTTGTAGAGAGAGGAGTCAGCTGCTGCAGATTTAAGCCCAAGTAAATGGCCAGCCTAGTGATAAGCCCGCCAAAATGAATCGGGGCTTTTCTCGTGCTCCTCTTCACCGCCAAAACTCGTTGTAGAAAGAAGGCGCCCCAGTTGCATTCTCACCGTTGCAGGAGTTGATACAGAAAGAAAAGGTCTGACTCTTGGAACTTGCTAAGGGCCAGATCGCCCCGAGCAAACAAGGTGGATCTCAACATACGGTGTAAGACCCGTACAAAGGGGTGCTCGAAGTCGGCTACCGCGGCGTTGTGGTAGCTCACCGACTTCCCTGGCGGCACCGTCACCAACTCAGAGAAGATAGTGTCGTAGTTGGTGCGGTTGTCCGGTCGCCTATAGTCGTACCGCGAGTGATTCTAGTTGAAGATGTCATTGAACTGCTCGAGGGTGATGGTGTAGTCTCGTTTGTAGAGCCGAAAAGATACCTTGCCCTTTTCCCACTCGCGGTCACTTGCTGATATCTCATTGGGCACAACACAAATGTCTAGCGATGCCATAAATTCTGCCACCAACTCTTTGTACGTCGGCCACTCGCCGAAGAATGGTTGGCCGTCTTCATGGTACTCAAGCTCATCATGTCCACGGCCCATTTGGTGGGCCTGCCCCTTCAGTACGTAATCCAGATTTGCCTTGAAGCCAAGATCATTGATCATCTCCGGATCCACGTACCGGGTGGGCTCGATCTTGCGCTTCAGGATTTCTTCGTAAACCTTCTTCACATCCGTGGATGGGTGGACAAGTCAAGGACGTGCGACCGATGATGGCGGCGGTGGCACGAACTCGGGGATGTCAATCATATGAGTGCGCGAGGAAGAAGCTCCGGTTGTATGCACCATTGTTGCGACGAGAAAAGGATTAGAAGAAGAGCTCGGTGAAGATGGATAATTGAATCTCCACTCGGTGAAGATTGTCACTCGGTGCTGCTGTTATTCGGACTTGGATGGCTCGGGAGAGTGCTCGGCGCAAAGGAGGAAGATCGCTCTGAAGGAGTGACGTCAAATGACGAGATCAATCTCCTTATATAGACTTGGCCGGCATCACTGTTGGCCCGTCGATACCATCGACGCGAGTCGATGGTATCGACACTGGTCGATGCTATCCACCCCCATCGCAAGTATCGACGGTTGTCGATGGCTGGATCTTGAAACCCAGATCGCTGATGTGTCGATACCATCGACGAGGGTCGATGGTATCGACGCTTCACCCGGATCGACTATCTTGAAGCTGCGATCGCCGTTGATTCATTCGTGTGGATCGGTGACGTGGATGGTCGATACCATCGACGTGAGTCGATAGTATCGACTATCCTGATTAGGGTAAATCCTCACGAGACTGGCCACCTCCTTTTTCACTTGAAAGTGTCGATACCATCGACATCCCTGTCGATACCATCGACATCCCTGTCGATGGTATCGACTTCACTGAGTCGATTTCGTCTGTAAATATTCATAGATCTCGATGGTATCGACTGGCATGTCGATACCATCGACTTTTATTTGTCGATCTGCCTGTAGGTTTGTCGATACCATCGACGAGGCCGTCGATGGTATCGACGCAGTGCGAAATCTACAGTCGTCAACCTGTTCCTTGGTCGATACCATCGACCAGTGTGTCGATGGTATCGACTCTGCCTCAGCCTGCACATCTAACAAAACGATCACGATATCTTTTTTTTACATGAAAAACTAATTAAAATCAAATTAAACTATGAATGTAAATGAACTAAACTAAGGTACCAATGGTTGGGTTGCCTCCCAACAAGCGCCCTTATTTAACGTCTTAGGCTAGACGACATGAAGCTCATTTTCTTTTCATTTTGGGGAATGTTCTTAGAGGATCTTGCGGTAGTTTGAATTCAACTCGATCTCCTCCAATTCCCAAGGACAGTGTACCTCTCCCTAAGGCAGTAACGACATCCGCCGTCGCTTGAAACGGTCTTCCTAGTAACAATTCACAGCTTTGGAGCTGTGGCATATCCATGACAACAAAATCCACTGGGAATATGAATCTATCCACTTTGACGAGAACATCCTCGCACACTCCATATGGTCTGACTATAGACCCATCCGCCAATTCAATTGTCGCGGCCGACTTTTTGATCTCTTTTAACCCAAGTTTCTGAAATGTCGCCAGAGGCATAAGATTGATGCTGGCGCCTGAATCACATTGTGCTTTAGGAAAATGTCGATTACCTATCGAGCATGGAATGTAGAAGCCTCCTGGGTCTTTTCTCTTCTGTGGTGAACTCCCGTGAATAATGGAGCTCATCATCACATTCATCCGACAAATATCATCGTCTTTTATCCGCCTCTTCTTATTGATAATTTCTTTGATAAATCTCCCATAGGCGGGAATCTTCTCTATCATCTCTACTAATGGAATATTGATGTGGAGTTTTCTGAAGATTTCCAAAAATTTCTTATAGTGTCGGTGCTCTTTCTTTGGCTTCGGATTGTCCCGACTTGACACATCCACTGCATTGACACGCCTGTGAGGTGGCACATATGAGCTTTTCGGGGCCAGCTCCCCTAAGCTTGCTTCAATTACTCCCTCCAGTGTGGGCTTTGTCGAGACATCATCAACATTCATTAATTGTTGTGGTTCCTCTTTCGCATCAGATGTATCCGCACGTTCACAGACAGCCTTCAATTGTTCTACTTGCCTAAGTGGAGATGCAACATTCATAATTTGCTGTGCTTTCCTGAAGAAAGTGCTTCCGCCTGGTAGTCCATGGTAAGTGCGAGGGTACGGTATTTCCGGTTTTGCCTCCGTATTAAAAGTCAATTTGCTTTGATCTTTTATCTCTGGCACCTGAGATTCCTCCTCATTGCTTACCACAGACATATACTTGACCTGATGTTGTGCTTGGGCCACATTTGCATTCTCGGCCGATTTCTGCTGATTGGCGTGCTTAATGGCCACCACTTAACTTGAAATATGTGCCACAGTGGTTTCTAATGCCCGCATTTGTGCTCCATGGCTTTGTAGTGTCTGCCCAAATTTGGTTAGAATATCACCTTGAGATTGCAATTGTTTACCAAACATAGCCATCATCTCCTGATTCTGCTGCACCATTTGACTCAGTAATTCGGTGTTCTTATCTTTAGCTCTAGGTTGTGGCTTCACCTCCGGATCCTGCAGAAAATTGTTAGGATCCTTCCAGGAGAACTTTTTGTCCTTCCTCCACGCATAATCGTTGTTTATGTAGCCCTATTGTTGCATGAATTTGACTTGGGCTTCGTCATCCTCAGATGCATCTTCCTTAGATAGCAACTTCTTGGCTAGAAGATCTAACTTGTCGTTCAGCTCTTTAATTACTTTGGATTCACCTGCAACTCTGACATGCTCCACAATGCCTCTGTCACCCCATGACTGTTTCCTAGCCATGTTCTTTAATATCTCCCAACATTTGGTATTTGTATTATTCAGAAAGAATCCTGACCCAGTTGAATCAAGGTTGCTCCTATCGTGCTCAGAGAGAGCAAAATAGAAGATTTTCACCTGTGTTTCCTTATCCAGTCCATGATGCGGGCACCTCCTCAGCATAACCTGAAATCTCTCCCAGGTCTCCGAATATGTCTCACCGGCCTGCTGAGTGAAATTGTGAATCTTCCTGATCATGTCGTTAGTCTTCTCAGGAGGGAAGAACCTCTCAAAGAATACCTCCACCATATGGTCCCAGGACTCCACAAATTCGTCATCTAGGTTGTGTAGCCATTCACGCGCAATTCCCGCTAGTGAACTCGGGAAGAGCTTCAAGTAGAGCGCAGTCTGCGGAAATCTGTCAATTTTTACCATATCGCAGTTCTCCACGAATTGACTCAGGTGCGCGACGGGATCCTCATTCTTGAGCCCATGAAAAGCATTGGACTTAACCAGATTTATCAACGTCGGATCAATCTTATAGGTAGGTATGTTGAGTGCTTGCTTCTTTATAGGCCCTTTTGATGCGGATGCGGAAGAAGCATTTATCTTCTCCCATATAGTCTGTGGCTCATCCTCCATTTCTTCTTGTTCCTCGGGTTCAGAATCTATATCTTCTAGATAATCTTGATTGTACCCGTCCTCGTCCTCAGATCCTGTAAGTAGTGGGACCTCTGGTGCGCGATTTGTGTAGTCAGTACTCCGCGTTTGCACCATGCACAGTACCTGAAAATAGAAAGATTCAATTTAGTACGGTTCTTAACGATTGTAATTACTTAGAAAATAGACTAAAATTTTTTCTGAAATTATATAAAAAAAGGTGGCCTAGAGTGTCCGCTCACAGCACTCGAAGTGCCAACAAATTGCCGTATCCCCGGCAACGGTGCCAAAAACTTGACGCAATTTTACTATGCGCTAAAATGCAAGTGAATGCGTCGAGTAGTATAGGCCTTTGTGAGGCCCGAGTCGAACACAGGGATACTCGGAATTGTTGGAGACTCCTACTAACTATTTGCGATCAGCTAAGCCTAATAAGAAATTTAGGGTTGTTGTCAAAAATAAAAGAAAACAAAAACAAAATAGAACAAACGATCGATTAAATGTTAATTTAATCAATTTAAAAGGGTATCTTTAGGATTGCGGTTTCACCGCGGATTTTCATTGTATTCAATTTTATATAATACCTCAATCTTATCTCTCCATCCAGGTAGTGGCCTGACAACAGAATTACCCACTGTCGTGGTGCAATTCACTACCTAGGTTTAGGTCGGTTCCACCGTCGTAGTAACCTATAACCTAAACTAGGTGCATTATGAACGATCTCTCAGTATCCACCATTAATTTTACACCACCTTGGTCAAGGGATTTATCGATTAATGTAGATTTCGTCTCTTTTCAGCCGTTAATCCTTCTTTCAAAGTGATTAAGGGCATTAGGTTATTATTATGGTGATCAAGCATAACAATATATTGAGAAAACAAAACTATACCACGGATTTAAGAGATAAAATGTGATTTATTATTATAAAACTGTCATACAATGAATTCCCGGGCTACTCCCGGTCCTAAAGACAAAGGGGATTAGCCCCACATGTTCATCTCACACAAGTACATGGTAGAAATAGGGGAGAACATGTGAAAAACGTGGAATGAAATGGAAAACCCCTGAACGGAGAAGAACTGGTTGATCCTTGGTGTAGAATGCATGTTCTACCGCCTTTCGGTGGTGGAATCCGTCTCATTCGGCCTCCAGATCAACAAGTATGAGCTTCTAGCCTCCGTTCTCCTCTCTACCGCTCCTCGGTACTTGTGCAATGGCTCATCAGATCCTCCTCCCATCTGGGCGGCCGTCATTAGGTATATCTCAGTCATTAGGTCGCTAATTAATTGTAGTCGTCTGATTGAGATCATTAGAAAGCAAACTCATATCCTACGGTGTCGATACCATCGACGCGGGTCGATGGTATCGACCCGCTACAGTAGCGACAGCCCTTCTTTCTTTTCGTCCGAGTGCCTGATGCAGTCTCGATACCATCGAATTGGGTCGATGGTATCGACTTCCTGTAGGCATCGGTTTTGTCGTTTTGCGTCGCTGTAGCCTCCATGCGTCGATGGTATCGACTTGGTGTCGATACTATCGACCGCTTCCTCGCCAGCAACCTGAAGGTATCTCGATACCATCGACATCCCTGTCGATGGTATCGACACTTTGCTGCTCCTTTCGGCTGACAACCTGTGACCATGTCGATGGTATCGAATTTCGTCGATGGTATCGACGGAAGGAGATACTCATTTTTCTTGGAATTCAAACATGAAACCAAATAAATTCACACAAATAATAATATTTTGACAATTGATGCTCAAAATGATGAAATAAAGGGAATTTGACATAAAATAGTAGCAAAGACCAAAGTGGATGAATTATGCAACATTAATCATAAAAATGACTAATAAAAGCATAAAACACATATGAAATGGGTCTATAAATGCGACTCAAAATCATCACATCAGTAGTGAAGCCATCAATTGAAGGAACTTTAGTGATCCACTGATCAACAAAAAAAATGCTTTAACGGTTAGTGCCCGCAATGGGACACCAATTCATTCGAATGATGGCGCTTATGCACCCATCAACCTATGTCACATCCAATGCTCTGAAGAAGAATCAACGATCGATAGGGGCACATACTCAATCCCGATGCCAAGCCCGAAGAGATCTTTGCACCTATCAGCTGATGGTTTCCTTACCTCTAATGACCAAATAGATTCAAGCCCGATAGAATTTCTATACCATTACTAATCGTCAATCAACACACATACATATCCCTTCCTAAAAAAATTCCAGTCAACAATGCTTCTACAAGCTTTGCCTGAAATCTCTACTATATGATAGCCCCGATGAGTGAGTGGGTAGAACCACCCTTGACGAGTTGGAGGATCCATCGACCAACGACTATCATATGCATAATGCCTCTATGAGACCCCAACTTTCATGGAGCGGCGGTGCTTCTGCTCCCATCGACTGATGACCAAGCCTGGAGGTGCTTATGCACTAACTGCCAACCTGCACCTCGACAAAGACTCTGTCGCAACCTATAAATAGCTGGACCTCTCGTCCATTGGGGGACATATCTTCTTTCAGATGATGTTATAAGGCTACCATATTCATACCAAAACCAAGGAAGAAGATCAAACTCCCATCGACTGATGACCAAGCCTGGAGGTGCTTATGCACTAACTGCCAACCTGCACCTCGACAAAGACTCTGTCGCAACCTATAAATAGCTGGACCTCTCGTCCATTGGGGGACATATCTTCTTTCAGATGATGTTATAAGGCTACCATATTCATACCAAAACCAAGGAAGAAGATCAACATTGACCCTCTACAGTCAACACCTTTGTGGCTTTGGTAGTGCTTCCATTCCTCCTCCACTCACAAAAGTTCATCTCCTAGATAAGAAAGTGGTTGGATCCATGATGCCATCATCATCCTTA
Organism: Alisma plantago-aquatica; assembly: GCA_963693085.1. Lineage (NCBI taxonomy): Eukaryota > Viridiplantae > Streptophyta > Magnoliopsida > Alismatales > Alismataceae > Alisma > Alisma plantago-aquatica. The sequence continues at coordinate 75,266,741 of OY856413.1, read as the reverse complement.
CATCTACTTCCCCATCCTTGATGGTTCAGATCCCAAGGAGAGAAGGATAAATGAAGAAATATTATGTTCAACGCCTATCCTTGGTGTTCTCCCCACCCTTCAATTGGAATTAGTTTCTTCATCAGGCTGGAGGATAGCTGCTCTAGGGTCGCAACCACTCTTTCCACCATAATGACAACCCATTTCTCCTACTTACTTTCTTGCTCTAACCTTTCCATGAAGAGAGAGTAGTTCCTCTAGCTGGGGTGTGGCAACCAGCCCCACTACCTGTTCCTACATGTCAATTTTAGATGTTTCATAGCTTGTATAGAACTCTTTCAATTCAATGCTAATGTTCATTGCAAGTTTGACACTTGATATCCCACTTTACATCATCTATTATAACTCTAGGTTGTAAGAATTTCTATTGTGTGCTTTCCACATCAACTTCTTATATGATTTCACACACAAATTCAATTCATTTTGTTTTCATTTAGCCTCTATTCATATTATTCTTGCCACCTCTTTGTTATTTTTCTTATCGCTTGATTTGTATTGTAGATATGTTTAAAAAGGATCAAATTGGAGATAGCCCAACTCAACTCTGACATCATTGGGGCTTCTCCACGCTTTGCAGACATTCTGAGTTTCATTTCTGTTGAAACAACAATGCACACGGCGTGTCTGAATTAAGACACGGTGTGCACATTTCCAGTTGGCCATACACTCTAGACAAAGAGGAAAAGTACACGGCATGTCCACCAAAGACACGACATGTACCTGGGAATTCAGAGCTAATTTTTGTATTTCTGGTAACGTACACAGTGTGTTTCAATTCAGACACGTCGTGTACCTTACACTTGGAGCAACTATTGAAGACTAGAACACGACGTGTCCAAAGGAAGACATGTCGTGTCTCTGTCAGTTTCAGCAAATTTGAAAAATAACATATCTCATTTTTAAAGAGAAAACCAACTTATGGAACAGGGATCAATGGTCACAACTCGAAGCTCTTTTGTCCAAGAGCAGGTCTAGAGCAAAGGAGGGTGATTTTGGGTGGAACAAGGTGGTTTCTTGCCAGAGAACCTCCATTCTTGTTCTCTTCTTCTCCATTTTCTTCTTCGAAGGTGCAGCAGAGCTTCTTCTCTCCACCAAGCTTCTTGGGAGAGAAGTTTTTCTAGTTTGGAGTAGCAGTACGAGTGGCATTTCATCCCCAAGTCGGAATTCTACTCTTCTTGGGTTACACCTTTGGTTCTCTTAGCTTTTCTTTCTCTAAACCATGTTAAACTCTGAAAATTTTGCATCTTTTCTGTTGTAAAACATCATGGACGAGTAGGCTCTTTTTCTTGGACATGGGAGAGTAACTCCCATGTCATAGCATGTATGGAACATGATAATTTCAAAATAAATGCTAAGTTTCTTGTTTTTCTATCTTGTGAGTATCGGTTTCTTGCTTCTTACATGTATGGTTGGCTACTATGTATGCATGTTTTATATAGGTAGGATAGTAAGGAGGTACTCTCTTGGAAACTTCTATTTTACCACGAGAGTGAAAGATATGGAGTTGACGAGTAAGTTTGTGATCTAAAATGAAATACATACATAAGAGTGTTGTATGGAGTTAGGATCATTGTATTTGCACCAGGAGGTGAAGTATAACATACAACCCTTCTTTATATCAAGTTCTTAGCATGTTTACATTTTGTGCTCCATTCTTCATGCTATGATGTGCTAGTGAAATCCTAAGTCCAAGATTGTTTCATATCTGAAATCAAACCCATTTTCGTAATCCTTTTACTGTTTATTTTAATTCTAAAAATTTAGTCTAATCAACCAAATAATTATTCAAAAAGATCTAGATTGTTGAAACTTAGCACTATTGTGTTTAATTGGTTACCAATCTCCTTGTGTTTGATATCGACTACAACTACTCATGTATACTTGTGGGAATTGGCTAGTTGAGTAAAAGATCATTTATATGATTGAAACTCATTAGTGTAACAAACCAACAAGTTTTTGGCACCGTTGTCGGGGAGCTACGACTAATCTAATTAGAGTAAAAAGTGCTAACTAGTATTTGAGACTAGATCACCACTTTCATTTTTATATTTTCAAATACCTTTTAGTTGTGTTCTGAATATCTCTTGCTTCTTTTCAGGTTGTATGTGTTGCTCATAGAGGGGTCTTCAACCATCTTTGTTTCTAGATCATGAAATTGTGTGCACTCTTTCAAGTTTAAGAAAAGCAAGAAGAGTAGAGCAACCACTTCTAGAGGGTGTTCCATCATCATCGTCATCTTCTTCATCCCTTGAAGAAGTCGCACAAGAAGATCCAACCATGGAGGATGACCATCCTTTGAAAGACTTCGCCATGCCGGTTGCCACAAAAATTTTTGGAGCCATTGATCTACCTTCAATGGAAGCAAACAACTTATCTATTGCTCCTACAATGATGCAGATGATCCAACAAAACCATTTTGGGGGTACCATTAATGAAGATCCAAATCTTCATGTAGCTGAATTCTTGGAGTACATGAACACTTTCAAAATCAATGGTATATCTACTGATGGAGTAAGGCTACTGCTATTCCCTTTCACCTTGAGAGATAGAGCCAAGGCATGGCTTTTATCTCTTCCTAAGAAGTCCATCAAAAGTTGGGATCAACTTTTAAATGCTTTCCTTGCAAAGTATTTTCCGCCAAGAAAAACAACCCAACTAAGGAATCAACTCACAATCTTTTCTCAATCTGATGGAGAAACTTGGTATGACACATGGGAGCAGTTTAAGGACCTACAACGCCATGAAAAATTGGTTGCTACTTCAAACATTTTACAATGGAATGTTCTACAATACCCGTATGTCTTTGGATGCCACAACTAATGGAGCTTTAATGAATAAGTCTTACAGGAAGGCTTATGATATCATTGAAGATATAGCACTCAACCACTGTCAATGGGGGTCAGATAGAAAAGCACAATCATCTTCTACACTAGGTTCTTAAAATGGGAAGCAAGGGGGAAAGCACAGTGTTGATGTAGTTGATTTGATTGCAGGCAAGCTTGATGTCCTTACATAAAAGTTTAAGAAGATGACTACCATGCATATCTAAGTAGATGAGGTAATTTGTGAAGCTTGCGGATTTTCCGGACATACTTCTTCTACTTGTTTTGCTCCTAATGTAAATAAAGACAAACAAGAACAAGTGAATGTCATTGGGATACAGGGAAACAAGTAATACAATCCCTATTGTAACACCTACAATTCGGGATGGAGAGATCATCCTAATTTCTCTTATCGGAACACAAGCAATGCTCAAAACTTTCAACAAGGATAGTAGCAACCGCAGCAGCAACAAGACATCAACCGGCAAAACAATGGGAATTCACTGGGTTTCAACAACAATAGGGGTTACCAACAGCAACAAAAACCCCAAAGTTCTTCCTTAGAGGTCATGATGGAGAAATTTATTTCTACGTAAGAGTAGCAAAATGAAGAGTTCAGGGGAATGACAAGGTTTGAAAGATGTGATTGCCCAACTCTCTACAAAAGTGGATGGAATTTCCACTCATACAAGGATGTTGGAGAATCAAATTGCCCAGTAGGCCTCAATGTAGCAAAAGAACACTCAATCCGATTCTCTTCCAAGCCAACCGGAGGTGAATCCAAGACAACAGGCGAATGTTATCACCTTGAGGAGTGGAGATGAAATCCAAAGACCTTCTCCACCAAAGGAGAAGACTGTTGAGGTCACTGATGAAGATAAGTTTGACACCCCTATTGGTGATAAAGGAAAAGGTACAGCTAAGGTACCACTTTATTACAAAGCAAATGCACCATTTCCACAAAGACTTGCAAACAAGAAGGAGGATTCAAAGTTTAGGAAATTCATGGACATCCTAAACAAACTCCATGTCAACCTTCCACTGGATGAGGTTATAGCTGAGATGCCATCATACACCAAGTTTTTGAAAGACATCCTCACCAAGAGGAGAAAGGTGGACCAGGTTGAAACCATCATGCTTTCCGAGAGAATAAGTTCAATCATTCAAAACAGAGTTCCTGAGAAGATAGATGACTTGGGAGCTTTCACTCTACGATGCAAGATTTTCTACACCATGTTTGACAAAGGTCTTGTAGACCTTGGAGCTAGCGTTAGTCTTATTCCATCTACCTTATGGCAGGAGCTAGATCTTGGAGATCTGAAACCTACAAAGTGGCCATTGAACTAGCCGATCATTCCATCAAATATCCTAAAGGTATTGTGGAGGATGTGTTAGAGCATATTGGTAAAATCTACATTCCTTGTGATTTTGTTGTGTTAGATATGGTATAAGCTCCTTCCAATCCCATTCTTTTTGGGAGACCTTTCTTGAGTAACTGCTGGATGCCCTGTTGATGTCCAAGAAAGCAAACTTACACTTCGGGTTGGTGAAGAAGCCATGGAGTTTTCTGTATATTATGTCATGAAGGCACCTTCACGAGTAGAAGAACTTTGTTTTATAGACTCTATTGATTCTATTGTGGAAGAAGATCATGATGTTGCTAATTTGATACTATATTACTGTGATGATGATGAAGTTACAAACAATGAATCTGAAAATTCAGGTGTATTTTCTATTGCTAAATTAGATGATATTAATGAAGTCATTTCACTTGTTGATGATAAAGCCAAAGAAAATGCAGCTGGGAGAAAGGTAGAACTCAAAGACCTTCCACCAGGGCTGAGGTATGCATTTCTTAACTCTAATTCTACTTTTCCTATCATAATCAATGATGAGTTAACTAATAAACAAGAAAATAAATTGCTTGTTGAATTGCATTTGTATAAAGATGTCATTGGTTACTCTATTTATGATTTAAAGGGCATCCATCCTTCCATTTTCATGCATAGAATAAACATGGAGTATGATGATAAACCTACTATTGAACCACGTAGACGTTTAAATCAAAACATGCTTGAAGTGGATAAAAAGGAAAATTTTAAATTGGTAGATGCTGGTATCATTTATCCTATAAGTGACAGCCCTTGGGTTAGTGCCATTCATGTGGTACCTAAGAAGGGGGGTGCATATGTCATTAAGGGAGATAATGATGAGTTAATACAAACACGTATAGTCACAGGTTGGTGTATGTGTATTGACTACTGGCATTTAAATAAAGAAACTCACAAAGATCATTTCCCCATGCCATTTATTGACTTGATGCTTGAATGACTTACAAAACATTCTTACTTTTACTACTTGGATGGGTATTTCGGGTTTTTCCAAATTCCTATCTACCCTCCTGACCAAGAGAAAACTACTTTTACATGCACCTATGGAATCTATGCTTACCGTCGCATGCCTTTCGGTCTTTGTAATGCCTCAGCGATGTTTCAACGATGCATGCTGGCTATTTTCTCTGCTTTTATTGAAAACATAATGGAAATATTTATGGATGATTTTAGCATCTATGGAGGTTCATTTGACCAATGTTTATGTAATCTGTCACTAGTCTTATCCCGTTGTAAAAAGGTTAACCTAATACTAGATTGGGAGAAGTGCCATTGCATGGTACAATCCAGTTTAGTACTAGGCCATATTGTATCTAATAAGGGTATTGAAGTTGACAGGGATAAGGTGGAAGCTGTTGAGAATATGTCTATTCCTTCTTCAGTAAAGGACATCCGTAGTTTCCTTATACATGCAGGGTTCTATAGAAGATTCATTAAAGACTTCTCTAAAATTGCAAAACTATTATGTTCCTTACTTGTAAAGGATTTGAACTCATATTCAATGATGACTGCCATACAACTTTCAACAAGCTCAAAGAAGCACTTGTTTCAGCCCCAATAATCTGACCACCAGACTGGAGTGCCCCTTTCGAATTAATGTGTGATGTGAGTGACTATGCAGTAGGGGCAGTTCTTGGACAACGGAAAGATAAGAAGCTTCATGACATATACTATGCAAGCAAGACTTTAGATGAGGCAAAAATCAATTATACAACCATCAAGAAGGAGATGTTTGCTATAGTATATGCTTTTGACAAATTCAGACAATACCTGGTAGGATCCAAGGTAATCCTATATATAGATCATGTTGCGATAAAGTATTTGCTCAATAAGAAATATGCCAAACCTCGTCTCATCTGCTGGATCTTGCTTCTACAAGAATTTGATCTTGAAATTTAGGATAAGAAGGGGATAGAGAACAATGTTGTTGATCATCTATCTAGGTTGACTACAGATGCTAAAGATTTATTGCCTATTGAGGACCAATTGCCGATTGAGAAACTTTATGCTTTATCGTCCATACAAGCACCATGGTTTGCAAACATTGTCCACACAAGCACCATGGTTTGCAAACATTGTAAATTTTCTTTCTATAGGACAGCTTCCCCCAGACTTGACATATCAATAGAAGAAGAAGTTTTTCCATGATGTAAATTTCTACTATTGGGACGATCCCTTATTGTTCAAACATGGGAGTGATGAACTCATCTGGAGGTGTGTTGCTGAAGAAGAAATTGTCACAATCATTTCTGAATGTCATGCCTCTCCTTATGGAGGTCACTTTGGAGGAGAGACAACTGCAATAAAGATTCTCCAGGCTGGTTTCTATTACCCAACCTTGTTCAAAGACGTAAACCATTTCGTTAAAGCTTGTGATAAATGTCAAAGGACTGGAGGAATATCTAGACGCAATGATATGCCTCTTAACTCTATCTTAGAGATTGAGGTATTTGATGTGTGGGGAGTTAATTATATGGGACCCTTCCCATCTTCTTGTGGCTATCAATATATCCTAGTGGCTTGCGATTACGTCTCTAAATGGGTTGAAGCCATCCCAACCCAAGTGCCGGATGCAAAATTTGTGATCAAATTATTCCAAAAAATCATTTTCCATCGGTTTGGAGTTCCTAGAGATGTAATTTCTAATGGGGGCACACATTTTGTTGAGAATTATTTCAATAATCTCCTATCTAAGTATGGAGTCACTCATAAAGTCTCTACACCCTACCATCCTCAAACTTCCGGGCAAGTAGAAGTCTCCAAATGGCAGTTGAAGAGCATTCTAGAAAAGATTGTATCTAGCTCAAGGAAGGATTGGGCCTTGAAGATAGACGATGCATTATGGGCATATCGGACAGCTTAAAAAATTATCATAGGCACAACTCCATTCAAGCTAATCTATGATAAATCTTATCACCTTCCACTGGAGCTAGAACACCATGCTTTATGGGCTATCAAGTTCCTAAACTTTGACATGAAGAAGGATGGTGAGAAATGTCTATTGCAGATGCAAGAGCTAGAAGAACTCCGGTTAGATGCATATGAGAATGAAAAGTTTTACAAGGAAAGAACAAAGGCTTGGCATGACAAGAGAATACGTAGGAAAGATTTCAAGGAAGGAGACAAAGTGTTGCTGTCAACTCTAGACTCAAGCTATTCCCAAGAAAACTAAAGTCCAAGTGGTCATGTCCTTTTCTTGTAATGAAGATATTTCCATATGGAGCTGTTGAATTACAAAGCAAAGATGGAACTTTCAAAGTCCATGGGCAACGTTGCAAGTTGTACACTTCTAGAGATGAAGTTGATAAGGGAGCCTCTTGCTCCCTCCAAGATGCATAATGGACAAATTGAAGAGTCTCACTCTGGACTCTAAATGGAGGACATCGTGGGAGTTGAACCCACATTAGGATAGATTTCTTTTCAATTATTTGAGTCAAGAACACTCTTTAGTTTTGTAAATAAACTTGTCATGGATGAATGTAATAACTTAGACAATTCTTTTTCCATATCTATGATTATTTCTGTGTTGACGAGAAGCTATTTTCTGTAGAAAATACAGAACACACGACATGTCTTTATTTGACACGGCGTGTCACCGCTCCCAGAAACACACCAGCTGAGCCATATCTCCAGGTACACAATGTGTTCGAAAAGAACATGTTGTGTCACTATCCAGTAGATACAAGGTGTTACCCAACCTAGAAAATAACACGTTGTGTCCTCATTTAGACATGATGTGTACCACAGCAGCAATGGGAAGCATAAGTTATCTAGAAAATAACATGACATGTCTTTTTTTAACACATCGTGTAGTTATTAGTGAAAAGGGCACAATTTGAATTTCTGCATCCGCACACGCCATGTACTTCATGGAACAGGACGTGTCTTGTAACGCACAAAGGAAATTCTGTTAATAAACACATTGTGTCTTTTAAAAGACACGTCGTGTCTTTTGACAAGAATACATGTTTTTAACCTAAACTTGAGCCGCCTCTCTCACTCACACCTTCATTCGAGCTGTGTGATACCTCTATAGTCGTTGTGTGCCCTAGTACTTTTGCCCCTTGCTCCCTAGCCGTCGCGTGCCTTAGCACACCTTGTAGCCACCGTCGTGTTCTTCAGAGGTGTCTTCTTCGAGCAGCAGCTAGCCGTCGTCAACCTTGCAACCACCACCGTTCTCTTCTCCAAGCTCAAGCACAAGGACGCCCTACTCTAGCCGTCACCGTTCTCCACCATTCAAGACACCACCAAGTCATCTTCTTCAAGCTTTAGCTGCTCCTTGTCATTTACACCATGCCAAGCCGACGCTGCCTCACTCGATCTCCATCTCCACCTTCTCCAAAATGCCGCCATCTCCATCTTCAAACTGTGGAAATTCTCCAGGAAAATGACATGTCAAGCAAAGCACGCACTGTGTGTTTCACTGATTCGGTCAGAGTTTCTGCATCCACACATGTTGTGTCTGTTTCCGCACACATTGTGTCTCAGTTTGTCAACAACAATGTCACATGTTAAGCAAACCTCCAACCGCAAGCATGGTGCTATCTCCTCCCAAGAACCGACATACATCTCTATGACTCAATTTCAGGTCACTCCCGAGGAAGACCCGACATACCAATTTCTTATTGCAAGGAGGGTGCTTTCTATACATTTTGCCTACGAGCAGACTCTCACCAACCTCAGCTTTAAGGATGAAGTCTTCATGCACCTACAAGATTTGGGGCTAAGCTACATTTGATGCACGGTATCAAATACTTATCCCCATCTGGTTTATGAGTTTTTGACGACGCTCACTACAGAGCAAGACCCACAAAAGAAGTTGGAACCTTATGGTATTATCCGTTTCTAGCTTTTGGGTCACGGTTTTAAGCTTACGTTCAGGCATTTCTGCGAGATGTTGGAGTTCCATTATGACGGGGCTATTAGTTATCCGTCTGGTTTTCACAGATATGAATTTTGGTTTGAAATATCAGATGAGGAACACCATGAAGCTAAGCAAGCCAGAGCGTCTGCTATCCACAACCCTATTTTTTGGTACATGCACCACCTTCTTGGTATCAGAGTGTTTGCTAAGAAAGAAACTCAAGGGGTTGTTGGAAAGAAGGATCTTTTCTTTTTGTGGGGAATGATGCATGATTATCAGATCAATGTTGCTTACTATATTCTTACGCATTTCCTAAACATTAAGAAAGTGAAGAAGAGGGATGTTGGATACATAATGTGTGGTGGTTTGATTACTTTGATAGCATAAAAGTTGGATGTTGATCTGATAGGTATTGATGTTGCACTAGGTAGAAACATGGTAGACATTCAATACGTTCTTTCTGCAAGGTTGATCTCAAGGGTTGCCAACAGTGATACCAAATTTCAGCAATTCTTTGATGATGTTCAATACATTGACATTCTAGATCCTGAGCATATCACTTTGGAGAACAAAGATAACTGGAAAGTCATGATAAACACTGATGACGAAGTTGATGCAGCTAGAGCTTATGATGATACTAAGGCACCCCCTACTTCTCCACCACCTCCCTCCACCATCACACAGACAAATTATACTTGGGTGATGCCTGATGTCAGTCATTTGTATGGCTATGTGCAACAATGTTTTGATCACATTGACAGTCGTCTGGATCAGATGGGTCACAGTATACTATGATGCATGACATGGTCCACCGCATGGATTCGTAGAACATTTCATAGGGCCGCTACTCCATTCCACAGCCGTATCAGTCACCGCTGACTCAACAGCCTGAGTTCGTACCACATCCCACGCCAATGGATGTCCCTGATGATGAGTTTGTCAGCCAGTTCTTTCCACCAGACCATGGGGGCAATGGCCCCTCTTTTTTATTTCATCCATGATAGGTACCCGATTGTTTCCTTCACAAGTTTGATTGATGTAGTGAGGACACTACATATTTCAAGCTTCGGGGGGACACAACGGGCCTGTAATGTAGTTTTTTCTTTCATTTGCTTTTGTTAGTCATGTCAGTCTTTTATTTCATCTTGTTTCATGTTATGTATTTCTTTTCATGGCAAGTTTAATATGAAATGAGGCTATTATGATGAAGTGAAATCTTTTACCTTATATGCTTGAACCATCTCTTCCCTTATACTTCATTTAGCCATATGAAAGAATTAGTAAAGAGCATGCATGAATGAAATGAAAAATAAAATTCCCCATGTACATGATCTTGGTTGATAATTGTAGCTTGAACTTTCAATTTTCACACCTTTGATTGCTAAATACATGTAACAGTCACAAATTTTAGCAAATAAATCAACTCTATAACACTATTTAGAATATAGGGTAATCTTGCCAAACTTTAGTGCCTATATAATCGATTTTTCAATGAAAATTTGCAAAATAATGAATGAAAGCTTGTTAACTTAACATCCTAATTGACTCTCTTGTGTTGTGAAAAAATTTCTTTTATCTTTTTCTCCCTTTACCCAATAAAAGATGGCTTTTAGCCCACATATCATTCTAGCCTAGTGTGAGTCTAATCCGACAACGATGGTTAGATGGTATGAAATCAAAAGAGGGTAAAAATAACACCCCAACTGGCACTCCACATGCGCATAAGTCTAAATTAGCAGCCGAGTACCGGAATCCCAAAAATCCATTGTCATATTTTTTTGAGAAGAGAGCACAACTGAGATTATTAAAGTTAACTAAGATTCCATCATTTGTATCCATAAAAGCTGAAATTTTTGTGTTGTACATCCACTAGTTGTTTGGCTTGATTATCCAAATTCTGTTTAGTGTTGTATAGTTGATTGATTCACTCAGTTTTTTACCACCCATGCTAAAATAAAACCTTTCTCTCTTGGATGTTTAGATTGAGGTGATGGCTATGAATATAAACCTAATGTACATGGTTGGTTGAGTTTATTGCACATCTTCATTTCATTTAATCCATGCATGAGATTAAATATTCCTTCATTTGTGTGACTGTGCTCTTTTTGCTTGAGGACAAGCAATGGTTCAAGCTTAGGGGGTTTTTTTATGTGCTTTCCACATCAAATTCTTATATGATTTCACACACAAATTCAGTTCATTTTGTTTTCATCTTGCCTCTATTCATATTATTCTTGCCACCTTTTTGTTATTTTTCTTATCGCCTGATGTGTATTGTAGATATGTTTAAAAAGGATCAAATTGGAGATAGCCCAACTCAACTATGACATCATTGGGGCTTCTCCACACTTTGCAGACATTCAAAGTTTCATTTATGTTGAAACAACAACACACACGGCATGTCTGAGTTAAGACACGGTGTGCACGTTTCTACTTGGCCATACACTCCAGACGAAGAGGAAAAGTACACAGTGTGTCCGCCAAAGACACGACGTGTACCTGGGAATTCATAGCCTATTTTTGTATTTCTGGTAACATACACTACGTGTTTTAATTCAGACATGTCGTGTACCTTACACTTGGAGCAACTGTCGAAGACCAGAACACGACGTGTCCAAAGGAAGACATGTCGTATCTCTGTCAGTTTCAGCAAACTTGAAAAACAAAGTCTCTCATTTTTTAAAGAGAAAACCAACTTGTGGAATGGGGATCACTGGTCATAACTCGAAGGTCTTTTGTCCAAGAGAAGGTCTAGAGAAAAGGAGGGCAATTTTGGGTGGAAGAAGGTGGTTTTCTTGCCAAAGAACCTCCATTCTTCTTCTTTTCTTCTCCATTTTCTTCTCTAAAGGTGCAACAGAGCTTCTTCTCTCCACCAAGCTTCTCAAGAGAGAAGTTTGTCCAGTTTGGAGCAGCTATAAGAGTGGAATTTTGTCCCCAGTATAGAATTCTACTCTTCTTAGGTTACACCTTTGGTTCTCTTAGTTTTTCCTTCTCTAAACCATGTTAAATTCTGAAAATTCTGCATCTTTTCTGCTGTACATCATCATGGACGAGTAGGCTCTTTTTCTTGGACATGGGAGAGTAACTCCCATGTCATAGTATGTATAGAACATGATAATTTCATACTAAATGCTAAGTTGCTTGTTTTCTACCTTGTGAGTACCAGTTTCTTGCTTCTTGTATGTATGTATGGCCACTATGTATGCATGTTTTATGCTTTCTTGCTTGATCTGAGAAGATAGGTAGGAGAGTAAGGTGGTACTCTCTAGGCAACTCCTATTTTACAACGAGAGTGGAAGATATGGAGTTGAGGAGTAAGTTTATGATCTAAACGAAATACATACACGAGAGTGTTGTATGGAGTTAGGATCGTTGTATTTGCACCAGTAGGTGAAGTATAACATACAACCCTCCTTTAAATCAAGTGCTTAGTATGTTTAAATTTTGTGCTCCATTCTTCATTCTATGATGTGCTAGTGAAATCCTAAGTCCAAGATTGTTTCATATCTGAAATCAAACCCCTTTTAGTAATCCTTTTACTATTTATTTTAATTCTGAAAATTTAGTCTAATCAACCAAATCATTCTTGAAAAAGATCTAGATTGTTGAAACTTAGCAATATTGTGTTTAATTTGTTACCAAGTTCCTTGTGTTCGATCTCGACTACAACTACTCCTGTATACTTGCGGGAATTGGCTAGTTGAGTAAAATATCATTTATATGATTGAAACTCGTTAGTGTAACAAACCAATAAGTTTTTGGCGCCATTGTCGGGGAGGTACGACTAATCTAATTAGAGTAAAAAAAAGCTAAGTAGTATTCAAGACTAGATCACCACTTCTATTTTCAAATTTTCATATACCTTTTAGTTGTGTTCTCAATATGTCTTGCTTCTTTTCAGGTTGTATGCATCGCTCGTAGTGGGGTCTTCAACCATCTACATTTCTAGATCCTGAAATTGTGCGAACTCTTTCAAGTTTAAGAAAAACAAGAAGCGTAGATCAACCACTTCTAGAGGGTGTTCCATCACATCATTGTCATCTTCTTCATCCATTGAAGAAGTCGCACAAGAAGATCTAACCATGGAGGATGACCATCCTTTAAAAGACTTCACCATGCTGGTTTCCACAAACATTTGTGGACCCATTGATCTACCTGTAATGGAAGCAAACTGTATCGACCCCGCCTCCCGGTAACCCCCAATTAAGGGAGACCTGAAGGTCAGAGCCGTTATTCAATTAACAGGATCAAAGGTTCGACAAATAATCAATAATAATTAATAAACTTTACCCACTAAACTGAAAACTGGTATAAAATAAAACTTTTCTTACCTTGGAAAAACTGGGATTTCTAAACTTCTATCCATGACGATGCTAATCTAACTAATCCTCCTGTGCACGTTATTTCTCATTTAATTCCACATATGTCACTTTACTGTTTGTTCTTTTCATTTGTACCTAAAACGTCGACAAACAAAACGTCGGTCAGTATATCGAAATATACTGGTATGTGGGGACAACCAAAATCTTGCAAATAAGACTAACAATTTAATAATCACAATCAAATTAATTAACAAACCAATTTACACTTTTCTATATGACATTCTCCACCGCTTTTTCCCTAACCCTGGCATACACACCTTAGGGTTCCCTTTGCCAATGACTTAAGGCCACCTTCTCAATCATGAGCTTGGTGCATGGGGGTCACCGCTCATGGTGCCCACTAGTCATGCAATATCATAGGCCACCTTCTCATTCCCGAGCTTGGTGCCTGCGGTCACCACTCAAGGTGTCCTTTGGTCTACCCATCTGGGCCTGACCTTTGGCATCATCCATCAAGGTGGCATGTAGGTGCGAAAATACATACTTCTACTATTAATGTGATAATCATAGTGACTTTATGATTTTCAAGTATGAACATCCAAACTATTTAGTTGTAGCCAATGCGATTAATCACTCAGAAAATCTGCGGGAAACTAAAGCGGTTATTCATAATTAACCACATACTTGATCCAGAGTAACTTGATTGTCCAAGCAATAAGGATAAAGAACAAGCAACAAGCAATCAACGATGTCCTGAAATTAATGCATGGGGTCCAAGTGTTATAGTTTATCCAGAATATTCTAAAGCTAGACTTGGATTCCACCTTAGGCTTTCTAGACCACTTTAGGGTTTTATTAGGGTTTTTGCCTCCATAATGCTTTTATCATATTTAATGGTTACTTAGTTCATAAACCCTAATTTCAACATCATAATCCCAATTAAAGTCAATTATTTCTTTTTTATACCAAAACCACCATTTTTACCCTTTTAAATTATTTCAAGGTCATTAGACTCAATTATCAACTTTAGTTTCTTTCAGATTAACAACTCATGATTTATTCACATATGAACTCTATCTATCATTAATTTCTCCTTTATCCATTAGAAAACCCTAATTACCAAATTAAGGATATTTGTCCACAATTAGGAACTTTTATACTCAAAATAGCTTAGAACCTTGAAACCTTAGTTCTATAATTATATTTTCGGATTTAACCCGTGAAACCCATATTTTCCCAAATTAGGGTTTCGAAACATACTCCTGAACATAAAACCCTAAAACAAGCATGAAACTACCTTTTTCAAAATTAACTATCCCTTTTATTCTTAATAGGTTAATATTTCTTAGAATTAGGGTTCCCAAACCAAATTAACCAAAAAGAGTCATTAAAACTGAGTCCCATGTCATCATTAGGGTTTTATCACAATTTAATACATCAAAGGTGATAATTTGGTGTCCTTTTGAAATTGAAAGCAATATCAGGTTTCAATTATATTTTTATTGGGTTCTTCACGTTTTTCTAATCAACTTTCATGTATAGATTACCTTCATCCGATATTTCTATCATTAGATATTTATTTTACAAGATAACTACTTTTTCCACCAAACAGATGCTGACAACTCAGCAAAGCGTACCGATTTAATTATAATTCGGCTAAGTCAAAGAATCATGCAATTTACCATTGTGCCCCCATGCGCAAGGCAGGAGTCGCAGGGAAACTACGTCTTTTCTTCGTCGATCATCCCCTTCTTCAGTCTGCTCCCGTCCGCGACAGAGCTCGCCTACGCGAGTCAACTCCAAAGTTGACTCCGGACTCCTTGCTGCCCCAGCCGCCGGTGAAGGAGGATACACCTCTGTCGCACTCTGCCGAGCTCAACTATGGACTTGATTGGCTTGCTACTGGATTGAACCATCGGGATGGAGCAGCTCTCCTCCGACAAGGTACAGGGCTGATCATGGAGTAGATCGAGCGCCTCCCTCCAACTGTTTGCGTCAGGCGATTAGGTCCCCTTTTGCGAACTCAATGGAGTTTACAGAGGAAATGCACATGGCATGAGGTCCCCTCCTTATATATGTAGGGTTGGCATGTGATCCACGATTGGGGAAACTCCCTCCCAGCGCAGGAGCCCGATAAAGTCAGGCTCGTTCAACTTGGGAAAGTCTCCCGAATTCAAAGGAGAGCACTGCTGTCTTGCATTTACCCTGGATTATAAGGAAATCGGAGAGGAAATCCTCCCTGTAACCTACAACTTCTAGTCCTTGTGGGACTTAGGAGATGAGAGACCAACTTTGGATTGAGATCCAATGGTCTCAGTTGCACGCGATCAAACTAAAAGGAAAATCATTTTCCTATTTCAGAATAAATCCAAATTTTAGCAATTTCTTAGGAAATTCGTATCTCCCAAATCCTTGCTCCTTTTTAACTCAAATTTTAAGGAAAAGTTTGTCTTGGCATTATCTATATTTTTACGAAATTTGGGAAACAAATTGTAATGGATGAGAAGGCTTCCTTCTCTCCTAATTTATTCATTAATTTATTCAAAATTAATTGTTATTTCTTTTCTCTTTGCTATTATCTTGTTATTTTCGATCCCTTGGACCTCAAGAAATCCCAAAGGCACGGATTCCCATATTGGGGAAAATCTATTTGCCTTTATCTTCACTTGAAAGTCAATTTCTCATATTTCCCTTTTATTAATCAATTTCTTTTTTTTAATTCTCCTTTTAGGGATTTCTCTTATCTCTCTTCTATTTTCCTATTGGAATTCCTTTTAACATTAGGAATCCTTGGGATACGAAAATCCACCAAGGATAACTCAATTATACCTCTTTTCACTTGTTTTCCACATTTTACCATTATTTTCAATTTCTTTCTTAATAAAGAAATACTTAATTGATCTTTTCTTTTCTTATTGCTTTTATTTGCAACTTTGGGCTCCTTGGAACCCAAGGAACCCAAGAGGCACGAAATCCATCTTTGGATTACATTCTTTTTCCTTCTAGAGGTTTCCACATCTTTCTTTTCTCAAATTCTCAATTATTCATTAATTAATTGAATTTTCTTGTTATTGGGCCCAATAGCCAAGAAAGCCCACAAAACAATCATCAAGGCTATTGTAAATGAAATCCATTTATTCAAAATAGATTATATCATTATTCTTTCAAATATATTTAATATGAGAAATTACATTTCTCACCAAGGAACCCAAAAATTGGGGTTGTAACAACCCCGCCTCCCGGTAACGCCCAATTAAGGGAGACCCGAAGGTCAGAGCCGTTATTCAATTAACAGGATCAAAGGTTCGACAAATAATCAATAATAATTAATAAACTTTACCCACTAAACTGAAAACTGGTATAAAATAAAACTTTTCTTACCTTGGAAAAACTGGGATTTCTAAACTTCTATCCATAAAGATGCTAATCTAACTAATCCTCATGTGTACGTTATTTCTCATTTAATTCCACATATGTCACTTTACTATTTGTTCTTTTCATTTGTACCTAAAACGCCGAAAAACAAAACGTCGGTCAGTATATCGAAATATACTGGTATGTGGGGACAACCAAAATCTTGCAAATAAGACTAACAATTTAATAATCACAATAAAATTAATTAACAAGCTAATTTACACTTTTCTATATGACATTCTCCACCGCTTTTGCCCTAACCCTGGCATACCCACCTTAGGGTTCCCTTTTCCAATGACTTAAGGCCACCTTCTCAATCATGAGCTTGGTGCCTGGGGGTCACCGCTCATGGTGCCCACTAGTCATGCAATATCATAGGCCACCTTCTCATTCCCGAGCTTGGTGCCTGAGGTCACCACTCAAGGTGTCCTTTGGTCTACCCATCTGGGCCTGACCTTTGGCATTATCCATCAAGGTGGCATGTAGGTGTGAGAATACATACTTCTACTATTAATGTGATAATCATAGTGACTTTATGATTTGCAAGTATGAACATCCAAACTGTTTAGTTGCAGTCAATGTGATTAATCACTCGAAAAATCCACACGAAACTAAAGCGGTTATTCATAATTAACCACATACCTGATCCAGAGCAACTTGATTGTCCAAGCAATAAGGATAAAGAACAAGCAACAAGCAATCAACGATATCCTAAAATTAATGCATGGGGTCCAAGTGTTATAGTTTATCCAGAATATTCTAAAGCTAGACTTGGATTCCACCTTAGGCTTTCTAGACCACTTTAGGGTTTTATTAGGGTTTTTGCCTCCATAATGCTTTTATCATATTTAATTCTTCCTTAGTTCATAAACCCTAATTTCAACACCGTAATCCCAATTAAAGTCAATTATTTCTCTTTTATACCAAAACCACCATTTTTACCCTTTTAAATTATTTCAAGGTCATTAGACTCAATTATCAACTTTAGTTTCTTTCGGATTAACAACTCATGATTTATTCACATATGAACTCTATCTATCATTAATTTCTCCTTTATCCATTAGAAAACCCTAATTACCAAATTAAGGATATTTGTACACAATTAGGAACTTTTATACTCAAAATAGCTTAGAACCTTGAAACCTCAGTTCTATAATTATATTTTCGGATTTAACCCGTGTAACCCATATTTTCCCAAATTAGGGTTTCTAAACATACTCCTGAACATAAAACCCTAAAACAAGCATGAAACTACCTTTTTCAAAATTAACTATCCCTTTTATTCTTAATAGGTTAATATTTCTCAGAATTAGGGTTCCCAAACCAAATTAACCAAAAAGAGTCATTAAAACTGAGTCCCATGTCATCATTAGGGTTTTATCACAATTTAATACATCAAAGGTGATAATTTGGTGTACTTTTGAAATTGAAAGCAATATCAGGTTCCAATTATATTTTTATTGGGTTCTTCATGTTTTTCTAATCAACTTTCATGTATAGATTACCTTCATCTGATATTTCTATCATTAGATATTTATTTTACAAGATAATTACTTTTTCCACCAATCAGATGCTGACAACTCAGCAAAGCGTACCGATTTAATTATAATTCGGCTAAGTTAAAGAATCATGCAATTTAGCATTGTGCCCCCATGCGCAAGGCAGGAGTCGCAGGGCAACTGCATCTTTTCTTCATCGGTCATCCCCTTCCTCAGTCCGCTCCCGTCCACGATAGAGCTCGCCTGCGCGAGTCAACTCCAAAGTTGACTCCGGGCTCCTTGCTGCCCCAGCCGCCGGTGAAGGAGGATACACCTCCGTCGCACTCTGCCGAACTCAACTGTGGACTTGATTGGCTTGCTACCGGACTAAACCATCGGGATGGAGCAGCTCTCCTCCAGCAAGGTATATGGCTGATCATGGAGTAGATCGAGCGCCTCCCTCCAATTGTTTGCGCCGGACGATTAGGTCCCCTTTTGCGTACTCAACAGAGTTTACAGAGGCAATGCACATGGCACGAGGCCCCGTCCTTATATAGGTAGGGTTGGCATGTGATCCACGATTGGGGAAACTCCCTCCCAGCGCAGGAGCCCCATAACGTCAGGCTCGTTCAACTTGGGAAAGTCTCCCGAATTCAAAGGAGAGCATTGCTGTCTTGCATTTACCCTGAATTATAAGGAAATCGGAGAGGAAATCCTCTCTGTAACCTGCAACTTCCAGTCTGTGTGGGACTTAGGAGATGAGAGACCAACGTTGGATTGAGATCCAATGGTCTCAGCTGCACGCGATCAAACTAAAAGGAAAATCATTTTCCTATTTCAGAATAAATCCAAATTTTAGCAATTTCTTAGGAAATTCGTATCTCCCAAATCCTTGCTCCTTTTTAACTCAAATTTTAAGGAAAAGTTTGTCTTGGCATTATCTATCTTTTTACGAAATTTGGGAAACAAATTGTAATGGATGAGAAGGCTTCCTTCTCTCCTAAGTTATTCATTAATTTATTCAAAATTAATTGTTATTTCTTTTCTCTTTGCTATTATCTTGTTATTTTCGATCCCTTGGACCTCAAGAAATCCCAAAGGCACAGATTCCCATATTGGGGAAAATCTATTTGCCTTTATCTTCACTTGAAAGTCAATTTCTCATATTTCCCTTTTATTAATCAATTTCTTTTTTTTTATTCTCCTTTTAGGGATTTCTCTTTATCTCTCTTCTATTTACCTATTGGAATTCCTTTTAACATTAGGAATCCTTGGGATACGAAAATCCACCAAGGATAACTCAATTATACCTCTTTTCACTTGTTTTCCACATTTTACCATTATTTTCAATTTCTTTCTTAATAAAGAAATACTTAATTGATCTTTTCTTTTCTTATTGCTTTTCTTTGCAACTTTGGGCTCCTTGGAACCCAAGGAACCCAAGAGGCACGAAATCCATCTTTAGATTACATTCGTTTGCCTTGTAGAGGTTTCCACATCTTTCTTTTCTCAAATTCTCAATTATTCATTAATTAATTGAATTTTCTTGTTATTGGGCCCAATAGCCAATAAAGCCCACAAAACAATCATCAAGGCTATTGTAAATGAAATCCATTTATTCAAAATAGATTATATCATTATTCTTTCAAATATCTTTAATATGAGAAATTACATTTCTCACCAAGGAACCCAAAAATTGGAGTTGTAACACAAACAACTTCTCTATTTCTCCTTCAATGATGCAGATGATCCAGCAAAACCGTTTTGGGGGTACCATTAATGAAGATCCAAATCTTCATGTAGCTGAATTCTTGGAGTACATGAACACTTTCAAAATCAATGGTGTATCTGCTGATGGAGTAAGGCTACTGCTATTCCCTTTCACCTTGAGAGATAGAGCCAAGGTGTGGCTTTTATCTCTTCCTAATAAGTCCATCAAAAGTTGGGATCAACTTTTAAATGCTTTCCTTGCAAAGTATTTTCCACCAAGCAAAACAGCCCAACTAAGGAATCAGCTCACAAACTTTTCTCAATCCGATGGAGAAACTTTGTATGACACATGGGAGTGGCTTAAGGACTTGCAACGCCTTTGCCCTCATCATGGATTGACAAATTGGTTGCTACTTCAAACATTTTACAATGCATTGTTGTACAATACCCATATGACTTTGGATGCCGCAGCTAATGGAGCTTTAATGAATAAGTCTTACAGGGAGGCTTATGATATCATTGAAGATATAGCACTCAACCACTGTCAATGGGGGTCGGATAGAAAAGTACAATCATCTTCTACATCTGGTTCTTCAAACGGGAAGCAAGGAGGAAAGAACAATGTTGATGTAGTTGATTTGATTGCAGCCAAGCTTGATGTCCTTACACAAAAGTTTGAGAAGATGACTATCATGTAGATCCAAGCAGCAGAGGTAATTTGTGAAGCTTATGGATTTTCCAGACATACTTCTTCTACTTTTTTTGCTCCTAATGTAAATCAAGACAACCAAGAACAAGTGAATGTCATTGGGATATAGGGAAACAAGCAATACAATCCCTATTCCAACACCTACAATCCGGGATGGAGAGATCATCCTAATTTCTCTTACCGGAACACAACTCAAAACATTCAACAGGGACAACAACAATCGCAGCAGCAACAACACTTCAACTGGCAAAACAATGGGAATCTGCCAAGTTTCAACAACAATAGGGGTTACGAACAACAACAACAACCCCAAAGTTCTTCCTTAGAGGTCATGATGGAGAAATTTATTTCTACTCAATCATGACAAAATGAAGAGTTTAGGGGAAATGACAAGCTTTTGAAAGATGTGATTTCCCAACTCTCTACAAAAGAGGATGGGATTTCCACTCATATAAGGATGTTGGAGAATCAAATTTCCCAGCAGGCCTTAGCGTAGCAAAAGAACACTCAATCTGGTTCTCTTCCAAGCCAACCAGAGGTGAATCCAAGACAACAGGAGAAATACTATCAACCTGAGGAGTGGAGCTGAAATCCAAAGACCTTCTCCACTAAAGGAGAAGACTGTTGAGGTCACTGATGAAGATAAGTTTGAGACCCCTAATGGTGACAAAGGAAAAGGTACAGCTGAGGTACCACTTTCTTACAAAGAAAATGCACCATTTACGCAAAGACTTACAAATAAGAAGGAGGATTCAAAGTTTAGGAAATTCATGGACATCCTAAACAAACTCCATGTCAACCTTCTACTGGATGAGGTTATAGCTGAGATGCCATCATACACCAAGTTTCTGAAAGACATCCTCACCAAGAGGAGAAAGGTGGACCATGTTGAAACCATCATGCTTTCTGAGAGAATAAGTTCAATCATTCAAAACAAAGTTCCTGAGAAGCTAGACGACTTGGGATCTTTCACTCTACCATGCAATATTTGCAACACCACGTTTGACAAAGGTCTTGTAGACCTTGGAGCTAGCATTAGTCTTATTCCATCTACCTTGTGGTAGGAGCTAGATCTTGGAGATCTGAAACCTACAAAGATGGCCATTGAACTAGCTGATCATTCCATCAAATATCCCAAAGGTATTGTGGAGGATGTGTTAGTGCAAATCGGTAAACTCTACATTCCTTGTGATTTTGTTGTGTTAGATATGGTATAAGCTCCTTCCAATCACGTTCTTTTTGGGAGACCTTTCTTGAGAACTGTTGGATGCCTTGTTGATGTCTGAGAAGGCAAACTTACTTTTCGGGTTGGTGAATAAGCCATGGAGTTTTCTGTATATGATGCCATGAAGGCACCTTCACGAGTAGAAGAACTTTGTTTTATATACTCTATTGATTCTATTGTGGAAGAAGATCATGATGTTGCTAATTTGATACTAGATTACTGTGATGATGAGGAAGTTACATACAATGAATCTGAAAATTCAGGTGTACTTTCTATTGCTAAATAAGATGTTATTAATGAAGACATTTCACTTGTTGATGATAAAGCCAAAGAAAATGTAGTTGGGAGAAAGGTAGAACTCAAATCCCTTCCACCAGGGCTGAGGTATGCATTTCTTAACTTTGGTTCTACTTCTCCTGTCATAATCAATGATGAGTTAACTAATGAAAAAGAAAATAAATTGCTTGCTGAATTGTGTTTGTATAAAGATGTCATTGGTTACTCTATTGATGATTTAAAGGACATACATCCTTCCATTTGCATGCATAGAATAAACATGAAGGATGATGATAAACCTACTATTGAACCACCTAGATGTTTAAATCAAAACATGCTTGAAGTGGTTAAAAAAGGAGATTTTTAAATTGGTTGATGCTAGTATCATTTATCCTATAAGTGACAGCCCCTAGGTTAGTGCCATTCATGTGGTACCTAAGAAGGGTGGTGCAATTGTCATTAAGGGAGATAATGACGAGTTCATACAAACATGTATAGTCATAGGTTGGCGTATGTGTATTGACTACCAGTGTTTAAACAAAGCAACTCATAAAAATCATTTCCCCTTGATGTTTATTGACTTGATGCTTGAACGACTTGCAAAACATTCTTACTTTTGCTACTTGGACATGTATTTCAGGTTTTTCTAGATTCCTACACCATGAGAAAACCAATTTTACATGCACCTATGGAACCTATGCTTATTGTCGCATGCCTTTCGGTCTTTGTAACGCCTCAACGACATTTCAGCGATGCATGATGGCTATTTTCTCTGATTTTATTGAAAACATAATGGAAATATTTATGGATGATTTTAGCATTTATGGAGATTCATTTGATCAATGTTTATGCAATTTGTCACTAGTCTTAGCCTGTTGTAAAAAGGTTAACCTAGTACTAAATTGAGAGAAGTGTCATTTCATTGTACAATCTGGTGTAGTACTATGCCATATTGTATCTAATAGGGGTATTGAAGTTGACAGGGCTAAGGTGGAAGCTATTGAGAAGATGTCTACTCCTTCTTTAGTTAAGGACATCCATAGTTTTATTGGACATGTAGGGTTCTATAGAAGATTCATTAAAGACTTCTCCAAAATTTCAAAACCATTATGTTCCTTACTTGCAAAGGATGTTGAATTCATATTCAATGATGGCTACCATACAACTTTCAACAAGCTCAAAGAAGTTCTTGTTTCAGCCCCAATCATCCAACCACCAGACTGGAGTGCCCCTTTTGAATTAACGTGTGATGTGAGTGACTATGCAATAGGGGTAGTTCTTGGATAGCAGAAAGATAAGAAGCTTCATGCCATATACTATGCAAGCAAGACTTTAGATGAGGCACAAATCAATTATACAACCACCGAGAAGGAGATGCTTGCTATAGTATACGATTTTGACAAATTCAGACAGTACCTGGTAGGATCCAAGGTAATCGAGTATACAGATCATGCTGCCATAAAGTATTTTCTCTACAAGAAAGATGTCAAACCTCTTCTCATCTGCTGGATATTGCTTCTACAAGAATTTGATCTTGAAATCCGGGATAAGAAGGGGATATAGAACAATGTTGTTGATCATCTATCTAGGTTGACTACAGATGCTAAAGATTTATTGCTTATTGAGGACCAATTGCCGATTGAGAAACTTTATGCTTTATCATCCACACAAGCACCATGGTTTACAGACATTGCAAATGTTCTTACTACAGGATAGCTTCCCCGGGACTTGACATATCAATAGAAGAAGAAGTTTTTCCATGATGTAAAGTTCTACTATTGGGATGATCCCTTATTGTTCAAACATGGGAGTGATGGACTCATCCAGAGGTGTGTTGCTGAAGAAGAAATTGCCACAATCATTTTTGAATGTCATGCCTCTCCTTACGGAGGTCACTTTGGAGGAGAGAAGACTGTAGAAAAGATTCTCCAGGCCGGTTTCTATTGTACAACCTTGTTCAAAGACGTAAACCATTTTGTCAAAGCTTGTGATAAATGCCAAAGGACTGGAGGAATATTTAGATGCGACGATGTGCCTCTTAACTCTATCTTAGAGATTAAGGTATTTGATGTGTGGGGAGTAGATTATATGGGACCCTTCCCATCTTCTTTTGCCTATATACGTCTCTAAATGGGTTGAAGCCATCCTAACCCAAGCGCCGGATGAAAAATTTGTGATCAAGTTATTGCAGAAAATCATTTTCCCTCGGTTTGGAGTTCCTAGAGTTGTAATTTCTGATGGGGTCACACATTTTGTTGAGAAGTAGTTCAATAATCTCCTATCTAAGTATGGAGTCATTCATAAAGTCTCTACGCCCTACCATCCTCAAACTTCTAGGCAAGTAGAAGTCTCCAACCGGCAGTTGAAGAGCATTCTAGAAAAGATTGTATCTAGCTTAAGGAAGGATTAAGCCTTGAAAATAGACAATGCATTATGGGAATATCATACAACTTACAAAACTATCATAGGAACAACTCCATTTAAGCTAATATATGGTAAATCTTGTCACCTTCCACTCAAGCTAGAACAATGTGCTTTATGGGCTATCAACTTCCTAAAGTTTGACATGAAGAAGGTTGGTGAGAAATGTCTATTGCAGCTGCAAGAGCTAGAAGAACTCCAGCTAGATGCATATGAGAATGCAAAGCTTTACATGGAAAGAACAAAGGCTTGGCATGCCAAGAGAATCTATAGGAAAGATTTCAAGGAAGGAGACAAAGTGTTGCTGTTCAATTCTAGACTCAAGCTATTCCCAGAAAAACTAAAGTCCAAGGGGTCGGGTCCTTTTCTTGTAATGAAGATATTTCCATATGGAGCTGTTGAATTACAAAGCAAAGATGGAACTTTCAAAGTCAATGGGCAACATTGCAAGTTACACTTCTGGAGATGAAGTTGACAAGGGATCCTCTTCCTCCCTCTAAGATGCATAATGGACTGATTGAAGAGTCTCACTCTAGACTCTAAATGGAGGACCTCGTGGGAGTTGAACCCACATTAGGATAGATAAGTTATTTGAGTTAAGAACACTCTTTAGTTTCATAAATAAACTTGTCATGGATGAATGTAATAACTTATACAATTCTATTTCCATATCTATCATTATTTATATGCTGACGAGAAGCTATTTTCTGTAGAAGCTACATCACACACGACGTGTATTTATATTACATGGCGTGTCGCCGCTCCCAGAAACACAGCAGTCGAGCCATATCTCCAAGTACACGGTGTGTCCAAAAAGAACACGTCGTGTCACTATCCAGCAGATACAAGGTGTTGCCAAACCTGGAAAAGAACACACTGTGTCCTCATTTAGACACGATGTGTGCCACAACAACAACGGGAAGCATAGGTTATCTAGAAAATAAAATGACGTGTCTTTTTTTAACACGTCATGTAGTTATCAGTGAAAAGGGCACAATTTGAATTTCTGCATCTGCACACGTCGTGTACTTCTTGGAACACGATGTGTCTTGTAACGCACAAAGGAAGTTCTGTCAATAAACACTCTGTGTCTTTTGATGAGAATATGGGTTCTTAACCTAAACCCGAGCCGCCTCTCTCACTCATGCCTTCATTCGAGACATGTGAGACCTCCACAGTTGTCGTGTGCCCTAGTGCTTTTGCCCCTTGCTCCCTAGTTGTCTTGTGCCTTACCACACCTTGCAGCCGTCGTTGTGTTCTTCAGAGGTGTCTTCTTCAAGCAGTAACTAGCCACTGTCAACCTTGCAGTCACCGCCGTGTTCTTCTCCAAGCTCAAGTGCAAGGATGCCCTACTCTATCCGTGTCATTCTCCACCATTCAAGATGCCACCAACTCATCTTCTTCAAGCTACAACTTCTCCTCATCATTTACACCATGCCAAGCCGACATCACCTCACTCGATCTCCATCTCCACCTTCTCCAAAACACCGCCATGTCCATCTTAAGACTGTGGAAATTCTCCAGCCACATGACGTGTCAAGCAAAGCACACACCATGTGTTTCACTGATTCAGTTAGAGTTTCTGCAACTACACATGTCATGTCCATTTCCACACACATTGTGTCTCAGTCTGTCAACAACAATGGAACCTATTAAGCAAACCTCCAACCACAAGCATGGTGCTAGCTCCTCCCAAGCACCGACGTACATCTCCACGACTCAATTTTGGGTCATAGTGCTACTACAGTCCCTTTTTAGGCAAACAAGGAGAAGATTGTCAAGAGCACATCTTGAAGTTCATCAACCTATGTTCTATGATGAAGCAAAATGGATCTTCTAATGATAATATTAACTTCGTCTTTTCAAATGTTCACTCATAAACAGAGCAAGGAGTTGTTATAATGATTTGTTAGGTGATCCCATCACCACATGGGAACAACTTTAGAACAAATTCTTTGAGAAATTCTATCATCCTTTCCTCACATACACCATTTGAGGCTAGATAATGTGGTTTATACATGTCCCAGGACAAACTCTTACAGAAGCATGGGAGAGATATAATGATCTTCTCCGCAATTATCCACACCATGGTATCTCTAAAACTCATCTCATCATGTTTTTCTATAGAGTTTTAGATGGAAATATCAAAAAGTTTCTAGACTCCTCATATATAGGAAACTTCATATGCCAAAATTATGATAACACCTTGAATGTTGGGAGCCTTGGGGCCAAAAACCAAGCCAACTGGGGAACATATGTAGGCAAGGGAGTGTTAAAGGTAGCTATGGTAGAGATTAGTTTTGAGCTGAAATCTATTACAAAATCTTTGAAGGTACTAGAACTCAAGAAAGATAATCTTGATACATCTTTCAATGTCTATCAAAGAAGAAATTTGCCACCATGACTACAACAGGTTAAGGCAGTAATATAGTTCTTGAAGCATGCAAAGGCACTGACCACTCTGCCTTGGGTTGTAATATTCTTTTTGACATGATAATGAGCAACACTACTTCTCAAGGAGACAACAATAAAATGGAATATTTGGACTCCATTTGTACTATATACTCCCAATCAAAATAGATCCATCCTAGTTTTCAATATAAAATCCTACAGGAGTGGAAAAAAACTCACAACAACTCCTATAGGATAGAAATCAAGTTTGGGGTCCTCCAATATTTTAGATAAACTAGCAACAAAATTTCACAAATAAAAAAACTATAGAGTAACTTCCAAAATAGGAATCATGTTTAGTACCAGAATTCCAACTAGGTACCACAACAACAATAATAGGGACAATAGGGTAATTATTCTTCATCTGATGATAAACTTTTAGCCATGAACAAGATCTTGCAGTCATGATTAAACATGGTTATTAATTAGCAAACTCATCAGAATGCCATTGAATCTCAATTGGCTCAACTTTTAACATATTTTTGCCCCATGAAAGATCATTTGCAGGACAACCAAAAGATAACCCCAAGCACTAAGAACAACTAAAAGTTGTTGCAACAAGATCAAGAAGAGTCATTACAAATGCATCTATGATGACCCCTGTGATTGACATAGACAAGGGAAATTTTGTAATCTTTCAAGACTCAAAAGTACATGCTTTTTTGTCAAAAGAAGCAGTGACGTAGACTGCAGAAGTACAAGACAAAGTAATCATCGACAACCCAAACAAAGGCAACACAGAAGAATGAATCATCATAGAGAAGAGTGCAGCCAAATCAGTTATACTAGTCTATATTCCTTATGCTCCAGTCCAATCCCGCCTAGGGTAGACACATCTTGGCACTCGCTTTATGAAGTTCAAGGACGCAATAAAAAAGCTTCATGTCGATATCTCTTACTTAGATGCCTTAGAAGAAATACTTGCATCATCAAAGTATTTCAAGATGCTCCTCACAAGGAAATACACAACTCAATATGATATGGTTAAGCTTGGAGGAACAACATATCATTTCATTCAAGATAAAATGACAAAGAAGTAGAAGGATCCAAGTTTTTTTAGAATTCCAAGCCACATTGGAGACTCTACATGTAAGAAAGGATTAGATGACCTTCTGGCTAGGATGTCCATTATGCCGTATAACCTATTTAAGAGGCTAGGATCTTTAGAACTACTCTCAACTATCATGAAGATACAGCTTGTTGACTCTTTAATGACTATTCCAATAAGAATAATTGAGGATGTCCAGTCAAGGTGGGAAAAGATTATAATGTTCCATGTGATTTTTTTGTCATGGACACAATGAAAGATCTTAGATACCCTCTTATTTTTGTCTAAATTTTCCTTTCCACAAGAGAAGACCATTAATTATTGTCAAGGTAGTAACCTTACTTCTGAGGTTAGGGAAGGAAATCCTTGGGTTTAGGTTTTTTGACAGGATGAAGAGACCAATAATGCAAGAAGAAGTTTTCTTGTTAGATTGTAAAAAAAAAGATGTCACTCCTCATGCAAGAGAATCTAGAATATAATGAACCTCTAGAGACTGCCCTTGTTGCTCCTAAAGCTAGTGAATCTATTGATGAACAAGTAAAGCAGTGCACATTTCACCTTGATTTAGCAAAAGAAGATCTGGAAACTGAATTTGAAGGACTTATGATAGTCTATCTTAGTGAGAGCCAGATGAAATACCAAAGGCCCCTGAGATGAAACCTTTACCATAAGGTCTGAAGTATGTCTTCCTAGATGATCTAAAGGTCTACCCAGTGATAATCAATTCTAACCTAACACCTGAGAAAATACACATACTACTATTTAAACTAAAGAAAAGGCAAAAGGCCATAGGTTACAAGATGAGTGATCTCATCGAGGAACACTATCCATTAACAAGATCACTATGGGGAAGGACCACAAACCATATTTAGAACACTAGTGTAAATTGAACCCAAACATGAAAGAAGTGGTTTGTCTTGCAACTGTGAAGTTGCTCACTTCTGGTATCATTTACCCTATTGCTGACTCATCATGGGTGAGCCCAGTACTAATCACTCCAATGAAAGGGGGAACCATGGTGGTGTGCAGTGAAAAAGACGAACTCATCCCCACTCACATTGTCACTGGGTGGAGGACGTGCATTATATAGAAAGTTAAACAAAGTTATGCAGAAGGACCATTTTCCCTTACCTTTCCTAGACCAGGTCCTAGAGCACGTAGCTCATCAAAATATTTCTTCTATCTTGATGGTTATTTCAGATTCTATCAAGCCCTAATCTAATAATAGGACCAAGAGAAGACTACTTTTACTTATCCATTTGTTACCTATCTTTTAGAAGAATGCCCTTTGGGCTCTACAATGCACCAGCTACATTCAAATGCTATATGGCACTTTATCGGATTAACTGAGACTGTTACGTAAGTCTTCATGGATGATTTCTCTATTTATGGAGATTCTTTCACTCATGTTGAATGCATATTTTTCTAGTTCTCTAATGTTGCGAGGAAGCACTTTTGGTGCTCAATTGGGAGAAATGACATTTTATTGTGAAAGAAGGCATTGTGCTAAGTCAAAGAGTTAGAAATTGAGGAATAGAAGTAGACAAAACAAAGATATAAGTGATTGTTAAGCTTAGTCATACAACCATAGTGAATGAAATTAAAGTCTTCTTAAGTCTTGATGTCTTATGTAAAAGATTCATTAAAGACTCGTCCAGAGTAGCTAAGCCAATGACAAATACATTGCTCAAGGATGTTGAATTCTTTTTCGACAAAGAGTGTATGAAGATGTTCAACAATATAAAGTAAGCTCTTATATAAACTCCAATGATTCAGATGTCGCATTGGACTCAACCTTTTGAGCCTTAGTGTGACGCTTGTGATTATGTTGTGGTGGCTATTTTAGGCCTATGCAAAGATAAGAAATACCATGTTATCTGTGTGCATCCAAGACTCTTGATGAAGCCTAGAGAAATTATGAAACTATTGAGAAGGAATTCCTAGCATTTTTCATAAGCTTTTGATAAATTATATCTCACCTTGTGGGCTCAAAAGTCATAGTTTATATTGATCATGTTGAGATAAGATATCTATTAGAAAAGAGGGAATAAAAATTGAGATTGACCAAATGGATTCTTCTTCTACAAGAGTTTCACCTAGAGATATGAGACAAGAAGGGTACATAGAATGTAGTTTCTGATCATTTGAGTCACATTCACATTCATGATACAAACATTGTTCCCATCAATGACTCTCTACCAGATGATCAACTCAGGAAACTTTCAGTCACAATTTCATGGTATGCAAATTTTGTAAACTATCTCACCGCAAATATTATTCACCCAAAATGAATTGTTAATGCAAGTAAGAAATTCATGCTTTATGTCAAGAAATATTAGTGGGAGGAACCACACTTATTCAAACTATGTGTCGATGGTCTCTATCAACGCTTGATAGTAGAGGAGGAAGCTCTGCTACTTCTAGAACAATGCCACTCAGGCCCAACTGGAGGCCACATGAGCTCTAAAGAGATTGCACTAAAGGTCCTACAATCCAGATTCTTTTATCCAACAATATCCAATGATGCTTATAATTGTATTCTGTCCTATGAAAAAATGTCAAAGGTCTAGAAATATCACCAAGAGAGATGAAATGCGCTTGTATCTCTAGTAAGAAGTTGAAACCTTTGATGTATGGGGTGTACACTACATGGGTCCATTCCCATCTTCATATGACTTCTCGTACATCCTGGTGGTAGTGGATAATGTGTCTAAATGGATAGAATTCATCCCTACAGTTACAAGTAATTCAAAGCCTAATATCAAGCTATTTTGGGACACTGTCTTTCCTCATT
Source organism: Alisma plantago-aquatica (assembly GCA_963693085.1). Taxonomy (NCBI): domain Eukaryota; kingdom Viridiplantae; phylum Streptophyta; class Magnoliopsida; order Alismatales; family Alismataceae; genus Alisma; species Alisma plantago-aquatica. The sequence continues at coordinate 75,235,777 of OY856413.1, read as the reverse complement.
TTGAAGTCCCTCACACTATCATATCTAATGGAGTCTAGAAGGAAGCTTTGAAACTCTACTAAGGAGATGTGATGTGTATCACAAGGTGAAATATTCCTATCACCCACAAACAAGAGGGAAAGTAGAAGTGTCAAACCACCAACTCAAAGCCATTATTGAGAAAACTATCAGTCGCAATATGAAGGATCGGTCCAGCAAATCAATGATGCTCTATGAGCTTATAGATCAATATTCAAGACACCTCTAGGCACCAAAACTTCCATACTTACATATGAAAAGTCATGTTACCGCCCTTTCAAACTAGAACATAATGTCTGATGGGAAATTGAACAACTAAATGTTGATTTGAAGAAATTTGGTTAGAACAGACTATTACATCTACAAGAGCTTAAGAAACTCATATTTACTGCATATGAGATAAAATAAAATTATGACGTGATGGTCATCTAAAGAGGCAAGATATACAAGTTAGAGATCATGTTCTGCATTTTAACAACGACTTCAACTTTTTTCAGGTAAACTTTGATCAGGTCGGTTTAGGCTATGCATCATAAGGAACATCTACCCTCATGGTGATTTCATCTTGTAGAGTGAAAAGTTTGATAAATTTGTAGCAAATGGCCAACATTTGAATAGATACTTTACAATGGTAGACATGAACATTGAATTACCTCTCATTCTCTCGAAATCAGATCCTCCACATGATAATGAAAATCAATGCGTCAAGCCAAAGACATAAATCATAAGTGCTTTCCCGGAGGCTTGATCTTGACTTTAGTTTTTTCTTTCAATGAATATTAGACAATTTTACAGTTGTTTAATAAAGAACTACAAGATGCAATAAGTTCTTAATATTCCTTTTGTAGATTTCAGATGGAAAAAATGATGTTGATAGGAATGCAACAACATCTAGTTGTCCAACCAGCATGATTCTTTCCCTCCATCTCATATTTAGTATTTGTTTAGGATGAGAAAAATTCTAAGTTTTGGGTGGAGGGTGGGTGGTACATATTCTACTTTCCATCCAAACCTATATGTTTCAGACTTAAGATTCCATTATTGTATTTTTAATAAAGTTTTCTAAAATTTTGACTTTTTTCAAATAGTCAAAGCCATTATATAGTTAGCTAGTTTCTTTTTCCATACAATTTACATCAATAGACTTCTCTTGTTCGAAGCAAAACCTCAAATGAAACAACTTTTAAAACTAATCAATGGCTAGAAATTACATTGTGAAGCTAATGAATCCTAAGATCTTGTTCCTTAGAAAAAGATGGCAAGTATCAGAGGAACTGAGAGGGATCAAACACATTGTGCTTCCTAACGACTAGTGGAACAATTATATGGAATCACTACATGATCCTCATCAAGTCGTTATTTGAGTATAGTGTGACAGAGAGAACGACCCTACACACTAAATTGTAAATCAAGTTGTATTATGATATGAACCCTCATCTACACTTCTTCTTCCATCTTTGTACCCCTCCATCCATCAAAAAAATAAACAAAAAGCTAACAAAATAGTGTCAAACCCTAAGTTTGAGGTGGCGCACCACTCTCTCATTACACTTCTTCCATACCACTCTCTATGTAATAAGGATGTACCACCAAAAGTAAAAGAAAAGATGTCAATGTGCACACAATAAAAATGTAATCTTGAGTCAAATAGAGGAGAGGCTTTTCATATGAAAAAAAGTGTAAGCAATGTAATTGCAACTATAAAATAAAATCTTGAGTCAAATAAAGGAGAGATTTTGTTACTTCCCTCCATACCTTCATTCAGACTCTTTTCCACCTATAGCTACAATGAATGCCTCAATTTTACCACCCTCTTGAGAAACACCGGTATTGGATTAGATGTATATTGTTTGTTTTGTGGGTCTCTCTAAATTCTTGTGAAGGTCTTGGACGTGCCTAATCTTGGAAATAGAAAATCAAGTGTTTTAGGAAATGAAATCGAGAACAAAATATTGTAAGATGTATTCAGTGATCTCAGGAAGTTGAGACACTTAGCCATAATTGGCAACTAAGAAACTAACATAACGTGAAGATGAGACAATCATAGTGAGCCATACTTGGTAGCAAAGAAACTAACATGATGTGAAGATGTTTCAATCACAATAATTGAAAGTATTTTATTAGTGACCATTTTAGATTTTGTGTTATTCGAGGACAAGCAAAGTTTAAATTTGAAGTATTTTGATGAGTGTGTATTCGTCTTAGTATCAATTACATTTTTAGTTCAATTTTAATCTTAAATCCCTCTATTTATCCTTAATTTTGCACTTACTATTGAAAGTAGGATATGGAATGATGGAATCTTAAGTCTGAAAATGCAACGATTTTTTTATATTTTGTATCAGTTGTGGTAGAAGTCCAGATTGAATCATCAGGTCCATGTTGTTGGCTAAATTGGGCATTAGCGTACCTTTTGTTTTGATGATGATAAACATTTCATTCTTGTGGATCTAACGTTCTATTTGAGTGTTTTAGTATTCAAGAAAATGAGATCATACTAATTGGATAGTTGAAGATCAATGCACTTAAATGTTTAATATTTTCATGATTGTACTCAATGTAAAAACTTGTACAAGTACATAATTTACAAGTACTTAGATATCATGTAAATCAAGTGTTAGATATTCACTATCCACCCAAAAGCCTATCTTACATTCACATGAAGACTTTATGGTTGATATGTTTCATATGAGTCATCAATAAGACCTCACATACATTGCAAATCCTTACAAAAAGTCCTTCTCGGTCGACAATATTGTCGATCAAGATATAGCCATTGTAATAAGTTTAAACAAGATAGAAACAAACATGTAGCCCAGACAGTCATTTGATCGACAATATTGTGGACCGAGAGTCATCCGGTCGACAATATTGTCGACCTGGAAAAATTCTGGAAACTTCTCATTTAACGAACATTTTTGTCGTTGCAACCCAACTACTTTCTACCTAATGGCTAGTTAAGCACTAAGAATGCTCTAGATACTCCCTAGAATGTCCCTAGACACTTGCAAACCATTCATATAAATAGGAGAGTCCTTATGACACCTAAAACACACAATCTACACTTGAGCATCCATTCTAGAGAGCAACAAAGCTGAGATTCACTTGCAATCTTCTTCCTTTTGCTCCAAAGTTGTGTCGTATAGCTACTATCTCCAAGCCACCACATAGAAACGTCCATCTTAAGTTAATAGGAGATCTAAATGATTGATATAGGAATCACGACGTTGTACTTTATTGGTTAAGTATTTCTTTCTTCCAATCTATTTCTTTTATATTGTACTTTATTCTCCTTGACTGCAACTAGGGTTGGAGGTTGTTGAAAGGAGTTTTCTTGGTGCTACTTGAACAAAGTGAAGGCTACTCCAAGGTGTACTTGAGGTCAATCTACTTCAAAGGAGGTTGGAGCTACTTCTAGGTGAAGGCTATCTCAAGGAGGAGAAACTACTTCAAGGAAGTGAAGGTTGCTCTAAGGTTGCTTGAGGTTACTTCAAGAAGGATTCTTCAAAGGAGGATGGAGCTACTTCTAGGTGAAGCCTATCTCAAGGTGGTGGAGCTACTTCAAGGTGGTGAAGGCTGCCCCAAGGTTTCTTGAGGTTACTTCAAGAAGGCTGTTTCAAGGAGGTTGAGGCTACTTTAAGGTGAAGGCTACTTTGAGTGGAAGGTGATTGTATTTTGTTGTAACATCCTTGCAAGGTAAATAAAATAAATCACTTTCAAAATCCCTATTGGAAATAATTGGATAGTGGACTGACAACCTTTGATTTAAAGGTTGGAACCACTCTAAATCAAAGTGTCTTCCTTGTTTCCTCCTCCTTCTTTGCCTTAAGTTTTTAATTAAATTTTAAAAGTGCCAAAACCTCTATTCATCCCCCTCTAGATCTTTCAATTGGTATCAGAGCAGGTCTTTAAGAAGCCCTAATAGGTCTTTAAGTAATTGGGATGGTTTTTCTAGCAACCTCGAAATGGAAAGGAAGCACGAGAGTCAGCCATCATCAAGTGACCAAGATTGTAGATGGTGCTTTGAATGTGAAGTAAGAGATCACTCGACATTCAATTGTCTAAATAAGAAGAAAGGAAAAAAGTTCCACAAAGCTACAAGGGAAAAATCAAGTGATAGTAAAGAAGACAAGGTAAGTTGTTTCTTTGCAACAACCAATGAAGAAGAAAATGAGGTAAGTCTTCTTGATTTATCTAAAGAAGAGCTAGTTAATAGTTTAGAAGAACTCCATGACAAGTATGTTGAGTGCAAAAGGAAATTGAAAAAGGTTTTAAAAACCAATGATGAGTTGTATGTCGAAATATTTAATCTCTCTTCTGATAATAACTCCTTGAAAGATTCTATTAATGACTATAATACAAAATTGCTTGCTCTTGAAAACAATAATGATCTTCTTTCTCAAGAAAAGGTTGAATTCCTTGCAAAGATAAATGATTATCAAACTCAACCTATTCTACATTCTCATTCAAATTTTGATATCATTGTTAGAGAATGATATTCTTTGCTTTCAAGTTTAGATCAAGCAAAACTAGATATTGCAAAGAGAATAGATGAAATTGCTAAGTTACAAAAACCGGTTGATAGTTTAAAGAGTAATAATATTCTTGATAAAATCTTGGAAAAATCTTTTGGAAAAATTGGAAAAAGAGGTCTATCTATGTACCTAAAGAGAAACCTTTCCAAAAGCCTAGATATAGAAAAACACAAAAACCCAAATCAAAGATCTTGTATGTGCCCAAAGACAATCTAGCACATAACCAAAATGCCAAGAAGAGAAATAAAATTGATTTTATATGTTGCCACTATTGTCAACATTTTGGACACTATTATTTCTCTTATCCATACAAGAAAAGGAAGGATGTTGACTTGGTTTGGGTTCAAAACCTCCAACTTAGAAATATTGGACACTTAGTTGAGGTTTGACCTAAATTTCATTTGACATTCATAGTGCCTTATCTCAATTAAAATTAGCTTTAATTGTATGTTTGTGAGTATTTGATTGATTAATTGTGTTTGTAAAATCACAACTAGTTGAAAAATATTTATCTTGATTCATTCTACAATTTCTAAAAAAATTGCAGAACAATACTCAGTTGACAAAGCTCTCGGCCGAGGTGCTTGTCGGTCGAAAAACAAATTCAACTAAGAATAGTTATGTCAGAAATTGTTATTATTGAAATCATTTACTTGAAATCAATGCTTGATGGTTATAAAATGCTTTTCATTCTGATTCATATATACTTAAAATAATAAAAATTATTCATAACCAAAAGGACAACTATATGGGTACCAAAACTTTTCTACTTTGCAGGTTTGGATGGTCTATAAAAATTGAGACAAGGAAGCCTTTTATACACTTGGAGAAAAAGGTAAAATTTGAAAAGTAAAACTATTTTCATAGGTATGGTAGTACAAATTTTAAATGTTCTGTTTGTCAAAAAACTACATCATAACTGCTATGACAATGGTGATGATTCATAGGAAAACATCAAAGTTGTTGATAAAGGAAAAATAACTGTAAAATACTTAACTATATGGATGATATATGCAAATAATGTATTATTTATGGCATGGAAATATTGTTCATACAAGAAAGTTGCCTAGAATATAATCATTACCTAACTTTCTTTTGATAAATATGAGATTTGTGTATTCTAGGAAAGTAAAAGTAAGATCTCTTTTCAAAACTAAAACTTTGCTTCACTAAAACTCAATTGAATCTTATCTATATGTGGTAAAGAATGTGTCTTCTCTTCAATAAAATATCAATTCAAAAGGGTTTTATCTTGGAACATTCCACATCTAACAAAGTATCTAGGATTTGTAAGTCTACATCTAAGAGAGTTAAATAATAAATCATAATTATATACAAAAAAATTCAAGAATTCATCATATATACTAAAGGACTTGATTATTAGACAATTTCCATATGAGTTTACCAAGAATAATGTATATGATTCTGTTCCTAGACATAAAGGCAAAACATTCATTGGAACTAAGTGGGCATGATGAAATAAATTAAATAAAGCTAGGACATAATGAGAGGAAATAGAGTTTGATATGACTTATGCATCTATGGCTAGACTTGAGGCCATTTACATGTTATTTAACTCTAGCCAATCATAAGGATATCAATCTCTCCAAATGATGTAAACCTTGTTTTCTTAATAAAATCATAAAAGAAGAAATCTATGTTTCTTAAACCCATGAATTAAAACATGATTAAATATGCATAAAGTTGATTGGTCACTTATGCTAATATAGAAGAAAATGTTATATATTTATGATACTAGATAAGTTGTATTAATTGGAAAAATGTCACATGAAATCTACATAATTGTCTCTTGGTCGACAAACAGTTCGGCCAAGGGGCGCCCCAGTCGAAGGCATGGTCGACCAAAAATGAGCTTGACAAAAATGCTTATTTGTAAATCAAATCATTCAATTTCACCCAACATTGGTATATTAAATATGTAATTTTCTCATCATTTTAAATACTTAGAATGAGAAAAATTTCTAAATCAAAATAGTGCAACAAACAAGATCACTTAAAGATAATACAAATTGACTCATAGTCTTACCAAATTGATTTTAAAACTAATTATGAGTTGAAACACTTTAATATTTATAAGCTCACTTTTGTTATGAGATTAAGGGGGAGCTCACAAAATTCTTGGATATAATATGCATATCTTTTTTATCTTGCTCTTAATTGGATTATCTACACAAATATGGGTGTAAAATCCCTTATAATTAGTTAGAGTTACATTTATTGATCCCACTATGAGCCTAAAGGAATCTCATATCATTTCAGGGCTTAACATCCCATGTAAATGGTTGAAAATTAATATATAATTATATTTATTGATCCCACCATGAGCCTAAAGGAATCTCATATCATTTCAGGGCTTAACATCCCTTGTAAATGGTTGAGAAATTAATAGTGGTTTTTAAATTGTGGTTAAATCTGACATTTTTTTGAAGTAAACAATTAAGGGGGAGTAATCAATTAAGGGAGAGTCTCATTGATTTACACATATGATTATCTTTTTGAAATGACAAAGGGGGATAAATAGAATATTAAATATTTTCATTAGTTTCAAGATCTCTCGGCTTAACGTTAATTGGTGCTAAATTGCCTTAAAAGATGGATATCATGTTCCATATCTCTTTAGGTATATTAGCATACATTTTATGAGATTAAAGAACCTATTCATCTCAGATATATCACAGGTATGAAACTCAATTATTTTTAAATATTTTGCTTATCTTTAGGAACGCTTGTCATCTTCAAAAGGGGTAGATTGTTGGCTAAATTAGACATTAGCATACCCTTTATTTTGATGATGACAAACATTTCATTCTTGTGGATCTAACATATTATTTGAGTATTTTAGGGTTCAAGAAAATGAGGAGATCATACTAATTGGATAGTTGAAGATCAATGCGCTTAAATGTTTAATATTTTCATGATTGTACTCAATGTAAAAACGTGTACAAGTACTTATATATCATGTAAATCAAGTGTTAGATCTTCCATATCCACCCAAAACTCTATCTTACATTCACATGAAGACTTTAGGGTTGATAGGTTTCATATGAGTCATCAATAGGACCTCACATACATTGTAAATCTTTATAAAAAGTCCTTCTCGGTCGACAATATTGTCGATCGAGATATAGCCGTTGTAATAAGTTTAAACAAGATGGAAATAGACATATAGCCAGCTGAACCCAAATAGTCATCCGGTTGACAATATTGTGGACTGAGAGTCATCCGGTCGACAATATTCTCGACTGAGAAAAGTTCTAAAAACTTCACATTTAACGAATATTTTAGCCGTTACAACCCAACTACTTTCTACCTAATGGCTAGTTAAGCACTAAAAACACTCTAGAGACTCCTTAGAATGTCCCTAGACACTTGCAAACTAATAGGAGGGGCCTTAGGATACTTAAAACACACAAGTTATACTTGAGCACCTATTTTAGATAGCAACAAATATGAGCTTCACTTGCTAATCTCCTTCCTTGTGCTCCAAAGTTGTGTCATATAGCTATTATCTCCTAGCCACCACATAGCAACGTCCATCTTAAGTGGATAGGAGATCCAAATGCTTGATATAGGAATCAAGACGATGCACTTTATTGGTTAAGTATTTCTTTCTTCAAATCTATTTCTTTTATATTGTACTTTGTTCTCCTTGACTACTCTTAGGGTTGGAGGCTGTTGAAAGGAGGTTGCTTGGTGCTACTTCAACAAAGTGAAGGCTGCTCCAAGGTGTGCTTGAGGTTACTTCAAGAAGGTTGTTTCAAAGGGGGTTGGATCTACTTCTAGGTGAAGGCTATCTCAAGGAGGTGGAGCTACTTCAAGGAAGTGAAGGCTGCTCCAAGGTTGATTGAGGTTACTTCAAAAAGAATGTTTCAAAGGAGGTTGGAGCTACTTCTAGGTGAAGGTTATCTCAAGGTGGTGGAGCTACTTCAAGGTGGTGAAGGCTGCCCCAAGGTTGCTTGAGGTTACTTCAAGAAGGCTTCAAGGAGGTTGAGGCTACTTCAAGGTGAAGGCTACTTCGAGTGAAAGGTGATTGTATTTTATTGTAACATCCTTGCTAGGTAAATAAAATAAATCACTTTCAAAATCTCAATTAGAAACAATTGGGTAGTGGACTGACAACCTTTGATTCAAAGGTTGAAAACACTCTAAATCGAAGTGTCTTCCTTGTTTCCTCCTCCTTCTTTGTCTTAAGTTTTTAATTAAATTTTAAAAGTGTCAAAAGCTTTATTCATTCCCCTCTAGATCTTTCACATGTGATTTTATGCTCCTAAGTTTTCCATATCTCTTTTAGTTTTGTCCTCCGAGAAAGGAGACATGAGAACTAAGGGTTTATCAATTTTGGTAGTGCACGATTGTTCCAGTTCATGTGGAAGAGGTTGGAGTTCTCCCGACCATAGTTGAAGAGAAATTAGAAGAATAAATAAAATTATACTATGGTCTGTGTTTTATTAGAGGGATGCACAGTGTTGATGTAAGATGTCGTGGATGTTTGATTGGCGTTTTCTATTCTGCAACTCTTGTGGAATTTTGTTTTTTTATCTTCCTCCCTCAGCCATTGGATTGTTTCCAGGTTTCAATGTCCCACCGCTTTCGTTACCTTTCTAGCAGCCAAGACCAATAAAAGAAGGGTGTCGTCCTCCGTGACGCAATCTGCGAATGGCCATTCTATTTGATTTACTATAGCATTTGAAGTATATTCAGTTTGGTCGTCTTTTTTTCATTCGTATGGTATTTATTGTTGTACCTCTAGGAAAAGGATTTTTTTTAATAATATGAGACATTTTAATTTTAGCTGAATCTATCTCACCCTTGCATTTGGTTTGTGCAGATGATCACCCTAAGACCGAATAGTTATATGTTTCATAAAATAATCAACGGGACGATTGATGAACTATTTGAATAGATATCAGATGGAAATTGGGAGACGCTTTGTTCCCGTATCCTTTCTTGTAACCTGGTAAATTTTTTTGAATGTGTCGCGGATGTCATCCGACAGGAATAGACTCCCAAAAATGATCTTGTTGGGGTCTCATCATTGAAGAAAATATGTATATTGTTATAGTATATCGGCCTAGGAGGGAGTAATTGGTCATTAGTGAGTTGTCTAGACGTTTGGGGAAGACCATCAGTAGACATTTTGACAATGTGCTCGGGTGAATCACTCAATTGTGGAGTGAATACATTGTGCAACGAATGAGTTTGAGCCTTTGAGGGAAGCTGACCCTTTTGTGGCATCGAATATAAATGCCAATCTAAAATCTATGGTATATTTCTACTTTAATTTCTCAATTTAGAGAATAATGTGTATTCCCCTATAAATTGCTAAGTTGCCTTCTTATGGTGCGATGCAATTGGAGCATTAGATGGGACACTAATTCTTGTATTTGTTCCTACTAAAGAACACATTAGCTTCTGAAGTAAAAAGAGATTTCATCTCTTATAATCAATGGCACGTGTGAAGTTTGACCTACAAAACACCTATGCAGCAGTATGGTGGCAGGGTAGGACAACTGACATGCTTACTAAGATGGGTTGTTGATGAAGATGATTTCCACCTCTTGCAAGGCAAGAAGGTCCTTGATGGTACTTGTTACACTAACATTCTTTGCCACATTCAGAGGCTACAAATGTCATATGACTGAGTGAATATATGTTGTAGCCGCGCCTGACCAAACTACCGCGACCGAGAAGAACTGTTTAACCATTATCATGCTTAACTAAGGAATTGTGTGGAACACGCTTTCAATGTGCTGAACGAGAGGTTCACATACTTGGTGAAATAACCCAAGTTCTTATACAGCACTTCGTGTCAAATTATTGTGGCTTGTTACATAATACACAGTTTCATCCACATACATCACGGGAAAGATTGGTTGTTCTTCATGCTTGGAATAATGTAGATGACCGCCAAGGCTGGCCCATTGGGGGGGCCAACTTGGACGACGGCCAGGGGCCCAACAAAGAGGGGGACCCATAATTTTATTTTTCTAAATATTTCTTGCTGTTCTGAAATTCCAATTTGTGTTGTTTGTGATTTCCGCTAATCCTTCGGCAGTTACGTACGCTCCCCGCTCCCGTTCGTTCCTCTTGTTCACGTTCGGCGGACTCTGCTGCAGTGGCAGCGCTGCTCCTCCGCAAAAGTCCACGACGCCTCTTGTCGTCTTCGGCACATCTTGTTCTCCTTGTCTATAGACTCTGTTGCTCCTGCTCCGCAGACATCCACGAGGACCACAACGCCTTTTACTGTCGTGCTGGTGCAGCAGTCACCAAACTTTTCGCCGACAACCGTAAGCGCGAGGCGAGAACTGAGAAGGATCTCTGCTCTTCCCCCTGAACCATCCATACCGGACAATTCAGAATTGGCAGTGGAGGTTCAGGTATTATATATAATTCTGGCTTGATCTTGGTGTCTTGCACTGCAGACTTCACTGGCTAAGGTCTCGATTAGTTCGTTGTAAGTGGACTGAAAATCTCTTCTCTCATTCTTACCCTAGTTTCCGACTCACATGCGTTCTTACTCAGCGACTGATTGTTATTGTCTTTCATAACTTGTTGTTGTTGTATATGAATTATTTTGCCAGTCTTCTTTTGAATGTATAACTGAGAAAGACTCCTACACACTTCTAAAATTTGTTGCATATGCATCCAGGTGGCGGGGAGTAGTTGTTAGATGGATTAAATTAATACGATTGTTATCGAACATCTAATAACATTGAACAATCTATTTGTACACGACTGTACAAATCTAGAGGCAAAATAGTATCTACGTTTGTTCTATTGAATGTTGCACTGCAGACTTCGCTGGCTAAGGTCTCGATTAGTTCGCTATAAGTGGACTGAAAATCTCTTTGCTCATTCTTACCCTAGTTGCTATTATCTTTCATAACTTGTTGTCGTTGTATATGAATTATTTTGCCAGTATTCTTTTGAATGTATAACTGAGAAAGACTCCTTCACACTTCTAAAATCTATCGCATATGCATCTAGGTGACGGGGAGTAGTTGTTAGATGGATTAAATTAATATGAATGTTATTGAACATCAACCGACATTGAACAATCTATTTGTACACAATTGTGCAAATCTAGAGGCAAAATAGTATCTACATTTGTTCTATTGAATGTGTTTCTTCTAGAAAATAAGATAGAAATATATATAAGAAACAAGGACGTGGAGACTGAACCTGATAGAGCAACTTTTGTTAAAAACTCAATTATTAAATCAGTCGTTTGAACTCAAATTCCAGGAACTGGGTTTCAGTTCCAGAAAAATAACTTCCTTAAAAACTCCAGTTACAACAAACTAATAGGAGCTACAATATACAAAATTATTGATTAATGATTGTAACGTACTCGGTCACTAAGTTGTGATTTGGTTTTAAATATCACATTCTACTAGTCCGTCTCTTGCCGCCGTGTGTATTGGAATTAATTAATTGGAATGTGCTACTGTTAGAAAACAAAGGTTTTGTTCTCATATTCACTTCAATGTATTTCTATTCCGTGTTTGGAAACGGCCAAACCAACTAAAAAGGTATATTTTAGTTGCTATTCTTGTCACGTGTTTTCTTTTTTAAACAATGATGTTGCAACAATACTGCATGAATTTTTAAAATGACACAATAAACTCATCACTAATCTTTTACTTTGGTTGTCTTTAATGTTTGGCAGTGTGGTTTACTCAACATGCCTCTGAAAAAATATCTATCCGTAAGTGAGACAATAAGAAAGAAGAAGGAAGATGAGCAATTTCTAGCTACTCCGAAAGGTGCGCTTAATAAATTTATTTTCATTATCCCACAAACTTCTGAAGATGTTGATAACCCTGATCAATCTAATGAAAAAGTGAATGATGATGATCATGTTAGTATAGAAGTCGAATATGTAATTGGGAATGAAAATGTTGATGAGGTTGAGGATGATACTGACGTCACTGTTTTAAATGTTGGCAACTTAGATGGTGTTGAACAACTTCTCACTTCTTTTGATATTTATGATCCCATAAATTGGGATAATATTAACAACAAAGTTAAGGATATTTTAGTTAAAAAAGACCCTAAAAGAGAACTGAATCTTGTGTTTCCTTTAGATGACAATAAGAGACACTTCTCATATGCTTATTATTCTCGAAAATTGAGCAATGGAGAGACTCGTTGTGACGTACAAATCAACATCGACTAAGCAGAAGCAATCATTAGCAACGGATTACTAAAAATCACTAAAAATTAAAACCATTTACAAAGAGATTCATATACAGGAAAACTCTTTCAAAAAGAACCAAAGTAATTTAATTACATTCTGGTTCACAAGTACATGTCCTATACCATCTCTTCTCGAGGATCACATACATCAACTGCCCTGTTAAAACTATACATAAGCAGCATAAGAACCTCGAGGCATCAAGCCAAAATCTCAGATCAATTTATTAAACTAACTACTGACTCCGAGGACCTGAGAGTACAGAGACGACACATATGACTCTATATACAAGATATGACAGCTAGTGCCTCCCCCTGAGTGTCACTGTTGTCCCTGTTGTTGTTGTTGCTGCTCTTCCCCTGCTATAGGGTTTCTGCCTCTTCTTCCACGTCCACCTAAAAAGTGTTGGTGACCAACAAAGTGAGACCCAGTCCCAGTGAGAGATATAACTCTCTGCCAAAAACATTATTATTGCAGTTTATTAGAATAAAACTGAGCAAAGGAATCATATATATTTAACAGCAGTTAAATCAATGTCTAAATAGGTTAGAGCAATATTCTTATTCAAATCATTTCAGTTATAACTTGATAAAGTAGCATGCCACTTATCCAATAAGGAATATGAAGAACATGTGTAACATTTATCCAATATACTAAGCAAGATAACATCAACTAGTGATTCTCGTATTTCAACCTTAAGTAAATACGCTACATGGCTGATTATATTTTACAATCATACTTAATGCCCTGAGGAGATGAGGTATACCACTCATACTCTAACCGAGCATCGGTACCATACATCGGTCAATGGAAGAGCCGGACTCCATTACCTCATCTTTCTCGGTCAGTACGAGATCATATGCAGGACATCTTGTATCTCTACTAAATAGCTTTCCATGGTATACTGGCATCTTCTCTATAGAGTTATAGCCCGTAGTATATACTCTTTTCAGGATATGGCCCGTAGTCAATGCCTGGTATTGTGGAGTTATGACCCACAGCCATACTCTCATTGGGATATGGTCCATAACTATTCATGTACATAGGATATGGCCCTCAGTCATTCCTATGAGGTGTAAGGATATTTTTGCCCATTACCCCCACATATTCAAAATATGCATTCCAGGAATTCTCATAGGAAAACCTATTTCACCATCACCAATTACTAACGATGATGGATCTATGGTCAGGGATCTACATTATATGATATTACTTGATTAATTAAGTGTATTACGATATTCTTTTAGCATCAAATAAGTTTCTAAACATCAATTATTTTAACAATTGCTACAAAGAATGTGTAATACTTTCATCAGGTATTGTTTAAATCTTTAATAAAGCATTGGGATCTGAATCCCTCATCTCATCAGGAGAATTCCCATCCTTTCACAAACTCAACATCATGATTATAGAAAATGGGTATTCAAACCCTCAGTTTATCAAGGAACACTTGTTACCACTCATCAGGTAGCTAATACCTTCAGGTCATCTGACAAAGGAAACATGATACTTGCTACACAAGCATCTCACATGGCTCACATGGCCCATTTCATCTCTTGTTACCTCTCACTAGGAAACAAATCATGTTATGGCTCACAAGGCTCATTAACAATTTTCAAATAAATGAAACAACATAGCTCATACCTGGCTATGCTCGTCATCTCATGATACCTTCATGGTTAGTACACATGGTAACGATTATATCAATTTCATATCAGCACCCTGCCATATAAGGGTAACACCACTAATCCTTTATTATGGTTAGGGTTCCCCATTTCATGTCAATCGGGGTTAATCATCCCTTTACACAAATTAGGGCTATGGTTAATCATCGCATTGCCCAAGATTAGGGTTTCATGCACTATAACCCAAAATTTGGGTTTCACATACCTTCACCCTATATTAGGATTAGGATTTCATATTAGTGTTTCACATAGTATTACATAGCATCACCCTGGATTAGGGTTTCACATCACATTACCATGTATTAGGGTTTCTCATCACATCATTACCTTGAATTAAGGTTTTCTTATAACATTTTCCCAAAATTAGGGATTCATGTAACTTTACCCGAAATTAGGGTTTTCATGAAGCATCCTCTTAAATTAGGGTTTTTCGTTAAATTACCCTGAATTAGGGTTTAGGGTTCATCAACATTCTCGATTAGGGTTTCATGATCTCATCATTATGGATCAAACCCTAATTCATACCCTACACCTATTAAAGGTGTCAATGTTGCACATTGCATATTGATTATTCAAGTTTGAGTTTCCCTCTCTCTCATCCTCTCTAGGATGTCGATTAATCCATACTTCTTTTAGTTGGCTCAACCTTTCACTAAGATAACTACACCTATGATTATTATGGTGTATTAAATTCATCATATTCATAGGCATGAAATGACAATCACTCCAAGTGTACTAATTCACCTAAGTGCTTTAGAGGTACTTCCATTATAATCAATCTTGAGTTACTTTAATAGTACTCATTTAGTTCTGAGATCAATTGAACCTTCAACAATTTTGACTAATAAACATTCAAACGGTTTGAATCCACACCTCCAAATGGTTTGAGAATGTTTGGACCTTCAAATGGTCTGAGACCGTTTAGACCTCCAAACGGTCTTGATCAACCTTTCAAACAATCTTGACCAATTGTAAATCGAATCAACCCATTCAGTTTTGAAACCGAATCATCATCAATTGATTATGAAACTAAATCAACCCATTCGGTCTTGAAACCGAATCAATTTATTTGATCTTGAAACCAAATCCATCCATTCGGTCTTGAAAGCGAATCCATCCATTCGGTCTTGAAACCGAATCCATCCATTCGGTCTTGAAACCGAATCCATCCATTCGGTCTTGAAACCGAATCCATCCATTCGATCTTGAAACTGAATCCATCCATTCGGTCTTGAAACCGAATCCATCCATTCGATCTTGAAACTGAATCCATCCATTCGGTCTTGAAACCGAATCATCAACCATTGATTTGAAACTGAATCAATCTATTGGGTCTAGGGTTTACAATCAATGGACCCTCCAACATTGAAACCATTGGAATTAGACCAAATTGAGGCCATTAGATCATCATCCAACTTATGATATCACCTGACCTCAAACGGTCTTGAAGTCGTTTGACCTCAAACGGTCTTGAGACCGTTTGACCTCAAACGGTCTTGAGATCGTTTGGTCTCAAGGGATGAAACTGTTTGCTCAAGATATTCATTGAGGTGTGTGCTTAAGATGATGTCATAATCATCAAGCTTCGATCCTTCAAAATCTAATGCCATTCTTATTGTAATTTTATCAATTTGATCAAAGGAATTTCAAGAAGAACAAAATGATCAAGAAGTGATTAAAAATTGAATGTAATAATAACATTTAAGGGTTCAAGTTATATAACCCACCTTCAAAATTGAATCTAAGCTTCAAGATTCACGTTACTAATGGTGAATGAAGATTTCTCAACTGTCCAAGGCTCGTCCTTAAGTTTTTGAGTGAAATGAATGGCTAAGGTTGAAGATTGAATGAAGAAAAGAAGAAATTAAGCATTGAATTTCGATTTCCACCATGAAATCAAGGTTGAAGATGACTATGGAGCTTACCTACAGGTTGGGGCACATCCTCCTATTACTCCTAAGCTCCTTTGTGCACGGACAAAGCAAGGAAAGAAAAAGGGATTGAAAAAGCCTTTCATGTGGGTTGAAAATGGGATGTAAATAAGGGAATTCCAATGAGAGAGAAAGTGATAATAAAATCCTTTAATTCCCAAAATTGGTGCCACATACTCCCCTAAATCCATTGAATACGAAGCCATATCCACCACCTTGTAATTCCTCTTCATTATCCATGAATTAAAAGAAAACAAATTAAGCACCTTAATCAATATAATAATAATATCCAAAATTGAGTGGATATTACTTTTTAGTTAACTAATGTGAGTGGGCTCTCCACTCACTTTAGATATTTCGTTGCCTTTGCAAGGCAAAAGGACATTCCATACTTATGTAATTTCAACCATCACATTTTTGGTTGAAGGGCACTTCCATTCATATATTTATTTTTGCATTAAATTGAATTAGGGTTTCAATTATGCTTAAATCTTGATTATTTTAATATCAAGATTCTCTCTCCTCCAAAGAGATTCAAATGAGATGCCCCTCTAATTTTCTTGTCTATAATTGATACCAAGAAACATTAGGGACTCTCTAGAAGTGATATTTTTCATATTGAACCCTAGGTTTTGGGTAAATTGCACATTACACCAAAACTAGGTTTTAATGTACAAACATTGCTTAACAAGCTCTTTCTTGGTGCTCAGGCTTGTGGCAGCCATACCTCTGCGTCATTTTCATTCTTATTATACTTCAACACTTGAGGAACATTTTACCATGTAACATTTGCAAGTTAACCCCTCAACTTGGGTAATTTGCACTTTAGTCCAAAACAGACAAAACATTGTTTTCAACATTATTCAGAAAGGACTAAAATTGAAACATAAGTTCCTCTTGAGCCTTAATTATTTTTCAAAAGATAAAAGCAAGCATATAATTATCTTTCTTAAACAAAACATCTAGGGTTAAAGCATAACCCAGGTCAGGGATGTTACAAATTATCCACCCCTAACAGGGATTTCGTCCCCAAAATCATTAAGAGAAAAGAGAAGGGTACTTCCTCCTCATCTCTTCCTCTAGTTCCCATGTAGATTCTTCAATGCCACGATGATGCCAAAGAACTTTCACAAGACATATGTCATTCATTTTTAGCTTTTTAATTCTTTTATCAAGGATCATCACAGGTCCTTCAACATATGATATATCATCATTTAACTCTACCTCCACAGGTTGCAAAACTAACTCTGTGTCAGGATGACACTTTCTCAGCATGGAGATATGGAACACCAGATGCAGCTTATGCAGCTCAGGTGGCAACTCCATCTTATAGGCTACCTTTCCAATCTGTCCAATGATTGGATAAGTCCCCATAAATCTAGGAGCTAACTTTCCCTTCTTTCCAAATCTAAGAACACCTTTCCAAGGTGAGACCTTGAGATATGCTCTGTCTCCAACTTGGAATTCTAAATGTCTTCATCATTTTTCAGTGTACGACTTCTGTCTATCCTGTGTAGTCTTTAATTATTGTTGTATTACTTTAATCTTCTCAGTTGTCTGTTGTACAAGCTTAGGACCCAAAAGTTGATATTCTCCTATTTCATACCAACATAGAGGAGATCTACAACGCCTACCATATAATGCTTCATATGGTGCCATGTCAATACTGTGCTGATAGCTATTATTGTAAGCAAATTCTATTAAGCTCAGGTGTAGATCCCAACTTCCTACAAACTGAAGGACACATGCCCTAAGCAAATCCTCTCAGATTTGTATGGTCCTCTCAGATTGTCCATCTGTTTGTGGGTGAAAGGCAGTACAAAACCTTAATTGTATACCCAAAGCTTTATGTAGTCATTCCCAAAAATGACTCGTGAACTGGGGACCTCTATCAGAAATGATAGTAGCTGGAACCCCGTGCAACCACACTATCTCATCTATATATATGTGTGCAAGCTTCTCAGCAATGTAGATTTTTCTGATAGGAAGGAAATGTGCTATCTTAGTCAACCTATCAACTATCACCCATATGGAATCATGACCTTTGGTTGTTCTAGGCAAACCAACCACAAAGTCCATGGTCACATGATCCCATTTCCACTGCAGTATAGGTAAAGGTTGCATTGTTCCTGCGGGCTTTTGATGTTCAACTTTAACCTACTGACACACTGGACACCGCATAACAAACTCAACAACATCTTTCTTCAATCCAGGCCACCAATACATATCCTTCAAGTTATGATACATTTTGGTGCTCCCTGAATGCATTGCATACATCAAAGAATGAGCTTCCTCCAAGACTAACTTCCTTAAGTTATTGGCATCAGGTACTACCATCCTACCATGGTAACAGACTACCTGATCCTCTGACTCATGAAAGCCATCCCATTTCTCACTACCATACTCTGACCTAATCTGTTGAACCGCAGTATCAGCTTGTTGTGCTTCTTTAATTTGTTGTCTCAGAGTAGGTTTCACTTGCATCTCAGCTAACAGTCCGGCTAACAACGATACCTTAAGCTGTATATTATTTTGCCTCAAGGAGATAATCATATCTCTTTTTAAGCACACTAAGGAATTCAACTGTGCTTTATATAAGGTTGGTGATGATAATTTCCTACTTAGTGCATCAGCCACTACATTAGCCTTTCCTGGATGATAATCAATTGTACAATTGTAGTCCTTGATTAACTCCATCCAGCGACATTGTCTCATGTTCAACTCATGTTGTGAGAAGATATATTTTAGATTCTTATGGTTTGTGAAAATATGGAATGTTTCTCCATAGAGATAATGTCTCCATATTTTCAAAGCATGGACTACATCAGCTAGCTCTAGATCATGTGTCAGATAATTCTCCTCGTGTTTCTTAAGTTGTCGAGAGGCAAAAGAAATCACTTGATTATCCTGCATCAACACACATCCTAGACCATTCTTAGATGCATCACAGAAAACTATGTACCCCTTCCCTTGCTCAGGTAATACCAGCACATGTGCACTTATTAACCTTTCTTTCAACAGTTGGAAAGAATGTTGACATTTGTCATCCCAGACAAAAGGAACCTCCTTCCTAGTCAACTTGGTTAGGGGTAAAGCTATAGAACTGAAGTTCTTAATGAACCTCCTATAATAACCCGTCAATCCTAAGAAATTGTGTATCTCCATTGGTGTCTTTGGTTGTTCCCATTGCAGGACAAATTCTACCTTTTTAGGATCAACACAGATACCTGAGGTAGATATTACGTGTCCTAGAAAAGAAACTTCTTGTAACCAGAACTCACATTTGCTAAACTTAGCATACATCTTATGCTTTCTTAGCAAAGTTAGAGCCGGATGAAAAGGTGTTGCTCATGCTATTGAGAATCTCTACTGTATACCAAGATGTCATCTATGAAGATTACTATGAACTGATCAAGAAAAGGTCGAAAGATTCTATTCATGAGTTCCATGAATGCAGCTGGTGCATTAGTTAGTACAAATGACATAACTATGAACTCATAGTGACCATACCTTGTCCTAAAGGTAGACTTAGATATGTCACTCTCCTTAATATGCAATTGATGATATCCCAACCTCAGATCTATCTTAGAAAAGATAGTTGCATAACGCAACTGATCAAACAAGTCATCGATCCTCGGTAGAGGATACTTGCTTTTTATGGTTACTTTATTCAACTGTCTATAATCAATACATAACCGCATTGATCCGTCCTTCTTCTTAACAAAAAGAACCGGAGCACCCCATGGTGAAGTACTCGGTCGGATAAAACCTTTCTCAAGCAACTCTTGCAGCTATTTCTTGAGCTCTGCCATCTCAGCAGGTGCCATTCTATATGGTGTTTGTGCTATTGGTTGCGTGCCCGAAATTAGATTAATTTCAAAATCAATCTCTCGGGGCAAAGGTACACTTGGAAGTTCCTCAGGGAACACATCTTCAAACTCCCTAACTATCGGTACTTCAGAAAGATTAGAGCCCTCCATTGTGGTGTCTACCACATGTTCCAAGAATGCAAAGCATCCTTGTCTCATCAGCTTCTCAGCTACCATAGATGACATAAGATAGGTTGGAAGAATCTTTCTATCTCCCTGAAAGATCCATGTGTTACCATCATCTGTGAACACAACTTGCTTGGAATCACAATCCAAGACAACCTTATATTCTTCTACGGTGTCCATCCCAAGGATTATATCGAACCTATGCATCTAAAGTGGTATAAGATCCACCTGAATTTGATGTTCAAAGAAGGAAAGAATGTAGGGGGAACACACCTCTTGCAGCACTACAGATCCCAACAAAGGGGTTTCTAATAACAGACTATCTTCTCTATGAATGATAGTCATGTTGCAGTCAAGGATCACTTATTGACTGATAAAGGAATGTGTTGCACTCGGATCAATTAAAACAGATACGAAGCAGGATGAAGACAAATCAGAATGAAATAGTTCCATCTGACCTGTCATAACTCGAGGGTTGACTACTTCTTCGGGTTGATTCATCGCATAGAATCTCACCATCGCTTGTTGTTGATCCTATGCTCGGTTATTGGGTGCCGACGAACCAGCTTGGGACACTTGTCTACATCCTTTAGCGTTACTCGAAAACTATCACCTCTGAGTGCCTTGCTGACTCTGCCTCAGAGGTTGAGTCACCATTGTGTTTCTAACTGGACAATCCCTTGCTAGATGTCCTACCTGTCTACACTGGTGACATGTTCTATTCTCTTGATATGGTCTAAAAGGTCCAGTTGCTGACGTTGATGCTATATTGGGGGATCTATTTGGAGGAAACCTACGGCCCCTACTCCGACTTGACATCCATTGTGTCTGGGTATTGAACCTCGGTGGTGCTGCTGGTGTAGAAAACCTTGGTTTCTTAAAACTCTCAGACCTTTGTCCTTGAAACTGTGTGTACACCTTCTTGTTCTTAGTCTGATGCTTCTCAATCACCGACCTTTCTATCCATCTCACAGACTCCATGAAGGTGGTGAACCTCTCCTTGTTCTCTAAGGTAGACACAGGAGTAGTCAATTCAGCGTTCAACCCCTTCTCAAAACGTCGAATTCTCTCTACATCAGTAGTTTCCATATGCGGACAGAACCGCAAAAGCTCCATGAACTTAGCTTCATACTCGCTAATGTTCATTGGTCCTTGCCTTAACCTCTCAAACTGAGAGATCTTCTCATCTAGAAACATCTTGGGGAAGTATCTACTGACAAATTCTCGTCAGAATACTTCCCATCCAATTTCAACACCTGGTCTCTTGCCCTCTTCTATTGTCCACCAGTGGCCAGCACTCCCTTTTAGAAGGTATACTGCATGCCTCAACTTCTATACTTCAGGGATATTGAGGATTCTAAAAGCCTTTTCCATCTCAGTCACCCACATATCTACGTCTGTTGGGTCAGCTGTTCCAGCATAATCTGTGGCTCCAACCCGGCGAAGTCGTTCAAAAGTCTTACTGATTCTCTATCCTTTATGGTGAGCTGGTGCTCGAGGTGCAGGTGGTGGCATCCTATCCACCATATGCGTCATGCTTTCCATGAACTGCCCAAATAGATCATGGAAGACTGGGTTCTCCAGTGCAACCTGGTTAAGTTGGGGATGTTCAGGCTCTGGTTCCTCCCTATTCCGGTCCCTTGCACCTCTTCCTGGTACAGCAACGCTGCTATCAGTAGCATGTTCTTCGTATGATCTAGACATCTTTAAGTTCTTCTTATCCTCCTATATGAGCAGAAGACACTATCAGATAACTGGAAGACACTGGAACAGACTCAACAACCTTAATCCTATGTCTCTGTAGACTCAACGAACCTAGAGCTCTGATACCACTAAATTGTGACGTACAAATCGACATCGACTAAGCGGAAGCAATCATTAGCAGCGGATTACTAAAAATCACTAAAAATTAAAACCATTTACAAAGAGATTCATAGACAGGAAAACTCTTTCAAAAAGAACCAAAGTAATTTAATTACATTCTGGTTCACAAGTACATGTCCTATACCATCTCTTCTCGAGGATCACATACATCAACTGCCCTGTCAAAACTGTACATAGGCAGCATAAAAAACTCGAGGCATCAAGCCAAAATCTCAGATTGATTTATTAAACTAACTACTGACTCTAAGGACTTGAGAGTACAGAGACGACACATATGACTCTATATACAAGATATGACAGCTAGGGCCTCCACCTGAGTGTCATTGTTGTCCCTGTTGCTGCTGCTGCTGCTGCTCTTCCCCTGCTATAGGGTTTTTGCCTCTTCTTCCGCGTCCACCTAAAAAGTGTTGGTGACCAACAAAGTGAGACCCAGTCCCAGCGAGAGATATAACTCTCTACTAAAAACATTATTATTGCAGTTTATTAGAATAAAACTGAGCAAAGGAATCATATATATTTAACAGTAGTTAAATCAATATCTAAACAGGTTAGAGCAATATTCTTATTCAAAGCATTTCAGCTATAACTTGATAAAGAAGTATGTCACTTATCCAATAAGGAATATGAAGAACATGTATAACATTTATCCAATATACTAAGAAAGATAACAACAACCAATGATTCTTGTATTTCAACCTTAAGCAAATACGCTACACGTCTGATTATATTTTACAATCATACTTAATGCCCTGAGGAGATGAGGTATACCACTCATACTCCAACTGACCACGATTAAGTAAAGCATCGGTACCATACATAGGTCAATGGAAGAGCCAGACTCCATTACCTCATCTTTCTCAGTCAGTACGAGATCATATGCATGACATCTTGTGTCTCTGCTAAATAGCTTTCCAGGGTATACTGACATCTTCGCTATAGAGTTATAGCCCGTAGCATATACTCTTTTCAGGATATGGCCCGTAGCCAATGCCTGGTATTGTGGAGTTATGACCCATAGCCATACTCTCATTGGGATACGGTCCATAACCATTCTTGTGCATAGGATATGGCCCTCAGTCATTCCTATGAGGTGTAAGGATATTTTTGCCCATTACCCCCACATATTCAAAATATGCATTCCAGGAATTCCCATAGGAAAACCTGTTTCACCATCACCAATTACTGCCGATGATGGATCTATGGTCAGGGCTCTACATTATATGATATTAGTTGAATAATTAAGTGTATTACCATATTATTTTAGAATCAAACAAGTTTCTAAACATCAATTATTTTAACAATTGCTACAAAGAATGTGTAATACTTTCATCAGGTAATGTTCAAATCTTTAATAAAGCAATGGGATCTCAATCCCTCATCTCATCAGGAACATTATCATCCTTTCACAAACTCATCATCATGATTATAGAAAATGGGTATTCAAACCCTCAGTTTATCAAGGAACACTTGTTACCACTTATCAGGTAACTAATACCTTCATGTCATCTGACCAAGATAAACATGATACTTGCTACACAAGCATCTCACATGGCTCACATGGCCCATTTCATCTCTTGTTACCTTTCACTAGGCAACAAAGCATGTTATGGCTCACAAGGCTCATTAACAATTTTCAAATAAATGAAACATCATAGCTCATACCTGGCTATGATCGTCATCTCATTATAACTGCATGGTTAGTACACATGGTAACGATTATATCAATTTCATATCAACACCCTGTCATATAAGGGTAACACCACTAATCCTTTATTATGGTTAGGGTTCCCCATTTCATGTCAATCGGGGTTAATCATCCCTTAACACAAATTAGGACTATGGTTAATCATCTCATTGCCCAAGATTAGGGTTTCATGCACTATAACCCAAAATTTGGGTTTCACATACCTTCACCCTATATTAGGATTAGGATTTCATATTAGTGTTTCACATAGTATTACATAGCATCACCCTGGATTAGGGTTTCACATCACATTACCCTGTATTAGGGTTTCTCATCACATCATTACCTTGAATTAAGGTTTTCTTATAACATTTTCCCAAAATTAGGGATTCATGTAACTTTACCCAAAATTAGGATTTTCATGAAGCATCCTCTTAAATTAGGGTTTTTTCATTAAATTACCCTGAATTAGGGTTTAGGGTTCATCAACATTCTCGATTAGGGCTTCATGATCTCATCATCATGGATCAAACCCTAATTCATACCCTACACCTATTAAAGGTGTCAATGTTGCACATTGCATATTGATTATTCAAGTATGAGTTTCCCTCTCTCTCATCCTCTCTAGGATGTCGATTAATCCATACTTCTTTTAGTTGGCTCAACCTTTCACTAAGATAACTACATTTATGATTATTATGGTGTATTAAATTCATCATATTCATAGGAATCAAACGACAATCACTCCAAGTGTACTCATTCACCTAAGTGCTTTAGATGTACTTCCATTATAATCAATCTTGAGTTACTTTAATAGTACTCATTTAGTTCTGAGATCAATTGAACCTTCAACAGTTTTGACTAATAAACCTTCAAACAGTTTTAATCCAAACCTCCAAATGGTTTGAGAACGTTTCAACCTTCAAACGGTCTGAGACCGTTTAGACCTCCAAACGGTCTTGATCGACCTTTCAAACAGTCTTGACCAATTGTAAATCAAATCAAACCATTCGGTTTTGAAACCAAATCATCATCAATTGATTATGAAACCGAATCAACCCATTCGGTCTTGAAACCGAATCAATTTATTTGATCTTGAAACTGAATCCATCCATTCGATCTTGAAACTGAATCCATCCATTCGATCTTGAAACTGAATCCATCCATTCGGTCATGAAACCAAATCCATCCATTCGATCTTGAAACCGAATCCATCCATTCGGTCTTGAAACAGAATCATCCATTCGGTCTTGAAACCGAATCCACCCATTCGGTCTTGAAACCGAATCCATCCATTCGATCTTGAAACTGAATCCATCCATTCGGTCTTCAAACCGAATCATGAACCATTGATTTGAAACCGAATCAATCTATTGGGTCTAGGGTTTGCAATCAATGAACCCTCCAACATTGAAACCATTGGAATTAGATCAAATTGAGACCATTGGATCATCATCCAACTTATGATATCACCTGACCTCGAACTGTCTTGAAGTCATTTGACCTCAAACGATCTTGAGATCGTTTGGTCTCAAGGGATGAAACTGTTTGCTCAAGATATTCATTGAGGTGTATGCTTAAGATGATGTCATCATCATCAAGCTTCGATCTTTAAAAATCTACTTCCATTCTTATGGTAATTTTATCAATTTGATTAAAGGAATTTCAAGAAGAACAAATGATCAACAAGTGATGAAAAATTGAATGTAATAATAACATTTAAGGGTTCAAGTTATATAACCACCTTCAAAATTGAATCTGAGCTTCAAGATTCATGTTCCTAATGGTGAATGAAGCTTTCTCAACTGTCCAAGGCTCGTCCTCAAGTCTTTGAGTGAAATGAATGGCTAAGGTTGAAGATTGAACGAAGAAAAGAAGAAATTAAGCATTGAATTTCAATTTCCACCATGAAATCAAGGTTGAAGATGACTATGGAGCTTACCTACAGGTTGGGAAACATCCTCCTATTGCTCCTAAGCTCCTTTGTGCACGGCCAAAGCAAGGAAATAAAAAGGGATCGAAAAAGCCTTTCATGTGGGTTGAAAATGGGATGTATATAAGGGAATTCCAATGAGAGAGAAAATGATAATAAAATCCTTTAATTCCCAAAATTGGTGCCACATACTCCCCTCAATCCCTTGCATACTAAGACATCTCCCCCACCTTGTAATTCCTCTTCATTATCCATGAATTAAAAGAAAACAAATTAAACACCTTAATCAATATAATAATAATATCCAAAATTGAGTGGACATTACTTTTTAGTTAACTAATGTGAGTGGGTTCTCCATTCACTTTAGATATTTCGTTTCCTTTGCAAGGCACAAGGACATTCCATATGTAATTTAAACCATCACATTTTTGGTTGAAGGGCACTTCCATTAATATATTTATTTTTGCATTAAATTGAATTAGGGTTTCAATTATGCTTAAATCTTGATTATTTTAATATCAAGATTCTCTCTCCTCCAAAGAGATTCAAATGAGACGCCCCTCTGATTTTCTTGTCTCTAATTGATACCAAGAAACATTAGGGACTCTCTAGAAGTGATATTTTGCATATTGAACCCTAGGTTTTGGGTAAATTGCACATTACACCAAAACTAGGTTTTAATGTACAAACATTGCTTAACAAGCTCTTTCTTGGTGCTCAGGCTTGTGGCAGTCATACCTCTACGTCATTTTCATTCTTATTATACTTCAACACTTGAGGAAAATTTTACCATGTAACATTTGCAAGTTAACCCCTCAACTTGGGTAATTTGCAGTTTAGTCCAAAATAGACAAAACATTATTTTCAACATTATTCAGAAAGGACTAAAATTGAAACATAAGTTCCTCTTGAGCCTTAATTACTTTTCAAAAGATAAAAGTAAGCATATAATTATCTTTCTTAAACAAAACATCTAGTGTTAAAGCATAACCCAGGTCAGGGATGTTACACTCGTGATAGGAAGTGGCTAGTTTACTCAAAACATGTTGATAAATTTATTATTTTTGTTGTAAATTGTTCAAGTCTGAAAACAATAAAAGTACACTAGCTCATAATGGGTTCAAAGACTGAAAACATGTTAGTGAGAGACTCAAAGATCATGAGAATAGCATCGAGCATCTCACTAATATGAGCACTTGGCATGAATAACATCTCACTAATATGAGCACTTGACACTTGGCACTAATTAAAAGCAAGCTTTAGCAATGAACAAACTGTTGATAAAGAATTATAGAAAGAAATTTCAAAGGAGAAAGAGTGTTGGAGATAAGTTTTATTAAGAATAGTGTCCTTCGTTAAGTGTCTTGCTAAATGTAATTTGGCTTTTCGAGGATCAAATGACAAACTTCTCTAAGATAGCAATGGAAACTTTTTGGGGATAATTGAAATGCTTGTAGAATTTGATTTGGTAATGCAAGATCATGTTTGACGCATTCTACAGGATCATGAGATTCACCATCATTATCTTAGCCATTCAATTCAAAATGAGTTGATATCTCTTTTAGCCCACAGTATTAAGAGTTCTATACTGAACATCATTAGAGGGGCTAAATATTTCTCTATAATTCTTGATTGTACTCCTGATGTGAGCCACCAAGAACAAATGACTCTCATTGTACGATACGTGAACATGTCTGGCCAAAAAATAAAAATCGAGGAGTTCTTTTTAGAGTTTTTAAAAGTTGATGATAAGACTGGATTGTGGCTTTTTAATGAACTTGTAAATGCTCTTGAGTTTTTTGATCTTAATGTGGAAGATGTGAGATGTCAAGGTTATGACAACGGTTCTAATATGAAGGGAAAACACCAAGGTGTGCAAAAGCGGTTACTTGAGGTAAATCTTAGAGCGTTATATATGCCTTGTGCTTGTCATAGTCTTAATCTCACTATTAGTGATATGACTCATTCTTTTGTTTTGGTTGTTTCTTTTTTTAGAATTATACAACACAGATATACATTATTTGTAAGTTCTCCGAAAAGGTGGAAGTGTTTGCTTGATAATGTCTCAGGTTTGACTGTTAAATCACTGTCCAATACTCATTGGGAGAGTCATATTAAAAGTGTCAAAGCTATTCGATTTCAATATTCTCAAATTAGGTTGGCTCTATTGGAATTATCCAAGTCTCGTGATGATGCTAAGACACAAAGTGAAGCAAATAGTTTGATTTACTCGATTGAGAGTTTCAAGTTTATGTTGGGTATTGTTATTTGGCATGATATTTTATATATTGTTAATACAGTAAGTAAGAAGTTGCAATCCAAATCTTTTTGCATTGATGCTACTGTTAAGTTATTGAAAGATATGGTTTCTTTTCTTGAGAAATACAGAGATGAAGGATTTGCTTCTAGTATTGTTGTTGCCACTGAGATCGCCTCTAAGATGAATGGTGAGCCAACATTTCAAGTTAAGCGTCGCATTGTTAGGAAAAGAAAATTTGATGAGAATGATGATGATGATGATGATATTATTCAATCAGAGAAAGAGTCTTTTTGAGTGAATTACTTTCTAGTGGTTGTGGATATGGCAATCTCTTCTTTGAAGGAGAGATTTGAGCAAGTGAAGATATTTGAAGATACTTTTGGATTCCTATATAACCCAGAGATTTTAAAATCATTGGATGAAGCTACCCTAAAGGCATGTTGCACTAAGTTTCATGCTACTTTTTCTCATGAAAGTTCATTAGACATAAACTTGGATGACTTTTTTTCCGAGTTGAAAGTATTACAGGTGATTTTGCCAGAAGAGCAAAAGTCAGGTATTAAAGTTCTTGAATGTGTGAAAGATGTAGATTGTTTCCCTCATATTTCAATTGCTTATCGTATTTTGTTGACAATGACATTGATAGTAGCGTCTGCAGAAAGGAGTTTTTCCAAGCTAAAGTTGTTGAAAAACTACCTTAGATCATCAATGCCTCAAGAAAGATTGAACGGTTTGGCAATGTTATGCATTGAGAAGGATATGTTGGGAAATATTGATGTTGACACTGTTATTCAAGATTTTGCATCTAGAAAGGCTCGAAGAAGTTGTTTTATATGATGAGTGAAGCTTGATAAGGAGATATCTATATTTAATTTTTATGTTCTTTTTAGTTTGATTTGTAAGAACATGTTCTATTTTTATATGACATTTTTGACAATTATGACTAAAGTTGTGTTTATTTAAATGTGTTAAATAAGAGTATACAGAGGGTCCATTTTTTATCTTCGCCCTAGGGCCTCTAAAATGTCTGCAACGGCCCTGATGACCACGATGATACCTACAAAAGTAATGTATCTGTTCGCCCTAGTGATATCCACAATGGAGATATGAGGAGGACTGAGGTGCATAAGATGTGGAATTTATGAAACTAGATATGAGTAACCTACTTGCTCTATGATTTCTTCTAGTTTTGCTTTTCAACAATGTTCCTAGAATACTGAAGTTTGGTCTGGCAATGGTGTGCTATTATCATTGAAATTCAAAATTACATACGAAATGTGCTACATGCAGGTTATGGCATCTGGATTCCCAACTTCCATTATCCTTTGCAATGTATACAAGTTTACATGGACATGACTAATACGTCAAGTTGAAGGTTTAAAAACAAAAATCTAGGCATTCAATATTATGCAAGTAGCAAGGGACTGGTAGCTTGATACTTGTACCCTACTATTTCCAAACTATTATACTTCTAATGATTAAGGGACATTAAGATTATATTTATGCAATACTACTTGTTCACGAATAGAAATTTGTAGTATTGGGGGAAAGTCACACTTATTCACACAACTTCAGTCCCTTATTGCATTTTAGGAAGCTATATTTAGAACTTTATGAACTATACATGACGAGCACCGTCATTGGTCCAGAATATGTGACTGCTTATTCAACGTCACTTGAGACCTAGGTTTGTAAGATAAGATAGTTGTATTGCTTAATTACCCTGTACATTTAGGTCTTGGCATTGGGGTGTTATATACGGGGAGGACGTGAAGGGTTGGAATACCAGCTCAATTCATTATGTTCTCAGTATTAACTATGAATGTTATTACTTTTATGTGTGTGTAATATGAAGTCATGTGTTGTTATGACAATCATTACTACTTTCCATTATTAAATACTAAACATGTTAAAGTTCCGATTCCGCTGACAGCCGAATCACTGGCCTAGCTTATGTTGAAAACACGTGGATGTATATGCCAATGTGGTAGGACAACATCACTATGGGTTAACCAAGAAGGCAAATATATCAATGCCTTTTCAATCCTATCTGAACCACTAGGTCAGTTGTACTTCATGAGTAGAGGTGATCAGGTTTATGCATGCATAAACCGATCTAGGTAAACTTTCCTTAGATACAATAATTTTTTTAAATGGGGAAGTCCTAAGTCTAACTACTTTGTATGGCTACGCGTTTAGATTCCGCCGTAGCTGCATTGGATGCAGAGATGACAACTCTAAGTGAAGAATTCAAATGTGCTTGGTCCAATGCAATGTACTTCCATGATCTATCTGAGATGCACTTCATGGCAGCAAATGTGGAAAGGTTATATGGGAAGGAATACATTGAGCTCAGGTGAAAAGTTTATCGCTTAGAAGAGCTACATATAAGCATATGCCTGCCCAATCCATGGACTACCTTTTTATTAACCGTGGAGTGGTAGCATTGTCATAGTTTTCTCTTAAAGATGACAAGACGTGGTTTGTAATTCATACATCTTCTATCTGGAAGTGCAGTCGTGATTTTTTTTTAAACTACAGGAGAGATTTTATTCATCCTGTTCTCCCGTTACAAGCAAACTGGACGACGCTACATTATTGTGGTACAATGATGTTTCATCACCAACTAGGTTGGATATGAAATCGGGATAGTGCTTCCACCGACGATAGACACCTACAATAATAGCAGCCGTGATATTTTAATATGTAAGAATATCCGTCAGCAGGTTGTTTTACACTATTCTTTTATATGTCACTTTGGATGTCCATTAAACTAATAGCTATTATGTCCCTCAATACTTGAAGGAGAAATGGCCCATCAGTCACACTAGTCCGCAGTGTGGAATAACATACAAGATCATCTGGGGAGGAACATAAGCATCAGGGTAGACGTAAAGTATGTTAGGTTTTACTGGATGCAAGTCATCTTAATATTTTACGGGTACATAGAGATTCTTAAAGTGGATAAATCGTATTGGGATGATTATATATTTATAAGGACAGACCAATTAGTATAGAAATATGGTGTGAGTTAGCTGAAACAAACCCGTCTCTAGGAGAACTTACACACCAGCGATGGCCTTATACGAGGCATTGATTGTATATTCTACCGTATGTTGTATATATAATTTTTTGTATACATCAACTGGTTGCATTGTCTTTGCTTGCAATATATATTATATAACGATGCATTTTGTTTCTTTAAATTTTTGTGATATATATTGGGAGTCCCATCTCCTATAGTCATAATAAACTAATACAAAAACGTAAGTGCACGGTTGATGAAATCGTGTGAAAATATTCGTAAATGCAGGGATGGCCCTCAGATATATAAACTTCTTCTTATACCTACAAGACAAACCAACTTTATCCTGCATTTATACCTCTATGCACACAACTTCGTTATTGGTTGAAGCACTTATACCAAAACTCATTGCCTATTCATGTCTATTCTTATACTGCAGACAAACGACAATTTTGTATTTGCTACAAAATCTATACTTTAAATGAATGTTATATACAATCCAAGACATGGAAAATTATGATTCACACTATGCATTGTTCCTAAGAGAATCATGTGCATTTCCACTAAAAAATGTGTTTTGTTGCATATCATACAAAATATTTGAATGATGATCACCATTCAGAAGCAGCGTAACTGTTGATTTGTGTAAACCTAATATCTTATGATAGGCAGCTTAGCAACTCGGATTGATGTTATTCTTGTAAACACAGTCTTACGTAGCTCAAAAGGTCTAATCAATAATCATAAAGCCGAATAATGAAAATTGTTTGTCTTTTAAAAAAAATTGTTTGTCTTTTAAAAAAAATTGTTTGTCTTATATACTCCAAAGTGGTTCGAACTTTGAAAATTCCCGACACTAAGGCCTAGAATTCCTTCTTCCTACAGATGGCCTGACCGGTGCTATTTCTTTTAATTGCTTTCTCGCTTTGACGACGTCAATTTAGAAAAGAAGCTTTTAATAGCAAGTGGTCGTTGCAGGTTTACATTGACTCCGGATGTAGCTTAAATATGTTATAAGGGAAAATAAGCTTGCTCGATGTAAGGCAGAAAATTCATCCATTATCTACATATATTTTAAAACTATTCGAACATACACTTTTGACAGCCGCAAGAGCTCAGGTAGGCACAACAACTTACAACAACTTGGATATATAAGACACCTAGGCTATCCATTATTCAAATTCCTGGAATATAGTAGCCATCGTAACCCGCCCTAATTCACGATCTTCCTACGAGGCTCACATTAACCAAGTGTTGTCACGATCAAAAAGCAAATTTAACATGAAGTGCAAAGAACAGAGTCAAGATTCATCAGCTTGTGGGATATCATTCCATCTTCTTTTGACCTCAGATTTCCACCTAACCTCCTTGAGCCTTCCATCAGTTCCATAATCTCTCTCCATTACGAGGTTTATCCCTTCATCTGAATACCACCCAACACCGATGCAGAGAACTCCGTCATCGTTGACGTCCACATATGCAGTGACACCTCCAGGTAGCCAAAGCACAGTTACGCCCTGCATGTCATGTGTTTCTTCTTCTCCAAAGGAACTTTGGTTCTCCGGCAAGCTTCTTCTCTTTAATGTCTCCATGCACAGGTACACATAAGATGAGCTAGCATCCTGACCATCGGCCTCAGGAGATACAGGTGTGGCACTGACTTCAAACACTTTCCACGACCCACTGAGCTCGGTAGGTTGGGTTCTCCTTCGTTGAGAGAAAGGCTTCAGATCAAACTCCACGCTACTGTTTCAAGCACAACACTTTCAGCTTGTAAATTAAGAGATTTTTGTAGGTTAGCATGTTTGAGAAGGATAGAGTTTGTATTGTTTAATACTCACCTCGTATCAGCTATGTTAAAAGGCTGGTCCCACTGTTCCTCGTACACAGCAACTCTTGTTATTTGGATACTTGCTCCCCCTTCGGCAAATTCAATCGTGTGAACAATTCGCAGCCTCTTATGGCAGCCTTTCACCAGGCACTGCATTGCAAGCGCATGAAATGTTTGTGGTCACTTTAAGCCAGAACTACATTTTACAGAAGAGGCGGCTCTTTTTCTCAACGATGGAAAAGTACACCGTCCATTTTGTAGTAATAATAAAATGTGTGTATGTGTGTCTCTCTGTACAAGTGTGATTGTGTGTTTCAAGGCACAAAAGGTATGGTAACTTGAAAAAGACAGTCTGGATTTATCTTTATAGAAGCATCTGATAGCATGACGCAAGCAACAGTCAAATAGAAAACAAGGAAGTTCAAGCTTTCATAGAATGCATCAACTGTATCACATAACAATGAAATTGCTAGATAACAGGTGGGAGCAATAATAACCCCAATATATACTTGGTTATTATTTATTGGATTATACACATACATATATAATGTGAAAGACCAGCCATTGACACATTCAATGAGAGTTTCCTGCCATAAACGCCCTGATTCTATCAAGTGACTACATTCCCAAAGCTTATTCCCAAGATTGAAGAAAAGGCACATAACAATGAGCCAGTGAAATGAAATTGCAAACTATCAGATTCTCGCAAGTTGTTCTTTCATAAATTTGTTTCCAGTGAAATTGTTCCTAATAAATTGGTTAGTGCCCAGGATATGGGAAAAAACTATGCAGGGAAATTCAAGGACTCAGAAATGTAGGGTTTACCTACTTCCCATAAACCAATGACACGATGTGTTCACCCACTTCCCAAAAACCAGACACACATAGTGTTCACCCACTTCTACATCTACTTACGTGAAACCGAGGAAGCACGGACATGTTTCCAAACACGAACACAAATATAGATACGGCAATTTCTGAAAATATATAGGATAGACAGCAATTTTTGAAAATATAGAGCACAGACATGGCAAAATTATATCTGTGTGTGTGTGTGTGTGTGTGTGTGTATGTGTGTGTGTGTATAATGTTAGTATGTATCAAAATAGTTCATAAATTATCCATCAGTATGTATAGATGTATGCAAAATTATATAGGAATGTGTATGCGTGTGCCATAGAAATAATATTAAGTAGACAACTAAACATGCTGCATTTTTATAATAACAACACAGTAAGTTTTCAGGATAAATGAAAAAGTTCCAACTACTCAATCAATTTATTAGATCAAAATGTGATTCATGAAATATAATTCATATTAGAGTTTACATATTGCCTATGTGTAAGAGATTTTGTTTGCAACGTTGATTAGATCTCAGCTTTGCATTACATTTTCTTGATGACAAGACATACTTATATAATGGTTGTATACTCACCTTTGTGCTACACTGATCTCTCCAGGAGGCATCCAGGCCGTGTCCAGGTGTGTCCGGTCTGCAAAAATGGACTGCAAGAGATATGACATCCCGACCGTGTCAAAAATGTTTTGGGATGTGTCCGAGAAGTGTCGGTGTCCAAAACATGTCCGACACAAACACGGGGCCT
Organism: Alisma plantago-aquatica; assembly: GCA_963693085.1. Taxonomy (NCBI): domain Eukaryota; kingdom Viridiplantae; phylum Streptophyta; class Magnoliopsida; order Alismatales; family Alismataceae; genus Alisma; species Alisma plantago-aquatica. The sequence goes on along the minus strand of OY856413.1, from coordinate 75,201,174 downwards.
GCATAGAAGTGTTTGTGCTTCCTTGCGTGAAACCATTCAGTCCCTAGGAATAACTGATCAAACTGATTATTTTTTGTTTTCACGTCTTCACCATAAACACCATGACCCTACATCATTCCCATACAAAGCTCCAAGTCTGATGCACAACATGCGAATTCGCTTAAAAGGGGGAAGTTTGATGACACAGTCATTGTGTTTGTTGCTACTTTCATGATTACAAAGCTTCCCGAACAAGAAAGATAAGTTGAAGCTTATGTTATTGTTAGAGAGTTTGTTTATTATTGTTATTAGTGTCTTTGTTATATGGGCTCAAGTGTCTTGGCCCATTAGGGTTAGTCTTATGTCTGCACGCTTCCCTGTCCTCCTATATAGGAGCAGGGTTTCTCTTATCTAATACAACAAGTAGCCGTCTGTTATTCTCTAAGATGGTATCAGAGCAGCAATCTTGAGCCGCCGACGTACGTGAGAGAGATAAACAAGAGGGAGATATAGCTAGTTGGCGGCCACCCTTCTTCCTTGTGGGTCGGCTTCCCACAGGTTGTTCCATGGTCTCCGAGGCTATTTATTCTCTATTTTTTTCTGCTTCTCCTACCTCTATCTTGCCTACTACTACTCTACCTGCCGCCAACCCCCCGGCCCCTGCTGCATGCGCCACTCTTGTTGCCGCCACCTCTAACCGGCTGCTGCTCCATACGTTGTTGTTGCTGCAGCTAATATCTGCTTACACCCCCGCACATGCGCCGCTGCTGCTCTGTGCGTCGCCGCTACTGCTGCTCCCCGCTGACGTGCGCCCCGTCGGCCCTGTCCCCTGCGCCGCTCCACTTTCTTCCGCCAACCCACGCCGTCATTTACTACTGCCTGACGGCCTCTGTTGCCCTTGGCCGCCGCAACTGTTGTTGCCTTCTGCTTGCCTTGCAAAGGCTGCCACGATCATTGCTCACTGCCTTGCTGCCGTCGGTGGTCCTCTGTGATGTTGCCGCCTGTACCAGCCGCTGCAACACTCATCATGTCGCTGCTTGCGCCTGCTCTACCCGTCGCTGCTTGCCCGCCTGCTGTCGCCATCACCCTTTTGTTGTTGCACCTGTCGCTCCTGTTGACCGCCGCCCATAATGTTGACCTAAGTGTCACACATTGTCCATATTTTGATAATGACTCAACCATTCCATTCATATGTATCTAATGTATCTATTTAAGATTCATTTCAGGCATTAGGTACAAGAAAAGAATCAAATTCTACATGTATCAAACTCATCAAGTTCAGGCAAAAAGACATGCAAGTGATCAATTTGGGAAATAGCCCCAAATGACCTAGAACATTTTTAGTAATCACTTGTATACATGTTATGTATTGTAACTAAGATGAGAAAAATGTTTGGGACACAAAAATCCACGGTTTGATCATCCAAATCGAATTCCTTAAAATTTGTCAAAGGCACTCTGGCGGTCGAGTTACCAACTCGACCGATCTGTGTGGATTTTGAAATCCGGATGATTCGGTCGAGTTTACACCTCACAGAACTTGACCGATCGACCATTCGGCCCGAAACTGATTTTAGTCAATCGGTCGAGTTTCCTTAGATAAACTCGACCGACAGTTCAAAAATCAGCTTTGTCGGATAGTGGATCGGTCGAGTTACCTTTATGAAAACTCTACCGATTGGACTATACTGGAAACTCAGAAAAAGCAATTCCAACCGTTGGAGATGTGTTGGGACCCAAAATAGATCCGCTGCAAGTTGTAAAACGGCTATTTTTCGTCCCCAAGTATTCTCACTATCAAAGGGGCACCCCCAAATATAAATAGGACCCCTTGGGCTTCATCCCAAGTTTGTTCTTCCATTGCATAGCTTGGTCCTAGCCTAGTTGAGAGTGATACACCCCTTTCTCTCTCTACTTTCAATTCAAATCCGTGAATATGAGTGAGTTAGGATCCATTGTAAGAGAGTTATTCCTTATATCCATGTAAAGCTCTCCACCTCCATCTTCCTACCCCCTTTCCTCATTGAAGAAAAGGCTTGAAGATCTTCTCTAAGTGAAGGAGAAGGAGTTGTTGTTCTTCAAGGTTGAAGAAAGCATGGTGATCAAGATCGCTGAGTGAAGGAGATAGGCAAGGCGGACGTTCAAGAAGGATAGGTAATTCCTTGAAGGTCAAAGACTTGAAGACGGAGTGGGTAAGTCCTTGTTGAAGGCTGAAGACTCTTTTCCTCAAATGGGTAAGTTCCTTCGGTAGGTTGAAGATCCTTGCTTGAAGTATTAAGTCCTTGGATGAATGTGATTTTGTCTTGTAATATTATGAATGAATATAAGAGTAACAAGATTGCAAAGTCCTAGAGATTAACTACCTCTAGGTAGTGGACTGACTCACTTCTAGTTTGAAGTGTGGAACCACTCTAAACCACTTTATCCAAGTGTATGCTATCATTGTCTCTCATCCTTGCTATGCTTGTTAGTTAGGACTTCAAATTGGCTATATGCTTTAGCTTTTACACTTAATATAGTTTGAAGGTCTAATCCGTCTTGTGAGAATTGTGAAACTCTATTCATCCCCCCCCTCTAGAGCCTTTGATCCAACAAGTGGTATCAGAGCAGGTCTTCTCCAAGCTACTTCCACAAGTAGGAGAAGATGGGCGATTCAGCACTTGGATCTCTCAACTTGGAGGGAAGCTTTTCCATGCGACCTTCGGTCTTCGACGACACCAACTTCTTCTATTGGAAGAGAAGGATGTAGTGCTACATCCAAGGAGTAAGCTACGAGATGTGGAAGGTGGTGCACCTAAAGTATGAAGATCCAAAGAGGGAAATCTCTACATGGACGGAAGACCAAATGAAGCAAGCTCAGCTCAATGCCAAAGCCGTGAGCATCATCTATGCAACCCTCACTCCATCTGAGTTCAACCAGATCTCCTCATGGGACACCGCACATGAGATTTGGAATAAGCTATGTGTCACCTATGAGGGAACGGAGAAAGTGAAGGAGGCAAAGATCTACATGCTTGGTGGTCTCCTTGAGAACTTCAAGATGGACAAGAATGAAAGAGTGGCGGACATGTACACAAGGCTTAATGTCATCATCAATGGATTGCCAGCTCTTGGTCATGTGATGGACAAAGGCACAATCAACTCAAAGATCTTGAGATCTCTTCCAAAGAGATGGGAGCCTAAGGTGAAGAAGAAGTGTACAAGCTTAGTGACTTGACAACCGAGGAGCTGGTTGGCAACCTCCAAGCTCATGAGCCAAGGCTTGACAAGCAAGAAGAAGAAGAAAAGAGAGAAGAGAAGGAGTCCAAGAAGATTAAGGACACCGCCTTCAAAGCTCAAATTGAAGAGATGGTTCGGCAACAACAACTTGCACTCCGGTCTCCTACTCCTTCCTCAAGTGAAGATGAAGGCCCAAATGAGCATGAAACTAACTACTCCAAGGGAAAACACTTCAAAGGGAAGTCATCTTCATCTACTCCTAGATGCTATGAATGTGGCCAAAAAGGCCATTACAAGAGTGACTATCCCAAGGCCAAGAAGAGCCACCACAAGAGCAGCCACAAGAAGGACAAAGAGTATAAGAAGGAAGGCAAATACAAGAGAAAGGAGAAGAAAAAAAGAAGCAAGGATGCAGCTCATGCAGCTTGGGAGGAGTCTTCCTCAAGTTCTTCTAGCTCCGAAGATGGAGAATGCCACATTGCTCTCATGGCCTCTACAAGTGAAGATGTATGTGAGGTATGTGACAGGATCAGGTATTGCAGAAGGCTCAGGGTTGCACAACGTGTGCACCCTCATATATATATTACTGAGACAATTACAGAGAGGTCCATATATAAAGGAAAATAACAAAACAAATAACATGCTTAAGTAAAACAGGAAATATCTAATGTAACACTCCCCCTCAAGTTGGAGCATAGATGTCAATCATGCCCAACTTGTCAAGCAGCATGCAGAACTGTTTCTTAGCCAAGAGCTTGGTGAAGATATCAGCCACTTGGTCTTCAGATCGCGTGAAAGGAGTGCAGATCTTGCCAGCAAGAATAGACTCTCTGATAAAGTGGCAATCAACCTCGATATGTTTGGTGCGCTCATGATAGACAAGATTATTTGCAATGAAAATGACAGCTTTATTATCACAATGCATAGGAATGGCCGATGAAGACTCAATCCCAAATTCTTTCAGAAGAGAACGCACCCATAGCAACTCACAAGCAGTATGGGCCATGGCCCTGTACTCAGCCTCAGCACTAGACCTGGCCACCACATTCTGTTTCTTGCTCCTCCAAGTAACAAGATTGCCCCCTACAAAGGTGCAATAGCCAGGAGTAGACTTTCTATCAACTTTGCTGCCTGCATAATCAGAATCAGAATATCCTTCAAGAACACAGTGCCCATTTTTTTTATAATGAAGTCCCTTGCCAGGAGATTGTTTTAAGTATCTCAAGACTTGGCATGCAGCATCCCAGTGACATTGTCTAGGTTTGTCGAGGTATCTGCTAAGAAGACCAACTGCAGTAGCAATGTCAGGACGAGTAACAGTCAAGTAGATCAATTTACCAATCAGCCTCCTGAATTTTTTATGATCAGTAAACATAGCAGAAGAATCATCATCCCAATTGACATTGGGATCAAGAGGAGTATCTGAAGGTCTAGCACCAAGCATACCAGTCTCCTGCAGTATATCAAGAACATACTTTCTTTGCGAAAGAACCAAGGCATTAGAATTTCTAGAGACTTCTATGCCAAGAAAGTACCTGAGTCTACCTAGATCTTTGGTAGCAAAATGCTTGCCCAAGTGATCTTTAGTAGCCTGAATACCAAGAATGTCGCTGCCAGAAATAATAATATCATCAACATATACAATCAGAACAGTAATACCAGCAGAAGACTTTTTTGTGAAAACAGAATGGTCAACTTGTGACCTCAGAAAGCCAAAATCAATCATAATCCTGCTCAGTTTATTAAACCAGGAACGAGGACTCTGCTTGAGCCCATAGATAGACTTCTTTAGCCTGCAAACTTTGTGAGACTCCCCCTGAGCAACAAACCTAGGAGGTTGCTCCATATACACCTCCTCCTGTAAATCACCATATAGAAAGGCATTTTTCACATCAAGCTGCATAAGAGGCCAGTTCAGATTCACAACAACAGATAAAAGAATCCTGACAGAGTTAAGACGAGCAACAGGAGAAAAAGTCTCAAAATAATCAATGCCATAAGTCTGAGTGTATCCCTTCGCAACAAGCCTTGCCTTCAACCTCTCAACTGTACCATCAGGTTGATATTTGACTGCATAAACCCACCTGCAGCCTACAGGCTTACACTGAGGAGGTGGATCCACCAGCTCCCAAGTGTCTCTGTCAGTAAGAGCAAGCATCTCATCATTCATCGCAGATGTCCACGCTGTGCTTTTCAAAGCTTCCTGAACATTCTTTGGAACAGCCACAGCAGATAAGGCATATACAAAATTGCTGGAATGAGTATTTAGATGAGCAGTCGACACACACTGAGCAATGCTATGGGAAGTACAAGAACGAGTACCCTTGCGGAGAGCAATAGGTACGTCAAGATCAGAGTGTACCTCAGGAGCAGCAGAACCTTCTGGAGGAGAAGATTGGTTGTCTTGGGGGGGTACATTTGTGGAAGGTGCTTTATTCCTGCGTTGATAAACAATAAGAGGAGGATCTTGCTTTGCATTAGTCTCAGTGTCAGTGCGATCAGGCATACAGTCAGCAATAACAGGTAAAGGAGGAGCCAGAATATCAGTTGCAAACTATCTCCTGCTGAAGAGTAATACGGTGTGTCCTCAAAAAAGACAACATCATTACTAGTAAACCATTTTCGAGTGTTGGGATTATAACATCTGTAACCCTTTTGAGTCCGAGAATAGCCCAAAAAAATACATTTAGCAGCTCGAGGAGACAGCTTATCAGAAGTAGGTCCAAGCAACCGAACAAAGCAGGTACACCCAAAGATTCTAGGAGGCACAGGAAACATAGAGGTGTCGGGGTGTAAAACTTGGAATGGAATTTTATTCCCAATAACAGACGATGGCATTCTATTAATCAGAAAACATGCAGTCAAGATAGCTTCAGGCCAATAAGATCGGGGCACATGAGAATGCATCATTATTGTTCTGGTAACTTCTAGTAAGTGCCTATTCTTTCGCTCAGCAACACCATTTTATTGTGGGGTATAAGCACACGATGTTTGATGAAGAGTATTGCAAAAGGCTCAGGGTTGTGACAGGATCAGGTATTGCAGAAGGCTCAGGGTTGCACAACGTGTGCACCCTCATATATATATTACTGAGACAATTACAGAGAGGTCCATATATAAAGGAAAATAACAAAACAAATAACATGCTTAAGTAAAACAGGAAATATCTAATGTAACAAGGTAAGTGAGGTAAGTGAAGTTAGTTTGCATGAGTTGTCTAAAGAAACTCTTATTGATATGCTTAATGCTAGCCGGTCATCTATTACTAAATGCAAAGCTAAAAAAAAAGGTTAGGAAAGATTATAGATGATCTTTATGCTAAGATTGAGATTCTAGATCAAAATGAAAAGCTACATCTTGATAGTATTGAATCTTTGCAAGGGCATTATCTTGATCTTGAGCTCCAATACAATGGAGAAGTTGAGAATGGTGTCTACGTTAAGACCATTGCTACTCTTAAGGAAGAGAATAAAAAATGCCAAGATGAAATTGATGTTCTTAAAAATGAAAATGTAGAACTTAACCTCATTGATGAAACTAGGAAACAAGAAACTTATGTTTATCAAAGAAAAATTCAATTTCTTAAACCCGAAAATGTTAAGTTGCTTGCTCAAGTAAATGATCTATCCTCTAGACCTATCTTGCAAAGTAATGAGGTAGCTAGCACTGCTCTAGAACGTGATTCTTTTCATACTAAAGTCCTCTATTTAGAGGCCGACTTGTTGCATGCTAGAGATGATCTTGCTAGCTTATCTTCTACTGTCATTAGTCTTAGTGATGATAATAAAAATTAAGAGTTTCTTTGCAAAAGTTTCTTATGGGAAAGAAATCCCTTAATGATGTCTTAGAACACTCTACCAAATAAGTTGGTACTAGTGGTTTAGGATATGATGGGACTGCTCCTAAGAGTAAGAACAAGAACAAGGGTAAGGGTAAGAAGAAGAGTGTGGAACCTCCTTTCTTCCATGGAGAGGCTTCCGGCTCTAAGAACCCAATGGTATGTTCTCATTGTAAATGTGATGGTCATTATTCAACTTATTGTCCTTACAAGCCAAAGGGGACCAACCCAAAGATGAAATGGGTCCCCAAGTTAACCCCGGATCCCAAAGTTTGAGTTGGGCATCAACATCCTTCTTTCATACAGGTCAAAAGAAAGTGGATTGTTGATAGTGGCTGCTCAAAGCATATGACAAGTGAAATCAGCCATTTCAACAAATTCATAAAGAAGAAAGGAGGATCGGTGACCTTTGGGGACAACAAAAAGGGTAAGGTAATAGGTGAGGGTGATGTAGGCAACGAGCTTTGTATTAAAAATGTTTTGCTTGTTGATGGTCTACATCACAATTTGATAAGTGTAAGCCAACTTTGTGATAATGGTTATCTTGTTCTATTTACTTCTTTAGAATGTTTGCTTCTAGATTCCCTCACTTACAATGTTATATATAAGGGAACTAGAAATGGTAATCTTTATATTATTGTGCTTGATGCTCTAAAGCCCATACTGGATAGATGCTTAGTTGTGGATAAAAATTCTCTCTTTGGCATCGCCGGTTGGGTCATGTGAATATGCATCAAATGAAAAAATTGAGCAAAAAGGAATTGGTCAGGGGACTTCCTAAATTGGATTTTGAAAAGGATGAGGAATGTCAACCTTGCACACAAGGAAAGCAAACCAAGTCCTTCAAATCCAAAGGAGTCCTTAGTACCAAAAGAGCTCTTGAGCTTCTTCATATTGATCTATTCGGACCTATGGGAACTCAAACGCTTCGTGGTTCCAAGTATTGTCTTGTGATTGTCGATGATTTCTCTCGCTATACTTAACATTCTTTCTCATTTCTAAAAGTGATACTCTAGATGTTTTCTCGAGCTTTTGTAAACGAGTTGAAAATGAAGCTTCTTGTCGGATTGTTTCTATCCGTAGTGACCATGAGGGAGAGTTTGAAAATGATCTTTTTGAGCGTTTTTGCAAAAAATCTGGTTACTCGCACAATTTCTCTTCTCCTTGTACACCTCAACAAAATGGGGTAGTAGAGAGAAAGAATAGGTCGCTATAGGAGATGGCTAGGACCATGCTTCTAGAGTATAACACTCCAAAGAAGTTTTGGGCTGAAGCTGTTAGCACCTCATGCTTTATGCAAAACTGAGTTTTTACACATCCATCTTTAAAGAAAACCCCCTATGAGTTATGGCTTGGTAGAAAGTCATCCATCGACTTCTTTCACATTTTCGGATGTCCTTATTTTGTTTTGAACACAAAGGATTCTCTCGACAAGTTTGATCCGAAATCGTACAAGCTTTCTTCCTAGGCTATAGCACTACAAGCAGGGCTTATAGAGTTTTTAATATTGAATTATCTAAAATTGAAGAATCTATTAATGCCAAGTTTATTGAATCTAACCCTGGAATTGGAAAGAATGTTGTTGATAATGATGTTGCAGATGACTTAATTCCAATCTTAAAAGGCATCAACATCGACAACAAAGGTGAGCAGGTGGTTGAAGCAGAAGATGAAGAGAAGAAGGATCCCACTACTCGCTTCGCAAAGAATCATCCCAAAGAGCTAATCATTGGTGATCCATTCGAGAGGGTGAAGACACGAGCTGCCTACAACAAAGAACAAGCAGACAGTGCCTTCATCTCACAGTTGGAGCCAAAGAACATCAAGGAAGCTCTTGGAGATGACGAGTGGATCCTAGCCATGCAAGAAGAACTAGAGCAGTTCGAGAAGAACCAAGTGTGGACTCTAGTGCCAAGACCAAGTGACAGAAAAATCATTGGCACCAAATGGGTCTACCGCAACAAGCTTGACGAAAATGGTAAGGTGGTAAGGAATAAGGCAAGGTTAGTGGCTCAAGGCTACAATCAGCAGAAAGGTATTGATTTTGATGAAACTTATGCTCCTGTTGCTAGACTTGAATCTATTAGAATGCTACTTGCTTTTGCTAGTTATAAGAATTTCTTGCTATATCAAAATGGATGTTAAAAGTGTATTTTTGTTGTTCAACCTCCGGGCTTTGAAAATGACAAGCTACCTAACCATGTTTATTTGCTACAAAAAGCTCTCTATGGACTCAAACAAGCACCTAAAGCTTGGTATGAGAAATTAAAGAACTTTTTATTATACAATGGCTATGTCATGGGCAAAGTTGATTCTACTTTATTTTTAAAATACACCTCTAGCAATTTCCTTATCATTCAAATTTATGTTGATGATATCATATTTGGTGGAACTAATCTTGATCTTTGTAAGGAGTTTAGTTCTCTTATGCAGAGTGAGTTCGAGATGAGCATGATGGGTGAGCTTACTTTCTTCCTCGGATTCCAAATCAAGCAAACCAAAGATGGAATTTTCATCAACCAAGGCAAGTACACCAATGAGCTACTCAAACGCTTTGGAATGGAGAACATGAATTCGATGGACACACCCATGTCCAACACCACCAAACTTGATAGAGACGAAGAAGGTGAGAAGGTAGATGAGAATCTCTATAGAGGTATGATTGGAGTTTACTTTACTTAATTGCCTCTAGACCTGACATAATGTTTAGTGTTGGCTTGTGTGCTCGCTTCCAATCAAGCCCTAGGAAATAACATCTTATTGTTGTTACGAGGATTTTGAGGTACTTAGTCAAAACCCAAAACTTTGGACTATGGTACCCTAAGTCAAGGGTCTTTACCCTTGTAGCATATAGTGATGATGATTACGCGGGTTGTTTGATTGATAGAAAGTGCACAAGTGGCACTTGCTTCCTCCTAGGACCATGCTTGGTGTCTTGGTTTTCCAAGAAACAGAGCACCGTGGCATTATCAACTACCGAGGCTGAGTACATTGCAGCCGGAAGTTGTTGTGCCCAAGTCCTATGGATGTAGAAAATGTTTCAAGACTTTAACAAACATTTTGATGTTTCTCCTATCTACTGTGATAATACTAGTGCAATCAATCTATCTTATAATCCAATATTGCATAGTAGAGCTAAACATATAGAGGTTTGTCATCATTTTCTTCGTGATCACATTGCCAAAAAGGATATTTATATCATGCATGTGGACACGGAAAATCAGTTGGCGGACATTTTCACCAAACCTCTAGCTAGAGAGCAATTTAACTTCATTATATATAAACTGCTCATAATTGCTTTAGATGATATTGACATGTTATCTAGCTAGTTGTTTCTATTCTATATGTCTTGCTCATGCTTATATCACCTTGCTTGCCTAAAATTGCTAAAATTTGCTTCTTGTTATGCTTAGTTTTGCTTGTTTTTGGCCATTTTTCGAATTTCGGGTTTTTATCGCTAAATAGTACCCAATGATGAATGGAATGTGCCTAAATATACTTAATATGCATAATGGACCAGCAAAATAATTTTGATTAGCATGTATGTGGCTAGAAATCGAAAATGTCAGTTTTTGGTCAGGTTGACCATCGATCGAGTTGTTAACTCGACCGATCGAGGGCGAGGGCTTGCTTTTTGCAACCAATCGGCCGAGTTCCCAGTGACAAAACTCGACCGATCGGCGGCAGAGCTGCAACTTATATCTCGATTCGGCCGCCTTTTCTCCCTCTCAACTAGAGAAAAGTCGACCGAATCCTCAAGAGCAGCTCCGCCTCCCTCAACCCTAGCCCCGACCCTCCTCTCCCTAGCCCTAATCCGACCTAGTATGACCTCCCTCGACCTTGTTCCTTGCTCCCCTAGGTTTGCTGACTGTTTTAGTGGTTTTGTTTTCGCGGTTTGCTTGTTTCTCCTCTCCATTCTCGTCTTCATGGTGTCCCAAAGGAGGAAACGTGTTGTTCCCGCTGGTACTCCCTCTTCTTCCTCATCCTCTAGGCTCGTCCCTTTTGATGATAGATTTTTCATCTCCTCCGAGGCTGTGAATCGGTACAAGGACCTCCTCCCTAGGAGCCCCTTTCCTTTCCGACCTCTTTATGAGCCTAATCCGATCAAGCAAGCTGTGCTAGAGAGGGTAGCTACCAACCTATACAATCACCACCTATCCGCTCTCTGTGTCGAACGCCCGTGCTACGACAATGCCCTCACGAGCACGAAAGCGGTTCACGAATTCTATGCTAATCTACAGTGGAATTACGACACTAGAGTTCCCCCTCCAGACACTCAGGTAGTTCTTACCTCGATGATAGCCGGTAAGAAGTTTCAAATCACCAAAGATTCCCTTAATATCTTTTTCAACGGTGATGAGGAGACTGAAACCTGGAGGCGTGACTACCATGAGTACTTCGACCTTTTGGATCCTGAGAATTTCTACAAGAAACTCGACATTGACCTGTCTGAGATTCACATGTACCTAAAGAAACCTCAGTTTCCATATAGGAAGAAGGGAACTCTACCATCCTCTGCCCTAGACCTTAGAAACCGCATCCTAGCCCTAGTGGTGAACTGCAATATCCATCCCAAGAAGAATCAGATGGACATTACAGAAAACATTGCGGTTTTGATGTATTGTATCCTTATGAATGTCGGAGTCAAGTGGTCCCGATATATACTTCACCACATGACTTGCTTTGACTCCGACAAGAACACTCGAGGCACCCATCCTCATCTAACATTGATTTGTGGTCTTTTTCACAAAGCCACTGGCAAGTCTCTCTTTCAGGATTTCCGCTACAAACCTGCAAGAAAGGGAGTCTCCATCAGTGAGACCACACATCTCAAGAGTGTTCCTACCCCAGCCTCTACCACACCTGGAGCCTCCACCTCGACCTCCACCCAAGCACCTCCTCCACCATCCAGCTCTCCGTAGCCTAGCCGCACCTCCTTCAATGTGTCAAATAAAACCCTTATGGGCTATATGATGCATCAGCAGGCGTATAACCTACAGGTCCAAGAACATCTACAACAAGACCTTTGCCAGATAATGTCAACCATGAACCTATCTTGCAACCATCGCTACCCCACCTACCAGCCCTATCCCGGTGGTGACTATGCTTCCTACGCATACAATCACTTCTACCCAGCTCCACCCCCTGCTGCTTCCGCTGATCCCTCTGCTGGCGGACCTGAGTACCCGGTGCTACCCCTTCCCGCTGGTCGCTTGGCTGAGCTTCTCGCCAGAATCGACTCTTCTGCTCCTTCCTTCCTAAAGGCCAATGAGTTACACTCACTTGGTATGTCTTGGGCCGAGCGGAACGCCAGATGGCCGGGTCGTGGCTATGGTTCCCCTGACGTGGAGATGCCCGACCAGGTTGCTGATGAGGATGTTGATGAGGAGGCCACTGAGGATGATGGCGATGGTGGCTCTGATGGTTCTGATGATGGTTTCACTGGAGCATCTGGAGATGAGGCTACTCATGTTGCTCCTTCAGACGGCGATGAGGACTACCAGCCCAAGGCAGATGATGACGACCAGATAGATATAGATGATATAGATGTCTGATGTCTAGGTTTTTAGTCATGTATGTTGATCATATTATCTTGCTGGACTATTTTGTACTTATGACATTAGGCACATCATCTGAGATGTACTATTTTTTGTTTTCTACTTTGTATGCTGTTTTTAGTTTGCATCTGCAAGAACATCTTCGTTGTTGTAATTTTAATCTTTATGTACTGTGACTCGTTGATCTATCATATCTTATGAGTTGGAGTATGCTTCTACCATATTTTGATTTTGACTGTTGTTTGGTGTTTCTCTCTGTGTTTGTCTGTTTTGAGCTTGCTGATCTTTGTTTTGTGGTTTGTATTGCTTATGGAGAAGACCTATGCTTTTGGAGCTCTTCTACCCCCCCCACCTTTTTGAGATGACAAAGGGGGAGAAATAGCTCAAACATATTGTTTTATTGCTTATATGCTTCTTTTCTTGTCTACTAAACTGAAATTTAACATGACTTGTTTAAGAATCATATAGACTATATATGTCCAATGGGTGCTTGTTGTTTAACTAACCATGCAGGCATAGGTAAGCATGAATTGAGGGGGAGCAATTCAGATTGTTCAAACATGCATCCCCTTGCAATTCTCAAGGCAAAGGTATAAATTTCATATTATTTTCAATATGTTGAGGAATGGTTTGTCATTGTCAAAAAGGGGGAGAATGTTGACCTAAGTGTCGCACATTGTCCATATTTTGATAATGACTCAACCATTCCATTCATATGTGTCCAATGTATCTATTTAAGATTGATTTCAGGCATTAGGTACAAGCAATGTTTTAGAAAGCGGGAAGCGGGAGGCGTGCGGACACCACCTTGTGGCCGCTTGCGGTCGCTTTTTGAAAAAGCGGATTCTTAAGTTTCTATATGATTGTATACAAAAATACACACATTTGTATGTATGTGTGTGTGTGTGTGTGTGTGTGTGTGTATATATATATATATAATGTTTTTTAAGAAACTTGTATACATAACCAAACCCTTGTGGCAGTGTAAAATTCATCCTACACAACAATATTGCTACTTAATAGTTGATTATGTATAGATGAAGCATTAAGATACATTTCTTATATATAACAGTATACTAGTATCATACTATCATGTAATAATGTGATCTACTTAATAGTTAGTACAATTTATAGATAAATTTATCACATATAGTCGTATACTAGTATCAGGCCATGATACACTGCACTTAGTAGTTAGTAGTTAGTGTAATATAATAGTATTATACTTCACAGAAATATGCATTGATTTTGTATTACATTTACACACTGGTTGTTTCTTAGATTAATGTTCTATAGTTAGTAATTAGTACTATACAACAGTACAATATTACTGAGTTGTGACAATTACATAGTTTTATGTTACATATACATGGTAAGTTTTATGTTAGTATTACTTGCTATAACAGACTTAATAGGTACATAGTCGTCACTACTGTATATAGCAGCAGAATCAGTGTAGTATTACACACTGATTAACTACTGTACAGTATTTAGATACATAGTTACTGAATACAATAATATAATATTAACATGTTAAATAATGTTATACAATATCAATAGTGTAATGTTACATAATGAAAATATCATTACATTTCACTTTTGGGCCTAGGAAGTGGGTCTAGGTCCTGCTTTTCACTTAAGCGGACTCAGGCGGGCGCTCAGAAACAGTGTACAGGCGGACGCTTGAGCGGGCTGAGCGGGCATGAAGCGGTCGCTTAATGCAAAACTGCCTGACCAGCCGCCTAAGGCCTATTTGGAGTGGCCAAGGGTCTCATCCACCTGAGCGGCAGCCTGGGCCGCTTTTTAAAATATTAGGTACAAGAAAAGAATCGAATTCTACATGTATCAAACTCATCAAGTTCAAGCAAAAAGACATGCAAGTGACCAATTTGGGAAATAGCCCCAAATGACTTAGAACATTTTTTGTAATCACTTGTATACATGTTATGTATTGTAACTAAGATGAGAAAAATGTTTGGGACACAAAAATCCACGGTTTGATCATCCAAATCGAATTCCTTAAAATTTGTCACAGGCACTCTGTCGGTCGAGTTACCAACTCGACCGATCTGTGTGGATTTTAGAATCTGGATGATTCGGTCGAGTTTACACCTCACAGAAGTCGACCGATCGACCGTTCGGCCCAAAACTGATTTTCGTCAATCAGTCGAGTTTCCTTAGATAAACTCGACCGACAGTTCAAAAATCAGCTTTGTCGGATAGTGGATCGGTCGAGTTACCTTTATGAAAACTCGACCGATTGGACTGTGCTGGAAACTCAGAAAAAGCAATTCCAACCGTTGGAGATGTGTTGGGACCCAAAATAGATCCGTTGCAAGTTGTAAAACGGCTATTTTTCGTCCCCAAGTGTTCCCACTATCAAAGGGGCATCCCCAACTATAAATAGGACCCCTTGGGCTTCATCCCAAGTTTGCTCTTCCATTGCATAGCTTGGTCCTAGCCTAGTTGAGAGTGATGCACCCCTTTGAGCCCCTTTCTCTCTCTACTTTCAATTCAAATTCGTGAATGTGAGTGAGTTAGGATCCATTGTAAGAGAGATATTCCTTGTATCCATGTAAAGTTCTCCACCTCCATCTTCCTACCCCCTTTCCTCGCTGAAGAAAAGGATTGAAGATCTTCTCCAAGTGAAGGAGAAGGAGTTGCTATTCTTCAAGGTTGAAGAAAGCATGGTAATCAAGATCTCTGAGTGAAGGAGATAGGCAAGGCGGACGTTCAAGAAGGATAGGCAATTCCTTGACCAAAGACTTGAAGATGGAGTGGGTAAGTCCTTGTTGAAGGCTGAAGACTCCTTTGCTCAAGTGGGTAAGTTCCTTCGGTAGGTTGAAGATCCTTGCTTGAAGTATTAAGTCCTTGGATGAATGTGGTTTTGTCTTGTAATCTTATGAATAAATATAAGAGTACCAAGATTGCAAAGTCCAAGAGACTAACCACCTCTAGGTAGTGGACTGACTCACTTCTAGTTTGAAGTGTGGAACCACTTTAAACCACTTTGTCCAAGTGTATGCTATAATTGTCTCTCATCCTTGCTATGCTTGTTAGTTAGGACTTCAAATTGGCTATATGCTTTAGCTTTTGCACTTATATTAATTTGAAGGTCTAATCCGTCTTGTGAGAATTGTGAAGCTCTATTCACCCCTCCCCCTCTAGAGCCCTTGATCCAACACATAACCCGCTACTTTTTGTTACCTACCCAACTGCGGCTACCCACCGCTAGTAACCGCAGCCCAATTTTTTTATGTTCCCCTCAATATTTTTGTTGCCCCTCATATACACTCTACATTTTGCCTAATCGGATCCAAACAAATCACCTTTTTGGGTCGACAAAAGATCCATTTATTTTTCTATTCGGATCTGCCTATTCGGGTCGTTTTCTACCTTGACTCGTGTTATCGGTTACCTCCTCCACATATTTGCCTACACAAACCTTGCCTCTACCATTATTTTGACTCTCTACTCCAACCACTCTTTGACTCCTTCCGTGCTTGGCGTGAGGGAAAGAATAGAGGATGAAGAGTAGAGGGAAGAGATGAGATGGAGAGAAGAAGAAGAATTTTATGTAGTTGTTCTATTGGACTTCATGCCACATTTAGCGTTGATATATGGTTTCTTATGTTGCTATGTGATGCACGATGCTGCTATTATTGCTTATTCATCATCTACCTCGACTACTGTTATGAAGTTACATATTCAAACATCGTTCTTACTACTTGTGCTATGATTAGCACATTTTGTTTGCTGCTTTGTGCTTTTGCACTTTTTGTTGTCTATGCTTTATTTGTACGTTGACTTTCTTCTGTGGACCAGCACTCTCTAGACTTTGTGGACCAGCACTATCTGGACTTTGACGTCTGCTACCGTGATGGATACTTTATGAAGAGGGAAGATGATGAAGACAGTTGTTGCTGACTTTACATGAAGCTTCGTCTACTGGAGTTATTTATTTGCTTGCTACTCTGCCTACTGGTCTTCTATCTACCTATGTCGTAGACTTTTGCTGCTGTGCGCCAGCACTCTCTGGCATGTTTGTGCCTTGTTTGCACATCGACTCTCTACTTCTGTGTGTCAACATTCTCTGGCTCGTTTGTGCCCTGTTTCGCACGTCGTTCGTACTTTATTTGTACGTTGACTACTACCGCTACTTTGATCCAACACTCTCTGGCTACTACGACGACGACTTTGATGAAGACCTTGGTGCCTATCAACTATTTTATCTTTTGCTCCAGATGATTGTGTTGTTGCTTATTTCTGCTCCAGATGATCGAGAAGCTTCTGCGACCTGCTTGCTTGGAGTATCTACTTGAGGGGGAGTGTATGAGTGTCTGAGTGTTTGAGTGCTTTAATTCTAAAATTGAGGGGGGGGGGAATTTCTTGTATGGCCTTGGTTTATCCTTTTGTTTTGTTTCTTTGTTTTCTAGTCTGACTCTCTGTTTACAAGCTGATTTGGGATTCTCCCAACTTCAGCTTGAGGGGGAGTGTTAAAGAGTCTGTTTACTACTGTTATTAGTGTCTTTGTTATATGGGCCCAAGTGTCTTGGCCCATTAGTGTTAATCTTATGTCTGTACGCTTCCCTGTCCTCCTATGTATAGGAGCATGGTTTCTCTTATCTAATACAACAAGTAGTCGTTTTTTATTCTCTAAGAGTTATTTTCTAGTGAATGAAGTTAATATAAACAACTTGAGACCAAAGAAGGTATAAAGCTGCAACAACTCTCTTAGCTCCAAGTTATTAGAACTGAGTTGCAGTGGCCATGAAAGTTTATGCACCTTGCCTTCAATGGGATTTATGCATGGTGGACTAGAATCAGTCAAATAAGAGATCGCGGCCCTCTTCAAGGGAGTTGAAGTCTTCTACGAGCTATTGGCAATATCTCTAAATCCAAAGATAGATTTATATATATATATATATATATATATATATATATATATATAGAGAGAGAGAGAGAGAGAGTAGCGATCCAGTGAGAAACATATCTTGCTGAGAGCATGAGCGGCATTTGAATAACTCTCCACATAGATCAATTTTCATAATCCAACCATATAGATTACAAGTATACCTTAATATTTACCTTCCCACAAAATTTCATCACCATCCTATTTGTAGATCATTCACAGCAACAGAATATTGTTCGACACTTTACATTGAATTTCAGGCTGACCATTGGATGTAAAAAGTGTATATCGTACATATGGACATGTAAACAGTGTCTGATTGCAATGACTTTTTGTGAGAAGGTAAAGAAATGATGTGTTTTCCATCTATACGGTTGTATTCAAATGCCTCTCATGCTCTCACGGTAGGATGTTTCTCACTGGATCGCTACCATATATATATATATATATATACACACATATATATATATATGTATATATACATATATATATATGTATATAAATATATATATATATATGGGATTAAGAGAGACATTCTCTCCCCCTCTCCCATGCCCGTGACGGAGGCTGAACGTCCGAGAGGGTGGTAAACCAAGGTGGCAACTGGGATTTGAACCCGAGTCCCTTCGTTAGGGGACATCGTGCTTGACTACTTGAGCCACTCCTTGCCGGAAATATATACATATATATATATATATGTGTGTGTGTGTGTGTGTGTGTGTGTGTGTGTGTGTGAGTGTGTATGCGCATGTGCGTGTGTGTGTGTGTGTCTGTGTCATATGTAGCTTTTGCTTCTTTCATATTTTCTTATCTCCATATTTGTAACGTGGGCCTTCACCCACAAGGATTAGGTCTTTTGCTTGTTTCTCCCTTCCCCTATATATAGGAGTAGGTATGTTCTTTTATCGATAAAGAAAATTGACGGTTCCTTTTTCTACATGTAATCAAAGCCTGACCTGACACGTCTAATCATAAACTGCAGCCACCCTCACTGTCACCACTTCCACCAACATCACCGTCTCCTCTTCCAGCCGCGCCGCCAACTCTCCTCCCTCTCTTCTAATCCCTCCTCTTCTCCAAACAAAGGCCCTAGTGGAGTAGCCTATGGTTTTCCAATTGTCTAATGCCCTAAAGACTGCTATTTAAAAGCCATACAGACTTTGTATGTGATTCTTTATGGCCACCCACTATAGGGCCCTATCTACCGCTTATGATTGGATCTTCCCAACATATCTTTTGCCCTGTTGGAAGTCCTTCATGATTTCCACCTTCTTGTTACTAGAAATTGGGTCCACATCGACCTTGTAGTTGCCTTTTCGACGAGTAAGACGATGTGTGGTCTCTAGACACAACATGTCTCCTTGTTGCACGATGTCTCCTTCCCAGACACAGTGTCGCATTGCTGCTCATTTGGGAATTGGGATCGCTTATTGGTTATTGCTTTCTCACATGACGTGTCTTAATCAAGACACAGTCAACATGTACCACCTTTGTTTCACATCTTGCTTCGAGAACGGCATGACGCACTACTGCTGCTTTGTTCGGGACCGCTTTTCAATTATTGCTTCACACAAAGTGTCTCAATCAAGACATCATGTCCCACCTATATTGCACCACCTACTTCGGGAATAGTGTGTCGCTTCTTCGACACGGCTTCCGGAAATGTGTCTCTTCTTAGACACAGTGTGCCTTATCTCCGTTTCTACTCTTGTGTTTAGACACAGGGTATATCCCTTTCAACACGGCATATCCCGTTCCGGCTACTCCCACTTATCTCTGGCACGACGTGTCAGGTTTTGACACACGTCGTGTTACTAATTAGCAATGGTGTTTTCTTTTTGATACAACGTGCATCCATTCTGTTGAAGTCATTCTTCATCTTGGATCGCCACCTTTGTTATGGCCTTATCTCCTTCTGCAAAAGCTTCTATACACACAGCAAGTGTGTAACGATTCTGAAGTTCAAATCTATGCACATTCCTCTAGAAAACTTGATCATCTGACTGCGTCTCCGCCTTCAGAATCTGATGACACCTTTGATAAGAAAATGGGTGAGTACAAGAAGTGGGCCAAACAAGATTCTTTAGTGTTGTCCCAGCTCCTAGGAAGCATGGACGCTTCTTTAAGACTATCGTGTCCATGACCAACATGTGTCCAACGTGACACGCTGTGGACACGCGGTAGACACCTCCCACATGTGTCCAAATTGAACTTTTTTATTAGGAGTTGGACACATCGCGGACACAGCTTGGTCACAACCAATAAACAGCCCAAGACTAATTACGAAGGCAAAACAACCTATTTCTCACCAATAGAAGTGTTGCATTCTCCTCTCCACCAAGAGACAAAGCCACAACAAGAGGTAACTCCTACTCCCCCCTCCCCTTCGTCTTCTCCCCCTTTGCCTGCCTACTTCTTCCCTTCCTCTTATTTTTCCTCCTCTGGCTTGTGAATCCTCCCCAGCCTCTTCTTCTTGTCCTTTTTAATGTGTATTATATATTTACGACAATGTTCAAAATGTCGTCGAAATGAGCGAAATTTCGCCAATTAATTCGATGTCGGTGGCTATCAGACATAGATAAAGCCTTACATGTCTGTCCGTACGTTATTTCGCCGAAAAACAAATTTTGGTGGTTTTTTCAAATTTCGACAAAACATGATTTCGGTGCGAAATGGCCCCTTTCAGGCCTTGTGTCGCCGACACAGGTCGGCACGGATCACTGTTTCGTGCACTTGCTTCCTTGGGCGATTTTCAAGGTTCCAAAGGCGATTTTTGAGGGATTCAAGGTACGTTTTCTCTAATCCTCCTCTTATTCTACCCCCCATCCAATGTTCTACCTATTCTCCCTCTCTAATTCTCCTACCATATTTCTCTCTATTCTCTTCGATCTAAAGTAGTAGATTTACCAAAAATGGTGGATCTACCTATTAAAATATTAAATGGTATAGATTTAAGCATGAATTCTACTAAATATCACTAGATCCATAGCCTAAACTTGCATTGTCGCTTAAATCTAATCTTTTTTACTTTATTGTTTTTTAGGTGGAATTACCTGGACTGATTCCTATATTACAATATGTACTAATATTTTCTTAGATTGAGGTCAAAAATGAATTTTGAAGGTAAAAAATAATGGACTTATTATTATTTTCGAAAAATTAGACTTGATAATTATTGTTTTTTCTATTTTGGTTAAATAAAATGATTTCCAAATATAGAAATTGCATACCTTATACTCTAATAACCTAATATTTGTATGATAAAATACATAAAATATCTTAAATATATTTAGAATATTGTCCAAGTCTTTTATATGATTAAATAATATTTTCAGTAATTAAAAAAAATTTATATTTATTCATTAATTAAAAAAATAATTCAAGAAAGCGTCTTATAATGGTTATACCCTATTTATATTAGTATAGTAAGTTATTTAAGTATCTCAAACATATTTAGAATTGAGTTTAATCTATTTAATATCATTAAAAAATATTTTTAGGAACTTAAAAAATGAAAAATAAAATATATTTAAAAACAAATAATTTAAGAGAAAGTGAAGCGATGGTTTTCTAGTTCTATTCTACTTGTATATGTTGGTCAATATGTTACATACTTCATGATTTAAATGTAATGACATGAGTGTTTTACTTTAATCTTTATATTTTGCGAGAGATTGCTAGTTCTTCTAGCAATGGTTCCTCTAATGTTGACAGAGATGTGGGTGCCGGGAGGGATAAGGAGAAGAATCAGGCTGGTAAACAGGGTCCAACTCCTGATTTTACAGGGGGACATTGCCAACCTATAGGTGACAATAAACAACAAGCGGTTTGCAACTATGATGACAAAAGAATTAGAGCTGAAGGAATAACTAGGTTTAAGAAACACATTACTGGTGGGGATAAGAATGTGGCCAAGTGCAAGAAATGTCCTCAAGGAGTGAAGGATGATTTTAATGGAATGATATATGCTAAGAAAGAAACATGTAATCAACAAAACCAATTAGACCAGTTGTATGTTGATACCTTGTTTGGTTATAGGGAAGCACATGGTTCATCTGCTGAGGACTCTGATGTGGAATATCCCCCAGATCATAAAATCCCCCAAGCCCGATGCATGATTAGGAGGGTCCTAAGAGATTCTAAGAGGTCTGCTGGGAAAAACATCAACATGATGAGTATAGAAGGGAATTGGACAGTCTGCTTATGAATTTGGTGGTGGTAGTGATACTCGAGGTTCAGGGAGAATTGTAGTTGATTTGACTGAGGATGATATGCTATTTGGTCAAGTGAAAAGAACAGAGGGAGGAATTCCTTCATTGTTTAGATCTGCTAGTACTGTAAGAGGAAGGTTGCGCTTAGATGCTGAAGAGGCTGGTGTTAGTAAATCTCAAGGAGCTCAACAAAAGTTGAAGGATATGTTCTCTGGAGCAAAGAACAAAGTTGGAAAAGCTGTGGGGAATTTTTTCTCTGCACATGGGATCCCAGCACATGTGGCTTCTGAGCCATACTTGCATCACCTCTTGAGGATTGCAGGGGCAGCTGGCCCGGGTGTCAAAGCCCCAACTGCATATAAGTTGATGAATGGTTACTATAGAAATACTGTGTTATTTTCTGCTTCTATTGTGCTATTCTACTGTGTTATTTTCCTTTGTATTAGTCCCATATTGCCTGCTTGTATGTATGTCTTATTCTCCGTTGCTATATAAGAGAGTACCCTGTAAACCTTTTTCACTCACTGAATAAACAACACCTTTCCACTTAAATGGTATCAAGAGCAAGTTATTTTTCCCACCCATCAGCCCTCCCATGACGTAAGCCCCCCCCCCCCCCCGCTGCCCCCCCCCACCCTCCACCGCAGCCCGCCTCCACCCCAGGCGCCCTCCCCTTCCCCTTCTCTCTAGCCGTAGCCACCTCCTCTCCTCCACAACCTACCACCTCCAAGCCCTCTCTCTTCTTCGGGGTCCTTCGCCTCCGGCCGGCGGCCACTGGATTTTACCACCCCTTTCATTCTACGTTCGGGTGCTCGTCAGATCTACATTCGGACACCCACTGGCTGGTTGAGTTGAGAGTCTCTCCGGACCTTCGTTCTTTCTGCCTGCGCCTCATGGTGGAACGTTGAGCTTCCCTCATGACGGCGTAGGTTTCTCTATGCATATTCTGCCCGGTACGGGTCTTCAGATCTGACACGTCAGATCTCTGCTGCTGCTATCTACCCTTTGTGGGTTTCTGCTCTACTCTGCTTCTGCGCCGACCCGCCTCTACCATGGTGTTCCCTGAGCCCCCCCGGTCTCTGTGCGTTACCACAGTGAAACTTGACGGTGGCTCCAACTACCATCTCTGGTCAGCGTCTTTTGTGCTATATGTCAAAGCACAAGGCCGATATCATCACCTTACGGCTGAACCTCCTGCTGCTCCTACGGCGGATTCAGATGACAAAGTCAGACAGACTTACGCACAATGGTCCAAGGATGATTCTGGCGTCATGTCTTGGATCCTCAACAGTACTGAACCTCGTATCAGCCAATCTCTTCTCTGCCTTCATGATGCGAAGGCTATGTGGGATCAATTATCCCATGTTTATTCCCATCAAGAGAATCCAAAGCGCGTTTTTGAAATATTCAAGACCTTGGTGAAAAAGGAGTTCTCGGCAGACATGTCTATTGATGACTTCTACAACCAATGCTCGGCACTGTGGAATGAGTTTGAACTCTATCACCCTTTGACGGCTGACATCAAAGTTGCTCAGAAACAACGCAATGAACTGCAACTGCTGTAATTCCTGGCTGCCCTTCCTGCCTCCTTCTCTGGTGTGGTTGACCAGATCCTCTCCAGCGACCCACTACCGACTCTTCGGGATGTTCTTAAGAGAGTCCAGCGTCTGCCATCCATGACTCCCACTCCTGTTGTTGAGCATCCTGCGCTCATAGCTCGCTCTGCTGATTCTGGCCGTGGTGGTCGTCCTCCTCCGTCCGGAGGCCGCGGCTCTTCTGGACGTAGTGCTCCTTCCGGCCCTCTTTACTGCAACTGGTGTGGCCGGGACAATCATACTGAAGATCGTTGTTGGATTAAACACGGCAAGCCGGCTTGGGCTAACCAGGCTGCCACAAACGTTGCTGTTGACTCTGCTGCTGACCCACCTACTGCTCCAGCAAATGCCGACTGGTTACGCTCGGAGTTTGAAAAGATGTTCCAAGAACGTCTTACGCAGATGCCATCCTCATCTACTTCTGGACCTTCTGCAATGCTAGCTTCTCCATCATCTGGTAACAAACAGTGTTGCATTGATTCAGGTGCCTCCACTCATATGGTTGGTGACCTTCACTTATTTTCCAGTCTCAATAAATTTGTTCCTATAACTTCTGTTACTGTTGCGAATGGTTCCAAAACTGCTGTCCATGGCACTGGCACGGTCCCGCTATCACCACAAATGCACCTGAAGTCTGTTTTATATATTCCAAAATTTCCTGTTAATTTATTGTCCGTCAGTAAGATGATTAAACAACTCAAGTGCTCTATTAAATTTGATCCTTCTGGCTGTGTTTTGAAGGATCTCCGCACGAAGACGAGGATTGGTTCGGGCTGTGAAGGACCAGACGGGCTATATTACTTGGATGGACCCCCCTTCTGCCGCAGCTCTGCTTTCTACTTCAGTGATAGGATTACAGTGGCACTTTCGCCTGGGCCATCCATCGGCTGCCAAACTGAAACATTTATTTCCTGCTTTATCCGAAAAAACTTTTTCTTGTGAAACTTGTGTTTTGGGCAAACAAACTCGATATGTTTTTCCTGCTAAGCACATTATTGCATCTAAAGAAATCTTTGATTTGGTTCATGCTGATATTTGGGGACCATGCTCTGTTTCAAGTTTGTCTGGTGTGAAATATTTTATGACCTTTATTGATGATTATTCTCGCACCACATGGTTATTTTTGCTTAAAGGTCGGGATACAGTGTTAGATACTATTCACACCTTCTTTGCTGAAATTCAAACACAGTTTAATCGCCCCATTAAAATTTTTCGGACTGACAATGCTCTGGAATTCATGCAACACTCTGTTACATCCTTTTGTGCTGACCGAGGGACCATACATCAGACTTCTTGCCCTTACACTCCTCAACAAAATGGCGTTGCTGAACGGAAAAACCGCCATCTTCTAGAAGTTGCTCGCACCCTTCTCCTACACTATAAAGTACCCCAACATTTCTGGCCTGAGGCTGTATCTACAGCATGCTATCTTATCAATCGCATGCCTTCTTCTGTTCTGCAGAATCAGGTCCCATACACTATTTTGTTTCCTGATAAACCCTTATTCTCTCTGCCTCCTCGCATTTTTGGGAGTACCTGGCCTTACTAAACTTGATGCTCGCTCAGTCAAATGTGTTTTTCTGGAATACTCCCGTACTCAGAAAGGGTACCGCTGCTTTGATCCTATAAAGAAACAGTGGTTGGTTAGTGCGGATGTGACATTTTTTGAGCATATGCCTTACTTTTCTACCTCTGGTGAAAAATTATCGGATGACATTTTGGCTCCCACACCATTACCTTTAGTTGTTAATGAACCTCCTGTTGATGATGTGCCTCAAGAGCGCCCTTTGCAAGTCTATCGACGCAGGTCAAAGACCGCTACTTCTTCTGAAGCCCCGGCCGAACCAACTCCTGCGTCTGCGGATGATCCACCTTCAACTGAGGTATTTTCTGACATGGATATTCCTATCAGTCTACGGAAAGGCATTCGCTCCTGTACTCAGCATCCTATCAGTAATTTCTGTTCATCTGACAATCTGTGTAGTAGCTTTGCGTGTTTTACTGCTGCTTTGTCTGCTGTGACAATTCCTAAATCAGCTACAGAGGCGCTCTCTCATCCTGCATGGAAACATGCTATGGAGCAAGAAATGCAGGCACTTTGTGATCAACGGACTTGGGATCTAGTTGATCGTCCGTCCTCATGCCAAACTGTTGGATGCCGCTGGATTTTTACTATTAAATATCAACCGGACGGTACCATTGAACGCCTGAAGGCCAGATTAGTTGCAAAAGGATATACTCAAACATATGGGGTTGATTATTTTGAAACTTTTTCTCCAGTGGCCCGCCTTAATTCTGTTCGAATCCTGATATCTGTTGCTGTAAATAAAGACTGGCCTTTGTATCAACTTGATGTCAAAAATGCTTCTCTATGGAGATCTGCAGGAGGAAGTCTACATGGAGCAACCTCCGGGTTTTGTTGCTCAGGGGGAGTCTGCTTCTAAAATATGCAAACTCAGAAAGGCAATCTATGGTCTGAAACAAAGTCCACGGGCATGGTTTGATAAGCTTAGTCAGATCTTGATTACCTTTGGCTTTCGACGTTCTCAATTTGATCATTCTGTGTTTATTCGTAAAACTGCAGCAGGACTTGTCATTCTTATTGTATTGTTGATGATATTGTCTTATCTGGCAGTGACAGTGCAGGGATACAGGCAACCAAACAATATTTAGCACAACACTTCATCACCAAGGACCTAGGAAAACTACGATATTTTCTAGGTATTGAGGTTGCTTGTCACAAAGAAAATATGTTCTCGATCTCTTGCAAGAAACTGGTATGTTGGGTTGCAAGCCAGCCAACACTCCTCTGGATCCCAATATGAATTGGGATGATGATACTTCCCCACCTTATGTTGATCACCATCAGTTTAGAAGACTGGTTGGCAAGCTTATATATCTGACTGTCACTAGGGCTGACTTGGCAGCTGTTGTAGGATTCATAAGCCGGTATCTTGATAAACCCCGGCAATGCCACTGGGATGCTATCTATCATATCTTACGCTATCTGAAAAGTTCTCCAGGGAAAGGTCTTCTGTACAAAAAACATGGCCACTGCAATTTATCTGGTTTTTCGGATTCTGACTATGCAGGCAGTCGATCTGACAGAAAATCTACATCTGGATATTGTACGTTTGTGGGAGGAAATCTAGTTACTTGGCGAAGCAAAAAGCAGATAGTTGTTGCTCGGTCAAGTGCAGAGGCAGAATATAGAGCTATGGCTCATACTGCATGTGAGCTCCTGTGGGTCCGTAGCCTTCTGAATGAATTTGATATCACTTCTTCTAGCCCTATTCCTATGTTCTGCGACAATAAGGCGTCTATCTTCATTGCGAGTAACCCCACCTTCCATGAAAGAACCAAGCATATCGAGGTTGACTGCCATTTTGTTCGGGAGAAAGTCCTATCTGGCCACATCTGCACTCCTTATCTCAGTACTGAGAAGCAGCTTGCTGACATCTTCACTAAAATTCTGCCTAAAACTCGCTTCCAGACTTTGATTGACAAGCTGGGCTTATTCGACATCCACGCTCCAGCTTGAGGGGGAGTATAGAAATATTGTGTTATTTTCTGCTTCTACTGTGTTATTTTCCTTTGTATTAGTCCCATATTGCCTGCTTGTATGTATGTCTTACTCTCCGTTGCTATATAAGAGAGTACCCTGTAAACCTTTTTCACTTACTGAATAAACAACACCTTTCCACTTTATAGTTACCTTCCTCAACAGAAAGAAGAGATCCAGAAGTGGATTGATGAAAAAAAGAGGTATGATATTAAATTATTAATACATTATATATGTCATTACTTATTACTCAACTCATTATGCATATTGTGATATTTATTGTATTGCAAATTATAGGTGGTCTTAATATGGAGTTACGATGATGTGTGATGGGTGGACAACGGGTAACAGAAAGCAAATAATCAGTTTTTTAGCATACTGCAATGGTTCTACAATCTTCCTTGGATCCTCTAGAATACTAAAAGGCTTCTTATTAGATGAGTAAAACAATTGCAGATGCCTCTCTTTTATAGTGCAAGAGAGTAAGCATAAAGCAGAGACGAGCAATATGGGATAAGAGAAAGAGGCTAATAGACAAGACAAGTCTAAAGCCCATAACACAATAATAAAAATAAACCCAGTAAAATATTTATATACTAATAGATCCATTGATGCATCTGACCAAGTTCGGTATTATAAGTACATCAAGAAGCAAATGAAGACATATCTGAAAAATTTGGGGGTGGAAAATGTTGTACAAATTGTGACTGGTAATGGGCCAAATTTCAAGAAAGCGGGGAAGAAGCTAATGAAGCAATATCCAATTTATTGGGCACCTTGTACAACCCATTGCATCGACCTAATATTGAAACATATAGGTAATTGAAATTCTATGACTTTTACCTTCGAGATATATCATATAACTTAAAGACTTAACCATCATTTGAATATTTGCATTATTCTAGGGAGGTTGAGGCATGTGAAAGAAGTGGTTACTGAAGCTAGAACCATTACGGGTTTTATCTACAACCACTCATTCTTATTGGCAGCAATGAGGAAGGAATATTGTGGTGGTGATTTGATTAGGCATGGAGTCACAAGATTTGATTCTCATTTTTTAGCATTTCATAGCCTTAAGGCCAAGAGAGATGGATTGAAGAAGTTATTTGCTGGTGTTGAGTGGAGTTCAATGAAGGAAAGTAGAACAACTATGGGGGAAAAGATAGAAGAACTTGTAAATAATAGGAGTTTTTGGGATAAGATCACAAATTTCTTGAAAATAATGAAGCCAACTGTCAAAGCGCTCCGGTTAGTAGATGGAGCTAAGTCACCCACCATTCCATGGTTGTATGAGGCCATGACAAAAAATTAAAGGAGAGAATAAATTAATTGCTCCCAGATCTCCTACACAATATATGTATGATACATTAAAGAAAGATGGGACAACATGTTAATGCCTCCTTTGCACAAAGCTAGTGAGTTGTGACTTATAACTTCATCATCATCATCATCATCATCATCTAAGCCTCAGTCCCAACTATGCTGGGGTCGGCTACATGGATCCTTCATTTCCATTCAACTCTATCATGGGCCATATTTTGGTGAGTTGTGACTTATAACTTGTTATTCATTAATCATTATATTTGAATATATTTAATGATTTATATTGTTCTCTCTCTAAATACATGTTATTGCATCTTGCATCCTTTGTAGCACATTATTTGAATCCATGTGTGAAGCAACCTGTATCTAAGTCGATACCATCGACATCCTGTCGATGGTATCGAGATCTGTCCAGGTTCATGATGGAGCAAGCCGCATCTTGGTCGATACTATCGACACACATGTCGATAGTATCGAGATTGGTTCAGGCGCAAGAGAATACTCCGTCGATACCATCGACACAAGTCGATGGTATCGACACCGGCACAGCGGCGGAACAGTAAACCGGCGGCTGACCTATTTTTGTTATAAAATGTTATTTTTATTTGTTTTCTCTTCTTGTATCTCATGTACTCTACCCTAATGTATAAATACAAGTGTGTAGGCACTAACCCTACTCACGTTTGCTGCACATAGCAGCCGACATGTAATCGGTGTTCTTCATCTTCTTCCTCCGTCATTCTCAACATGGTATCAGAGCTGTAACTTCGACCGGTCCATCGCCTCTTCTCCAAGCGCCGCCTACCCTTCTTCTTCTCCACAGGGCGCCGCCACACCTTCTCTCCACAAGGCGACACCGCAGCAACTTCTTCTCCACTAGCCGCAGCCGCAGCAACCGGTAGAGCTGTTGTTCTCCGGTTTGAAGATCTCCGGTTGATCAAACGGCCACCTAAAGCCCAAACCGGAGGTCTCGTCTCTTCCAAAGTGTCTTCCTAATCACATCTCCTTCATGTGTGATTAGGAACCTCTCTCTTGAAGGCTGTTGATGCGTCAGTAACGCATCCTCTATCTTGTTCAGTTGTGACGTGTATCTCTCCGTCACGGGACGCGTATCTATCCGTCCACTCAATTTTTTTTGTGACGTGTATCACCCCGTCACACATATCCCAGCTGCATCATGGAGAACAAGACCTATTATGAGGTCTCGCCTATTCCTATCAAGCTTAATGGGAAGAATTTTTTGCTATGGATGAATGCGGTTCATACTGTCTTGGAATCGCGCGATCGAGCAAAGTTTGTTGATTCTGCACCTCTCACTAGCACTGACCAAGACTATGCCGAGTGGAAACGTCTTGACAGCCTAGTGAAGACTTGGTTATGGGGTAGCATGGAACCGTCTATTGCTTCTAGGTTCATGTTCTACTCCACCGCTAAGGAGATTTGGGATGCCGTCAAGCAACACTATGCTCAAGAGAAGAATGCTCTTCGCCAGTTTATGATCTATGATCGTCTGTTTGCGGAAAAACAAGGTGATAGATCACTTGAAGAGTATTTCGGTGTGATTCAAGCTATCTCTCAGGAGTTGAGCTACTATCATCCAGTGAAGGTTGCTGAGCAGATTAAGGATAGAGATGATCTTGTCACTGCCAAATTTCTATCTGGCCTTAGCTCCTCATTTGGTTCAGCAAGAAGTGTGATACTTGCATCTGATAAATTACCGAGCCTTGCAGAAGCCTTCTCTAGGATTCAACAGTCCACCTTTGAGTCCATTGGTCCTCCTCCTATTGTTCCTTCTGGAGATTCTCATGCCTCTATTGCTGCAGCAGTTCGCGGAGGACGACCTGCACCTACTTCATCTGACAGACCTGGCTTGGGCAGAGGACGTGGGACTCGCCCTAGATGTACTTTTTGTGACAAACCCGGGCACTCTGTCGAGAAATGCTGGAAGAAACATGGGAGACCTGCAGCCCCACCTGTTGGAGCTGCCAATTGTGCTACTTCAGATTCTACTACTGCGAGCTCGAGTTCCTCTGGCATCACCCTTACTCAGGAGGAATATGACAGATTCATTCAGGCCACTCAACATTTGAATATGGGCGCTTCATCTGCTTCTACAGCACATCTTGCATCTACAGCGGGTAATCAGGCTACCTCTTTTATGGCTTCCGGATCCGCAACTCCCTGGGTGGTCGACTCTGGTGCCTCCCAGCACATGACTGGTATGAGGCGATTGCTCCGCACACTTGACTCATATATTCCTCACCCCTCTGTTACCTTGGCAGATGGTTCTGTGAGGAAGGTGGTAGCTAGTGGTTCTGTGTCCCTTACACCAGATATTGATTTGAAATCTGTCCATTTTGTACCTGATTTTCCATTCAATTTGCTTTCTGTTGCCAAGTTGATTGACACTATGAACTGCACAGTAACTTTCGGGCCATCTTGTTTTGTTTTACAGGATCTCAAGAGTTTGAAGATGATTGGTGGGGGGCCTAGGAAAGGTGATCTCTACCTCTTTCCTGGTGATTATCTACCTCGCCATCCACCTCCTGCTCCAGTTTCCTCCGCCATGCTGAGTAGTTCCCCCTTGTTGTGGCATTGCAGATATGGCCATCCTTCCTTAGAAAGCTTGAAGAAATTGGAACCCGATCTAGCTCATGTGTCCTCATTAGAGTGTCAGTCCTGTCAGTTGGGCAAACACCATCGGTTGTCTTATCCTGTTCGTGTCAATAATCGGGCTTCTAGTCCGTTTGAGTTAGTCCACAGTGATGTATGGGGTCCTGTTAAACACCAGAGTTATAATGGTTTTAGCTATTTCATTTCTTTTGTGGATGATTACTCTCGCATGACATGGATTTATCTTTTAAAAAGTCGTGAATCTGTGCTTTCCATTATCAAACATTTTCATAAACAAATTCAAGTTCAATTTCACTGCAATATTAAAATTTTTCAATCTGATAATGCCCTTGAGTACGTTCAGAAAGCAATGCATGAGTTTTGCAGTTCAGTTGGTATGATTCATCAAACCTCTTGTCCTCACACTCCTATGCAGAATGGTGTTGCTGAGCGAAAGAATCGCCATCTCTTGGATATCACTAGGTCTATCATGTTTGAATCCAATGTGCCTAAACGTTTCTGGTCTGAGGCCCTTCTCACTGCCTGTTTTTTGATTAATCGGCAGCCCTCTTCTGTTTTGCATGGGCGCACTCCCTTTTCTGTCTTACGCCCTATGGATCAACCGTTTCATGTTCCGCTTCGAGTTTTTGGTTGTACATCCTTCGTTCATAACTTTGATCCCAAACAAGACAAACTCTCTCCTAGGTCCTTGAAAACCTTGTTTCTTGGTTACTCTAGTACGAGTAAAGGTTACAAGTGTTATTGCCCGAGTTTGCGTCGTATGTTTGTTTCTAAGGATGTCACCTTTCATGAAACCAGTCCATATTTTGCACATACTATGAGCAAGGGGGAGCAATTGAGTGAGGGAGTGCCACCCGTAATTCAAAGTGAGGGAGTGCCACCTATCATTGTTGAGGACTTACCGCATGATCCACCTACCATTCAACCCTATAACCAGGTTTATCACAGGCGCGGTAGACAAGATCCAGATGAGGTAGCGGCACAAGTCCATGAGCCTTCTTCGTCATCTTCTACTCCAGAGATTCCTGCAGAAGCTTCTGACCTTGATCTTCCTATTGCTGTCCGAAAAGGTATACGTTCATGTACTATTCGACATCCCATATCGAATGTCTGTTGTTTGTCACACTTATCTACACAGGCTCGTGCATTTGCTGTTGGGATGGACTCCATTAAGATACCACGAAACCACTTAGAGGCTCTGCAGGACAGTGGCTGGCAGCAAGCAATGCAGGTGGAAATCTCTGCTTTGATTGACAATGGCACATGGGATCTTGTTACTTTACCTGCGGGCAAGAAAGTTGTGGGTTGTAGATGGGTCTTTACCGTCAAACACAACCCTGATGGTTCGATTGAGCGGTTGAAGGCCAGATTGGTAGCTAAAGGCTACACACAGACATATGGAGTGGACTTCTTTGAGACCTTCTCTCCAGTTGCTCGTCTCAATTCTGTGCGGATCCTTATATCTCTAGCTACTACCTTTGATTGGCCTCTTTTCCAGCTGGATGTCAAGAACGCCTTTCTTCATGGAGATCTTCAGGAAGAGGTGTACATGGAGCAACCACCCGGTTTTGTTGCTCAGGGGGAGTGTCAGAAAGTTTGCAGATTGAAGAAGGCTATCTATGGGTTAAAGCAATCTCCTCGAGCTTGGTTTGACAAGTTCAGTGCTGTTGTGTTACAGATGGGCTTCTCTCGTTCCATGACTGATCACTCTCTATTTTATTCAAATTCTTCTGGTGGATCCATCATTATTGCTGTCTATGTTGATGATATTGTGATTACTGGCAGCGATTCTACAGGCATCTCACGTGTGAAGGAAGGACTACAACATCACTTTCACACGAAGGACCTGGGGAAGCTGAGATACTTTCTAGGGATTGAGGTTCTTAGATCCCATGCAGGTATAAATCTCTCCCAGAGGAAATATGTTCTTGACTTGCTACAGGAAACGGGTATGACTGATTCTAAGCCCGTATCCACTCCTATGGATTATCACATCAAGGAGGTAGACGATGATACTGAATATTCAGATCCAGGTCATTACAGGAGAATAGTTGGGAAGTTGATTTACCTAACTGTCACAAGACCTGATATTTCTTTTGCTGTTGGAGTAGTAAGTCAACATATGTGCACACCACGACAGTCGCATTGGACAGCTGTATGCAGGATTCTGAGATATCTGAAAAGTGCTCCTGGGAAGGGGATCACTTACTATAAACCAAAGAGTTCCTCATCACCCTTGTCTCTTACAGGTTATGCGGATGCAGATTGGGCTGGAAATCAAGTTGATAGACGATCTACTTCTGGTTACTGCACCTTTCTTGGTGACCATTTGATCACATGGAAAAGCAAGAAACAACATGTGGTAGCGCGATCCAGTACTGAAGCTGAGTACCGTGCTATGGCACATGCATGTTGTGAATTACAATGGGTCAAATCTATCCTATTCGAGTTAAAGATTTTGATTCAATCTCCCATGATACTCAAGTGTGACAATCAATCTGCTATACACATCGCCAAGAATCCTGTCTTTCATGAACGTACAAAGCATATAGAAGTTGACTGTCACTTCATCAGAGATCAGATAAAGAATGGCAATATTGTGACGCCATATGTCAAGTCTGAGGATCAATTAGCTGACATCTTAACAAAGCCATTGGGTCCAGCAGTATTCCAGAATTTATGTGGCAAGCTGGGTATTCACAATGTGTACACTCCAGCTTGAGGGGGAGTGTGAAGCAACCTGTATCTAAGTCGATACCATCGACATCCTGTCGATGGTATCGAGATCTGTCCAGGTTCATGATGGAGCAAGCCGCATCTTGGTCGATACTATCGACACACATGTCGATAGTATCGAGATTGGTTCAGGCGCAAGAGAATACTCCGTCGATACCATCGACACAAGTCGATGGTATCGACACCGGCACAGCGGCGGAACAGTAAACCGGCGGCTGACCTATTTTTGTTATAAAATGTTATTTTTATTTGTTTTCTCTTCTTGTATCTCATGTACTCTACCCTAATGTATAAATACAAGTGTGTAGGCACTAACCCTACTCACGTTTGCTGCACATAGCAGCCGACATGTAATCGGTGTTCTTCATCTTCTTCCTCCGTCATTCTCAACACCATGGTTCCAGTACATATACAAATTGGGTTCAGATAGTGTCTTCATGTTAGCAATAAAAGATGTGACAGATAGACTTGTGACATCATCTGATGAGAGACTGACTATAATGAATCAGGTCTAATTTTATTATGTAATTCGGAATTTCAATTCAGACCATAGAATTTTATTATGTAATTAAGAAATGCATCTTAAAATTCAGCTTATTTTCCTTATTTGCGGCTAAGGCTATTCAGAGAAGAATTGGGTTGTTTTGCACTTCCAAATGTTGTTCAAGACAGGGATAAAAGCATTCCTTTTGAGTGGTGGTTGTGCACAGGTTGTCCCGAGCTACGATGAATTGCTTTGAGAATTATATCACAAACAGCTGCATTGGTGGATGCGAGAGGAATTGGTCCACATTCAACCTCATTCACAGTAAGAGAAGTAAGTTTAAATGACTTGGTATTTGTCCACTACGATATGAGATCGAGGACAAAAATCTTAGAGAACCAGAGTTCAAAGAAGTGGATCTCTCAGTTTTGCATGATCCCATTGATATTGTGTACACCTTTTTCGGTGCCAATAATAATGATGAAGAAGATCCATTGCAAGAATGGATGAATGAGATTGGTGGTGCCCCAGTTTTAGATGGAGCTACAGGTATACCAGATGCAATAGTTGAATGAACTTTTGAACCTGCTCCTGCTGAAGATCAACAAGAAGCAAACAATGACCGCAGCCCCGTTCAAAAACTTGAGGAAGAGGATGTGCATTTAAATGATGACATGGACATTGAAAATGTTGTGTGTTGAGATTGGTGGTGTCGCATCTATTCTTGCTACTGCATCTGGTTCCAAAAGTAAATCTTCATCATCAAAGTCTCCTTCCGCTAGTGATGATGACAACAACAGTGACGACGATGACGATGGTCAAGGAGGTGGAGGTGGTGGTGGTGGCAATGAAGGATGGGAAGGATTTACAAATGAAGATGACAATCACCCTTATCTCACTGGCCCAAGGGCTGAATTTGCACCACCTGACCCTACTCAAACTCAATACCCAATGGCCCAAAAGACATTTCTAAGAAGGAAAACTTGTGGCAAAAAAGAGTATGGTGGTGCACTAGTACCAACACAACCTCCACCTGGACCACCACCAGCTCCTTAATACCAAAGTGATTATTATTCTTGACTTCAATGAATCAAATATCGAGTTTGAGTATTTTTGATAAGGAACCATCCCCTGCTCTTGCTAATAGTATTTTTGGAAGTGGGCCTTCACAACAACAACCAGAACCACAACCACGACCCCTACCACCACAACAACCTAATTCTGGTGTTGCTTATACTCCTTATGGATATGGTGCTAGTGGTGGTTATGTTTTCCCAGCCTAAGGCTATGTTTTACCTAGTGAAGGTGCTAGTGGTGGTTATGTTTTTCCAGCCTATGGCTATGTCTATGGTGGCAAATCTGGTGCATCATCATCGTTGCCTCCAACACTTCCTAATATTGGCTATTAGGAGAAAGAACTTATGGATTTTTTTCCAAAGCATGGGATGATGAAGAATGTGTATGGTCAAATATATTTAGACCATGTTCAGACATACAATCACATGTATAGATACCATTTGAGCTGGAAGGATTATGTAGATCAGATTAATGAAGTTATGTATGGACAAGTACAACAACAACCACCAAGACACTCAAGCTTCAACTAGTGTAGGTATGGAGTGCAGTGTACTACAATAATGTATGGCAATACTACTATTACCGCATGTTTTATGTTTCTACTTCACAAACTTGTATTGTAGACTTGTAGTAACTAGTAAGTATTAATTGAAGTTGTAAGTTGTGAGTTCCTTAATACTCACAAACAGATGATCAGATCAGCATTTCTGCTGTAGAACCTGTCGTCCCACCTAGAGGTCCTACCATACTCGACCATATTTTCTGAGCATAAATTTGTGTCTTTAAGTCCATATATCATGCTTGCAAACTATAATGACTTAACTAATTTATTTCACTATCAAAATTGGCATCGAAATACCTATTGAAATCCCCATCGAAACAGTTTAGCTTTCTTCAGTCACTCATAAGGAGAACCCCCCCCCTCAACATATCCAATATGAAATATTATTACATATTTGAGTAGATCTATACTAGTAGATCATTCTTGTAAAATTTCATTAATTAATTCGTTAATTTGACCGTGGAAACGCTAGGAACGTATCTGTTGAAATTTCCGTCGAGATTTGTCAAAATTTCTATTTCCGTGCCCACGGAAACGACATTGAAAGCGGACATTTTCTTCCTTGATTTACCACCAGAAACATTCTCCTCCTGCAGTAAAAAAACTAATTGTTATCTTTCCTCTCCTCTATTCTGCACATGACAACACATTTCCTTCCCTCTCCTCTTCTTCCTCTACCTCCAATACTTATTACTGTCCCACCACTACTGCCAACAGTCTCCTCTTGCCCCTCCTCTTCTTCCTCATCCTCCACCTCCATCACTTTTCACTCTCCTCTTCTATATGTAACAGCATACCTCCTCTTCTTTCGTTATTGTCCACCGCCGCCACTATTTTTTATTGTCTAAATTTAGATTGTGAATATCTTACATTGGGTTCATTCTTGTAATGTTTGACTCATTATTATATTTGAATAAATTGTCTATTAGTTTCACTATTATTGTATTTACAATGTCATCTTGTTTGATAGTATGTCTTAGATGGCTTGATTTCATGATGTATGCACTGTCTTTAATTTCAATATGGTGTGGGTTAGATGATCTTTGTGTTTGACTATGCTTGTTCTTTTTTGTGCTTATACATAAATTTATATGCATATACATCTATATAATTTTTTCGTGCCAGTGTCTTATATTTTTTAAAATTGTTGTGTCTCGGGTCCATGTCCATGTCCATATTTGAGGTCGTATCTGTGTCCGTGTCCGTGTTCATGTCCATGCTTCCTAGCCTAACTCCTGAATAGTTGTGAACCTCAAATCTCTATAAATCAAGGAATGGAGTTATGTCGAAATTGTCAAAATTTCGTTAATTTTTTTTATTTCGGCGACATCTGCTACGAAACTTGCCACTGTGTCGTTATGTCAAAATCAACAATATTTTTTGCTCAAATTTCAAATTTTCCCCAGGGAACAGGAAAGTTTCCTTCCATCCCACATGAAGGACACCCCCACATATACCCTTATCAAATTTTATAGCATAAAACGATGCATTTAGGTGTAAAGATCAAACCTGTGAAATTTGATCGCTTAATTCATTCATTTTGGCACAATTGCATTTATCAAAATTTCCATGTTGGCGCAACGGCATCAAAATCGGGTAACTCATTCCTTGCTACAAATCTTATCTTTATTGAGGCAGCCAAAGAAGTTTAGGATCGTCTTGCCGAGGTCTAGCAAAGGAAATGCTTATCGTGTCTTTGAGTTATACAACCAGTTGCATTCATTGAAATGGGATGATACCTCTACTTTTGCATCACTATATGATCATTTTGAAGGTATTTGGGGAGAGCTCAAACATATCATCCATGACTACTAATCTCCCTCCAAACTCGAAAACAACAAGATGATATACAATTCTCAATTTCTTGCATCAATTCCATTAAGTTGTGAAGGTGTTTGCCAATAAATTCTTGCATATGATGATCTGATCCATTGCCAACTCTGGATAATGTGTATCTTCGTTTGTCCAGATCTATGACTACTACCACTCTTCTTGATCCTGCTACTCTTATGGTTTATGGAAGAGGTTGCGGTAACCATGTCTATGGTACTCCCTGCCATGAGCGCGGTCGTGGTTCAGTCTCTACTGGTAGAGGATCTTCATCAACACCAAGGTACTATAATTTTGCAATAGAACAAGTCACATCAAGATAAATGCTAGAAGAAACATGGGTAGAGTTGATTCTGCAAAACACTTGACCAAGCTTAAACCCTTAAAACATGTTTTATATCTTGATTATATAGTGTAATTATGTAATTAATTGTATGATGTATGCTTAGTGGTCCTATGTGCAATTTCGTCACACTTGGAGATTCTTTCTATAATTTGCACATATCATGCTTTGTTCTTATCTTCTCTCTCTTGTTTGGGCTTGGTTTAGTGGGTCTTTGTTGCCTTAGCAACCTCCCTGCCCTTTCATCAGTTGGTGTTGGCTTGCATGAGCATCAACTGATGATTGTCTCCTCATTGCTCATCGTTGCATTTTCATCGGTGGTTGTTATGTTGCCAATCGATAGACCCAGGTGCATGGCTTGGTTGTAGCATAGACTAATGGAACCGGTTACCGTCAAGTTTTCATCGGGGCTGAGATTTCATCTACTGAGGAAACCCTAGCCCCACATCTACTGATGGAAGTCATTGTGCGCCACCGATGAATTTCCTTCTTTCACCTACTGATGAGAATCGGCCTAGCAGCTCCAATGAGTGCCGACATCAAAAAAGAAACTTCACATACTTTAGTACCTCAATAGATACTTTTATTTTCTTGATTTAAAGAATAAAACCAATACCACTTGCCTATTTCTGTACTTCTATCCAGATCTAACTAAACCCTTATATATAAGCCTAGATTCTTCCTTTTACTCCTACCACAAACTCAGTTTTACCTACAATGAAACTTGTTTCTATCATTTTGACTAAATAACTTTTAGAATGTAGCATGTTGAAAGATATTTTCTTCTTCATTTGTGCTTTATGACTAGTTTGTTCGGTGAATCAGGATTTTATTTTTCTAAAGATTGTGTGTTTGGAGGAACTTAATATATTCAATCCATTTTGTTAATATATACACCATTATGGTAACTTCACCTCTGTTATGTGCATCTTGTACAAATGTAGCTAGCCGGTGGTCTGGTCCCAAGCTCGAGCAAAGGAGGGTTGGTAGTAGGTTGACAGCCAGTTATAAAACATCGTCACTCTTTTTATGACATGGATCCTTATAAGAACTTCGTTGGAGCGTCTTTACCAAGTGAGGTGTTGCATCGACACCTGGCTGCACTGATAAATATGCAAGGAGTTTTGACACAGCAATGTTCGGTACAAACAAGGGTTCCCACATCTTGGAGGGTGCACTGATAAATATGTAAGGAGTTTCGACACAACAACGTTCGTACAAATAAGGGTTCCCACATCTTGAATGGTTGTGGGTAAAGAAGCTAGTCCACTACATCATTGCCCGGATGCAGTGCAAATGTGCAAGGGTAACAATGTTTGACAGTGGAAGATAAGGAAGCAAGCTCAACAAAAAAAGATTAAAGTGGGATCTTCAAATATTGGCTCTTTGACATGAAAGTCTTGGAGATAGTAGATATCATGATTAGAAGAAAAGTCAATATAGCTTGCTCGCAGGAAACCAAGTAGATAGGGGAACGATGGAGAGATATTGGAGACAGAGGGTACAAGACTAGGTATACATATATTGACAAGCATACATTGGCGTCGATATTATTGTAGATAAGATGTGGAAGAATGATGTGGTCAAGATCACAAAGGATATATGATTGAATCTTAGCTATATATGTTATCCTTGGGATAAAGATTTTAAACATTAATAGTGCTTATGCCCCCCAAGTTGGCCTCGGCGCGGAGGCTAAGAAGGATTTTTGGGATGGTACATAATGAGTTGATGCAAGGAATAATGATAGACAAGAAGATCGTTATTGGGAGTAATTTCAATGGCCATGTGCAGAGCAACAATGTTGGATATTAGAAAGTTCATGGTGGTTTTGGATATTGTAAGGACCCTGACCTCCGTTTAGGGCTTATCCAGTTTGCTTTGCTTAACCCTGATGCTTAGTTGTTTGCTAACCACCTTTAGTGGTGATTAGGGTTTGTTGGTGCTTTGTTGAGAGCTGGAGGTGCTACTTGCAATAAACCCAAGTCTAGGGTTTGTGGGCAAGTTTGTCATCTTGTGAGGTGTTCCTCCCTCTCCTTGCTTCCTCTTGTGTTGAGAGGAAGAGTTGGGCACGTTGCTTGAGTTACCTTCGGCTTGGATGAGCTTGTTGGGCCTTGTGGTGCATTGCCTTTGCCTCTTTGGACCTTGTGTCGCCCATGCTTGTGTCGGCCTAGGTGTGTCGGACATGCTTGTGTCGGCCTAGGTGTGTCAGCCATGCTTGTGTCGGCCTGTGGTGTGTCGGCCATGCTTGTGTCGGCCTGTGGTGTGTCGGCCTGTGGTGTGTGTCGGGCGTGATGTGGAGGTGTGTCGCCCATGGACCCTTTGACTCTCTTTGACCTCGTTTGTGTCACCACTAGTGGACAATTGGTGCTTGATGCTTGCATGTGGCAATGGCCTTAAACATGTGTTTAGGGCATGTTAGAGTGGTGGCCTTACTCATGGACAAGTGTCCCTAGGTGGGCGATGATGCGATGATTTTGAGTCGCATTTATAGACTTGTTTTATTTGAGTTTTATGCATTTATTAGTCATTTTGGTGGTTAATATTGCATAATTCATTTACTTTGGTCTATGATCATTCTCTATGTCAAATCTCCCTTATTTCAGTATTTTGAGCATAAATTATCACAAGAATATGTTTTGTTTCGGCTAATGTGGTTTCATGTTGAAATTTCAGGAAAAACAAGTATTTGTTGTTGTCGATACCATCGACAGTGGTCGATACCATCGACCAGACCACAGGCAGCCAGCCGCAAGGAGCAGCAAAATCTCGATACTATCGACAGGAGAGTCGATGGTATCGAGATACCATCAGGTTGCTGGCGAAGAGTGACTCGATACTATCGACACATCATTCGATACCATCGACTAGTGGAGCTACATCGACGGTAAAAGGACAAAACTGACGCCTATGAATGTCGATACCATCGAACCGCGTCGATGGTATCGAGGTGGCATCAGTTGCGACAAAGAAAAGAAAAGAAAAGAAATTCAGCCGATACAGTGTCGGGTCGATACCATCGACTCGCGTCGATGGTATCGACACCGTTAGATACATGTTTGCTTCAGATTGATCTAAATCCGACGGTTGTGATATTTTGGCGACCTAACTCGGTGATTATACCTAATGACGGCGGCCAAGAGCAATCTATCACGTCATTATCCGCTGCACACGTCCCGAGAAGGTGTGGAGAGAAGAACGGAGCCCAGAAGCACGCCCCAGTCGATCCGGACGCCGAAGAAGACGATTTCCACCACCGAAAGGTGGTAGAACTCGTATTCTACGCCAAGGAGCGATTGGATCTTCTCCGTTCAGGGGTTTCACCACTCAATCACGTTTTTCTCCATGTTTCCCCTTTTCTCTACCATATTTTGCTTTGAGATGAACATGCGGGGCTAATCCCCTTTGTCTTTAGGACCGGGAGTAGCCCGGGAATTCATTGTATGACAATTTTATCATAGTAATTCATATTTTATCTCTTAAATCCGTGGTATAATTTCGTTTTCTCAATTATATTGTTATGCTTGATCACCATAATAATAATCTTGTTAACATATATTCCTGTTTTATATATTCTGTTAGTTGTTTTGTTATTTCCATATTATATGTGGACCTCTCTGTAAATGTTTCAATGTTATATATATGAGGGTGCACACATTGTGCAACCCTACGCTTCCCAAAATTGTTTTCTGTTTCACATGGTATCAGAGCAGTAGATCCAGCCGGCTGTCACCCTCCCTTCCCTCCTCTCTCTCTCCCCCCCCCCCCCGCGGCCCAGCAGCAAGCCGCCACCGGCAGCAGCAGCCGCCGACTATAGCCGCCGGTCGGCAGGCCAGCAGCCGCCGCCGCCGGGCAGGCAGCAGCAGCC
This sequence comes from Alisma plantago-aquatica, assembly GCA_963693085.1. Lineage (NCBI taxonomy): Eukaryota > Viridiplantae > Streptophyta > Magnoliopsida > Alismatales > Alismataceae > Alisma > Alisma plantago-aquatica. Next base: position 75,159,443 of record OY856413.1, on the reverse strand, counting down.
GTCGGCTTTCAGCCGCCGGTCGGCGGGCGCCGGGCCAGCCGCCAGGGCCGGTCCTCCTCTCCGCCGCAGGGAGCTCGTGCGCCTCCGCGGCCGTTTACCACCGGGCAGTTGGCTCCGTGAAGGTTCGGTGGCTTGAACTGACGTAGACCGTTTTTCGGTCCTGTGCCTGCTTGCCCGAGTAGGCCTTTGTGTCGCCGGGTTCTGTTCTGCGCTTCGGCGTAGACCGTATGTGAGAGGTCTTCTCCGTGTTCCTTGTGCCTGTTGTGCCTGTCTGACGGCGTAACCCGTCTCCTGCCTGATCGTGCATGTTCCTGCTGTGCCTACTGCTCCCATGGCGTCCTCGCATGATGACTTCCGCCGTCAGGTTACCACTGTGAAGCTTGATGGGCGCAACTATCCGCACTGGGTCTGCTCCATGACGATCTATGCCAAATCCCAGGGCAAGTACTCACATCTTATCCGTGCGGGTCCGGCAGCACCCGCAGAGGACGCTGATGCTAAAGATGTAAAGGCGTATGACGACTGGGTTCGTGATGACTCCACTGTGATGACCTGGATTCTCAATAGCAGAATTGAGAAGATTAGCGTCACACTTCTTCACCTACCTACGGCGAAGCAGATGTGGGATCAGCTCGCCAGTATTTACTCGCATAGTCAAAACCCCAAGAAAGTGTTTGACATCACCAAGCAGCTGGGACGTCTACAGTTCACGGGGACGGACATTGCGGATTACTTCTCTGACTTCACTGGATTATGGGGTGAACTGGAATCCTATCACCCTCTCTCCACGGACCTGGCTACTATGCAGCGTCAGCGCCGGGAGCTTCAGGTGGTCCAGTTTCTCTGTGGATTGCCTGAGTCATATGCTGGAGTTGTAGACCAGATCTTAGCCAGTGACCCTCTGCCGTCACTACAGAGTGCCTACAAACGCCTTCAGCGTTTGCCTTCGTCTTCCTCATCTCTGACTACTGATGTTGGAGACTCTTCGGCCCTTGCTGCAGCTTCTGGTCGTGGCCGGGGTCGCTTTACTGAGAGTCGTCCTCCCCTGGGTGGAGGACGAGGACGGGCTGCTCCTGGTCGTGGAGCCTCTTCTACTGCCCCTACTGCTGGTGTGCGTCCTCAGTCAGGACAGCGCCTTTGTACCTTCTGTGGCCGGTCCAACCATATTGAAGAAAAATGCTGGAAGAAATATGGTAAGCCGGCGTGGGCCAATGCAGCTGTTGACTCCACTACTATTGCATCAGAGGGAACGACTCAGCCTACTGACTCTGCCTCCTCGGGTGCGACTGCTGACTACATCCGTGCTGAGGTGGAGCGTCTTCTTCTTGAGCGAGCTGGTGCGTCGTCTCAAGCTTCGACTAGTGGAGCTCATGCCGCCACTTATTCTGGTTATGACACTGCCTTCCTGAGCTCTTCTTCTACTCCTGGTAATACTAAGTGGGTCATCGACTCCGGTGCCTCTTCACATATTTCTGGAAATAGATCACTGTTTCACAAATTATTTAAACCTGCTAGACCATCATCTGTTATGTTGGCTGATGGCTCCAAGTCTGCGGTGTCTGGAGTGGGGGATATTGTTTCTGACTTTCTGCTGAAATTTGCCTTATATGTGCCGAGATTTCCTTTGAATATGTTATCTGTTAGCAAGATATTGCGGAGCCTACAGTGTAGTCTGACTTTTATTCCTGGTTCATGTGTTTTTCAGGACCTTCGCACGAGGATGAAGATTGGTGGGGGGTATGAAGGTGCTGATGGACTCTTCTATCTGGATCATTTGCCAAAAGCAGCTAAAGCATCTGTGACTCCTGCATTATCTACCTCAGTTTCTGCATTACAGTGGCACTACTGGCTGGGCCATCCATCATCTGAAAAGCTTCGACATTTAGTGTCTGATCTTGGCATTTGTAGTTTTCAGTGCGAGTCATGTGAACTTGGAAAACAAACTAGAGCTGTTTATCCTAGACGCAGCCAGATTAGCAGTAAAAATATGTTTGATATAGTGCACTCTGATGTATGGGGACCCTGTCATGTGCCGAGTTTATCTGGTCATAAATATTTTATTTTGTTTATTGATGACTTTTCACGGACTACTTGGTTGTTTATGATGAAAAGTAGGTCCGAAGTTTTGTCTGTTATCAAGTTCTTTTTTGCTGAAATAAAAACTCAATATGGTATGCCTGTCAAAATTTTTCGTACTGATAATGCACTAGAATTTGTTAAAAAAGTTGTGGATGTTTTTTGTAAATCTGTGGGTACAATACATCAGACCTCCTGTGCTTATACACCCCAGCAAAATGGTGTGGCTGAGCGTAAAAATCGACATGTGTTAGAGGTTGCTAGAACTATTATGATGCATGCACATGTTCCTCGCTCGTTTTGGCCTGAGGCTATATTGACTGCTTGTTTTCTGATAAATCGAATGCCATCTTCTGTGATTGGAAACAAAATACCTATTCAAGTTCTTCAACCCGATATTCAGCTATTTACTGTGCCTCCTCGGATCTTTGGATGTACCTGTTTTGTACGGTTAGTTGGACCTACTTCTGATAAACTGTCTCCTCGTGCTGAGAAGTGCATTTTTTTGGGATATTCTCGTACCCAGAAGGGATATCGGTGTTACAGTCCTACTGCAAGAAAATGGTATACTAGCAGTGATGTAGTTTTCTTTGAGGATACTCCTTACTATTCGACTCGTGGTGACAGTTTACAGTCTGATCTTATTGCCTCATCTCTACCTGTTACTTCTGATTGTGTGCCTGATACTACTGACAAAGTCACTACTGAGGCTGATAAGCCTCCTCTTATAGTTTATCAACGCAGGAACAGAGCACCTTCTACTCAAGAAACCCCCCATGAAAACCAATCTTCACCTCCAGAAGGTTCTACTACACCTGAGGTACATTCTGATCTTGATTTACCCATTGCTCTTAGAAAGGGTACTCGTTCCTGCACATCACACAGTATTGCTCAGTTTGTTTCTACTGATCATCTGAATGTTAATTCTAGCAATTTTGTATATGCCTTATCTGCTGTTGTTGTTCCAAAGAATATCCAGGATGCTCTACAGAGTACTGGATGGTTGTCTGCTATGAAGGAGGAGATGTTAGCTCTTGCTGAACGAGATACTTGGGAGCTGGTGGATCCACCTCCTCAGTGTAAACCTGTAGGTTGCAGATGGGTGTATGCGGTCAAATATCAACCTGACGGCACTGTTGAAAGGCTGAAGGCACGGTTAGTTGCTAAAGGCTACACCCAGACGTATGGTATTGACTATTTTGAGACTTTCTCTCCTGTTGCTCGTCTTAATTCTGTCAGAATTCTTCTGTCTGTTGCTGTTAATCTTGACTGGCCACTGTTGCAACTAGATGTGAAAAATGCCTTCTTGTATGGTGATTTACAAGAAGAGGTCTATATGGAGCAACCTCCTGGGTTTTTTTCTCAGGGGGAGTCTCGCAAAGTTTGCAGGTTAAAGAAGTCTATTTATGGGCTTAAGCAGAGTCCCCGGGCTTGGTTTGATAAATTGAGCAAAATTATGATTGATTTTGGGTTTCTGCGATCTCAGGTGGATCATTCTGTTTTTATCAAGAAGACTTCAGCTGGTATTATTATTCTGATTGTCTATGTTGATGATATTATCATATCTGGCAGTGATTCTCTTGGTATTCAAGCTACTAAATCTCATCTGGGCAAGCACTTTGCTACCAAAGATTTGGGCAAACTTAGATATTTTCTGGGCATAGAAGTTTCTAGAAATTCTAATGCTCTTGTGTTGTCTCAGAGAAAATATGTCCTAGACATACTGCAGGAGACTGGTATGCTGGGGGCGAGACCTGCTGATATTCCTCTAGATCCTAATGTAAATTGGGATGATGATTCTTCTCCTCTGTTTGCTGATCATAAAAAGTACAGGAGGCTGATTGGTAAACTCATTTATTTGACTGTCACCAGAGCTGACATTTCTACTGCAGTGGGTCTTCTTAGCAGATACCTTGATAAACCCAGACAGTGTCACTGGGATGCTCTTTGTCAGATTCTACGATATTTGAAGAAGCCTCCTGGCAAGGGACTTCACTACAGGAAGCATGGACACTGTTCTCTTGCAGGGTACTCTGATTCTGATTATGCAGGTAGAAGAGTTGACAGAAAATCTACTTCTGGGTATTGTACGTATGTTGGAGGCAATCTTGTTACCTGGAGGAGTAAAAAACAAAATGTTGTGGCCAGGTCAAGTGCTGAAGCTGAATATAGGGCCATGGTCCATACTGCCTGTGAATTGTTGTGGGTGCGCTCTCTGTTAAAAGAGTTCGGGGTTGACTCTTCTTCTGCTATACCTATGCACTGTGATAATAAAGCTGCTATCTTCATTGCGAATAATCCAGTTTATCATGAGCGCACTAAACATATTGAAGTAGATTGTCATTTTATTCGGGAATCCATTCTGACTGGCAAGATCTGCACTCCCTTCACTCGTTCTGAAGACCAAGTTGCTGACATCTTCACCAAGCTGCTGGCGAAGAAGCAATTCTACACACTGACGGACAAGTTGGGCATGATTGATATCTATGCTCCAACTTGAGGGGGAGTGTTAACATATATTCATGTTTTATATATTCTGTTAGTTGTTTTGTTATTTCCATATTATATGTGGACCTCTCTGTAAATGTTTCAATGTTATATATATGAGGGTGCACACATTGTGCAACCCTACGCTTCCCAAAACTGTTTTCTGTTTCACAAATCTAATGTCCTTAATTACTTTGAAAGAAGAATTAACGGTTGAAAAGAGACGAAATTCACGTTAATTGACAAATCCCTTGAACAAGGTGGTGTAAGGTTAATGGTGGATACCGAGAGATCGATTTTAATGCACCTAGTTTAGGGTATAGGTTACTACGACGGTGGAACCTACCTAGACATAGGTAGTGAATTGTACCACAACAGTGGGCAATTCTTATTTCAGGCCACTACCCGGATAGAGAGATAAATTTGAATGACTGAATAGAATTTAATACAATGAAAACCCGCGGTGAAACCGCAATCCTAAAGATCTCATCTTGAATTGATTAAACCAAACATTTAATCGATTGCTTTGTTTTGTTTTATTTCATTTTCTTTTAATTTTAACAACAACTTCCAACTCTTTAATCGGTCTAGCTGATTGCGAGTAGTTAGTAGTAGTCTCCGACAATTCACGTATCCCTGAGTTCGACTCGGGCCTCACAAAGGCCTATATTACATTGACGCGTACACTTGCGTTTCTACGCACGTAAAAAGCGTGTCAAGTTTTTGGCGCCGTTGCCGGGGATACGACAAGTTGTCGGCACTACGAGTGCTGCAAGCGGCCACTCTAGGCCACATTTTTATTTTTTTATCATTTTAAAAATTCATAGTATATTCTCTAATTTTGTAATCGTCAAGCACGGTACTGACCTTAAATTTTCACTTTGCAGGTACTGTGTATGGTGCAGACGCGTAGTACCAACTACACGCAACAGGCACCAGAGGTTCCACTGACGGGACCTGACGACGAGGAAGGCCACAATCAAGATCACTTAGAAGAAACAGATTCAGAATCCGAATAAGAAGAAATGGCAGAACCACAGACAATATGGGAGAAGATCAAAGATTCTTCTTCATCTGCTACCAAGGGGCCGATCAAAAAGCAGGCGGTTAATATTCCGACATACAAGATTGATCCTGCATTAATTAACTTGGTTAAGTCGAATGCATTCCATGGGCTCAAGAATGAAGACTCAGTCGCGCATATAAGTCAATTTGTGGAGAATTGTGATATGATAAAAATAGACAGATTTCCACAAGATGTTCTCTACTTGAAGCTCTTCCCGAGTTCTCTAGCGGGAAATGCACGGGAGTGGTTGCACAACCTGGACGATGAATATGTGGAATCCTGGGACCACATGGTGGAGGTTTTCTTTGAACGGTTCTTTCCGCCCGAGAAGACCAATGACATGATCAGGAAGATCCACAACTTCACTCAAAAAGCAGGGGAGACCTACTCTGAGACCTGGGAAAGGTTTCAGATCATGCTTAGGCGGTGCCCACATCACGGGCTTGACAAAGAGACGCAGGTCAAGATCTTCTATTTTGCTCTCTCCAAGCATGATAGAAGTAACATCGATTCAGCAGGCTCAGGATTCTTTTTGAACAATACCGACACGAGGTGTTGGGAAATCCTTAAGAACATGGCCAAGAAGCAATCGTGGGGCGATAGAGACGCCGTGGAGCATGTTCGAGTAGCAGGGGAGTCTAAAGCAATCAAGGAGCTGAATGAGAAGATGGATCTTCTCGCGAAGAAACTGCTTGCAAAGGAGGATACTGAGTCCGAGGATGAGGCTCAAGTTAAATTAATGAGGCAGCAGCAAGGCTACAGAAATAATGATTATTCATGGAGAAAGGACAAGAAGTTCTCTTGGAAGGATCCAAACAACTTCTTACAGGATCCAGATGCAAAACCCCATCCAGTAGCGGAGGATAAGAGCACGGAGTTACTCAATCAGGTGATAAAGCAAAATCAAGAATTAATGACTACTTTTGGCCAGCAGATAAAGCAACAAGGGGAGTTTATGAACCAGTTCGGGCAGACACTGCAGAGCCATGGGGCTCAAATGAGGACAATAGAAACTTCCATGGCGCAAATGGCAGTGGAGATAGCCAATTTGAAGAAGCCGGTGCACCAAGGTTTTCCGGGTAACACTAATATTCCAGGAGGAAACCAACAGGCGAAGGCCATCTTGCTAAGGAGTGGCAAGAAGCTTTTAAACCCCAGAGCCGATGAACCATGCAAACCCCAAGCAGAAATTGAAGGTGAGGCCACTGAGGAGCTGCCCATACCAGTCACAGAACCAGTTGCGGATATAGCAGTGGATGCTACTGAAGTTCCTATTGCAGATGAGGAGGAGACGCAGAAAAGGACACCTTATGTGCCACCGCATCAAAGGGCACAGGTTGTCCCGGTCCCATATCCGAACAGTGCAAAGGCAAGGAAAGTGGATGCCCAATTTAAAAAGTTTCTAGACAGTTTCAGAAAGCTTTCAGTCAACATCCCATTATTGGAAGCAATTGAGCAAATCCCTTCTTACGGCAAATTTCTGAAAGATATCATTACCAAGAAGAGAAAAATCCCAGACACGGAGGTTGTTGTGCTCAAGGAGCAGGTGAGTGCCTTCATCATGGGCACATTGCCGCCAAAGAGGCAGGATCCGGGTTGTTTCAACATCTCATTTTACATCGGGAAAGTTAAGTTTGGTGAAGCGCTATGTGACTCAGGGGCGAGCATTAACTTGATGCCCCTCTCTACATTCAAGAAGATGGGATTAAAAGAGTCACGGCCGAGCAACATTACAATCCAGTTGGCGGACAATTTAGTGGTGAAGCCATACGGTATTTGTGAAGACGTGCTCGTGAAAGTAGATCGATTTGTATTTCCAGCAGATTTTGTCGTCATGGAGATGCAAGATGAACAAGGCAATGAGTTACTACTCGGACGACCCTTCCAAGCTACAGCTGACATGATACTTGAGATGGGAAGAGGTCGTTTGACCTTAGGTATAGCCGATGATCGATTCGAGATGGTCATGCCTTCTAGCGTCACTTCACCTAAAGCCAAGGAACAATGCCACATGGTGAAACATTTTGATCACAATATCTCATTTTGTTTAGGGAAGCCATTTTTAGATATGGCTCATGTAATGACCAAGGTGGAAAAAGGGACTTTGGCTGTGAACATCATGGAGCAGACCAAGGTGGTATCCCTTAGCAAGGCTGTAGGTTTTCCTAATGATGAGGAGGACATTCCTCCCTCTGCTGAAGATGAGGCTATAGAAAATTCAGTTTTTGACGCATTTCCAGAATTACCGCTTGAGGCCTGCTTAGTCAATATCACTCATGATTGGATGAGAAGCAAATCACTGCAGGAGTGCGCCAAGATGCTTCAGATGTTGTCGTGCTTCTATGCGAGGTACTATGAAGATTTAGGCGAACTCCCACCACCGCTTCAATCATCCTTAATCATCCCGCCATAATTGGAGTTGAAGTCGTTGCCACCGCACCTCAAGTATGCATTTCTAGCTGAGGAAGAAAAGTTGCCTGTGATCATATCTGCTTATCTGAGTGCTGAGGAGGAGGACCAGTTGTTGATAGTGCTGAAAAACCACCGGGGAGCATTTGGGTGGTTTGTCACAGATATCAAGGGGATCTCCCCTACTTTGTGCCAGCACAAGATTCGGCTCGAGGAGGAAGCCAAGTCGGTGATTCAACCGCAACGTCGTCTAAATCCGAGCATGATGGAGGTTGTTAAGAAGGAGGTGATTAAACTTCTTTCTGCAGGTATCATCTATGCTATATCTGATTTGACGTGGGTGAGTCCTACGCAGGTAGTCCCTAAAAAGGGGGGAATCACTGTTACCCATAATCTTTTAAATGAACCTGTCACTACCCGCTTGGTAACCGGGTGGCGTGTTTGCATAGATTACCGACGATTGAATGCCGCTACGCTAAAGGATCACTTTCCTCTTCCGTTTATTGATCAAATTTTAGAGCGCTTAGCCGGCCGATCACATTTTTGTTTTCTGGATGGTTATTCGGGGTACAATCAGATTTCGATTGATCCTAAGGACCAAGAGAAGTCCACCTTCACTTGTCCTTATGGAACGTTTGCGTACCGCCGTATGCCTTTTGGGTTATGTACTGCACCGGCGACCTTTCAGCGTTGTATGCTCGCCATTTTTTCTGATATGGTAGAACGCTGTCTAGAGGTTTTTATGGATGATTTCTCTGTTTATGGTGCATCTTTTGATGAGTGCCTTTACAATCTGGATAAGGTTTTACAACGTTGCGAGGACACACATTTGGTCCTCAATTGGGAGAAATGCCACATGATGGTGAGTGAAGGAATAGTGCTAGGACATAAAGTGTCTAGCAAAGGTTTGGAGGTAGACCCGGTAAAAATCGAAGTGATTTCCAAATTGCCCCTACCAAATTCGGTAAAAGGGGTGTGAAGTTTCTTAGGTCATGCCGGTTTCTATCGTCGTTTTATAAAAGATTTTTCTAAAATCGCCAAACCTTTATCTGAGCTTTTAGAAAAGGATGTTGTTTTTTACTTTAATGAAAAATGTCTAAATGCGTTCAACGTGCTTAAGGAAAAATTGATTTCCGCACCGGTTGTGCAAACACCGGATTGGACCAAGCCGTTTGAACTAATGTGTGACGCATCCGATTTTGCGGTTGGGGCTGTTTTGGGACAGCGGGTGGACAACAAACCCGCTGTGATTTTTTATGCATCTAAAACTTTGAATGACGCCCAACTCAATTACACGACTACCGAGAAAGAATTGCTTGATGTTGTTTTCGCTTTTGAAAAATTTCGGCAATATCTAGTTGGATCGAAAGTCGTGGTTTGGACGGACCACGCCGCCATTAAGTATTTGATGGAGAAAAAAGATGCCAAACCTAGATTGATTAGGTGGATCTTGCTTTTACAGGAATTTGATATCGAAATCAAAGACAAGGCGGGGATTGAAAATGTGGTCGCGGACCATTTGTCTAGGTTAGAGAGGGTAGATGAAAAAGATTTACACATACCCATTACCGAGACATTTCCGGACGAACAGCTTTTGAAAGTGACATCTAAAGATCCATGGTTTTCTTATATTGTGAACTATCTTGCCTGCAAAATCATCTCGGATGATTGGACGTATCAAGAGAAGAAGAAATTTTTCCATTCTCTACGATATTATTTTTGGGATGACCCTATTCTCTTGAAGCAATGCAGGGATGGTGTCTTACGCAGGTGTGTACTGAGGTGGAATACGAGAGTGTTCTTCGTCATTGCCACACACTACCGACGGGCGGACACCACGCAAGCTCTCGTACGGCAGCCAAAGTACTGGAAAGTGGCCTATACTGGCCTACCTTGTTTAGGGATGCTTATGAGTTTGTGAGGCAATGTGATTCCTGCCAAAGGGCGGGCAACATTTCGAAGAGACAAGAGATGCCCCTTAATGTATTCCAGGAGGTTGGGGTATTTGACTTATGGGGTATAGATTTTATGGGACCCTTTGTGTCCTCAAATTCTAATTTGTATATCCTTTTAGTTGTTGATTATGTGTCGAAGTGGGTAGAGGCAATACCCACAAGGACTAATGATTCCACTGTAGTGTGCAGGTTTGTTAAGGAATATATTTTCTGCAGGTTTGGTGTGCCCCGAATGATCATTAGTGATGGGGGTACACACTTCCGGAATCAAAAGTTCTCGGCACTATTGAGAAAATACGGGGTCAAACACAACATTGGTACCCCGTACCACCCGCAAACTCAAGGACAAGTGGAGGTCTCCAATCGAGAGATTAAGAAGATCTTGGAGCGTACTGTGGCTTCCACGAGGAGGAATTGGAGTGCCCTACTACCGGATGCATTGTGGGCATACAAGACGGCATACAAGACACCTATAGGCACCACACCTTTTAGGTTGGCTTATGGTCGGGCCTGTCACTTACCGTGGAATTAGAGCATAAAGCGCATTGGGCGCTGAGGAAGCTAAATTTGAGTTATGATGAAGCGGGAAAGAAGAGGTTACTTGAACTAAATGAACTTGATGAGCTGCGAATGAATGCATATGAAAACTCTCGGATTTACAAGGAGCGCACAAAGTTGATTCATGATCGCCACATTCAGATGCGCGTTTTCAAGAAAGGAGATCGTATCCTTTTGTTCAACTCCAGGCTGAAGATGCATCCCGGGAAGTTGAAATCCCGATGGAGTGGACCATTCACAATAGAGGAGGTCAGACCACATGGCGCTATCATGGTGCGCGATGGCGAGACCACGTTTTTGGTCAATGGACAGAGGTTGAAACTGTACTTTGGTGAAGATTTCACAAGGAAAGTGAATGAGGTCAAACTCATTGCATTTCCGGATGCATGACGAGCTTCAAGTCGTCTAGCCTAAGACGTTAAATAAGGGCGCTTGTTGGGAGGCAACCCAGCCATCGGTACTTTAGTTTAGTTTCTTTTACATTTGTAGTTTGATTTGTTTTGACTTTGTTTTTAGTGTAAAAAAGATACCGTGATCGTTTGCTCATTGTGCAAGACTGAGGCAGTGTCGATACCATCGACCCTTGTGTCGATGGTATCGACCGGGGTACAGGTTGGCGACTGTAGAAATCGCACTGCGTCGATACTATCGACGGCACCAACAGGTTGATCGCAGAATCAAAGTTGATAGTATCGACATGCCAGTCGATACCATCGAGATCTCTGGAGATTTTCAGAAGAAATCGTCTCAGTGAAGTCGATACCATCGACGGGCCTGTCGATGGTATCGACACAGTTACAGACAGAAGGCGGCAGCCGGGCCTCGCGAGGGAGTTGCCCTAATCAGAGAGTCGATACTATCGACTCGCGTCAATACTATCGACGAGCCACGTCACCGATCCGCGAGAGGAGATCAACGGCGATCGCTGCAACCAGAAAGTCGTTCCGCGGGACGGGTCGATACCATCGACACCTGTCGATAGTATCGACACGTCAGCGATCCGGGCCCCGCAAATCCAGCCATCGACGACCGTCGATACCAGCGGCAGTACGGATTGTGCTACCCGTGTCGATACCATCGACCCGAGTCGATGGTATCGACGGGCGCACAGCAGCGCCGGCGTCAGCTATATATGAGAAGGATTTTCGTCATATGACGTCACAACCCCAGAGCAATTCTTCTTCACTTGCACCGAGCGTCCTCAAGAGCAATCTGAGCCCGGCGACGAGCATCCAGGAGCACGTTCTTCATCGAGCGGAGATTTCCTTCTCCGATCTTCACCGAGCTCTTTCTCTACTCCTCTTTCTTTCGCAACCATGGTGCATGTTGCTGGTGCATCTTCTTCGCGCGCCAATCCGATGGACATTCCGGAGTTCGTTCCTCCACCGACCGCGTCGATTCCACGCCCGCGGATTGTTCACCCGTCCGCGGAGGTCAAGAAGATCTATAAGGAGATTCTGAAGAGGAAAATCGAGCCGACCCGCTATGTTGAGCAGGAGACGATCCGCAACTTGGGGTTCGAGGCTAATCTCGCCTACGTCTTGAAAGGGCATGCGAGGCATACGAGCAGGACGCCCGATGAGATGGAGTATCATGTTGATGGCCAACCGTTCTTCGGTGACTGGCCGACATACAAGGAGATGGTGGCTGAATTCATGGCGTCGTTGGACGTCGGCGTCGTTTGACGTCGGCGTCGTTGGACGTCGGCGTCGTGCCCAATGACATCATTGCCACAGATCGCGAGTGGATCAAGGGCCGCGTTTCTTTTCGGCTGTACAATAATGACTACACTCTCACCCTCCGCCAGTTCAACTCCATCTACAACTGGAACCATGGGCGCAATGACTACCAGCGGCCAGACAACCGGACCGACTACGACGCCATCTTCGTCGAGCTTGTGACGGTGCCGCCGGGCAAAGCTGTGAGCTACCACAACGCGGCGGTGGTGGATTTCGAGCATCCGTTCGTGCGGGTTCTACACCGCATGATCTGCACCACTTTATTCGTCCGTGGTGATCAGGCTCTCAGCAAGTTTCAGGAGACAGACTTGTTTTTCCTGCACAAGCTACTAAAGCGCCAAGAATGCAACTGGGGCGCGTTTTTCTTAACGCGTGTTTTGGCGGTAAAGAGGAGTACACGGAAAGCTCCAATTCACTTTGGAGGGCTTATCACAAAGTTGGCCTCCTACCTTGGGTTGAATTTCCAGCAGCTTACTTCTCTCTCCAGCAGAAGCAAGGTTAATTTGCAGCATCTTCACCGATCAAACCTCATCTTGCTTCGGGATGGTTTACCTTATGCTCACTGTCATGTAAACCATGCATACCAAGAATGCTCGCTTCCCGATCCTGTATTCAATATCGAAGGGGCGCAACATTTCCGATGGCCTATCATAGCCATTGCTGACTCCGATGAAGACGGCGACAACGACGACGACAACAATGATGACGACGAGGCTGAAGAGGAAGAGGAAACCTACACTCCTCTTCGGGAACGAGTGGCACCTAGGAAGCGTCCTCGCATGCATCCTGGTGCATCTTCATCTTCGCAGCCTCCGCCACCACCACCGCCCTCGCAGCCAAGCGAGGATGCCTATTCTATGCAGGGAATGTATGCTATGCTGCAGGACATACAGCAGACGCAGCAGCATCACACTACAGTGTATACCGGTATTCAAGATACTACGAACCGGTTACTTGACAATCAGCGGGCGATCTTCGAGAATGAGCGCCTCCTCGGCAACCAACAACAGATTCATGACCGATTGCATAGGATGGAGATGCAGCAGCAGCCCTTTTATGATCACTACTGGAGCTAAAACTACTTTGGGAGGTATCCACAACCTCCGCCTATGCCCCAGTTTGATCTGAGCTTTCAGGGAGAGTACCCTTCCTGGGACCCTACAACTCCGCAGTACCCGCCAGAAGAGTAAATCGGTATCTCTGTTCCAACCTTTAAGATTGTTTTTTACTATGAGGCCATAGTCGGATTCAAGCTTAGGGGGGGTAGTTGGAACAGCTCTATCTTTTATTTTCTCTGTTTTTAGTTTTATTTTGTTCTTGTCATTTATTTCTTGCAATCTGATTTGTTTGTAGGATCCACATTTTATCTAGTGTAATTGTGGATGTCTTAAGTCTTGTGTCATCTTAATTGCTTGTGCATGGGAATTAAGGGAAAATTTAAAAAAAAAATTGAGTGTTTGCAAGCTTGAGTGTTGTTCAACTTTGAGCACATAACTTAAGAAAATGATTGGTTTTGTCAACTTTAAAATAGAAAATCACAACTGTACATCTCTAATGGTTCATGAAAAGTGGACGGAATTGGTTGTGTGAGCCTAAATTGACCAAATGATAATGAGACTCTAATTTGAAATAAGAGAGAGAAACCTCTTAACTACTACATAGGTCAGTAAGGAGGGACACATAATACTTCTCAAAGGTTCAGTCAATTAGTCTTGTGATCTTTCCACCCAATTGTTTTTCACAATCCACCATAAGAATTGGAAGTACTTTACGGTTTTAACCTTTTTGATTGCATATCATGTAGATAGGTCTTGCATTGCAACCACTTTCTTATGTTTTGCAAGAAAAAAAAAGAGAAAAAACTTAGAATAGTGATACATGCACATTATCCTTAGGTGTGTGTCATTTAGCTGCATTCATAATTCTTATGCATAGAGTATATCATGTACCTCATTTCTTCTTTAATGGTGAATTAAAATTGTTTCATACCTTCTAAATAGTTCAACTATTTGAGTTATGCAGAAAAAGCAAGCCCAATAAATTATTCATTGTCATTTGTGGGTATAATCTCTTAAAAAAAAGAAGAAAAAAAAAAGAAAAAGAAAGAAGAAAAGAAAAATGAAAAAGAAAAAAGAAAGTTATTAAGAAGCAAGTAGAATAAGAGGGAGAAAGGAACATCATATCACCTGCATCTTAAGATGAGTAAGTACATGATGTAGCTCAGTTAGATATCCATCTCATTTTGAGACGGGATGTTAATGCATGCATCATTCCACCCAATCTTAGGCATTAGGGCATGTTCATGTGCAAATGCATCATTTAGGGCATTCTTGTTTTATGCATGTTGAAACCGTATACTGCTTCCATTTCTTCCATAAACCACCCATTTCATCCACCCGTTGCTCGAATTGGTAGGCCACCGTGATTTTCTCCTCACTTGTGAATATCAGGAGAGCTGCTTCCATGTAGATGGTAGTTAGGACGAGCAACGTAGTATAGGAGATCACAAGATGCACCGAGTCTGAACCGGCGAATTGTATTATGTTAACTGCTTTATGTGATAGTGTTCATCAGTTTTGAGTTAGAAATCTTTTATGGATGATTACTGTCGCCTTTAGGGTAATTATCATTATGTGGTTCGTGAGGGCCGGAATGTGAATGTCCGGTGGGGATCATATGGGATGTCTGTTGTGATGATTTGTTCTTTAGTTGACTCTGGAAATTCTATTCTAAGGTTTTGTTGCTTGAGGGCGAGCAATGTTCAAGCTTAGGGGAGTTTGATGCGATGATTTTGAGTCGCATTTATAGACTTGTTTTATTTGAGTTTTATGCATTTATTAGTCATTTTGGTGGTTAATATTGCATAATTCATTTACTTTGGTCTATGATCATTCTCTATGTCAAATCTCCCTTATTTCAGTATTTTGAGCATAAATTATCACAAGAATATGTTTAGTTTCGGCTTATGTGGTTTCATGTTGAAATTTCAGGAAAAACAAGTATCTGTTGTTGTCGATACCATCGACCGGACCACAGGCAGCCAGCCGCAAGGAGCAGCAAAATCTCGATACTATTGACAGGAGAGTCGATGGTATCGAGATACCATCAGGTTGTTGGCGAAGAGTGAGTCGATACTATCGACACATCAGTCGATACCATCGACTAGTGGAGCTACATCGACGGTAAAAGGACAAAACTGACGCCTATGAATGTCGATACCATCGACCCGCGTCGATGGTATCGAGGTGGCATCAGTTGCGACAAAGAAAAGAAAAGAAATTCAGCCGATACAGTGCCGGGTCGATACCATCGACTCGCGTCGATGGTATCGACACCGCTAGATACATGTTTGCTTCAGATTGATCTAAATCTGACGGCTGTCATATTTTGGCGACCTAACTCGGTGATTATACCTAATGACGGCGGCCAAGAGCAATCTATCACGTCATTAGCCGCTGCACACGTCCCGAGAAGGTGTGGAGAGAAGAACATAGCCCAGAAGCACGCCCCAGTCGATCCGGACGCCGAAGAAGACGATTTCCACCACCGAAAGGCGGTAGAACGTGTATTCTACGCCAAGGAGCGATTAGATCTTCTCCGTTCAGGGGTTTCACCACTCAATCACGTTTTTCTCCATGTTTCCCCTTTTCTCTACCATATTTTGCTTTGAGATGAACATGCGGGGCTAATCCCCTTTGTCTTTAGGACCGGGAGTAGCCCGGGAATTCATTGTATGACAATTTTATCATAGTAATTCATATTTTATCTCTTAAATCCGTGGTATAATTTTGTTTTCTCAATTATATTGTTATGCTTGATCACCATAATAATAATCTAATGCCCTTAATTACTTTGAAAGAAGAATTAACGGTTGAAAAGAGACGAAATTCACGTTAATTGACAAATCCCTTGAACAAGGTGGTGTAAGGTTAATTGTGGATACCGAGAGATCGATTTTAATGCACCTAGTTTAGGGTATAGGTTACTACGACGGTGGAACCGACCTAGACATAGATAGTGAATTGTACCACGACAGTGGGCAATTCTGATTTCAGCCCACTACCCGGATAGAGAGATAAATTTGAATGACTGAATAGAATTTAATACAATGAAAACCCGCGGTGAAACCGCAATCCTAAAGATCTCATCTTGAATTTATTAAACCAAACATTTAATCGATTGTTTTGTTTTGTTTTATTTCATTTTCTTTTAATTTTAACAACAACTTCCAACTCTTTAATCGGTCTAGCTGATTGCGAGTAGTTAGTAGTAGTCTCCGACAATTCACGTATCCCTGAGTTCGACTCGGGCCTCACAAAGGCCTATATTACATTGACGCGTACACTTGCGTTTCTACGCACGTAAAAAGCGTGTCAGGCGACACCTTGCTTTGTCTTTCCTTGGTTTCTCCTCCATCCTCTTCTATATATGTGTTCCCTTTCTCTTGCTAAGGATCCCTTTAGTTCCTTTGTTTCCCCTCTTCCTTGGTGCACGACACCCTCTTCCTTGGCAAGCTTGGTGGCCGATCCTTGCCTTGAGTCTCCTTCTTCCTCTAGTGGTGGCCGAACCCTAAAGTGCCTTGCTCTTCTTCCTTGGTGGTGCTTGGAGCTTGGTGCTAGGGGATTGGAGCATTCTTAAGGCGGGTTACATAACTCCTAACTCTAACTACATTACCATCTTCTATGTTCTTGTCTGTATGTTGCTTATGATCGGCTATGTATGTTGCTAGTTTGGTTTCTTGCTTAGATGCTTCTTGTTGGCCGAACCTTGTTCTAGGGTTTCTTGTTGAGCAACACCCCTCTCCCTCCTTGGTCTTGAGAAGTGAGCTTAAACTCTAGTGATATGAGCAATACTCCTCTCTTGTTTGAGTTGAGAGGTGAGCTTGTGTTCTAGTTGCTTGAGCAACACCCTTCTCTCACCATGGATTCGAGAGGTGAGCTTTGTGTTGGTTGTAGACCTTTGATAGGGTTGATCCTTGTGTCGCGCGATTGGTGATAAGAAGCTAGGCAAGACCCCTCTCTCTTGGTTGTTGAGAGGTGAGTCTTCTTCTCGATCCATTAGGGTTTTGGTGCCCTTGTGCGTGAGGTTGGTGACGACCTTGTGGAGTTGCATATTGGCCGATATGGCTTGGGGTTGGTGTTGCCCGATACCCCTCTTGACCTAGAGCCTTGGACGTCATGTTGTTGTGGCTGTGTTGGGCGATGCACCCTGGTCCTTGACCTTTTGTGTGTCGGGCGTCACACTATGCTGACTACCCTGCCCGATATGCTTAGCCTTGTTTGGTGGTAGGCGTTACACCCAGTTGAGTATCCTGCCCGGCACGCCTAGCTCAGGTGGTTGCTTAGTGCTGTTACACCTTGAACGATAGGAGGCGTTGTGGGCTGACCTTGTGACGGGCGTCACACCTCTGTCCTTGCCTTGTGTCGGCCGATAGGTCATGGATAGGCTGGTTGAACGACAGGTCTCTTGCTGCCCGTTTAAGTTGCACCTTTGGGCGTTGTTTCTTGATGAGTGGTGCTGCCCGATACACCTAACCTGAGACAGTAGCCTAGAGCCCGTTATATCCTGGACGCTATGATGTTCAGTGGTTATCCTTGTGTTGGGCGTCATGGTGTTGCACGTTACTCTTGTTGCACGACACGCCCCTTGGGCCCAGTTGCACGATACACCCTAAGGTAGCCCGACACCCTTGTTGTTATGCTTGGCCGATATGTAGTTGGTTGCTTGACCGTTATGTGGTGGGAGTGTTGGGCGATATGGGAGAGTCCCCTGCCCGATACTACCTTTAGTGAGGGTGCCCTACCCGTCATACCTTTTGGTGAGGGTAGTGGGCACTTCTAGGAAACCGATATGCTAAGCTCTTGTTTCTTGCTATCACATTTTGTTTATGATGGTGACCCTTGATATGCTTAATGGTAGTAAGGTAATTAATATGGTTGATCACACCTATGTACCTTGACATGACATTTCATATGGTTATGATCATCTTGAATTATAGATAGAATGTCGAGTAAATGATAAGCATATAAGATGCCTTGCATGATGTTATGACCTATGCTTATGGTCACAGGTTGAGGCATGAATGATAAAGCCTATAATCATCAATGTTGCCCTATGTCGATTCTTCTGTTAATACATGATGATTGTGCATACTAACCGTGCAGGTGTTCCATACAGATGCATAGCCAGGAAAAAGGGCTATGAGGTATATATATGTTTGAGTGACACTGCTTTGATGGTTACTCTTAATGATGAGACAACATGCATGATGTGATGGTGTGAGGACCGAGTTTGGCTAAAGTGCCTTGATGAGGTGTTATCCTCTGATGATGATTTGGGATTGTTATCCCATGATGATGATGTAAGCCTTGAGAGGCAGTGGCACTATGTGATGAGGGATTGAGATCCCATGGCAATGTAATGTTGGATCCTTGTGATGGATCAGGATGATGTTGATGACAGTTAAAGCATGATATTGAGTTTCATGTTGTTTATTCTTGTTATAGTTTGCATGTTATACAACTTGATTGCCACAATGATCCACTTAAAATATACTAACTAATCACAGTGGAACATATCATGTAGCTTGCCCTGGCCATAGATCCATCATCGTCAGGAGCTGGTGATGGTGAAACGGGTTCTCCTGCGCGTTAACCCGGAGCGCATATTGTTGAATATGCGAGGTTTCTCCTAGCCTAAAATAGTGAGGATTCGAGTGCAGCTGTGGTTGCAGACTCGGGATATGTATAGAGCATGGTGAACAGGCCCATGGCTCAGGATATGTTATATGGGAGCATGAATGCGTTCATGGCTCAGAGCACGGTGAACAGGCCCGTGGCTCAGTTTCACTAGCGTCGAGACCTGTACCAAGGCGGGCTAGGCAGAGGGTAGCCTGCGGGAGCTGACCCTGTGGCTGTGGCCACTTAAGCATGAGACTGCGGTCCTGCTTGTGTTGTACTCGTGCACCGACCACGAGGTGGGAGGTCGTGGAGTCCGGCTCTTCCATTGGCCTTGTATGGCACCGACTCCGGATTTCGCAGTCGTCGGTTGGATTTGAGCGGTATGGCTCACTTCCTCAGGGCATAATAATAATACGTAATCCAGCCGAATAGTATTTATTGCTTAGGGCAAAACACGAAACATTGATTGAGGCCTTGCCTGTATAGTTAATCTTGTTATACTTGCAGTTGCTTATACGTTCCTTATGTTATGCGGTAAGATCTAATAAATTTTATCTTGTCAATCATGTTCCATAAAGAAATACTTAGGTATATGCCTTCCGTACTTTCTGGTAAGCTTGATGGTATGAACAACTTTACTTTATAAACTGCTCTTGTTATACCTTTTATCAGTTATCTGCTGTTACTGCTTTCATCTTCCTTTGGTTTTATGGTTTCGGCGGGGAGTTATGTTTCTCGCTGGAACTGTGTGTCTCACCCCGCTGGTTTATAACATTTTTAGGTGTTCGAGCTAGACATGGTGGTAGTCGCGGAGTTGCGGCCGAGCAACAAGAAGAGCAGTAGAAGGCAAGAGATGGACATGTTGTTTTGGTTGTTTTGTAGTAGAGTCTTAGAGTCATCCCTGTACTCTCAGGTCCTTGGGGGCGTTTTGACGTTGTTTCACGATGTATAGCTGGTGATGTTTTGTATATCCTGCTGCTGGTCGGATGTGGGCCGTTCTGTACGTAATAATAGGTGATGAACTCATGTGATAACTAGACAGCTGATCTCCTAAGCTGTGGACACGTATCAAGGCTTGTAAATATTTATATAACTTGTTTCTTGCAGGAGGAGCGGAATGTAATAGTTTATTGGTTTATCCGCTGTCCGAAATCGGTTCTAATTAACTTGTGTTTTTGGTAATTTGTGGATTATGGTGTTTTCCGCACGTTTTCGCGTAACACCTCGCTGTCTGTGTGATAGTGGGATGTGTTGCCACAAGTTTTGGTATCAGAACTCTAGGTTCGCTGAGTCTACAGGGATTTAGGACTAGGTTGTGTTTGTTCTTGTGAGTTTCCAGATTTTCTTACAATCATCTTCTGCCCCAGCGGAATAAAAGTCAAGACGTCTGGAAACCATGAAGAACATGCTGCTGAGAACAGCGATGCTGCATCAGTTGATGGAGCTATAGGGCAGACACATGAAGATCGGATGCCTGAGGTCCCCCAACCTGACCCAGCCATTCTCGAAAACCCTTCCTATCAACAGCTTATGGGGCAGATGATGGCTACGATGAATCTCATGGTAGAAAGATTGTCAGTGCCTCCGCCGAGAGCACAGGCTCCCCATGGTGAAACATCGGGTATTGGGAAGACCTTTGAGCGGTTTCGCCGAGTCGGAGCTTCGGATTATGCTGGAACGGTTGATCCAACGGATGCAGATCTGTGGCTGACAAGTCTTGAGAAGGCTTTCCGGATCCTCGACATCCCCGAAACGGACAAAGTAAAGCATGTTGTCTACCTTTTGAAAGGTAGTATTGGTCACTGGTAGACCATCGAGGAGGAGAAGCGACCTGGTGAGGTGATCGGTTGGGAGGTTTTCCGACACGAGTTCGTCAGCAGATACTTTCCGAAGACGTATCTGGATGAGAAGATCGGTCAGTTTGAGCGCCTGCGCCAAGGAACGATGAACGTCACCGAGTATGAGGCCAAGTTCATGGACCTGTTGAGGTTTCGTCCTCACATGGCGGCGACAGATGACGAACAGATCAGACGTTTTGAGAAGGGTCTGAGTGCTGAGCTGACAACACCTGCGTCTGCGTTGGAGAACCGAGAGCAGTTTGCTACGTTTGTGGAATCTGTCCGGAGGATCGAACGGTCAGTTAAGGAGAAAAGAGAATCCATGTCTAATAAGAGGCCTGCTCAGTTCCAGGGACAAAGGTTTGGTGGCTTCAAGAAGCCAAGGTTTTCAGCACCTTCTGTGATGAGAGGTTCTAGTGTACCGTCACAGTAGTCTCCGAGTAAGGGAAGAGGTTATGTTTTTTCACCGTCAAAGGCACATAGTACAGATTCTGTGGCAATGATAGGGCCATCTAGGCCACGGTTTGAAGATAGGTCAAGCCATCTTTGTGGTCAGATCGGGCATTTCAGGTTCAACTTCCCGAATAGAGATGTTGAAGTGACACAGCAGCCAAGGCAGAATCAACGAGGGTCCGATAGACAGCAGCCCAGTAGTAGCAGAGGGCGAGGACGCGGTCCAGCATCGCAAGCGGGATCGTCTGCTCAAGGGAGCAGAGGACGTGGGCAGCAAGCAACGGCTCGATTCTATGCTATGAGTCAGTCGGAGGCGATAGTCAACCCGCGAGTGGTGACAGGTCAGATGGAGTTATTTCATTCTGATATGTCTTCTTCTTGCTTTATATCTGTTTTGGTTGACTCGGGTGCTACACACTCTTTTATCGCCTATAGTATGCTTAAAAATTGTCGTTTACCTGTTAGTTGTAAGAAGGATAGCTTGTTGTTAGAAACCCCACTTGATGGTTCCTCGATGCTTCGAGAAGAGTGTCCATCTTGTGTCTTATCTTTTTCGGGACACAGTATACAAGTGGATCTTATACCACTTGATATGCATGGTTTCGATGTGATCCTTGGGATGGATACCTTACAGAAGTACAAGGTTGTTTTGGACTGTGGTTCCAAGCAAGCTGTGTTTGATGATGATGGAGAGAAGTGGGTCTTCTAAGGTGATAGGAAGATTCTTCCGACGTGCTTAGTGTCAGCTATGGTGGCAGAGAAGTTGTTACGACAAGGATGTGAAGCGTTCTTAGCTCACGTTGTAGATACCAAGGCGAAAGGTCCTAGCCTTGAAGAGGTGACGGTTGTCCGAGAGTTTGCGGATGTGTTTCCTGATGAGTTCCCTGGTGTTCCTCCACCCCGAGAGATTGATTTCGAGATCAATCTGGTCCCAAGAACACAACCAGTTGCACAGACACCGTATAGGATGGCTCCAGTAGAGATGGCAGAGCTTAAGAAGCAGTTGCAAGAGTTGTTGGAGAAAGGTTTCATCCGACCGAGTACATCGCCTTGGGGTGCTCCAGTGTTGTTCGTTAAGAAGAAAGATGGATCGATGCGGTTATGCATAGTTTACCGACAGTTAAACAAAGTCACGATCAAGAACAAGTACCCGTTGCCGAGGATAGATGATCTGTTCGATCAGTTGCGTGGTGCTACAGTGTTTTTAAAGATCGATCTACGGTCCAGATATCATCAGTTGAGGATCAAGGCGGATGACATACCAAAGTCAGCTTTTAGGACGAGGTATGGTCACTTCGAATTTGTGGTTATGCCGTTTGGACTAACCAATGCACCTGCTGCTTTCATGGACTTGATGAATCGAGTGTTCCGTCCGTTCCTAGATCAGTTTGTTGTAGTCTTTATAGATGACATCTTGATCTATAGTCGGGACAGGCAAGAGCATGAGTGACATCTTCGACTAGCATTGACTCTTCTTCGTCAACATCAGTTGTACGCCAAGTTCAGTAAGTGTGAGTTCTGGTTGGAAGTAACTTTCTTGGGTCATGTGATATCTGCAGAAGGAGTAAAAGTGGACCCGAAGAAGGTGGAATCCGTTGCAGAATGGGAACAGCCGAAGACGCCGACAGAAGTTCGTAGTTTCCTGGGATTAGCAGGATACTACCGAAGGTTTATCAAGGAATTCAGTGCGATTGCGTTGCCGATGACAAAGTTGACTAGAAAGGATGTACCTTTTGTCTGGGATGATCGTTGTCAGCAAGCTTTCCAGAGTTTGAAAGAGAAGTTGACTAGTGCTCCAGTGCTAGTGCTGCCAGAGCCTGGAAAAGGCTATGTTGTTTTCTACGATGCTTCCAAGAAAGGTTTAGGTTGTGTGCTGATGCAGGAAGATCATGTGGCTTCTTTTGCTTCGCGACAGCTTAAGAAACACGAGGAGAACTATTCGACTCATGATTTGGAGTTGGCAGCAGTGGTTCATGCTTTAAAGATTTGGAGACACTATCTTTACGGCGAGGTATGCCAGATCTTTACAGATCACAAGAATCTGAAGTACATCTTTTCACAGAATGAGCTAAACATGCGACAGCGCTGATTGACGGAGCTAATCAATGATTACGACTGTACCATCGAGTATCATCCTGGTAAGGCGAACGTGGTAGCAGATGCGCTTAGTCGAAAGTCTTCTTCTTTTCCTACAAAGAAGGCACAGTTGAGTTCCTTGGTATGCCATAGACGGGATATGTTTGTTTCCTTGCGGCAGATGAATGTGCAAATGGAAGTTTCCTTGTTAGCTGGACTTTTAGCACATATGCAAGTCAAGCCTACACTGAGACAGCAAAACAAGGATGCGCAACAAATAGATGATACAGTACAGTTGATCAGATCAGAGTTTGGCAGCGAAACGCATGATGGGTTCCATGAGTCTAAGGATGGACTAGTTTGCTATCATGATAGGATGGTGGTCCCAGATGCGGATGATCTGAGGAAGCTAGTGCTCGAGGAAACACACACGTCGATGTATGCTATGCATCCAGGAGTCACCAAGATGTATCATAATCTGAAGGACTTGTATTGGTGGCCCGGCTTGAAGAAAGATGTAGCTGAGTTTGTGGCTAGGTGTGCGGTATGTCAGCAAGTCAAGGCTGAGCATCAAAAGCCGGTAGGTACGTTACAACCCCTGCCGATACCACAGTGGAAATGGGATCATATAACCATGGATTTCGTAGTTGGTCTGCCCAGGACAACTAGGAATCATGATTCCATTTGGGTAATAGTGGACAGATTGACGAAGTCTGCCCATTTCATACCTGTAAAGACAACGTATACAGCCGAGAAGCTCACTCGGGTATATGTGGATGAGATACTACGTTTGCACGGTGTGCCAGCAACGATAGTTTCCGACAGAGGTCCTCAGTTTACGAGTCGTTTCTGGGAATAGTTGCACAAAGCGTTGGGAACACAGTTGAGGTTCAGCATCACTTTCCATCCACAGACAGATGGACAGTCTGAGAGGACTATTCAGACTTTGGAGTATCTCCTCCGAGCTTGTGTTTTGCAGTTCCTAGGCAGTTGGGACGTACATCTCAGTCTGATAGAGTTTGCCTATAACAATAGTTATCAGCGGAGCATTGACATGGCTCCTTATAAGGCCTTATATGGCAGGAAGTGCAGATCTCCATTGTGTTGGTATGAGTCCAGTGAATATCAGCTTTTGGGTCCTGAGTTAGTACAGCAGACAACAGAGAAGATCAGAGTGATACAGCAACAGTTAAAAGCGGCACAGGACAGGAAGAAGTCTTACGTAGACAATCGACGACGACCTTTGGAGTTCCAGGTAGGAGACAAAGCGTATCTTAAAGTCTCGCCATGGAAAGGTGTGCTAAGGTTTGGCCGGAAGAGTAAGCTCGCACCCAGATATATGGGGCCATACCCGGTCATAGCACGAGTTGGCAAGGTAGTTTATAAGTTAGAGCTTCCGCCAGAGTTGCACAGGTTGCATCCAGTGTTCCATGTCAGTATGTTGAAGAAAAGTTATCCGGATACAGGGACAGTGATACAGCCAGCCGAAGTTGAGCTTGATGAAGATGTGACCTACGAGGAAGGTCCTGTGATGATCCTTGACAGAAGAGTTAAGAAGCTGAAGAGGAAGGACCTGGTTCTTGTGAAAGTTCTTTGGCATCATCGTGGCGTTGAGGAAGCCACGTGGGAGCTTGAGGAAGAGATGAAGAGGAAGTATCTCTCGCTTTTCTCTTCGGATTTCGAGGACGAAATCCCTTTGTAGAGGGTTAGTTTGTAAGGACCCTGACCTCCGTTTAGGGCTTATCCAATTTGCTTTGCTTAACCCTGATGCTTAGTTGTTTGCTAACCACCTTTAGTGGTGATTAGGGTTTGTTGGTGCTTTGTTGAGAGCTGGAGGTGCTACTTGCAATAAACCCAAGTCTAGGGTTTGTGGGCAAGTTTGTCATCTTGTGAGGTGTTCCTCCCTCTCCTTGCTTCCTCTTGTGTTGAGAGGAAAGTTGGGCTCGTTGCTTGAGTTGCCTTGGGCTTGGATGAGCTTGTTGGGCCTTGTGGTGCGTTGCCTTTTCCTCTTTAGACCTTGTGTCGGCCATGCTTGTGTCGGCCTAGGTGTGTCGGACATGCTTGTGTCGGCCTAGGTGTGTCGGCATGTGGTGTGTCGGCCATGCTTGTGTCGGTATGTGGTGTGTCGGCCTAGGGTGTGTGTCGGGCATGATGTGGAGGTGTGTCGCCCATGGACCCTTTGACTCTCTTTGACCTCGTTTGTGTCACCACTAGTGGACACTTGGTGCTTGATGCTTGCATGTGGAAATGGCCTTGGACATGTATTTAGGGCATGTTAGAGTGGTGGCCTTGCTCATGGACAAGTGTTCCTAGGTGGGCGACACCTTGCTTTGTCTTTCCTTGGTTTCTCCTCCATCCTCTTCTATATATGTGTTCCCTTTCTCTTGCTAAGGATCCCTTTAGTTCCTTTGTTTCCCCTCTTTCTTGGTGCACGACACCCTCTTCCTTTGCAAGCTTGGTGGCCGATCCTTGCCTTGGAGTCTCCTTCTTCCTCTAGTGGTGGCCGAGCCCTAGAGTGCCTTGCTCTTCTTCCTTGGTGGTGCTTGGAGCTTGGTACTAGGAGCTTGGAGCTTGCTTAAGGCGGGTTACATAACTCCTAACCCTAACTACATTACCATCTTCTATGTTCTTGTCTGTATGTTGCTTATGATCGGCTATGTATGTTGCTAGTTTGGTTTCTTGCTTAGATGCTTCTTGTTGGCCGAACCTTGTTCTAGG
Source organism: Alisma plantago-aquatica (assembly GCA_963693085.1). NCBI lineage: Eukaryota > Viridiplantae > Streptophyta > Magnoliopsida > Alismatales > Alismataceae > Alisma > Alisma plantago-aquatica. The sequence goes on along the minus strand of OY856413.1, from coordinate 75,133,388 downwards.
GTTTCTTGTTGAGCAACACCCCTCTCCCTCCTTGGTCTTGAGAAGTGAGCTTAAACTCTAGTGATATGAGCAATACTCCTCTCTCGTTTGAGTTGAGAGGTGAGCTTGTGTTCTAGTTGCTTGAGCAACACCCTTCTCTCACCATGGATTCGAGAGGTGAGCTTTGTGGTGGTTGTAGACCTTTGATAGGGTTGATCCTTGTGTCGCCCGATTGGTGATAAGAAGCTAGGCAAGACCCCTCTCTCTTGGTTGTTGAGAGGTGAGCCTTCTTCTCGATCCATTAGGGTTTTGGTGCCCTTGTGCTTGAGGTTGGTGACGACCTTGTGGAGTTGCATATTGGCCGATATGGCTTGGGGTTGGTGTTGCCCGATACCCCTCTTGACCTAGAGCCTTGGACGTCATGTTGTTGTGGCTGTGTTGGGCGATGCACCCTGGTCCTTGACCTTTTGTGTGTCGGGCGTCACACTATGCTGACTACCCTGCCCGATATGCTTAGCCTTGTTTGGTGGTAGGCGTTACACCCGGTTGAGTATCCTGCCCCGCACGCCTATCTCAGGTGGTTGCTTAGTGTTGTTACACCTTGAACGATAGGGGGCGTTGTGGGCTGACCTTGTGACGGGCGTCACACCTCTGTCCTTGCCTTGTGTCGGCCGATAGGTCATGGATAGGCTAGTTGAACGACAGGTTTCTTGCTGCCTGTTTAAGTTGCACCTTTGGGCGTTGTTTCTTGATGAGTGGTGCTGCCCGATACACCTAACCTGAGACAGTAGCCTAGAGCCCGTTATATCCTGGACGCTATGATGTTCAGTGGTTAGCCTTGTGTTGGGCGTCATGGTGTTGCACGTTACTCTTGTTGCACGACACGCCCCTTGGGTCCAGTTGCACGATACACCCTAAGGTAGCCCGACACCCTTGCTGTTATGCTTGGCCGATATGTAGCTGGTTGCTTGACCGTTATGTGGTGGGAGTGTTGGGCGATATGGGAGAGTCCCCTGCCCGATACTACCTTTAGTGAGGGTGCCCTACCCGTCATACCTTTTGGTGAGGGTAGTGGGCACTTCTAGGAAACTGATATGCTAAGCTCTTGTTTCTTGCTATCACATTTTGTTTATGATGGTGACCCTTGATATGCTTAATGGTAGTAAGGTAATTAATATGGTTGATCACACCTATGTACCTTGACATGACATTTCATATGGTTATGATCATCTTGAATTATAGATAGAATGTCGAGTAAATGATAAGCATATAAGATGCCTTGCATGATGTTATGACCTATGCTTATGGTCACAGGTTGAGGCATGAATGATAAAGCCTATAATCATCAATGTTGCCCTATGTCGATTCTTCTGTTAATACATGATGATTGTGCATACTAACCGTGCAGGTGTTCCATACAGATGCATTGCCAGGAAAAAGGGCTATGAGGTATATATATGTTTGAGTGACACTGCTTTGATGGTTACTCTTAATGATGAGACAACATGCATGATGTGATGGTGTGAGGACCGAGTTTGGCTAAAGTGCCTTGATGAGGTGTTATCCTCTGATGATGATCTGGGATTGTTATCCCATGATGATGATGTAAGCCTTGAGAGGCAGTGGCACTATGTGATGAGGGATTGAGATCCCATGGCAATGTAATGTTGGATCCTTGTGATGGATCAGGATGATGTTGATGACAGTTAAAGCATGATATTGAGTTTCATGTTGTTTATTCTTGTTATAGTCTGCATGTTATACAACTTGATTGCCTCAATGATCCACTTAAAATATACTAACTAATCACAGTGGAACATATCATGTAGCTTGCCCTGGCCATAGATCCATCATCGTCAGGAGCTGGTGATGGTGAAACGGGTTCTCCTGCGGGTTAACTCGGAGCGCATATTGTTGAATATGCGAGGTTTCTCCTAGCCTAAAATAGTGAGGATTCGAGTGCAGCTGCGGTTTAAGACTCGGGATATGTATAGAGCATGGTGAACAGGCCCATGGCTCAGGATATGTGATATGAGAGCATGAATGCGTTCATGGCTCAGAGCACGGTGAACAGGCCCGTGACTCAGTTTCACTAGCGTCGAGACCTGTACCAAGGCGGGCTAGGCAGAGGGTAGCCTGCGGGAGCTGACCTTGTAGCTGAGGCCACTTAAGCATGAGATTGCGTCATGCTTGTGTTGTACTCGTGCACTGACCACGAGGTGGGGGTCGTGGAGTCCGGCTCTTCCATTGGCCTTGTATGGCACCGGCTCCGGATTTCGCAGCCGTCAGTTGGATTTGAGCGGTACGGCTCACTTCTTTAGGGCATAATAATAATACGTAATCCAGCTGAATAGTATTTATTGCTTAGAGCAAAACACGAAACATTGATTGAGGCCTTGCCTGTATAGTTAATCTTGTTATACTTGCAGTTGCTTATACGTTCCTTATGTTATGCGGTAAGATCTTATAAATCTTATCTTGTCAATCATGTTCCATAAAGAAATACTTGGGTATATGCCTTCCGTACTTTCTGGTAAGCTTGATGGTATGAACAGCTTTACTTTATAAACTGCTCTTGTTATACCTTTTATCAGTTATCTGTTGTTACTGCTTTCATCTTCCTTTGGTTTTATGGTTTCGGCGGAGAGTTATGTTTCTTCTTGGGACTGTGTGTCTCACCCCGCTGGTTTATAACCTTTTCAGGTGTTCGAGCTAGACGTGGTGGTAGTCGCGGAGTTGCGGCCGAGCAGCAAGAAGAGCAGTAGAAGGCAAGAGATGGACATGCTGCTGTTTTGGTTGTTTTGTAGTAGAGTCTTAGAGTCATCCCTGTACTCTCAGGTCCTTGGGGGCGTTTTGACGTTGTTTCACGATGTATAGCTGATGATGTTTTGTATATCCTGCTGCTGGCCGGATGTGGGTCGTTCTGTACGTAATAATAGGTGAACTCATGTGATGACTAGACAGCTGATCTCCTAAGTTGTGGACACGTATCAAGGCTTGTAAATATTTATATAACCTGTTTCTTGCAAGAGAAGGAGCAGAATGTAATAGTTTCTTGGTTTATCCGCTGTCCGAAATCGGTTTTAATTAACCCGTGTTTTTGGTAATTTGTGGATTATGGTGTTTTCCGCACGTTTTCGCGTAACACCTCGCTGTCTGTGTGATAGTAGGATGTGTTGCCACAGATATGGCAAAAAAATGGAGGATACTAAATTTTGTAGTTGCCTATGGTATGATTTTAGCAAACACCCTCAAGAAAAGAGCTTCTCATATGATTAATTTCAAAAGTGGTCGCAGTTGTCGCCAAATTGAATATTTCCTTATAAGGTGGGTGGACAAAAAAGTATGCAAGGATTGAAGGTGATCCTTGGCAAAGAACTCACCACCCAACATATGTTGATGGTTTTGGATATTAACATGAAGATCAGCAAAGGTAAGCATTATAGAAACCGAGATAGAAGGATCAAGTGGTGGAATCTTAAAGGAGAAGATAACTCAACTTTTTACAATGGACTTGCCAAGGAGGGCACTTGGGAGTTGGAACTAGGGAGTTTGATCTTAACACTATGTGGCATAACATGAACTCCTACATAACAAAAATTGTCAAAGAGGTTTTAGGGGAGTCTAAAGGGCGTGGGCCTTCGCAAAATGAGACTTGGTGGTGGAATGATGAAGAATAGAAGGCTAGTAAACTCAAAAGAGATATTTATATGAGCTTTCCCAAATCTTGAGATGATGCAATTTTCCGGAGATACAAGCAAGAAAAGAAAGAAGCTAAGAAAGCAGTTCAAGAGGCAAGGTCAAAGTACTTTAAGAAGTTGGACAGAAGAAAGGGGGAAAAGATATGTAAAATGGCTCATATAAGAGAAAAGAAAGGAAGACACTTAAGTCAAGTAAAATGCATTAAGAATAAAAATGGGTAAGATGTTGGTGAAGGATGATTATGTCAAGAACCAATGGAGAAACTACTTTCACAAGCTTTTTAATGAAGATACTTTGAATAATGTACGAGGCTCGTATGACATGAATATAAGAGATATTACTTATACGATGAGTTTCAATATCTTAGGTCAAGAATGCTTTGAAAAAGATGGAAATGAGGACGTCATGTAGACCAGACAACATTCTTATTGATGTACGGAAGAGTATGGAGGATGAAGGAGGTATGTAGTTAATGAATTTCTTTATAAGAGAGTCTGGTTATTTTAGTTAATTAAGTTATTTGAGTCCATTTGTATATGGGCCCAAGTGTATCTTATCCCATTAGGGTTTAACTAATCTAAAGTATGTACCCTTTCCCCTTCTCCTATATAGAGGGGGATTCCTCTTATCAAAGATATCAAATAGCTGTCTTTTATTTTACAACATGGTATCAGTGCAGTGATCCAACCCTAACCTAGAGGAGAGAATAAAAACTTCCGCCTGCGGGCGACCGCCGCTCCTTGGCTTGGTTTTCCGCAAGGCATCCCTTTGATGTATTCTCTGCCTTTACCCCCACTCGAGCCGTTGTAACTTCCATGTCCTAAACTAGATGCCAAAAAAAATCATGCCATCTCCCCCAGCTATTCCACAACCCCTCTTGTCGTAGTATTCCCCTGTCGCGTATGCGTGCTCCCTCGCCTTCAGGTCTGAAACCACCAGGTTTTCCATTATCTGTCGTATGAGGGTTGTTCGTAAATTCCATCACAAAAGTCATCGCCTCTTATCGATTGATGTGTTTGCCCTCCATCGAGTCTAATACAAGAACGCCCTCCGCCGGCCATTGGTCCTTCGTGCCTCTGTTTTTCTCCTTTAAAATTCTTCTATGGTCCCTCCCTCAAAAACACAGAGGCAACCTCTCCCATGTGTTCCTAACCGTCGTCGCTACTTCTGAATATTTCTTTCATTGAGGCAGATTGTTTGTCCTCATTGTTGCGGAGCCACACACCACTGTCCCTCCCTGATCCCTCACCAAACAACCCGCTTATCTACTTCTCTACTCCAGCAATCAACCCTTTCACTACCTTTCCACGCAGCATCACCAGGGCCCTTTTTCCGCAAATACCCCACTTTCCACAAGTATTACACAAATACCCCACCGTCCGACTCCCCAAGCTGCAAAGTTCTACAACAACCTACCACCACATATTGCCCAGAGAAATAGTGTGAAAGAGTGCTGAAGCAACTTCATGTGGGGTAAAAATACTTGAACGAGTTTTCTGCAAGGGAAGGAACCAGCATCGGCGGTGCCAATATTTCAAATTTGTCCTCAAGGTTGAGAGAGACTTGGCGCTCTTCCTACGATCTGGCGTTGAATAAATATTCACTAATATCTTTAGCATTATAAATGAGGGACAACCTGGTTAAAGGACACATCACTAGAGAAATCAAGGACAGGAATGTAAGTCGGATTAACAACATCAACGTTAACTGGGAAAAAGACTAGTGGTCGATGGATCAACGCTGAAATATTAGCCGCAATCATGAACGAGAGAGTGGATTTATTGTTGGATTTCATCTGTCATGGTATTAATTTCTTGGAGATTAGTGTTTGATTTCTTTTTTAATATCATTCTAGACCTTTTATTTTTGGATAATCTACGACCGAGCCCCCACAAGGGGCAACCTTCCCTCGAATTCCGCCAGATGAGGACAGCAGGACCCCGTAATTGGGAGGTCGCGCCCACCAACCCCCCCCCCCCGACAATGCTACTTATTTCTTTGGGGTGTTTCTTTATCATTGTCCGCCCCAACCACTCTTGGTTCTTTCCGTGGTTGGTGTGAGGGGGAGAAATAGAGAAGAGATGAGATGGAGGAGAGGAACATTATAGTTTGATGCCCTATATTTTTGTGGATCTTTATGCACTTCTTGGAGAACTTGTGGACTTCTATTATTGATGTTTACTGCTATATGCTTCTTAAAGAGCTAGCTTACTATCTAGTGCTTCACATCTACTGCTTGCTTTTTCAAGGTGATGGTCTTCTATCTGGCTACGTCAACTCTACTTTCTACTTTTTGCCAGTGCTTTATTCGCATGTTGACATTGTCTGTGTCTTGCGCACGTTGACTTTCTACTGTGAACCAGCACTCTCTGGACTTTTCTATGTGAACCAGCACTCTCTGGAATTTTCTATTGTGAACCAGCCTCTCTGAACTTGTAAACTAGCACTCTCTAAACTTGTGAAGCAGCACTATCTGGACTTGCGAACAAGCGCTCTCTGGACTTTTCTACTGCGAACCAGCACTCATTAGACTGCAACGATAGCGACTGTGATGAAGACTCTGACGCCTTCTTGCTATTTTTTACTACTACTCCAGGTGCCAAATCTTTTCTTGATTAAGAATCTTCTGCAACCTGTTTGTGACATGCACCTGCAGCATGCTTTAGATTTGACCTGCTTGCATACCTGCTTTGAGTCAAAGATATCGCATAGCCATCTTTTATTATACAACGTTCTTTAAAAAGATTATGAAGACCAAAAAATGTCAGATGAGTGGGCAAATAACACTATAGTCCCCATCTACAAGAACAAAGGAGATTGTGACAACCTCGGTTTTCTCTCTTTTTGATTGTACCTTTCCTATCACTATTCATGACCCAAATTCACTCAATTGAGTTTAGTTTCGAAGTTGGATGTGATGCAATGCTCTATTAGAGTCACTTCGATTTTGTATTTCAAGATCTGACATTACTTTGCACGTTTTACCTAAGTTGCATGCCTTAATGTATCATGATTTGTCTTTAATTTTTTATCCTTGTCATGATACTCTCTTCTCTCTAAAGTATATCAAGTTGTAGAGGATTCAATATTGAATCTAACGACTCAAGAATCACCCTAATCGGACCTTCGTAGCCCAAGTTATGGGGATTTGAACTTTGCTAATTAATTGTTGATTTTAACTCGATTTTGAGCCTTTAGAGAGAAGGCGTCATTCAACAGGGAGAGCGGCCCAGTAGCCACTCAAGTTCCCTCTTAACCCTAGTGTGCTCCATTATGGGTCGTTAGATCACGTCGATCATTGATCCAACAGATGCAGAGTCGGCACCCACCTCCGTACAGGGGTCGACGGCAAAGTCGTTGCGACCTACCCCCGCTCCGCCAATCACCCTTGTTCTCACTTCTTTTTGTCAAATTGATGCCCATATCCTCCCTCTTTCTGCTTGCTCTCGTTTTTCCCTCTCTTTATGAGTTGTTTGGCTCTTTGGAGCACTCTTCAGGCCCCCCCTCCAGTCGCGTCTTCTTCCTGTGGTGAGGGTGATGCCGCCACCTTGAGCCTTCATCGCAACCACGTCCTGGCCTTGCTTGGAAAAGGACGAAGGGTGGGATAGCTCCTTGCGGGTCTTACCAACTCGGGCGGCACCTCAGCGCGGGCCCTCGAGCCCTGGAGTAGTCGCGGGTGCGGACTCCGACGAGGGCCACCGCCATGGAACGGCCATGTTGCTTTGAGCAGCTCGGCCTCAAGGACGATGATGGAGAGTCGTCCATCTTAAGGTGTGCATAGAGTGGACGGCCCAGATCAATCCCAAAGCTTGTCCCTCCCTCGCGACGGTCAAAGGCACCGCTTAACCGAGTCAAAGCCCGAACAACAACATCCAATGGCTACCCGACATGTGGGTGGGTTGCTTCGTTGGAGTGCTAAGCCCGAATGCACGATCTCGACCGCCAAGTCCAAGATTAAAGGCTGGGAATGCGCTATAAATTTAATGGTAACACCCCCAACCCTCTCTCCTATAGTTTTAATGCAAGATTTTGTAAAAATCATAACTTGCTAATCCTTTGGCCAAAACATGCGAAATTATACATCAAATTTATCAGCTCGATGAGACCTACACAATGAACATAGTTGTAGACCCTAAATCTTCTTCTAATTCTTCCTTCTTGCTAAAGATGTGATCTTTGACTATTTTGACCATGATTAACGCATAATCATAATAAAGTTGGGATCTTTTAGGCACCCTTGCATCTCTAATCATCAAATTAGTATCTTCTATGTAATCTTGATTTAATATGGGTCCTAATCATCTTATTTGCCCTATAGTTGACTCTAACACATGAATGTGGCTTGTTATAAGATTTTTAATGTTAATTGGTTAATCTTGCTATCTAATGACACATAATGTTTAACCTTTGTATAAATCAGTAACATGTGGCCCCAAGGAAGAAAATGTCCGATTTTGATGTCGTTTTCGCTGGCCACAGAAACAGAAATTTACCATGTATTTCTAATGTTTCCACGGCAAAATCAACAAATTAATTTATGAAATTTTACCAGAATTATCTACTAGTGTAGATCTACTCAAATATGCAATAATATTTCATACTGGATATGTGAGGGTGGGGTTCTCCTCATGTGTGAGTAAAGGACCATGAACTATTTCGATGGGGATTTCGATGGAGAATTTTGATGTCAATTTTCAATGATGAAATCAATGAATTTAAGTCATTATAGTTTGCAAGCACAATATATAGACTTAAAGACACAAAACTGTACAAAAAGAAATGCTCTATCCAGTCCATAGTACATTAAAAAGAAAGAAAATTATCGATGTACAGTGTGTTTCAACAGTGCATTTCGATATCCGATGGCCGTCAGTATGGAAATAATTGTGGAAATTTTGATAATTTCGTGGAAATTTCAAACTATGTGTGGCCCCTTCATGAAAAATTCCGCACATGTGACCTCTCTATATTTCTTGTTTGGTCCTTAGGCCATGAAATGCATGGATGTGACCCATGTATGACATTGAATGGTTATACTTTAATCAAATGATGGCGATGACCCCATGTGTGCTTCAAATCCTATTAGATCATTAATATCAGTAATATTGTGATGTGTGGTGACTTTAATGCCTACGTTCACCCTCTATCTCTATTATGGTGTTTGAAATCCTAGTTTGCCTAATGTGACCTATGTGTCTTGAATCTTGGTTCTTGTACCTTAATGTTTATGGGGATCCTCTTCTCTTGTCCTCCCTTATCAAATTAGGAAATTATTTATCCCTTATGATATCTTAGATATGGATGTCCCACCTTATCCTCATGTTGAACCTTAATGGCTCATGTAAACTATATTGATGATTACATGCATGATTGAAACGTTGATATCCAATGTTGGTTGTTTGATGCCTAGACTCTAGGGGACATACACCTATATTTGAATGAGCTTCTCATGTCATTATTTTTCCTGAGCTATACTCTCTTCATGCTTGGATCTCATGACTTGATGGATCATGACTTGGTAATGTATATAAGTGACACAAATCTTGTAATGTTCATATTAGAATGAATAGAACATCAAAATGACATGAAACTTGAACCACACCTTCACGATGACCACTAAATCAGGAAAAGATCATCAAATATGTAATTAATTAACTTGGAACCTAACTTGGCCAAAACCCTGAAATGAAGCTAGTTAGGGTTAATGATGAGAAACTAATACATGTATGTAATCTTATTCAGGTGTTGCTTGTGGCTAAATGGTCAAGGCTAAGTTAAGTTAAGAAATCTCTGAATCGGGTATGAGTTATAATAATTATATGACTATGGCTTTCTTGCTTGAAATGTGATACATATGTATGCTTGTTTACTTGCTCAAATATTGCATGTAGTATTCTAGTATTGTACTCGATGTTTGTCTCTTGTCATTATTTTATAACTAGCAAACATAATATAGAAACTCCATTATACAAACCTTATGCACCTGCTCGTATTCTCGGGATAAGGACACAAGGTTGGGCGTCCTACTTGAGTTGTCAAGATAGGGCGGACCATGTCGATAAAAGGGTTATCTCTTGGCGATGGCCTTGAGGTCCCTTATGTAGAAAAGGGTTAGCTAATCTTGAGCACCCTTATGGACTCTTTCGATGGGAAGTAGTTAAAGGACTTATAATATATGATGTTGTTGGTATAATTGGATTAAAATGATATAAAACACGGGATCTCGCTTTGCTAAATACTTAACTTGTTTATTCTTGTTCATTTACTTCTGCAACTCTTTTCAAATTATGCAAAGCCTACATATACAAATCTTTTAGCCATGTACTCAACACCTCGTGTGTTGACCCGCATTGTTTCACATATTTTATAGGTTCATAGATGGCTAGAAGTTGATGGTCTTGGTGAGCTATGTCAGGTGTACTTGTTGTAAGATCCCTAGTGTACATCAACATATTTGTACAATTTGACTCTTGAATATGTAACTGAAATCATGTAATAAAGCAATATTGTTATTAATTATATTGGTGGATTGTTGAGAATAAGTTGGTGCTTTTATCTTGTTATATGTTCATGAATGTTGAGCTTTTACACTTCCGCGTTCGCACTTTGATAATACCATACTAGGGACGGATGCCTAGATCCCGCCATTGACTTTTAGTCATTTAGAGTTAGGATTTGGGTAATAGACAGTTCCGTGACAGAGATGTTCAGAGTTGCACATATTACAGAGTTATCAAGTTGATGAGTTACACTATGAAGCTTTGGGAGAGGATTATTGAGCAAAGTCTTAACATAAAAATCAGACAACCAGTTTGGCTTCATGCTAGGGAAATCAATAACATATGTGAGTTTTCTTATGGAGAAGTATAGAGAAAACAAAAGAGATTTTCATATGGTTTATATCGATTTGGAAAAGGCTAATGATCGAGGACCTAGGCAGGCGTTCTGGAGCGTTTTAGAGGAAAAAGGTAGTCCAATCCAATACATTGACTTGATTAAAGACATGTACGATAACTCAACTGCAAGTGCCAGGACTCATAAAGGAGAGACACCAATTCTTCCTATCACAGTTGGGGCATCAAGGAGTGCCACTAAGCCCATACCTATTCGCTCTTGTTATGGATGAGTTGACAAAGCAGATCCAAGATGATATTCCTTGGTGCACGTTACATGTTGATGATATTGTGTTGATCGATGATTTCAAAGAAAGATTGACTGTTAAAGTTGAACTTTAGAGAGAAGCATTGGACTCAAATGAATTTAAGAACAATAGAAGCAAAATTGAGTATATGCAATGCAATTTCAGCCAGCCTAGAATTGTAGATGGTGGGCCAAGTTGGATGGAGTGGATATACCAAAATGTGACAAGTTTTGCTACTTGGTATTTGTTATTCAAATGAATGATGATGTCCAAGATGTTACAGGATCACAGAAGGATTTTTGAAATGGAGTGCAACCGGAGTAGTATGTGGCTGGAAGATCCCTCTCAAATCAAAAATAAGCTCTATAGAACAGCTATAAAGCCAGCCATTTTGTATGGGAGCGAATGTTGGGCAGTGGAAAAACAAGATCTCAACAAAATGAATGTGGCTGAAATGCATATCTTGAGATGTATGTGTGGGGAAATAAGGAAAGATCGCTCGAGAAATGACTATATTTGGAACAAAATGGAGGTGTTGAGCAATAAGGACAAATTGTGTCAGGATCGTCTGAGATAGTATGGACATGTGCAACGCAGAATGACTAACACGTCTACTCAAGGAAATGCTATTCAGATGAGCATAATTTAAAGAAGAGGCAGGTCTAAATTAACTTGGAAAAAACTTATAAAGACAGATTTTGTACATGTTGATCACAATATGACCCACAACAGAGCTGAAAACAAGGATCCATATAGCCAACTAACATGGTTGGGATTTAGGCTTTGATGATGATGATGATGACGACGATGATGATGATGATACACCATTATGGTATGGAAGTTGTGAACTGTTATCAAATTCATGACTACTAGCATATATATTTTCTTGGCTTTATTTTACTTTTATTATTGTGTTATGGGCCTTTGTTTATTAGCCCATTAGTCTTTTTCTTCATTCTAGAATATTCATGTTTCTAGATTATTCTTACTCTCTCCTATATAAGAGAGTCTCCTATAATTGTTTCACCCATCTAATGAAAACCATCTTTTGTATTTTAGATGATATCAGAGCCACATGATCCTCCTTAATCCCTAACCCTAATCTATGCCCCCATAAACCCTAGCCGTCTTTCCTTTCTTCCCCTCCATCTTCCTCCCCCACGCCCCCCCTTCCCCTGCTTCTCCCGCCGCCGCAGCCCCCCCTCTTGCTCTTCCCGCCGCCACACCCCACTCCTCTCCTTCTCCCTCCCACCGCCGCAACACCCCACCCATCCTCTCCTTCTCCCTCCCACCGCCGCCACCCCCTGCTCCCTGCCCACTCCCCGCCGCCGCCACAGCCACCAGGCACCCGCCGCCCACGCCCACCCGCCACCCCCAGCTGCTGCCACCCCCGCCCTCTCCTGCCCCTCCCCCCACGCAGCCATCTGTTGTTGTCCTCTTTCTCCCACCATCCTTTCCTCCGCCAAACCACCACCACCACTCGTTCCTTTTTCGGCTCGCATTTGTGCCTCTTCGGTAACTTTCCAGTCATAGCACGTTGAAGGCATAACCGGATCTTGCTCTTTCTCTGCCTACGCCAACATGGAGGAAAACCTATTCCTCCATGTTGGCGTAGGTTTTCTATATCTATTGCTGCCCCGACGTGGGTTTCTGGGATCTGATGCATCAGACCTTCTTCTGCTATCTTCTGCCTGTGTAGGTGTGTTTTTAGATCTGCCCCTGTGTTGGGTTTCGTCTTCTTTCGTCTGCTATGTGCCTACTACTGCTACGTGATTCCTGCTCTGGTGTGCCACTACTATCTGTTGTGTCGTCCTGCATTCTGTGATCTCCCATGGCGTCCTCCAATCCGCTTCGCAATCTCTGTGTGACGACTACCAAGTTGGACAACTCCAAGTATCACACCTAGGCAGCCTCCTTTGAACAATATCTCAAAGCTCAGGGGCGTTATTCCCATCTTTCTACTACAGGTCCGGCGGAACCGACTGCTAATGCTGATGACAAAACTAAACAGACGTATGACCTGTGGTCCAAGGACGACTCTGGGGTTATGACCTAGATGGTCAACAGTGTTGAACCCAAAATCAGCCAATCCCTTTTACGCCTGCGCACGGCTAACGATATGTGGGATCAACTCTCCCAGGTCTATTCTCATCAACAAAATCCCAAGGTGTTTGATATTTTCAAACACCTGGCCAAGGAGTATTCTACCTCAGATGCTATTGAAGATTACTACAATCAATGTTGTGCCCTCTGGGATGAGTTTGAGGTGTATCAACCACTATCCTCAAATATTAAGGAAGCACAAAGACAACAGAATGAACTAGAACTCGTTCAATTCCTTTTTGGCCTACCACCCTCGTTTGCGGGTGTAGTTGATCAGATTCTCTCCAGTGATATGTTGCCCACCTTACACGATGTTCTGAAACGCGTGCAACGCTTGCCTTCTGTATCTCAGGGGACTCCTGAACTTTCTGACAATGTTGCTCTAGTTGTTCGATCAGGTGATTCTTTCCGTGGATGTGGTCATGGTCGTGGTCGTGGTCGTGGTCGAGGCCGCTCAACTCCAGGTGTGGGTCGTGGTTCGTACTCCTCGGGCGCTAACTCCTCTACTGAACCACGTTTCTGCAACTTTTGCAAGCGCAACAATCATACGGAACACCGCTGCTAGATCAAGAACGACAAACCTGCTTGGGCAAATCAGGTTTCTTCAAACCATCCTGACACCTCTGCCTCTATGTCTGCCCCGCCATTTGTTGATTGGATCAGATCTGAAGTTGAGAAGTTACTCTAAGCTCGCTTGGCCTCTTCTGCTGAGACTTCCATTATTGGCGGTTCTGCTCTTCTGACACAATCTGCTCCTCTAGCACAGTCTCGTAAACATAAACGGGTTATTGACTCAAGTGCCACCTCTCATATTACTGGCAATCAGTCTTTATTTTCTAACTTGCATAAAACTGCTGCCATTCCGTCTATCACCTTAGTTGATGGTTCTCAAACATTTGTTTCCGGAATAGGGAATATCTACAGTACTGGTTGTCTTATTTTGAACTCAGCACTTTTTATTCCTAAATTCCCTATCAACTTGTTATCTGTGAGTAGAACTCTTAAGAGCCTACAATGCTTAATTACCTTTGACCCGGATGGTGTTATTTTTCAAGATCTGCGCACGAGAATGAAGATTGGTTCGGCCCATGAGGGACCAGATGGGCTCTACTATTTGGATGTTGTTAAATAATGTTTTTATATATTTTGTTTGTTATTTTCCTTTTTTATATGGACCTTTGTGTAATTGCTCCACTTATATATATATGGGGTACACACATTGTGTAACCCCACGGGTTCTCAGTTTTTGTTTCTCATGGTACCAGAGCAGGCGTAACCCTACCTTGGGTGTTGACCCCTCTCTCTCCTTCTTCCCCTCCCCTTCCCTTCTCTCTCTCTCCTTCCCTCCGTCGGCGCCTACCTCCCCACCGCCGTTGTTGGCCACATAGGCGCAGCATCCGGCCGCCGCTGCCACCGCCCGCCGCTCGGCTGGGGTAGCCATTGCAGCAGGCCGCCCTACCGCCGCCGCCGTCGGTTCGGCCCAGAGCCTCCGCACCACCGACCCCCCCTAGTCGCCCAACCTACCGAGCGTCTCTGTGAGCCTCCTCCGGCTCCGTCTACTGCCTGCCCATGTCGGCCTTTGAGCCGCTGGGTCCCTTGTTGCGCCTCAACATAGTCCGTATGTAACTGTTCCATCCAGTTTTTTCTCCTGTGCCTACTGCCGCCTAGAGAGAGGACCTAGGCGGTCATCTACTGATTATACCTGCCTCCTACTGCTGGACTTGGTGTTATTTGTCTGTCATGGCTTCCTCACATGATGATCATCGCCGTCAGGTTACTACGGTCAAGATGGATGGGCGCAACTACCAACACTGGGTTTGTTCCATGGAGATTTATGCTAAATCCCAGGGCCAACATTCCCACCTGACGTGCGACCCACCTCAAGCTCCTGCTTCTACTGCCGAGTCCAAGGACATCAAGGCCTATGATGACTAGGTCAAAGATGATTCGACTGTGATGACATGGATTCTCAATAGCAGCGAAACACGCATTAGTGTTACCTTACTCCGTTTACCTACTGCTAAGGAAATGTGGGATCAGCTGGCAAGCACTTACTCTCATAGCAAAAATTCCAAGAAGGTGTTTGACTTAAATAAGCAGCTGACTCGTCTACAGTTCTCGGGACCTGACCTTGCTGACTACTTCTTTGCCTTCAAGGGACTCTAGGGTGAACTGGAGAGCTATCACCCTCTGCTGACTGATTTGGCTACCATACGACGCCAAAGACAGGAGTTGCAGGTAGTCCAGTTCCTGTGTGGCCTTCCTGAGTCATATGCTGGAGTTGTAGATCAGATCCTTGCCAGTGATCCACTGCCTACGTTGCAGAGTGCTTTTTAGCGCCTTCAACGATTGCCTGCCTCATCTTCTGCATTACCTGCTGATACTAGCGATACTACTGCTCTTGATGCTATGTCAGGCCGTGGTCGTTGCCGTGACCGTGGTCGCTTTCAGGAGAACTGCCCTCCTCTTGGCTCTGGGAGGGGGCGTGGTTCGTTTGGACGTGGTGCGTCCTCTGGCCCTCCCATTGCTTCTCGCCCTCCCTCTGGACAACGCTTCTGCAACTTCTGTGGTAGGTCTAACCACATTAAAGTAAAGTGTTGGGAGAAGTATGGCAAACCTACTTGGGCCAGTGTTGCTTTTAAGGCCAATTCTACTTCTGAGGATGCTACTCAGCCTCCAGCTACTGATTCGTCAAGCTCTACTACTGCTGATTTCATTCGTTCTGAGGTGGAACGTCTACTGTTGGAGCACACTGGTTCTTCCTTTGCTGCTGCTACTACTGGAGCTCATGCTGCAACCTACTCTGGTTGTGATTCTGCTTTTCTAAGTGCACCCTCGTCTAGTACTAGCAATACAAGATGGGTGATTGCTTCAGGTGCTTCTTCTCACATTTCTGGAAATCGGTCTCTTTTTTCGAACTTCTCTAAACCGGTTTCTAAGTCTTCTGTTATGCTCGTTGATGGCTCAAAATCTTTTGTGTCTGGGATTGGTGATATTGTTGCTCGGTTTTTGTTGAAATTTTCTCTATATGTGCCTTGTTTTCCACTAAACTTACTATCTGTTAGCAAAAGTGTGCGTAGCCTGAACTGTAGTCTCACCTTTGTTCCTGGTACTTGTATTTTTCAGGACCTTCGCATGAGGATGAAGATTGGTGGGGGGCATGAAGGACTTGATGGTCTCTACTATCTGGATGAGTTGAAAAAGATCGGCACTATGGCTTTAGCTTCAGCATTATCATCTTTGGTTTCAGCTTTGCAGTGGCACTACAGACTTGGACATCCGTCATTTGAGAAAATAAAACATGTCATCTATAGTGTAGGGACGCAAAGTTTTCAGTGCGAGTCATGTCAGTTAGGCAAACAGTCTAGAACTGTCTATCCTAAGAGGTCTCAGATTAGTAGTAAAAGCATTTTTTATCTTGTTTATGTGGATGTATGGGGTCCTTGTCATGTTCCAAGTTTGGAAATAAATACTTTATTCTGTTTGTTGATGATTTTTCTCGTGCCACATGGTTGTTTCTTCTGAAAGATGGTCCCAAGTATTGCCTACAATAAAATTCTATTTTTCTGAAATTAAAACCCAATTCTCTATGCCTGTTAAAATTCTGCGAACAGATAATGCTTTGGAATTTGTTCAAAAAGAGGTTGAGTTGTTTTGTCATTCTGTTGGTACTATTCATCAAACATCTTGTGCCTATACACCTCAACAAAATGGAGCTGCAGAGAGGAAAAATAGACATTTTCTTGAAGTCACTAGAACCATCATGCTACACTCTAATGTTCCTAGACATTTTTGGCCAGAAGCCATTCTTACTGCATGTTTTCTAATTAATCGAATGCCTTCATCTGTGATTGGCAACAAGATTCCAGTACAGGTTCTACAACCAAATATGCCTCTTTTTTCTGTTCCTTCGAGGATTTTTGGATCTACCTGCTTTGTTCGTCTACTTGGACCGAATTATGACAAATTATCTCCTAGAGCGGAAAAATGCATTTTCTTGGGTTATTCACGTACTCAGAAAGGGTATCGTTGTTATAGTCCTACTACTAAAAAGTGGTTCACGAGTAGTGACGTGGTTTTCTTTGAGGATACACCTTTTTATTATGCTAAAGGACATACCTTGAGTTCAGATATTATAGCAGCACCATTACTAATCATCAGTGGTTGCATATTTGATGTTACAATACCTGTTTTATATATTCTGTTAATTGTTTTGTTATTTCCATATTACTTGTGGACCTCTCTGTAATTGTTTCAAGGTTATATATATGAGGGTGCACACATTGTGCAACCCTACGCTTCCCACACTTGCTTTGTCTTTTACATGGTATCAGAGCAGTAGATCCGGCCGTCACCCTCCCTTCCCTTCCCTCTCTCTCTCTTCCCGCCGCCCCCCCCCCACGCCGTGCGCCACCGGCCAGCAGCAGCAGGGCCGCCGGCCAGCAGCCCAGCCGCCGCCGGCCCAGCAGCCGCAGCCGCCGGCCAGGCGCCGCCGCAGCAGCAGGGCGGGCAGCCGCCGCCGCCGGGCGGGCAGCCGGCAGGCTTCCAGCCGCCAGGCTAGCCGCCGGGGCCGGGCGCCCCCTCCGCCGCCGGGGCCGGTGCGCCTCCGCGGTTCCTTGCCGCCGGTCCGTTGGCTCTGTGACACTTTCCAGCGCTCCGGTGGCTTGAAGACGTAGACCGTTCGTTTCGGTTTTTTGCCTGCCTGCCCGTGTCGGCCGGTGTGCCACCGGGTCCTGTTCTGCGCTTCGGCGTAGTCTGTATGTGAGAGGTCCTCTCCGTGTTTGTTGTGCCTGCTGTGCCTATCTGACGGTGTAGACCGTCTCCTCCCTGATCGTGCCCGTTCCTGCTGTGCCTACTGCTACCATGGCGTCTTCTCATGATGACTTCCGCCGTCAAGTTACTACTGTGAAGCTTGATGGGCGCAACTACCCACACTAGGTCTGCTCCATGACGATCTATGCTAGATCCCAGGGCAAGTACTCACACCTTATCCGTACGGGTCCAGATGCACCCGCCGAGGACGCTGATGCTAAAGATGTGAAGGCGTATGACGACTGGGTTCGTGATGACTCCACCGTGATGACCTGGATTCTCAACAGCAGCATCGAGAAGATCAGTGTCACACTTCTTCACTTGCCTACGGCGAAGCAGATGTGGGATCAGCTCGCCGGTACTTACTCGCATAGTCAGAACCCCAAGAAGGTGTTTGACATCACCAAGCAGCTGGGACGTCTACAGTTCACGGGGACATATATTTCTGACTACTTCTCTGACTTCACTGGATTATGGGGGGAGCTGGAATCCTATCATCCTCTCTCCACGGACCTGGCTACTATGCAGCGTCAGCGCCAGGAGCTTCAGTTGGTTCAGTTTCTCTGTGGCTTGCCCGAGTCATATGCTGGAGTTGTGGACCAGATCCTTGCTAGTGACCCTCTGCCGTCACTACAGAGTGCCTACAAACGCCTTCAGTGTTTGCCTTCGTCGTCTGCTTCTCTGACTCCTGATGTTGGAGATTCTTCGGCCCTTGCCGCTTCTTCTGGTCGTGGTCGCGGTCGTGGCCGTGGTCGCTTTGCTGAGAGCCGTCCTCCCCTGGGTGGAGGACGAGGACGGGCTACTCCAGGTCGTGGAGCCTCTTCTACTGCCCCTACTGCTGGTGCGCGTCCTCATTCAGGACAGTGCCTTTGTACCTTCTGTGGCCGGTCCAACCATATTGAAGAAAAATGCTGGGAGAAATATGGTAAGCCGGCGTGGGCCAATGCCGCTGCGGACTCCACTACTACTGCTTCAGAGGGGACGACTCAGGCTACTGACTCTGCCTCCTCGAGTGCGACTGCTGATTACATCCGTGCTGAGGTGGAACGTCTTCTTCTTGAGCGCGCTGGTGCGTCGTCTCAAGCTTCGACTAGTGGAGCTCATGCCGCCACCTACTCTGGTTATGACACTGCCTTTCTGAGTTCTTCCTCTACGCCTGGTAATACTAAATGGGTCATAGACTCCGGTGCCTCTTCGCATATTTCTGGAAATAGATCATTGTTTCGAAAATTATTTCAACCTGCTAGACCCTCTTCTGTCATGTTGGCCGATGGTTCCAAGTCTGCAGTGGTTGGAGTAGGGGATATTTCTTCTGATTTTCTGCTGAAATCTGCCTTATATGTGCCGTGATTTCCTTTGAATCTGTTGTCTGTTAGCAAGATATTGCGCAGCTTACAGTGTAGTCTGACCTTTATTCCTGGATCTTGTGTTTTTCAGGACCTTCGCACGAGGATGAAGATTGGTGGGGGGTATGAAGGTGCTGATGGACTCTTCTATCTGGATCAGTTACCTAAAGCTGCTAAAGCATCTGTGACGTCTGCTTTATCTACATCTGTTTCTGCATTACAGTGGCACTACCGGCTGGGCCATCCCTCATCTGAGAAGCTTAGATATTTGGTGTCTGATATTGGTGTTTGTCGTTTTCAGTGCGAGTCATGTCAACTTGGAAAGCAAACTCGTGCTGTTTATCCTAGACGCAGTCAAATTAGCAGCAAAAATATATTTGATATAGTGCATTCTGATGTATGGGGACCTTGTCATGTGCCTAGTTTATCTGGTCATAAGTATTTTATTCTGTTTATCGATGACTTCTCACGGACTACTTGGTTATTTATGATGAAAAGTAGGTCCGAAGTCTTGTCTGTTATCAAGTTCTTCTTTGCTGAAATAAAAACTCAATATGGCATGCCTGTTAAAATTTTTCGTACTGATAATGCACTGGAATTTGTTAAAAAGGATGTGGATGTTTTTTGTAAATCTGTGGGTACAATACATCAGACCTCTTGTGCTTATACACCTCAGCAAAATGGTGTGGCTGAGCGTAAAAATAGACATGTGTTAGAAGTTGCTAGAACTATTATGATGCATGCACATGTTCCTCGCTCGTTTTGGCCTAAGGCCATATTGACTGCGTGTTTTCTGATAAATCGTATGCCATCATCTGTGATTGGAAACAAAATACCTATTCAGGTGCTCCAACCCGATATTCCGCTATTTACTGTGCCTCCTAGGATTTTTGGATGTACCTGTTTTGTCCGGTTAGTTGGACCTACTTCTGATAAATTGTCTCCTCGTGCTGAGAAGTGCATTTTTTTGGGGTACTCCCGTACCCAGAAGGGATATCGGTGCTACAGTCCTACTGCAAGGAAATGGTTTACTAGTAGTGATGTGGTTTTCTTTGAAGATACTCCTTATTATTCGGCTCGTGGTGACAGTTTACAGTCTGATCTTATTGCTTCACCTCTACCTGTTGTTTCTGAATGTGTGCCTGACACTACTGACAACGTCACTACTGAGGCTGATAAGCCTCCTCTGATAGTTTATCAACGCAGGAACAGAGTGCCTTCTACTCAAGAAACCCCCCATGAAAACCAATCTTCACCTCCAGAAGGTTCTGCTACACCTGAGGTACCTTCTGATCTTCACTTACCCATTGCTCTTAGAAAGGGTACTCGTTCCTGCACATCACACAGTATTGCTCAGTTTGTTTCTACTGACTATCTGAATGTCCATTCTAGCAATTTTGTATATGCTTTATCTGCTGTGGCTGTACCAAAGAATATCCAGGATGCTCTACAGAGTACTGGTTGGGTGTCTGCTATGAAGGAGGAGATGTTTGCTCTTGCTGAACGAGATACTTGGGAGTTGGTGGATCCACCTCCTCAGTGCAAACCGGTCGGTTGCAGATGGGTGTATGCTGTGAAATATCAACCTGATGGCACTGTTGAGAGGCTCAAGGCACGCTTAGTTGCTAAAGGCTACACCCAGACGTATGGTATTGACTATTTTGAGACATTCTCTCCTGTTGCTCGACTTAATTCTGTTAGAATTCTTCTGTCTGTTGATGTTAATCTTGACTGGCCTTTGTTGCAACTTGATGTCAAAAATGCCTTCTTGTATGGTGATTTACAAGAAGAGGTCTATATGGAGCAACCTCCTGGGTTTGTTGCTCAGGGGGAGTCTCACAAAGTTTGCAGATTAAAGAAGTCTATTTATGGCCTTAAGCAGAGTCCTCGGGCTTGGTTTGATAAATTGAGCAAAATTATGATTGATTTTGGGTTTCTGCGGTCTCAGGTGGATCATTCTGTTTTTACCAAGAAGACTTCAGCTGGTATTATTATTCTGATTGTCTATGTTGATGATATTATCATATCTGGCAGTGATTCTCTTGGTATTCAGGCTACTAAATCTCATCTGGGCAAACATTTTGCTACTAAAGATTTGGGCAAACTTAGATACTTTCTGGGCATAGAAGTTTCTAGAAATTCTAATGCTCTTGTGTTGTCTCAGAGAAAATATGTCCTAGACATACTGCAGGAGACTGGTATGCTGGGGGCGAGACCTGCTGATATTCCTCTAGATCCCAATGTAAATTGGGATGATGATTCTTCTCCTCTGTTTGCTGATCATAAAAAGTACAGGAGGCTGATTGGTAAACTTATTTATTTGACTGTCACCAGAGCTGACATTTCTACTGCAGTGGGTCTTCTTAGCAGATATCTTGATAAGCCCAGACAGTGTCACTGGGATGCTCTTTGTCAGATTCTACGATATTTAAAAAAGTCTCCTGGCAAGGGACTTCACTACAGGAAGCATGGACATTGTTCTCTTACGGGGTACTCTGATTCTGATTATGCAGGTAGCAGAGTTGACAGAAAATCCACTTCTGGGTATTGTACATATGTTGGAGGAAATCTTGTTACCTGGCGGAGTAAAAAACAAAATGTTGTGGCTAGGTCAAGTGCTGAAGCTGAATATAGGGCCATGGCCCATACTGCCTGTGAACTGCTGTGGGTGCGCTCTCTGTTGAAAGAGTTTGGAGTTGACTCTTCTTCTTCTGCTATACCTATGCACTGTGATAATAAAGCTGCTATCTTCATTGCAAATAATCCAGTCTATCATGAGCGCACTAAACATATTGAAGTAGACTGTCATTTTATTCGGGAATCTATTCTGACTGGCAAGATCTGCACTCCCTTCACTCGTTCTGAAGACCAAGTTGCTGACATCTTCACCAAACTGCTGGCGAAGAAGCAATTCTGCATTTTGATGGACAAGTTGGGCATGATTGATATCTATGCTCCAACTTGAGGGGGAGTGTTACAATACCTGTTTTATATATTCTGTTAATTGTTTTGTTATTTCCATATTACTTGTGGACCTCTCTGTAATTGTTTCAAGGTTATATATATGAGGGTGCACACATTGTGCAACCCTACGCTTCCCACACTTGCTTTGTCTTTTACAGATACTTTACCTGCTGAAACTGCTCCTACTCCTACTCTTATTGTGTATCAACGCAGATACCGATCACAGTCTGCTCAAGACCCCCCCCCCCATGCAAAACCAATTTTCTCCTCTAGAAGGTCCTACACCTGCTGAGGTAACTTCTGACTTAGATTTGTCTATTGCTCTCAGGAAAGGCACTCGTTCTTGTACTTCTCATAATGTTGCTAATCATGTTTTTACTGCACATCTGGGTATTCATGTGAGTATTTTTTTTGTTGCTCTATCTGCCATTGTTGTCCCTAAGAATATCCATGATGCTTTACAAAATTCTGCCTGGACAAATGTCATGACTGAGGAAATGACTGCCCTTGTTGATAGAGGAACTTGGGAGTTGGTGGATCCTCCTCCTGATTGCAAGCCTGTTGGCTGCAGGTGGGTATATGTTGTGAAGTATCAGCCTGATGGAACATTGGAACGTCTGAAGGCACGCCTTGCGGCAAAAAGGTACACTCACACCTACGGTATTGATTATTTTGAGACTTTCTCGCATGTTGCGCGACTGAATTCAGTCTGAGTACTTCTTTCCGTTGTTGTCAACTTGGACTGGCCTCTTATTCAGTTTGATGTCAAAAATGTTTTTCTATATGGTGATCTTCAAGAGGTCTATATGGAGCAACCACCTGGGTTTGTTGCTCAGGGGGAGTCACACAAGGTTTGTCGTCTAAAAAAATCTATTTATGGACTCAAGCAGAGTCCTCGGGCATGGTTTGACAAGTTGAGCAAGATACTGACTACTTTTGGATTTCTGAGATCATATGTTGATCACTCTGTCTTTATTGAAAAGACGTTTTCTGGTATTGTGGTTCTAATTGTTTATGTTGACGATATCATCTTATCTGGTAGCGATTTTACTGAAATTCAGGCTACTAAAACACACTTGTGCAAGCATTTTGCTACTAAAGACTTGGGAAAGCTGCGATATTTTCGAGGCATTGAGGTGTCCAGAACTGCTAGTTCTCTTGACTTATCCCAGAGGAAGCATGTTTTTGATCTTTTACAGGAGACTGGGATGCTTGGAGCGCATCCTGCTGATACTCCTCTAGATCCCAATGTAAATTGGGATGATGATGCATCTCCTATATATTCAAAAAATAAAAAATATAGGAGACTAGTTGGTAAGATGATTTATCTGACTATTACTAGAGTTGATATCTCTACTGTTGTTGGTCTTCTTAGCAGGTATCTTGATAAGCCTAGACAGTGTCACTGGGATGCCATGTGTCATCTTCTGAGGTACCTTAAGAAATCCCCTGGTAAAGGCCTTTGTTATAGAAAGCATGAGAACTGTTCTCTTGAAGGTTATTCTGACTCTGATTATGCTGGAAGTAAGATTGACAAAAAATCTACTTCAGGCTACTGCACCTATGTTGGAGGAAATCTTGTCACTTGGAGGAGCAAAAAGCAAAATGTTGTTGCTAGATCCAGTGCTGAGGCTGAGTACAGGGCTATGGCTCATACTGCTTGTGAACTTTTATGGGTACAATCTCACTTGAAAGACTTCGGTGTGGAGTCTTCTACTGCTATTCCTATGCATTGTGATAATAAAATTGCCATCTTCATTGCTAATAATCATGTGTATCATGAGTGGACAAAGCACATTGAAGTTGACTGCCACTTTATCAGAGAAACTATCTTGTCTGGTCGGATTTGTACTCCATTTACCCGCTCAGAGGATCAAGTTGCTGATATCTTACAAAGTTGCTGGCAAAGAAACATTTCAGGTCGCTTGTGGACAAGTTGGGCACGATTGATATCTATGCTCCAACTTGAGGGGGAGTGTTAAATAATGTCTTTATATATTTTGTTTGTTATTTTCCTTTTCTATATGGACCTTTGTGTAATTGCTCCACTTATATATATATGGGGTACACACATTGTGTAACCCCACGGGTTCTCAGTTTTTGTTTCTCAGATGCACCGAAGACGAAGGCGACCCTAACTACTTCTGTGACCGACATTCAGTGGCACTACCGCTTGGGGCACCCTTCACGGGAAAAATTGAAGCATTTATTCCCTGACATTTCTGAGTCAGTTTTTTCATTGTGAAACATGTCAGTTAGGGAAACAAACTCGGTCTACTTTTACTAAGAAAAACTATATTAAATCAAAAGTATCCTTTGATATTGTGCATGTTGATATTTGGGGCCCGTGCTCTATTGCTACTATCTTTGGATTTCGATACTTTATGAGTTTATTGACGAATTTTCTAGAACCACCTGGTTGTTTTTGTTAAAAGACAGATCTCATATTCTTGACACTATCACAACTTTCTTTGCTGAGATACGTACCCAGTTTGGTAAACCCATTAAAATCCTTTGAACTGATAATGCCCTTGAATTCATGCAAAGGTCAGTAAATCTGTTTTGCAACAAAATGGGTACTATTCACCAAACCTCTTGTGCTTATACACCCCAATATAATGGCATTGTTGAATGCAAGAATCGACACCTTCTTGAGGTTGCGCGTACACTTCTCTTTCACTCTCATGTTCCTCATGTTTTCTGGCCAGAAGCTGTTTCAACTGCTTGTTATCTTATTAACCGCATGCCATCTTCTATTCTTGGCAATCAAGTGTCTTTTCAGATTCTATACCCTAATGCTCCTTTGTTGACCATTCCTCCCCGTATTTTCAGCAGTACATGTTTTGTGAAAAATTTGCGTCTCGACCTTACTAAACTGGATCCTCGTGCTACCAAGTGTATTTTCCTGGGGTACTCTCGGACACAAAAAGGGTACTGCTGCTTTGACCTGGTTACTAAGAAATGGATGTGTCAGCTGATGTTGTCTTTTTTGGATATATGTCGTTCTACTCTTCTGTTGGATCTGCCCTGACGTCCGATCTACAGACAGAAACACCTTTACTTCTGCATGTTGATAATGCCATGTCAGATAGCACTGTTGCACCGGCTCCTCCTTTAAAAGTCTACCAGAGAAAACCAAAGGCACTAAATCCCTCTATGGCCCAACCAAGTCTTCCAACCTCGTCAGCAGATTAACCAACATCTCAGGTATTTTCTGACTTAGACATTCCTATCAGTTTACGCAAAGGCACTCGCTCTTGAACGCAACATCCTATTGGGAATTTTTGCACTACTGCTAGTCTGGGAAATATTTTTGCAAATTTCACTGCTGCTTTATGTGTTGTTACTATTCCTAAGAATGTTGCTCAAACTCTCCAGCATCTAGCATGGCGTCAAGCCATGAAAACTGAAATGCAGGCCCTCACTGATAAACATACTTGGGATTTGGTTGATGCACCCCCTAGTTGTTCACCAGTTGGTTGCAGGTGAATTTTCACAGTCAAATATCAACCAGATGGTACCATTGAACGACTCAAAGCTCGCTTGGTAGCCAAGGGCTACACAGACATATGGAGTTGATTACTTCAAGACTCTCTCCTGTGGCTCGACTGAATTCTGTTCGTATCCTTATTTCTGTGGCTGTAAATTCTGATTGACCTTTATTTCAACTAAATGTTAAAATTGCATTTCTGTAGGAGATCTGCATGAGGAGGATTACATGGAGCAGCCTCCCAGTTTTGAGAATCAGGGGGAGTCTTCCAAAGTTTGTCACCTTCGCAAAGCAATTTATGGCCTTAAGCAAAGTCCCCGAGCCTAGTTTGATAAGCTCAGCTCTATTCTTTAGAAATTTGACTTCCGTCGCTCTCTGTCTGATCACTCAGTGTTTGTTAAGAAAATTACCTCTGGTCTTGTAGTTCTCATTGTCTATGTTGATGACATTATCTTATCTGGAAGCGACTATGCAGGCATTCAGGCTACTAAGACATACTTGGAAAAGCACTTTATTACCAAAGATTTAGGCAAACTAAGGTATTTTCTGGGAATTGAAGTCTCTCATTCATCCTCTGGTCTTTTTTTGTCTCAGCGCAAGTATGTTTTGGATCTCCTATCAGAGACAGGAATGCTTGGGGCTAAGCCTGCTAATACACCTTTGGATCCCAACACTAACTGGAATGACGACACTTCTCCATATCCTGATCATCATCCGTATCGTAGAATGGTTGGAAAACTCATCTACCTTACCATCACTAGGGCTGATATCACTTCGGTTGAGGGTCTCGTAAGTAGATATTTGGATAAGCCCCGTCAATTCCATTGGGATGTCGTCTGCCATATTCTGAAGTATTTAAAAAGTTCTCCTGACAAAGGTTTGTTGTATAAGAAACATGGCCACTATAATCTTATTGGCTACTCTGATTTTGATTATGCTAGAAGCAAGATAGATCGGAGATCTACCTCTGGATACTGCACTTTTGTAGGTGGTAACTTGGTAACTTGGTGAAGCAAGAAGCAAACTATAGTTGCTCGCTCAAGTGCTGAAGCAGAGTATCGAGTCATGGCTCACACCACCTGTGAACTTTTCTGGGTACACAGTCTTCTGCAAGATCTTGGTATTTATGTTGCTCCATCCATACCAATGCACTGTGACAACAAGGCTGCTATCTTCATTGCCAGCAACCCCACCTTCCACGAACGCACCAAACACATTGAAGTTGATTGCCATTTTGTTCGTGAGGTTGTCTTATCTGGTCAGATTTCTACATCTTATACACCAACTGCGGATCAAGCTGCAGATATTTCACCAAAATTCTTCCGAAGACTAGATTCACTACACTGATGGCCAAGTTGGGCATGATTGACATCTATACTCCAGCTTGAGGGGGAGTATTAGCATATATATTTTCCTGACTTTATTTTACTTTTATTATTGTGTTATGGGTCTTTGTTTATTAGCCCATTAGTCTTTTTCCTTATTCTAGAATATTCTTGTTTCTAGATTATCCTTACTCTCTCCTATATAAGAGAGTCTCCTGTAACTGTTTCACCCATCTAATGCGAATCATCTTTTGTATTTTAGAATGACTAAACATCATCCAAAAAACTTACTCAAAATTCCACAAACTTGGACTTCTACAATTAGAGAAGTGTACACTAAATCCAACATTGTACCATGGTCCTCTCTATCCCTCTTGCCAGTTTATAGCGTAGAAATAGACTTAGATAATTGTGACCTTGTAGGAGTAAGAGGTAATCCTAAATTAGATAGAGTGAAGCTCCGCACAACAGCCATCCATCTAAATCATGTCCAGCACTCTTCTTTCCTAGATCCCTCTAACAACCCATTCTTGTAATCTAGATTAATCTTCAACCTAGGAGCCTCCTTAAAGAGACAAAATACACACGCACAAAACCCATGGAAATCTCGTTTCTCTCTAGCATTAGCATCATCCCAATAGGGAGACTGTTTATAAATCCACATTGTATACTAAAGTTGTGCCCTACTCGCTCTAAAGGAGGGACCCTACCAACAAATGAATATAAGTGAGAGGGGATGCATGGGGGTTAATATCTGTCGACGAATGGAAATGGATTGCTGACGCCCATTCACCACTGTCATCGAGTATGAGGTGGAATAACCCATCTATCCAGAAATCCAAACTGAGTAAGACAATCCTTCAAATTTCACCTACTAACCTTGTCTTCGGCCCTTGAAGTCAATCCTCTTCTCTAGTTAAATATCATGGTATGTTTGATGTGTGTATTGGATGTGCACTTAAGCAATACCCCACTCTCACAGTGTCAATCATAAATGCAAGGATGTGGCTAACAAACGAAAGGAAAGGTAAAAGGTGATCCCTTTATTTTATGCACCCAGAAATTTGGAAGTGGCTCATTTGCTCCCCCTTTGCTATTAGTATCTGGCATTGGAGCCAGAAGCCTTCGTCCAACCAATTACTTGTATGGAAATTCAAACTCCTTAAAAAGCGGTATCAGCATTACCGGTAAATCATGTAATAGGCCCTTCAGAAGTCATTCTTAAAAACCCACACCCATTTTTGTCAACTGAATAGTAGCATATTTCAAGTACCATCTCAAATTGTCAAGATGTGCCTCCTTACTATACAAGCGATTAACAAGTAATCTCTTCACTTTCGAAGCACTTAAACATCTTGTTCAAGTGTCATCACTGTAATGATCTTACAGGAGCAACTAAACAGGTCGATGAGACCGTTATCACCCACTTGCTTTACTAAGCTTCGTCAAGAAAAAGGA
Organism: Alisma plantago-aquatica; assembly: GCA_963693085.1. Lineage (NCBI taxonomy): Eukaryota > Viridiplantae > Streptophyta > Magnoliopsida > Alismatales > Alismataceae > Alisma > Alisma plantago-aquatica. The sequence continues at coordinate 75,105,068 of OY856413.1, read as the reverse complement.
ATGTCATTTCAAATTTAACACTCAATGCATAGAATTCCTTTGCCGAATCAAGAAGGTTCTCTATACTTCCTCCCATTACATTCCTTTTCCACTTGAACAAACTTCTATTCCTCTAAAAAAATCTGGGAGGAAGCTATAGAGAAACCATCCTCACCTAAGCATCACCCTCTGCATTTCTCACATTGTTGACCTGAAGATCTCCACCGAGCAAAGGTAAGGGATAGCCATTTTGGTTACACTCTTTTGGTTCCCATGAAGAACATCACATGAAAACACAGTGTTCTTCAACCACTAACTAGTCCTCCACTAAAGTGGATCTCCCACAGCTTTTTAATGTAATTATTCCTCTCTGTGGAGCATTTACCTTGGTTCACTGTTTCCAGTTCATGTCTCTCATATATCAGATTAGTATAAGTCTATGTTTCAACTGTAATCCCCTTGTCAGCAAAAAATATAGATTTATCTTCGCCTTCCAGTCCCTTGATAGTATCAAGGCCTCAATTTTCTTCATCTCTGACTAAAGTGAAATTCCTATTGTCCCACTGCACAAGAGCAGTTCTCGCCACATGTCATTTGTTTGACATCATGAATCTTGATCCAACCTACTCTTTCGGAGTAGCCCTTTGCACCTTCACTAGATTATTCAAGTTAGCATGAAATCCTCAATCACACTCACATTATCTTGGCTGTCTTGTCAAAATGTTCATAGAATTAGGCACATAATCTGATGCCAATGTGCTTAGATTTCCTCCTGCGTGTCGAGTTTTCTCTCCACCAGTTTTCATCCCTGATTCTGAGAAGCAAAATCTATTGATGTGGTCCTTAAAACTTGTCTTACTTGAAATGCACCCCATGCATCATCCAAAGCACAATCTTATCCTCTCTCCAACATGTTCTCCTTAACCTCCCCAATAAATCAAATTATCAACTTTTGTTGCCATCCTTGATGACATGCCGCAGGCCCGCAGGCACCAACTACATTCACTCTGATCGACAAGTTTCATGGATTTAGACAGTATCATGTCTCTATAATGTTCATGATCAGAATTGCTGAAAGTGAACTAAATCCCCGGTTCATAATGGCACCAACACCACGCTAACTGTTTATAACCTTCCACCAAACATAGCAATGGGAATAATAAGGACACCCAAGACAGATTGAAGGCACAATTGAAGATGGTGGAGCTAAGAGCTGCAACTATGAGAAACCAGACCTACACATTGTGTGCGGGAGTACCAGAAATCCATTTGTTTGTATATGGAACGAACACTTTCAATGTCCTAGGATAATACTCAACCTATTTCCTTCTTGAGCAAGGCATTCGTAATGCACTGTGGCAGTCTCTATTATAAGCAGGCAGCAGATAAGACCATCCTTTTACTTCTCCACTATACCTAAATCTGGAAATCCAATGCCTTCACAAGCCTAATTGAATCAGCCTTGCATTTTAGTAGCATTTGAAGGCATCTCATGGTTCTCACCTACAACCACAATTTTGTAGCCAAGGAAGAAAATGTCCGATTTCGATGCCGTTTCGGTGGCCACAGAAACAGAAATTTACCAAAGTTACGACAGAAATTTGATAAATGAATTCCTGACATTTCAACGGCAAAATTAACGAATTAATTAATGAAATGTTACCAGAATGATCTACTACTAGTGTAGATCGAATCAAATATGCAATAATATTTCATATGGGATATGTGAGGGGTGGGGTCTCCTCATTTTTGAATGTCAATGGGATTTTTTATGGGGAATTTTGATGTCAATTTTCAATGATGAAATCAAGCAATCAAATCATTATAGTTTGCAAGCACAATATATAGACTTAAGGACATAAAACTGCACAAGGATGACACGCACAGATCGAGAAACGGTCCAAAACTGGGGGGGATATGCTATAGGTATTACATAGTACATTAAGGTCCCGTTTGGATGACACATTCAAGATTACATGTGTATTCATAAATTTTAGGAGTGTAAGTGCAACAGATGTGAATCCTGTTGTTTAGGAATCTTTCGTTTGTATACCAAAAAACACAATTGCAGGTTTTTCACAGGTCAAAATGTCTAGCTAACAAAGACTTCCCCGTCACACCGGGAATATGGGGTACGAAGGAGCTGACGGTGTGCTGCATAATGGAAGAGAAGTTGCGGAACTGGTGGTGGTCTAAGTTGTGGAAGCAGGGCTGAATAGTTGTAGAGAGAGGGAGAGGAGCAGCTATCGAAATTTCTTTGTCGCTGGTCCTAAAACATATGCGGAGGAAAACTAGAATAGCAGGAACGGAGGGGGGGGTGGGGGGAGAAAGAAGGTAAGGAGGAGAAACCAGAGGCGGTGGAGAAGGAATCGGTGGAGGAAGAAGGGAGACGCTGCTGCGAGGAGAGAGGAAGGAGGAATCGGAGGTGGGGAAGAAGAGGAACCAGAGGCGGTAGAGAAGGAATCGGCAGAGAGGGAAGGGAGACGCTACTGCAAGGAGAAAGGAAGGATCATGAATCGGTGGTGGGGGAGGAGGAATCCGCGGGGCAAGGGGGATGCTGCTGCGTGGAAGGATTAATCGAGAGGATGAGTCGGGACGGAGTTTCCGTGGATTTGTGAATGACGCCGATATTGGCGTGATTTAGAAGGCAGTATTCAGCCGTGTAAGAATACCGCTCCACAAATACCGGTAATCATTGATTACCTCACTGAATATCCAAACCACGACTTGATAATGACCGGTGGTTAGAATACCATTTCTGAATACAATCCCGCCCTGAAATACCGTATCCAAACGGGACCTAAAACTAAGGAAAAAATTTCGATGGTTAGTGCATTTCGATGTCAGATTGCCATCGGTATGGAAAAATCGGCAAATTTTGACCATTTTGTCGAAATTTTGAACATTGTTTGTAGCATCAAACCTTTTGCTCCTACGAAAAGTCCGTTTCATCCAAAGTCTCAATCCCTGGACCACTCATATCCACCAATTCTCTAATATTGTTGCAATCACCCACCCTCAACAAATAACCGCCCCACTACAGTTCTCAGTTCTCACCCATCCTAAACAAATAACCAGCCCGCTACAATTCTATGTTAGTTGTGCCCTTTAACTGCTCCCACAACACATCAAAACCCTGCTCATTGACACATACTTCGAGAGGAACCTAAAGATCAAGTCAAGTTCTTTCCCCTTAGAAATCCTTGACCTTAGAAGCAACAACATGTAGATGGACATGTGGAGGATCACGATGGAAGAAGCTCAGCTTCCTTCATCTTCTGTCGTGCAATGGTAGTGGCTAATAAATTCCTCCAGTGTTACAGTTTGTCCTGAGTAAGTCACGGATTGAATAATGCAATGAACAAGTGGCTCGCACGAAAACATCAATGGCAACTGAATGGAAGGGATAATCCAACATCAGATGGTTATTTCAGCAGCAGCACAGGCATGAACTATATTTCCTTCATACAACATATCGCTCTTCTGACAAAGTCTAGTAACCTTCATCGACCCATCCTCACCCGCCGACTTATGCCACTGTTTCCCTTCACCCGACATCAACCCTCCAGATACTTTTACAATTTTCTCTTCTCATCCTAGGCAATGACAAAGTTTTACAATCATCCGTAAGATTACGAAACAAAAGGGAAATGAAAGCAATGTTAGTTCTTAGATAAAGAGAGTGTCCAAGTAAAGGTAGATGATGATGTGACCCAATACATATTTATACCAGTTAACTACTGACCATTTCCCTTCCGAACTGTAACAAAAACTATTTTATGCCAATAGCCGGCCGTAATATATGATTGAAAGGGGTCAGTTACAAAGCAGTGAAGACAACTTCTCGTCTCTATCTAGGTTAAATCAACAGGTGAAAAAAGCATTAGGTAGTCATATGGTTTAGAGGTAATTTTGTTTTACCATCAACGTGAGTGATGTTTTATTTGTATCCCATTAAGACATTTCTTGGAATTAAGTTATAGGTGTTATTTGGGAGTATTATAAACATAAAGGACTGTCGAATTATGCCTAATATAGAAGGATAAAAAAGAGATCAAAGGGGGCAAACCAAGACCCAATGTTTTAAAAAGCGTGAAGCGGGAGGCGTGCGGACGGGACCTTGTAGCCGATTAAGTGGCAGGCGAGTGATTAAGCGGGCGATTTTTGAAAAAATGGATGCTTAAAATCTTATATATTTATATACAAAATTACATGTATTTGTATATAAAAAATATATTTCTAAGGAAATCAGTAATAATAACCAGTAGTATCAGTTAGTAATGAACGAAATCTGCAAGAAAATCAGTAAAATCAGTAAAACCATTAGAAGTATAATAGAGTAATACGATATTTACTTGGATATATTACAGCAGTACCCTATTACAGTACCCTATTATATACAGTTTACATACAAAGTTTGCATTCTAAAGTAGGACTAGGTATATCATAGAACATTTAATGTATACAAGCTTCATATATTATACTCAATACTACTTAGATTATATATTTAATTAACATTACATGCTTACAACAGCATTTTTTTCAGAAAGTGGAAAAAAGCGGGAAAAAAAGGGCAAAAAAGCGGGAAAAAAGCGAGAAAAAGCGGGTGAAGCGGGAAAAAAGCGGGCGCTTTTCTTCCAACCGAGTAAGCGGGCGCTTAAGGGTAAAATTAAGCGGATGGGGGTCTTGGCCGCTTAAGCGGCCGCCTGGGCCGTTTTTTAATACACTGCCAAGACCAAATAGACATGAGATTGTACACACAATTCTGAAGAAAATATGGCCAATGAATTGATGGAAAGCTAAATTTGCATATGCTTCATAAAACTGGAAACTAGATAGCTAGCAGCAGGAGTGTAAAAAAAACGAAACTTACATTATAAATGGTTCATGTGGAACAAGAAAATGAATTCAAAAACCAAAATCTAACTTAAATAAAACAACCAACCTGTTCAAATTTGAAAGTTGGTGATAGGAAATATTTGGACTCATCAAAATAACCAACTGGTATCTCAAAGGGACCGCGTGAATATGATCCATCCTGAAATGAACAACTGTAATTAGCTATGGACAATTAGAAAAGACAGCCTTGCATATGAAGGATAATAATTAAAATACCATCACGCAGCATCTAAACCTTAATCCAACCATGATGATGTAGGCTTTAATAAAAATATAAAATGCAAAATGTCAATCTTTTCAAAGATGGTTAGATATAAAATTATTATAGCAAGTACTTATAAATCGATAGTTAGGAAACAGAATCATCAAGTATTTTGACGGCAAACTAGGATTCCTCTGCATGTTTAAATCAGCTATATGACGTGCACAAATATCATTTTGTATTGGGTCAATGCAATCAGCCTTACCTTTCTCAAAGATGCTCAACCTGTCCTAACAAAGTGATGAATCAACTCAGGTCTGATACATGACATGGGACTAGTCATGGTTATTACATGGTGAACTGACCATAGCCTATGAGATGATATCATGACAACTTAGATTTCAAATTCTGATACACCATGTTTCAGAATTATTAACTCTAGGTTCTGTAAATTGCTCAATATGGCATCATGTGTGGGTTATAAGTTACAACCAATAACATAGAGTTAAGTATCATGAATCCAATTGACCCTCCCATGAACCATCAGTTAGTTAAGCAGTGACTCGAGCGTGTATTTCCTTTGTGAGATCACTATTCCATCATTTGATCTAGCAACCTCAATAGCTAGAAAATATTTTAGGAGGCTTAAATCTTTAGTTTGAAATTTATTTTGAAGAAACTATTTAAGTTGTAGGATACCCTATTTATCATCTCCAATAATGATAATATCATCAACATAGACAATAAGGAGAACACAACTTGAAGATCATTGTTAATGGAAAACTAAATGATCAAGACCTGACTATAGAAAACTAAATTCAAGTTAATCCCTCTCTCACTCCCAACCCTAGCCGCCATCTTCTCCACCAACCCTAGCCGCCGCCACCCCCACCATTTTTTTTCCACCGCTACAGTACTGCAGCATATCTGACATCCTCTGTGACAGGCATCCAGTGGCAATACCGTCTGGGACGTCCTTCTGCAGCGAAACTGAAACATTTACTTCCTGATATTTTAGATTCTGTTTTTCATTGTGAGACTTGCCAATTGGGCAAACAGACGCGAGCATCGTTTTCTAAGAAATCATGTATTAGTTCAAAGCAGCCATTTGATATTATTCATGTTGATGTTTGGGGTCCTTGTTCTGTCCAGTATTTCTGGATTTCACTACTTTTTGAGTTTTATTGATGATTTTTCTAGAACTACCTGGATTTTCTTGCTCAAGGACGGATTTACTGTACTTGATATCATTACTGCTTATTTTGTTGAGATCCGTACCCAGTTTGCCAAACCTATCAAAAAATTTTGCACTGATAATGCCCTTGAATTCGTGCAAGCCTTGGTCACAAACTTTTGTCGCAAACAGGGTACCATACACCAAACTTCTTGTGCCTACACTCCACAGCAAAATGGAGTCGCCGAACGCAAAAATCGACACCTCCTTGAAGTTGCTCGCACTTTACTGTTTCATTACCATGTCCCACAATGTTTTTGGCCTGAAGCTGTTTCCACTGCATATTACCATGTCCCACAATGTTTTTGGCCTGAAGCTGTTTCCACTGCATATTACCTTATTAACCGCATGTCGTCCTCTGTGCTTGGGAATCAAGTCCCTTATCAAATCCTGTACCCGGATGCGCCCTTCTTTTCTGTTCCTCCTCGTATCTTTGGGAGCACCTGTTTTGTCAAAAATCTTCGTCCTGGTCTCACCAAACTTGATCCTAGAGCAATAAAGTGTGTCTTTTTAAGGTACTCTCGCACTCAGAAAGGGTACCGCTGTTATGATCCCGTGTCAAAGAAATGGTTTGTATCTGTTGATGTTGTTTTCTTTGAACACATGCCTTTCTACTCTGCCGGGTCTGCCCTTACATCGGATTTATTAATGGAGACACCTCTACCTATGATTGATGATACTGATGATACTGCTCCTCCTGCTGAAAGTCCTCCTCTGAAAGTTTATCAACGAAGACAGAAGACAGCAACTCCCTCTATGGCCCCTCCAGAGTCCTTGTCCTCCGTGCCAGATCAAACACCACCACAGGTATACTCTGACTTAGATGTTCCTATCAGTTTGAGAAAATGAACTAGAGCTTGTACTAAACATCCTATTGGCAATTTTTGTACTTCTGATGATTTGGGAACTAATTTTGCAAATTTTACTGCTACTCTTTCTGTTATCTCTGTTCGTAAAAATGCTTCTCAGGCTCTTAAACATCCAGCTTGGCGTCAGGCCATGGAAGCGGAAATGCAAGCTCTTACTGATCACAATACTTAGCAGTTAGTCGATCCTCCTACTGATTGTTCTCCAGTTGGCTGTCGTTGGGTGTTTACTGTTAAATATCAACCGGATGGCACGGTTGAGCGCCTCAAGGCTAGACTTGTTGCCGACTTTTTCACCGGTGGCTCGGTTGAATTTCGTACGCATTCTTATTTCTGTTGCTATTAATTCTGATTGGCCCTTGTACCAACTGGATGTGAAAAATGTGTTTCTGTATGGGGATTTACATGAGGAGGTCTATATGCAACAACCTCCAGGATTTGTGCTTCAGGGGGAGTCCTCCAAAGTCTGCAGGTTGCGGAAAGCTATCTATGGTTTAAAACAGAGTCCCTGTTCTTGGTTTGATAAACTAAGTACCATTCTTCATAAGTTTCTTTTTCGACGCTCCCAGTCCGATCATTCTGTTTTCATTAAAAACACTACTGCTGGCATTGTTATTCTGACTGTATATGTTGATGACATTATTCTCTCAGGGAGTGATCTTGACATTATTCTGATTGTATATGTTGTAGTGCCAACTTCTGGAGTACAAAACAAGGACCAAATGTCACTATACATTTCACAGTATCAATCAATTTTGCAACAAAAAGTAAATTGAATGGAAATTCAGGAACATAATGTACAGATTTGAGGTCAATCTTAGGAGTCAAAGAAACAGAACCACTTGCTAATACTTTCCGCACCGAATCATTAGCTAATGTCACCGACTGATGTGGAATATATGAGTCAAAGGAGTGAAGCAATTCCTCATACCGGTCATATGTTGAGAAGCTCCAGAATCTACCACCCAGGAAGGAGAAGAACCGGAAGCCATCAAGGAAGAAGCTGAATTACTAGAGGTGGAATCTAGGTGAGCTGAAGACGGAGAGGGTCCCATGTTCAAATGTTGAGTGGCCCGAATAAAGACTCATATTATTCCCTAGTGATAGTAATTCCAGAAGCACTAGCAGAAGAACCAGTACCAGTAGGAGGAGGCTCAGACAACTCAGTGCTACCAGAAAAGTGAGTTGTCCCAACAGGAGGCACAGAGGCTCCTCCATGTTTCTTCCAACATCTCTCAACAGCATGTCCTGGACAACCACAATAAGTACATTTGGCCTAGTGTATCCTCCACATCCAACACTTGTACGTCCTCTAACTGCAGCAGCAATGGATGCCTAAGACTCGCCAAAGGAAGGAGCTGCAGACGAGTGAACTAGCTCAAAATTTGATTGCTGAATTTTGGAATAGGCTTCCTCTAAACTGGGGAGTTTATCGGCAGCTAGAATCACACTTCGTCCTGAACAGAAAGACGGACTCAGCCATAAAGAAACTTTGATGTAACTAGATCATCTCTATCCTTGACTTGCTCTTGCGTAGTCACGAGATGATAAAAACTCAGCTCTTGCACAATAGATTGTATTGTTCCAAAATATTCCTCTAAAGACCTATTTCCATGTCGTTCTGCAAAAAGGCGATCATATATCATAAAATGTCGCAAAGCATTCTTCTCTTGAGAATAATGCTTCTTCACAGCATCCCAGATGTCCTTCACTGTGGAGTAGAACAAGAACCTAACGGCAATACTATGCTCCATACTCCCCCATAACCAGGTTTTTACCAGACTATTGTGACGCTTCCAGCATACCTTTGTCAGTCTCGGCAGGAGGATCAGAATCGACATGCTTTGATCTATCTCTGAACTCCAGAACTGTGTGGATAGCATTCATCCACAGAAGATAGTTCTTCCCATTTAGCTTGGAGGGAATAGGTTACGCCTCATTGTAGACAATGGAAGTCTTGTCCTCCATACTTCAGCTGTGATGTAGGGATCTTCGAACTGTTGGTGATAAAGCGAAGACGGAGAGATACACATCTCCAATAACAAACGAGGTGACGGATTGATACACGTCACGACGAAGAGAGGAGTGACGGAGAGGTACACGTCACTTTACGAGAAACAAGATGCGTTTCTGACGCATCCACAGCCTCCAAACGAATACTTTCCAATCACACATGGAAGAGATATGATCAGGAAGTTTCTACGTAGACGCGGACCCTTTGATCTGGAGTTTTAGAACTCCATCTTAGCCTTCGAAGATGCTCGCGCTACCGGCCAGAAAGAACACCCAAGGTTGTCGGCATTGTTCACGCTGGCATATTGTCCACACCGGAGCTACTGTCCACGTCGTGTACTGTTCACACCGGAGTTACTATTCACGTCAGAGTTATTGTTCACACCAGAGTTACTGTTCACGTCGTTGTGTTGTTCACCGCTCTGATACCATGTGAAGAATTAGGTTGTTGCACTGTGCAACGTCAGTTAGGGCAGCAATGTGATGTCCCTCTTTTATTAATAACTGAGAAGGGAAAATTACAGAGAGGTCCAACAGAAAAGGTAAATGACATAAAGAAATATAAAAAACATAAAACAACTACATTAACAGGAGGAAAGTGTTGGAGCTTGAGGTAAGGGAATTTTGAAGTTATTTTTTATTATTCTAAGCTAATATTAATATATCGACCCTCTCTTTGCTAGATCTACCATAGATTTACATCATTTTTATGTAGTTTGTTTAGTGTCATAAACTTTATTTATGGAAGAACTTTGTAGTCTGGAGATGAACGTATGTAATCGTGTATTTTTCTACATATGTAAACCTATATAGATGGCTATATGTAAACATACATTGTGTTTTTAGCTAGATTTGATGAAATTTATTAATTTTCATCACAAAATGACTATTTTTAGCTTAATTTTTAATCGAAGTTGCATCGAAGTTTGGTTGTAAAAATCCTCGAAGTTTCCTTGACAATTCCACAAACTTCCATGGTCACACCTGTTAAAGTCGGCTCAAAGTTGAAGTCTTGTTCCATGTGTGTTGCACTGAGTCGTACCTATTGTGCTACACAAGTCTACCCTCCTAATTCACCTTTACCAAGCTTAGTAAGATTCATTTCAATGACCCCACTAAGTAATTGATCAATTTAGTATGTCACCCTGAGTTCCTAGGGCAGTAATCGACACAAACACAATATTGTTCCCAGTCCCCATACATATAGGATTTTTATCGATTTCTAAAAAGGTTGAGGAATCAATTCTACAAAGTTTATCAAATTTGATCCATCAATTTGAGGAATTCACATTTGAATTAAATCCACAGATTGTAGTAATCAAGAAGATGATAAAAATGAAAATGTTGATCAATCTAAAGAACCTATACCTAATCAATCCACTCGTAGGCTCATTAAAGATCATCCTATTGACTTAATCATTGGAGATCATAGAAAATTGTATTGGACCAAGGTTCCTTGCATAGCTAACGCTTGACCATGTATTATCTACACTGAGAAAAATCTAGAAGAGAGGATAAATCAAGGGAAGGGGCTAGAGCCTTCGCTACCTCCAAAAAATTCTAGACTGTCCAGCGGCTCCCACCTTCTTCCCCCTCTCTTTCCCGCCTTCTTCAACCTCCTTCCCTTTTCCATTGTGGTCACAAATGCCTGGTCGAAGGGGATATCCTTACAAGTTGATATCTCTGTAATATTTAGCAACATATATGGAAAAGCAAAGATGGACAATCGGCAGAGACAGAGTTTGGGAAGGGGGAAAAGTGCATTTAGTTCTAGAGGAGACATTGGAGAAAGTGCACAGGACAGGCGATGTGGAAGACCTCCGATTACAGGCCGTTTCTACCCTTGACGCAACAAGAGGGAGCAATTTCTCCCATGGTAATGATATGTCAGATGTTTCTCTTCAACTCCATGCAAGTTTTAATATCAAAGATTCAAGTGCCACAAACTCCTTTATATCTCAGAAAATTGCTCATACTTTACAGTTGCCATTGACTGATATGCCTTATGATTTACTTCTAGATGCACCGAAAGCACAGCCAATAGTTTTGGCGCAAGTCTATTCAGGTGCATTTTATCCTTTACAAGTTTTGCAATTCATGTGGTTTTAACCATGGTACTAAATATTGTCGATATTGGGCAAAATTTCGTCAATTTTGTCGATGTCGACAGTTGGCTATGCCAAATCCACGTAAACATCCTCATTCCGCAATATCCTCGACATTTCATCGAAGTTATCGACCGTTCCCCATATGTCGACGAAGTTGGCCCAGTTCCATTCAAAAATTTCCACAATGTCCTTGACATTAGAAGAAGTCGTTGAAGTTGGCGATTCTGATATTTTGTAGAGTTTGTTGTGTGAGGGGGAAAAAGTGTTGAAGCTTGAAGTAAGGCAATTTTGATGTTATTTTTTATTATTCTAAGCTAATATTTATAGATGGACCCCCTCTCTGCTAGATCCACCATAGATTTACACCATTTTTATGTAGTTTGTTTATTGTCATAAACTTTATATATAGAAGAACTATGTAGTCAAGACGACCATAAGTTATCGTGTATTTTTCTACATATGTAAACCTATATGGATGGCTATATTTTTTTTAAGGGAAACATCACGATATCATTAAAGGCAAGCCATACGGCATCTACAAAATAATACTCTTACATGAATGTACCAAGCAGAACTCCTTTCGTAAACCAACATAACAGAAGACTCAGATTGGGATGCGATAGGTAAATTACATGTACCAACCCCCTTTCGTAGTGGCTGTCTAAAGCAGCTATCATAGAGGGAAGCCATCAATCTGCACGAGCCCTTGAGAATATTGGGGAAGGAGTAAGAAGTACATCCAATGGAAAGCACCATCTCATCTATGCTTGAGGCCAGCCGAGAAGTTGAGAGCACGTACGGAAATCAAACAGCAAGAAACTAAGCAAACAACACACGACAAAAAGCACAACTAAACAACAAAGGGAAACAAAAGAGACAGGCCGACCAAGGAGCCACCCAAAAAACCGAGCAAAACACACAGGAATAACGTCGAGCAGTAAGGGAGCACCACCCAGGAGGATCGGGAAGGAGGTCAAAACCAAAACGATTCCAATATAGAGGAAGGAGGGCTCGGGCGGATGAACGGTGGGGGGTAGAAGGCGCCGGGAACCCCACCACCACTCCTGGCCACCACTGCGAACAGGGGGCGGAGCACCCGCACGAGGCACAGACCCAGCTTACTCCTCCTCTACCTAAAGCACCAAGGGGCGCCCGAGCTCACCGGCAGCCGGAGAAGCGACCCAAGCACGACCAAACGAACAACCTGAAACAGACTGACACAAAAGAAAAGCAAGAAAAAGGAGAAGAGAGGGGCACTCGACCCCCAGGGAAAACGTCCCCCGGTGAACAGAGCCGCCACAAAAGCGCTAAGCGCGCCCCACACCGTTGAGACGCCGACTCCCAGAGACTCCCAGCGGAGCAGCCACCACCTTCCACCGAGTCGTTGCGCCGCTGAGGACGGGCGAGGAACGACGGAGGAGAGACAGCCAAAGACACCGACCTTCGTGGATCCCTGGAGAGGCCGAGGAAGGAGAGTACCCAGGGGGAGAAGGGCTCGCGGCGCGTCGTAGGCGAGCTTCCTCTCCCCCCGAGCAGCGTCTGCGGCGGCTAGCCCTAAATCGCTCTGCCGATCGCGGGAGCTAGCGGGACACTTGATATATGGATGGCTATACGCAAACATATGTTGTGTTTTGTAGCTAGATTTGATGAAATCTATCGATTTTCATCCAATATTCTGAAAAGCAGTAAATAGTGTACGGGTGGTCGGGGTACCGAAAGAGCATATGCGGTATGCGGGAGTATGAGCGGATTTGATTTTTTTAATAAATTAATTATATATTTACATAAATTTATATATTGATCATATATAATGTATAAAATCACAGTAAACCAAACACATACAAGACAAGAAGACTACAAGTACAACAATATATGCTAATGTATGAAAGAACACATTGTTGCATATAATTCTCGTTGAACAAAAAATAACAACATATACATGTTGATATGAAAGACAATTAACTAACTTATTATTACTAACTTATAATAGATAATAGCAAATAGATTGCTAATATGAAATTGCAATGGTAGTATTTGACATGAAGATGGAAGGAAAACAGGGCAGGGAAATGGGACAAGGTCAGTCTTAAATTAGTAGCCGGTTTAAGGGGAATTGGAGGAGTAATTAGAGGTTAGGGGGCATATATTTGCATCGAAGTGATCAGAAACAGTGACGATGTTTGAGAAGGGAAAATCAATAATAATAAGCAACTTAATTAGCATTAGACTATGTACTTATCGAGAAAACAAGGAGAGAAGACCAATACGTGAAGAGGGGGAAGGGATTGTAACTATAATGACCAACAATAGGTTTTAAAAAAAATACTGCAGCAATAGGATTTCAAAAAAATGCCAATTAATTGGTCGATTATATGCCTGATCGACCGATTAATTGGTCCTGGACCGATTATAGGTCCGGTTTGCTATAGTCGGAGCAGTACACCTACCGAACCGCTTATTTGGCCGATTAGGCCGATTTTCTGAACATTATTTTCATCACAAAATGACTATTTTTTAGCTTAAGTTTTGTGAAAATTGCGTCGAAGTTTGATTGTAAAAATCCTCAAAGTTTCCTCAACATTTCCACTAACTTCCATGTCCATACCTATTGAAGTCGGCTCGAAGTCGAAGTCATGTTCCATGCACATACTCTATGCCTCCATGACCCCCACCGAGTTCAACCGGATTTCTTCATGTGAAACAGCCTATGAAGTATGGAGAAAGCTTTGCATCACTTATGAAGGGACAGATCAAGTGAAGGAAAGCAAAGTCTACATGCTCAAAGGGCTGCTTGAGAACTTCAAAATGGGAAAGGAGGAGAGCATAGGCAACATGTACTCAAGGCTCAACACCATCGTGAATGGTCTTGCTGTTCTAGGACATCCTATGTCTAGTGGAGAGATCAACTCAAAGATCCTTAGAACTCTCCCCAAGAGATGGGAACCCAAGGTGACTTCTATTGAAGAAGCAAGGTCTCTTAAGGATATTCCTATTGAAGAGCTCATTGGAAATCTACAAGCACATGAAGCCACACTTGACAAGAGGGAGAAAGTAGAAAGACAAGAGAAGAAAGAGCTAAAGAGAATGAAGAAGGCTGAAATTAAGGCTCAAATTGAAGCTATCATGGGGCAAGTCTCTCCATCCTCTCAAGCTAAAGAAGATGCCATGTACTCCAAGGGTAGACTCTACAAAGGCAAGTCCTCCTCCATCCGGTGCTTCACATGTGGAAAGAAGGGTCACTACAAGGAAGATTGCCCACAAGGCAAAAAGACCCATCTTCACAAGAAGGAGAAATGGCACTCAATTGTAGTTGTTTCTTTTGTGATCATTGCCACAGGACATATCATTTTTATGATTGTTACAAGATAAATTTTGGGTATCCTTCTTGTTAAATATTAGTTTTATTTAGTCCTTTATATTTCTCTTGTTATTTCTTTATTCGATGTGGACCTATATGTAATTGTTCTCTTAATCTTTTTATATAAATATATGAGGGGACACGCATTGTGTCCTCAACGATTCCTGAAACCCTCATAAGATGGTATTAGAGCGGGACTCCTAGCCTCCTCTCTCTACAGTCGGTGCCTCTCTCCCTCCTCTCTTTCTCTCTCTCCTTCTCTCCCCGCCGTCGGCGCCGCCTCCCGCACTCCCTGCTCCTACCGCCGCAGCCTGCCCGCCCCCTGCTGCCGCTTGCCGCTGCCTACCTCTCCTGCGGCCTGGCTGCTAGCCGCCGTCGCTAGCACCCCCCACCGCTGCGGGCGTCGGGCCGCTAGTAGCAGCTAGTCGGGTTGCTCTCCGCCACCAGGAGCAAGCCTTGAGCCCATGAAGCCATCTCCTCTATCTTCCCGCATCAGCCTTTGAGCTGTCGGGTTCTCTGTTGCACCTCGGCGTAGTCTTCATGTAACTTGTCCATCCAGTCTCTTCTATGTCTGTTGCCGCCTAGGCGGACGATCTAGGTGGTTCAATGTTGTTGCTTCTATCTGCTGTCTTGGACTCGATTTCTGTCATGGCTTCCCCCCATGACGATTTCCGTCGACAAGTGACTACTGTGAAATTGGATGGACGAAACTATCAATACTGCGTCTGCTTCATGGAGATTTACGCCAAATCCCAAGGTAAGCATTCCCATCTGACTCGTGGTGCTCCTCCTGGTCCATCCGGTACTTCCGAGTCCAAGGATATAAAGGCTATGACGATTGGGTCAAAGATGATTCTACTGTGATGACATGGATCCTCAATAGTAGTGAAACTCGCATCAATGTCACTCTTCTTCGTCCCCTGACTGCCAAGGAAATGAGAGATCAACTGGCCAGTACTTATTCTCACAGCAAGAATCCAAAGGTGTTTGACTTGAACAAATAACTGACTCGTCTACACTTTTCGGGGCCCGATATTGCTGATTACTTTTCTTCCTTCAAAGGAATCTGGGCTGAACTTGAGAACCTTCATCCTCTGTCAACTGATTTAGCCATCATGCTACGACAACGGCAGGAACTTCAGGTGGTTCAGTTCTTATGTGGACTTCCTGAGTCGTATGCTAGAGTGGTTGATCAGATCCTTGCCAGTGATCCATTGCCAACCTTGGAGAGTGTGTTTCAGCGTCTTCAGCACCTACCGGCTACTTCATTTGCCCCGACTTCAGACACTGGTAACACTACTGCTCTTGCTGCCATGACCGGTCGTAGACGTGGACGGGGTCGAGGTCGATTTCAGGAGAACTGACCTCCTCCCGGTTCTGGTAGAGGACATGGTTCCCTTAGACATGGTTCGTCATCTGGGCCTCCAGGCACTTCTGCGAGTACCGCTGGACGACTGTACTGTGACTTCTCTGGTCGCTCCAACCACACTGAGGACAGGTGTTGGAAGAAACAAAGCACACCTGTGTGGGCCAACGCGTCTGAGGGTGGTTCTCAAACTCCTGTTGATGATACTTCAAGCACCTCCACTGCTGATTTCATTCGCTCGAAAGTGGCACGCCTATTGCTAGAGCGAACTGGAGCTTCCTCCTCGACTGCTGCTGATTCTGGGGCTCATGCTGCTACATTCACTGGTTGTTATTCTACCTTTCTAACTGCCTCCTCTTCTAGTAATGGTAATACCAAATGGGTGATTGATTCTGGAACTTCTTCACATATTTCTAGAAATCGATCTCTTTTCTATAAATTATCTAAACCTTATTCCAAATATGTTGTTATACTTGCTGACGGATCTAAATACGTGTGTCTGGCATTGGTGATATTTAGCTTTCTTCTGAGTTCTGCTCAATATGCACCAAATTTTCCTTTGAATCTGTTATCTGTCAGCAAAATTGTGCGTAACTTGAACTGCAGTTTGACATTCGTACCCGGTACTTGTGTTTTTAAGGACCTTCGCACGAGGATGAAGATTGGTGGGGGCATGAAGGACCTAATGGACTCTACTATCTGGATGATTTGAAAAGGATTGGCACTACAACTATCGCTTCAGCTTTATCTTCTTCTGTTTCTGCAATACAATGGCACTATAGACTTGGGCACCCGTCTGCTGATAAAATAAAGCATGTTATTTCTGGTGTAGGAACGCACAGTTTCCAGTGCGAGTCATGTCAGTTAGGCAAACTGTCTAGAACTGTCTTTCCTAAAAGGACTCGGATTGGTAGTAAAAGCATTTTTTATTTAGTTCATGTTGATGTATGTGGTCCTTGTAATGTTCCAAGTATGTCAGGAAATAAATATTTTATTATGTTCACTGATGATTTTTCCCGTGCTACTTGGTTGTTTTTGATGAAAGATAGATCACAAGTCTTTCCTACTATTAAATTCTTTTTTGCTGAAATTAAAACCTAATTCTCTATGCCCATTAAAATCTTGCGCACTGATAATGCCTTAGAGTTCATTCAAAAGGATGTTGAATTTTTTTGTCGATCTGTTGGTACCATTCATCAGACATCCTGTGTCTATACACCTTAACATAACGGAGTTGCTGGACGTAAAAATAGGCATTTGCTTGAAGTTACTAGAACTATTATGCTGCACTCTAATGTTCCCAAACAGTTTTCGCTTGAAGCTGTTCTCACTGCTTGTTTTCTGATTAATCATGTGCCCTCCCCTGTTATTGGGGACAAAATTCCTGTTCACGTCCTACAACCCCAAATTCCCCTTTTCTCTGTTCCTCCACGGATTTTTGTGTCAACCTGTTTTGTTCGTCTACTTGGACCAAATCATGATAAGTCGTCTCCTAGAGCTGAAAATGCATTTTTCTAGGATATTCGCGTACTCAAAAAGATTATCGTTTTTATAGTCCTACTACTAGAAAGTAGTTCACGAGCAGTGATGTAGCTTTCTTCGAAGATACTCCTTTCTATTCTGCTAAAGGGAAAACTCTCAGTTCAGATATTATTTCCGCACCTCTTCCTGTTATCAGTGATTCTACTTCTGCCATACAACCTGCTGAGACTACGTCTCCACCTCTTATTGTTTATCAACCCAGGAATCAACAACCATGTTCTATTCCTGTTGAAGACCCCCACAGTCAACCTTTGGTGCCTTTGGTCTTCTCTAGTAGACTTTTAAAGGAGGAGCCGGTGCAATAGTGTTATCTGACAGGGCATTATCAACAGGCAGAGGTAAAGGTGTTTCTGTCAATAAGTCACACGTCAGAGCAGATCCAGCAGAGGAGTAAAACGGCATATGTTCAAAAAAGACAACATCAGCCGACACCATCCATTTCTTAGTAACCGGGTCAAAGCAGCGGTACCCCTATTGTGTCTGAGAGTACCCCCGGAGAATACACTTGGTGGCACGAGGGTCCAGTTTAGTAATGTCGAGACGCAAATTTTTCACAAAACACGTACTCCCGAAAATACGAGGTACGGCGAACAAAGGAGCATCCGGGTATAAAATCTGAAAAGGCATTTGATTGCCAAGAATAGAGGATGGCATGCGGTTAATAAGATAACAAGCAGTTGAAACAATTTTGGCCAGAAAACATAAGGAACATGATAGTGAAAGAGAAGTGTATGTGCAACCTCAAGGAGGTGTCGATTCTTGCGTTCAGTAATGCCATTCTGTTGGGGTGTATAAGCACAACAGGTTTGGTGAATAGTACCCATTATGTTGTAAAACAAATATACTGACTTTGCATGAATTCAAGGGCATTATCAGTTCGAAAGATTCTAATGGGTTTACTAAATTGGGTACGTATCTCAACAAAGAAAGTTGTAATAGTGTCAAGAATATGAGATTTGTCTTTTAAAAAAACAACCAGGTGGTTCTAAAAAAATCGTCGATAAAACTCATAAAGTATTAAAATCTAGAAATACTAGCAACAGAGTATGGGCCCCAAATGTCAGCATGGACAATATAACATGATGCTTTTGAGCAATGTTCAAAATTTTGACAAAATGGTCAAAATTTCGACCAAAATTTCTATTTCCATGGCAATCGGACATCGAAATTGACTGACGAAACTCTCGAAACAGCCAGATGATCTAATTTTTTTTTCTAATTTTTCATATACTATGTACTACCTAGAGCATATTTTTTTGCACAGTTTTGTGTCTTTAGGTCTATATTGTGTTTGCAAACTATAATGACTTAATTCATTATTTTCACCATTGAAAATTGACATCAAAAATCCCCATCGAAACAGTTCAGGGTCATTCCCTCAAAAATGGCGAGACCCCACCCCCACGTATCGAATAAGAAATTATTACATATTTGAGTAGATCTACACTAGTAGATCATTCTGGTAAAATTTCATAAATTAATTCGTTTATTTTATCGTTGAAACGCCAGGAACACATTTATCAAAATTTCTATTGAAATTTCTATTTCTATGACCACCGAAACGGCATCGAAATCGGACATTTTCTTCCTTGCTTTTGAGCTAATACAATTTTTCTTAGTAAAAGTAGACCGAGTTTGTTTCCCTAACTGACATGTTTCACAATGAAAAACTGACTCAGAAATGTCAGGTAATAAAGGCTTCAATTTCGCCGGTGAAGGGTGCCCCAAGCGGTAGTGCCACTGAATGCCGATCACAGAAGTAGTCAGGTAAGCCTTCATCTTCGGTGCATCCAAATAGTAGAGCCAATCTAGTCCCTCATGGCCCGAACCAATCTTCATCCTCGTGCGCAGATCCTGAAAAATAACACCATTCGGGTCAAAGGTAATTGAGCATTGTAGGCTCTTAACAGTTCTACTCACAGATAACAAGTTGATAGGAAATTTAGGAACAAAAAGTGTCGAGTTCAAAATAAGACTATAGAGATATGTTATGTTTTATTGAGTGTCATGTGTCTAGCATGTGCCTCACTTATGTTTTTACTTCAGTAGCTTAGACCCATATTGCTCATCTCTGTTTTAGTCTCTCGTCTCTTCTCCTATATAAGAAACTATATTGTACACCTTTTTAATCATTGAATATACAATTCCTATTCTCTCTATATGGTATCAAGAGCAGGTCTTATTTTTTTTCATGCAAATTCCCACTCTATCTGCATGCCCTAAACCTTCCTCCCTCCCCCGCCGCAGCAGCAGCGCCCCCCCCCCCCGGCCGCCACCACCACCGCCCTTCCCACCTTCCTGGCGCCGCTCCCTCCTCCTATTGTCCTCACACCCCTCCCTCTGCTTCTCTAATACCTCTCTCCTTTCTTTACCTCTTTACATACTTGACGTTTTCCAGACAGCCATAGCTCTTGCACATTGAGAGTCTCTCCGGCTCTTTGGGTTCTTCTACCTGCGCCTCATGACGGAATCTTGATCTTCCTCAAGACGGCGTAGGTTCCTTTATCAGTCAATCTGCCCGTAGTGGGTTTCTTCTGATCTGATGCTTCAGATCTTCGTTGCTGCTCTACTGCCCCATAGAGGGTTCCTTATCTGCTGAATATTGTTGTTGCGCCGCCCATTTTCTTGTTACTCCGTCTCTGCTCATTATGGCCTCTGTTGAACCGCATCGTTCTCTGTGTGTTACCACCGTCAAACTCGATGGCTTCAACAATCATCTTTGGTCGGCGTCCTTTGTTCTATATGTCAAGGCACAAGGTCGTTATTCACACCTCACTACTGATCCTCCTGCTTCTCCTGTTGTTATTGCGGATGAAAAAAGCAAGCAAACCTATGCACAATGGTCCAAAGACAATCTGGTGTTATGTCCTGGCTTCTTAATAGCACCGAGCCTTAGATCAGTCAATCCTTGTTATGTCTTCATGATGGTAAGGCCATGTGGGATCAGCTATCTCACGTCTATTCTCATCAGCAGAATCCTAAGCGTGTTTTTGAAATTTTCAAAACCTTGGCCAAGAAGGAGTTTTCTTCTGACACTTCTGTGGACTTCTACAACCAGTGCTATGCTCTCTGGAATGAGTACAAAATTTATCACCCCTTGACGGCCGACATCAAAGAAGCCCAGAAGCAGCGCAATAAACTCCAATTAGTCCGATTTCTGGCTGCTCTTCCTACTTCCTTCTCTGGCGTAGTCGATCAGAATCTGTCTAGTGACCCTTTGCCTACTCTCCGCAACGTCCTTAAACGAGTTCAAAGACTTTCGTCGATGACCTCCACCCCAGCCATTGAGCATCCTGCTCTAGCCGCTCGCACTACTGAATCTGGACGTGGTCATGGTCGTGGAGGACGTCTGCCTCCTACTGGTGGACGCAGTTCTACTACTCCTGGTTGAGGCCAAGCTGCTGGCACTCGCTTCTGCAACTGGTGTGGTCGCGATAATCACAAGAAAGATCGGTGTTGGATCAAGCACGGTAAACCGGCCTGGGCAAACCAAGCTTCTACAGAGACCTCCACTGATACTGCATTTGACCACCCATCTGCTACGCCGTCTACTGAGTGGCTTCGCTCGGAGTTCGAGAAATTTTTCCAAGAGCGCATGACTCAGCCTCCCTCTACATCTACTGTTGGTTCCTCTGCCATGCTTACCTCTCCTTCTGCTAGTAACAATAAATAGTGTATTGATTCTGGTGCGTCTGTCCATATGGCTGGCGACATCAACTTATTTTTTGCTCTAACTAAAACCACCAATATTCTGTTTGTCGCTGTTGCAAATGGCTCTGAGACTCCTGTTCACGGCATCAGCACTATTCCCTTGTCTCGAAAGTTGCACCTGCAATCTTTTTTATACATCCCGCAATTTCCTGTTAATTTACTATATGTCCAGTAAAACTGTAAAACAACTTCAGTGCTCCATTAAATTTGATCCTTCTGGTTGTGTTTTGAAGGATCTCCCCACGAACACGAGGATTGATTCGGGCCATGAAGGACCAGACAGACTTTACTATTTGGATGGACCACCCGCAGCGTCTGCTCTTCTGTCTACATCAGTCACAGGACTCCAGTGGCACTACCAGCTTGGTCATCCTTCTACAACAAAGCTGAAACATTTATTTCCAGCATTATCTGAAAAAACTTTTTCTTGTGTGTCTTGTCTGTTGGGTAAAAAAACACGGTCTGTATTTCCCGGTAAAAAAGAAATTGGTTTTAAAGCACTTTTTGATGATGTTCATGCAAACATCTAGGGATTGTGTTCTGTCCCTAGTCACTCTGAAGTTAAATACTTTCTGACTTTTATTGATGATTATTCCCATGCTGCTTGGCTTTTTTTACTGAAGGATCGCAGCTTTGTTTTGGATAATACCAGTATTTTCTTTTCTAAAATACAGACCCAGTTCAACAAACCCATTAAGATTTTCCGTACTGATAATGCTCTTGAGTTTATGCAAAAATCTATCACATCTTTTTGTTCTATTCGTGGCACCATCCATCAAACTACTTGCTCCTACACTCAACAACAGAATGGCGTTGTTGAACGTAAAAATCGCCACTTGTTAGAGGTTGCTCGCACTCTACTTCTTTATTATAAAGTACCTCACCGATTCTAGCCTAAAGTTTCTACGACATGCTATCTTATCAATTGCATGTCATCCTCTGCTTTATACAATCGCATACCTTACATCATTCTCTTCCCTGATACTCAACTGTTCTCTGTTCCCCCTCGTATTTTTGGGTGTACCTGTTTTGTCAAAAATCTACGCCCAGGGCTAACAAAGCTTGATCCTCGCTCCACTAAATGTATCTTTTTGGGATATTCTAGAACCCAGAAAGGTTATCGTTGCTTTGATCATGTTCTAAAGCAATGGTTTGTCAGTGCGGATGTGATCTTTTTTGAGCATATGCCATATTTCTCTGATGATGGGGCATCACTCTCCAGTGATATGTTGGCATTAACGCCACTGCCAGATGTTGTTGAGGTTTTGCCATCTTCTGATCTGCCTGAAGGTCGCCCTTTGCAAGTATACAAACGACGGACCAAGACAAACACTCCTTCCATGGCCCCTCCACAACCAATTCATCCGTCTAAGGATGATCATACAACCACTGAGGTAACTTCTGACTTACACCTGCCTATCAGTCAGTGCAAAGGTGTTTGTTCTTGCACCAAACATCCTATTAGTCATTTCTTCTCATCTGCTAACCTGAATAACAGTTTTGCATGCTTTACTTCTACAATTTCTGCCGTCACTATTCCAAAGACGGTTGCAGAAGCTCTTCTTATTCCTGCATGGAAACAGGCGATGGACCATGAAATGCAGGCACTATGTGATCGTAAGACGTGGGAACTTGTGGATCGTCCTCCTTCCTGTTGGATGTCGACGGGTCTTCACAATTAAGTATCAACCTGACGGTACAATTGAGCGCCTGAAAGCTCGTCTTGTGGCAAAGGGGTATACACAAACATATGGTGTGGATTAGTTTTGAAACCTTTTCTTCAGTCGCACAGTTCAATTTTGTTCGCATGCTGATGTCTGTTGTTGTCAACAAAGAATGGCCCCTATTTCAGTTGGATGTTAAAAATGCATTTCTTTATGAAGATCTACAGGAGGAAGTTTACATGGAGCAACCACCAGGATTTGTTGCTCAGGGGGAGTCTGCCTCAAAGGTCTGTAAGCCAAAAAAAGCCATCTACAGTCTCAAACAGAGCCCGCGTGCTTGGTTCGACAAACTCAGTCAGATCTTAGTTACTTTTGGCTTTTGTCGTTCCCACTTAGATCATTCAGTTTTTATCCGCAAAACAGTGGCTAGGCTAGTCATTCTTATTGTCTATGTTGACAATATTATTTTATCTGGCAGTGATACCTTGGGCATACAGGCAACTAAAACCTACTTAGAAAAGCATTTTCTCACCACAGATCTCGAAAAGTTGAGATATTTCTTAGGCATCGAGGTATCCAAATCATCTGCAGGGTTGTCTCTCTCAACGAAAATATGTACTTGATCTCTTACAGGAAACTGGTATGCTTGGCTATAAACCAGCCAACACCCCTCTTAACCCAAATATGGATTGCGACGATGAAAACTCCCCTCCTTATGCTGATTACCACCAGTTCAGAAGGTTGGTTGGCAAGTCACATGAGGTACAAAGACACCTATGATCTACAACGAGGTGTCACCTATCGCCTCCATTAAACTCAACGGGAAAAATTATCTTCTATGGATGAACGCCATCCACACCGTCTTAGAGGCTCATGACAGAGCAAGGCATGTTGACTCGGGTCCCAAGGCATCTACTGACGAAGGGTATGCTGAATGGAAGCGACATGACAGTCTTGTGAAGACTTGGTTGTGGAATAGTATGGAACCTTCAATCGCCGCAAGATTCATGTTCTACTCTACGGCCAAGGAAATATGGGACGCAGTGAAGCAACATTATTCTCAAGAGAAGAATGCTCTCCGTTAGTTTATGATCTATGATCGTCTGTTTGCTGAAAAACAGGGTGACCGATCTCTTGAGGAGTATTTTGGGGCGATTCAGGCTCTTGCTCAAGAGCTAAGTTATTATCATCCTGTGACTGTTGCTAAACAGATAAAGGATAGAGATGATCTGGTTACATCCAAATTCTTATCTGGGCTTAACTCGGCTTGTAGCTCCGCTCGGAGCGTTATTCTGGCTACTGATAAACTACCCAGTCTTGTAGAGGCTTATTCAAGGATCCAGCAATCTCTGTTTGAGTCTGCTTCCTTTGTTTCTAATATACCTTCTGGAGAATCTCATGTTTCTGTTGTTGTTGCGGTACGAGGAGGACGACCCGGTATGGGTAGAGGGCGTGGGACACGTCCGAAATGTACTTTTTGTGACAAACCGGGACATACAACGGAGAAGTGTTGGAAGAAACATGGAAGACCTGCTGCACCACCTGTGGGGGCAGCACATTGTGCCACCACCACAGGATCCTCATCCTCTACAACTGTAGGTACTACCTCTGGCACCGGCATCACCCTTACCCAAGAAGAATATGATCGGTTCATTCAGGTGACACAGCACATGAGTATGGGGTCATCATCATCTCCTTCATCGGCAAATCTGGCATCTACAGCTGGTAATCAGGCTACATCTCTCATAGCATCTGGCTCATCCTCATCTTGGGTGGTTGACTCTGGCGCCTCACAGCATATGACTGGTATGAGGAGATTGCTCCACACTATTGACTCATCTATTCCTCACCAATCTGTTACACTGGCAGATGGTTCAGTGAAAAGAGTTTAGCTAGTGGATCTGTCTCCCTAACACCCAAGATTGATCTTAAATCAGTTCACTTTGTGCCTGAATTCCCTTTTAATCTTCTTTCTGTTGCAAAACTGATTGACACTCTAAAATGTTGGGTAATATTTGGACCTTCTTGTTTTATATTACAGGATCTCAAGAGTATGAAGACGATTGGTGGGTGGCCTAGGAAGGGTGATCTCTACCTTTTCAACGGTGACAGTCTACCTCGCCAAATGCCTGCTCCTGCTCCATCTATCCTGTTGAGTAGTTCCCCCTTACTATGGCATTGTAGATATGGACATCCTTCTTTGGAGAACCTACGGAAGCTGAAACCAGAGTTGTCCCAATTATCTTCCTTAGAGTGTTAGTCATGTCAACTGGGAAAGCACCATAGGTTATCCTATCCCAGTCGAGTCAATAAGCGGGCTTCTTGTCCCTTTGAGTTAGTGCATAGTGATGTGTGGGGTCCTGTAAAAGACCAGAGTTATAATGGTTTTCGTTATTTTATCTCCTTTGTCGATGATTTCTCGCGCATGACATGGATCTACCTTCTTAAAAGTAGAGAGTCTGTGTTGTCTATTGTGAAACATTTTCATACTGAAATTAAAGTCCAATTTGATTGCAATATAAAAATTCTTCAGTTTGATAATGCCTTGGAGTATGTTCAAAAGGCTATGTCTGATTTTTGTAGCTCGGTTGGTATGATTCACCGCACATCTTGTCCTCACACCCCTCAACAAAATGGGGTGGCAGAGAGGAAGAATCGCCATCTTCTTGATATTGCTCGATCTATTATGTTTCAATCTAATGTGCCCAAGAAGTTTTGGTCTGAAGCTCTTTTAACTGTTTGTTTCTTGATTAATAGCAACCTTCTTCTGTTCTTCAAGGACAGACCCCTTTTCTGTATTGCGTCCCATGGACTCTCCCTATCCTATTCCTCTTAGAGTGTTTGGTTGCACTTCCTTTGTCCATAACTTTGACCCTAAGGCCGACAAGATGTCTCCTAGGTCCATTAAAACATTGTTCCTGGGTTACTCTAATACGAGCAAAGGATACAAGTGTTACTGTCCTAGTCTTCGCCGCATGTTTGTGTCTAGGGACGTCACTTTCCATGAGACCACTCCATATTTCTCCAATGCTATGAGCAAGGGGGAGCAATTGAGAGAGGGAGAGCCACCAAAAATACAAAATGAGAGACTGGCACCATCGGTGCAGAGTGAGGGAGTGCCACCTATCATTCCGGATTTTACTTCTATCACGGATGAACAAGCAGGAGATAGACCTACCATTGAGCATTACACACATGTATACCATAGGCGAGGCAGGCAGGATCCAGAAGAAGTAGAGGCACCAGTCCCTGAGCCCTCATCATCGCCTTCTCCTCAAGAGAATCCTACAGAGACATCAGATCTCGACCTTCCTATTGCTGTTCGGAAAGGTACTAGGTCATGTATTATTAAACACCCTATTACAAACGTAGGTTGCCTGTCTCATCTGTCTAAGCAGGCCCGTGCATTCGCTATTGGGATTGATTCTGTGTCGATACTAAGAAACCATTATGATGCTATGAAGAACAGTGGATGGACACAGGCTATGCAACTTGAGATGTCAGCTCTCTTAAATAATGGTACTTGGGATCTGGTTGATCTTCCGGCAGGAAAGAAAGTAGTGGGTTGTAGATGGGTTTTCACTATTAAACACAATCCGGATGGATCAGTTGAACGGTTGAAAGCCCGATTGGTTGCAAAGGGCTACACCCAAACCTATGGTGTTGACTTCTTTGAAACTTTTTCTCCTGTTGCTCGCCTAAATTCTGTGCGGATCATTATTTCTCTTGCTACTACCTTTGAATTGGCCACTATTTCAGCTGGATGTAAAAAATGCTTTTCTCCATGGTGATCTACAGGAAGAGGTATATATGGAGCAACCTCCTGGGTTTGTTGCTCAGGGGGAGTGTCAGAAAGTATGCAAATTAAAAAAAGCTATATATGGGCTGAAACAGTCACCTAGAGCTTGGTTTGACAAGTTCAGTGAAGTTATTCTTCAGATGGTTTTTCTCGCTCCATGACTGATCATTCCTTATTTTACTCCAGCTCTTCTCGTGGATCCATTATTCTTATTGTATATGTTGATGACATAGTAATTACTGGCAGTGATACCATGGGAATATCTCGTGTCAAAGAGGGTTTGCAAAAACACTTCCATACAAAGGATCTGGGCAAACTAAGATACTTTCTAGGCATTGAAGTGCTTAGATCTCATGCAGGTGTCAATTTATCTCAAAGGAAATATGTGCTTGATTTGTTATAGGAGAATTGTGGGTAAGTTAATATATTTAACAGTCACTCGACCTGATATTTCATTTGTTGTGGGTGCGGTCAGCCAATATATGCATTCTCCGCGACAGTCACACTGGACAGCAGTCTGCAGAATTCTGAGGTATCTAAAAAGTACTCCCGGTAAGGGTATCACATATTCTAGACCAAAGGCACCTCCATCTACTCTGTCTCTCACATGATATTCAGATGTTGACTGGGCTGGTGATCATACTGATAGGAGATCTACATCAGGCTATTGTACCTTTCTAGGTGATCATCTTATCACATGGAAAAGTAAGAAGCAACATGTGGTTGCTAGATCTAGCACTGAGACTGAATACCGTGTTATGGCCCATGCATGCTGTGAACTAAAATGGGTCAAATCTGTTTTATCTTAATTACAAATTTCTCTTCTACCTTCTATGGAGCTCAAATGTGACAATCAATCTGCTATGCACATTGCCAGGAATCCTAGCTTTCATGAGCGTACAAAACACATAGAGGTTGATTGCCATTTTATTCGTGATCAAATAAAAGACGGCACTATTGTGACTCCATATGTCAGATCTGAGGATCAACTAGCAGATATCCTGACAAAGCCTTTGGGTTCAGCAATCTTTCAAAGACTCTTCGGCAAGCTGGGCATACACAATGTGTACTCTCCAGCTTGAGGGGGAGTGTGAAGCAACCTGCATCCCGGTCGATACTATCGACACTCTATCGATAGTATCGAGATCAGTTCAGGTTCAAGTTGAAGCCACCTGCATCTCGGTCGATACTATCGACACACATGTCGATGGTATCGAGATTGGTTCAGGCGCAAGACAATGTTCTGTCGATACCATCGACATGTATGTCGATGGTATCGACACCGGCACAGCGGCGGAACGACAATCCAGCGGCAGCTCTATTTTGCTTATGAAATTTATTTTTTATTCTTTTTCTCTCTTTGTACCTCATGTACTTACCCTAATATATATATACAAGTGTGTAGGCTCAAGCCCTACTCACGTTTGCTGCATCTTGCAACCAACATGTGATCGGTGTTCCTGTCTTCTTCCTTTCTTCATTTCTTTTACACTTATTTATCTTACGGTCACAAGAGTTGACCTCTTTGCCGTTGTAGGATTCATCAGTAGGTATCTTGATAAACCATGGCAGTGTCATTGGGATGCTATACGTCACATCCTGCGCTATCTCAAAAGCTCTCCAGGCAAAGACTTGTTATATAAGAAGCACGGCCACTGTAATCTCTCTGGTTTTTCAAACTCTTACTATGCAGGAAGTCACTCTGATCGTAAGTCAACATCGGGCTATTGTACATTTGTGGGCGGCATTCTAGTTACCTAGCGAAGCAAAAAGCATACGGTCGTAGCCAGATCCAGTGCAGAGGCAGAATATCGAGCTATGGCTCATACTGCATGTGAACTTTTGCAGGTCCAGAGTCTCCTCCAAGAGTTCGACATATCCTATTCTAGGTTGTCAAGGCGGTGGGGTTCACCCTATGGGCGCCTAGCTCGCCGAGGCGCCTAGGCATTTTTTTTGGGCGTTTTTATTTTATATTTAATTTCAGTTACGTATTTCTTTATTTGTACACATAATACTACATGCAATTTTGTAACCATGTGTTCATTAATAGTTGTGATATGCCTACTTTCTATTGATAACTGTTGGGAGAACCATAGGAAGGAGAATTGAGAGGACGAATAACAACAGAAGGTTGAAGATAAGTAGGAAATGAAAGAGAAAGAAAATAGGAAAAATAAAAAAAAATTGCAAGTGAGTTGCAGTAAGAAGTCAGATAAAGAAACGCTCAACAGCAACATAGGAGATGTGAAGGAGAAAGAAGTTAGATAAACAAAAAATAGCTGTACAGGAGTTGTTGGTGGACGCCTAAGGGGACAAAGAAGAGGTTATGAAACCTTGACTCATACATGCAAACAGCAGTAGCTGTTGAAGATGTAGGAGCAAGCATAAGTAAGAAAAAATAGAAGAAAAATGCAAACAGAAGTAGTACTAGTAGTCTAGTAGATGTCGGAGCAGAAGAGGCAGTACAAATCTGAATTTCTGATATAAATAACATGGAATAGCAGTAAGAGAGGATATAAGAGGAAGTCACAAAAATTAAGATGCAGCAGTAGCAGGAATAGGAAATGCAGGAGAAATTGCCTAAAAAGAAAAGAAAAGAAGCTAGAATAGGAGACACAAGAGGAAGTACAAAAAAAATAAAAGAAACAGTAGTATAAAGGGATTGATTTTTTTGCAACAGTTACAGCAAAACCGCCTAGGCTGTCCGCCTTGACCGCCTAGGTGGCCACCTAGCCCGCCCTCTAGAAGTCGGCAACGAGATTGCTTATTATTGGATGATTAAACATAGTACATAGGGCTCTCTTTTATAAGACAAGAGAGTACACATGGTATAGAGATAACCCATGTAGGATAAAGAGTACACAATAGAAAAAGAGAAAAAGAATAAAGCAAAATACACTAATTATAGAAAAGCAGTAAAGTGTATATACTAATACTCCCCCTTAAGCTGGAGCGTAGATGTCAATCATGCCCAGCTTGGATGTCATAGTAGAAAATCTCTTCTTTGGAAGAATCTTTGTGAAGATGTCAGCCACCTGATCAGAAGTATGGATGTAGGGAGTGGAAATCTGGCCAGATAATACAGCTTCGCGAACAAAATGGCAGTCCACCTCAATGTGTTTAGTCTGCTCATGAAAAGTGGGATTACTGGCGATAAACGTAGCAGCTTTGTTATCACAATACATCGGAATAGGAGAGGAGTCAGAAATATCAAAATCCTTCAGTAGGCTTCGAATCCAGAAAAGCTCACAAGTAGTATGCGCCATGGCGCGATATTCAGCTTCAGCACTTGAGCGAGCAACCACAGTTTGTTTCTTGCTTCACCAAGTAACAAGGTTTCCTCCCACAAATGTACAGTAGCCAGAAGTGGAGCATCGGTCGAGCTTGCTCCCAGCATAGTCAGAATCAGAATAACCAAGGAGTTTACAGTGACCATGTTTCTTATATAGCAGGCCTTTCCCAAGAGAACTCTTCAAATATTTAAGAATGTGGCAAACAACGTCCCAGTGACATTGTCGGGGTTTATCCAGGTATCTACTAACAAGCCCGACAGCAAAAGTAATATCAGCTCGTGTGACGGTCAGATAAATAAGCTTAAAAACCATGCGTCGGTACTGATGATGGTCAGGATAGGCAGGAGAGTTCTCATCATCCCAGTCAGTATTTGGATCCAGAGGTGTGCTAGCAGGCTTAGCACCTAGAAGTCTAGTTTCATAAAGCAGATCCAGAACATATTTGCGTTGAGACAAAAAAGGACCAGAAGAGGACCGAGAAACTTCAATCCCAAGAAAGTACCGCAGAGAGCCAAGATCTTTGGTAACAAAGTGTTTCTCCAGATAGCACTTGGTAGCCTGAATGCCTGCAGGATCACTCCCTAAGAGAATGATATCATCAACATATACAATAAGGATAACAATGCCAGCAGTAGTATTTTTGACAAAAACAGAGTGATCTGACTGGGAGCGTCTAAAAGAGAATTTCTGAAGAATAATACTTAGTTTATCAAACCAAGCACGAGGATTCTGTTTTAAACCATAAATTGCCTCCCTCAGCCTGCAGACTTTAGAGGACTCCCCCTGAAGCACAAATCACGGGGGTTGTTCCATGTAGACCTCCTCATGTAGATCCCCATACAGAAAAGCATTCTTCACATCAAGTTGATACAAGGGCCAATCAAAATTAATAGCAAGAGAAATAAGAATCCGTACAGAGTTCAGCCGAGCCACAGGAGAGAAAGTTTCAAAATAATCGACCCGGTCAGTTTGTGTATAGCCTTTAGCAACGAGTCTCGCCTTTATCCGTTCAACCGTGCCATCTGGTTGATATTTGACAGTAAACACCCAGCGACAACCAACGGGGGAACAATCTGCAGGAGGATCAACTAGCTGCCATGTGTTGCATTCAGTAAGAGCCTGCATTTCAACTTCCATAGCTTGACGCCAAGCAGGATGTTTTAAGAGCCTGAGAAGCATTTTTAGGAATAGATATAGCAGAAAGAGCAGCAGTAAAGTTAGCAAAATTAGTCCCCAGATGATCAGTAGTACAGAAATTTCTAATAGGATGTTTAGTGCAAGTTCTAGTTCCTTTCCTCAAGCTGATAGGAACATCAAGATCAGAGAATACATGCGGTGGTGTTTGATCTGGCACGGAGGATGAAGACGTTGGAGGGGGCATAGAGGGAGTTGTTGTCTTCTGTCTTCTTTGATATACTTTTAGAGGCGGCTTTTCAGTAGGAGAAGTAGTATCAGCAATATCAGTAATATTAACGGTATCATCCATGACAGGTAAAGGTGTATCCAGTAAGAAATCTGATGTAAGAGTCGACCCGGCAAAAGAGTAAAAGGGCATGTGCTCAAAGAAAACAACATCAGCAGATACAAACCATTTCTTTGACACAGGATCATAGCAACGGTACCCTTTCTAAGTGCGCGAGTACCCTAGGAAGACATAGTCGCTCTGGGATCAAGTTTGGTGAGACCGGGACGAAGGTTTTTGGAAAAGCAGGTGCTCCCAAAGATACGAGGAGGTACAGTAAAAAGGGGCGCATCCGGAAACAGAATCTGATATGGAACTTGATTCCCAAGCACAGAAGAGGACATTCGATTAATTAGGTAACAAGCAGTAGAGATAGCCTCAGGCCAAAAACACTGGGGAACATGATAATGAAAAAGTAAAGTGCGGGCAACTTCAAGAAGATGGCGATTTTTGCGTTCAGCGACTCCATTTTGTTGTGGTGTGTAAGCACAGGAAGTTTGGTGTATGGTGCCTTGTTTTCAACAAAAGTTGCTGACAGAGGCTTGCACAAATTCTAAGGCATTATCAGTGTGAAAAATTTTAATGGGTTTAGCAAACTAGGTTCGAATCTCGGCAAAGAAAGTCGTGATACTGTCAAGAATGGTAGACATGTCTTTAAGCAAAAACAACCAGGTGGTTATAGAAAAATCATCAATAAAACTCAAGAAATATCTAAATCCAGAATTACTCGGCACAGAACAGGGTCCCCAAACATCAGCATGAATAATGTCAAATGGTTGTTTAGAACTAATACATGTCTGGATAATGCGGAAAAAGGTCTTGTATTATTCAATGATAAAAGAATATACAAGAGTCTCTATATAATACACAAAAGAACCACAGGGTCTAGAGATAACCCATGTGGGATAAAACATAAGTGTAAAGGAAAAGAAAAATAGAAAATAGACTAAGTGTAAAAGAGAAAAACACAGCAAAGTCTATCTACTAATACTCCCCCTCAAGCTGGAGCATAGATGTCAATCATGCCCAGCTTGGATGTCATATCAGTGAAGCGCTTCTTCGGAAGAATCTTTGTGAAGATATCAGCAATCTGCTCATCAATATGAATGTAAGGGGTAGAAATATGACCAGATAGAACCGCCTCACGAACAAAGTGACAGTCCACTTCAATATGCTTCGAGCGCTCATGGAAGGTAGGGTTGCTAGCAATGAAAGTGGCTGCTTTATTATCACAGAACATAGGAATGGGCGCCAAGTCTGAAAAACCAAAATCTGTCAGAAGGCTTCGAATCCAGAAGAGCTCGCAGGTAGTATGTGCCATGGCACGATATTCAGCTTCAGCACTAGAGCGGGCAACCACAGCCTGTTTTTTGCTCCTCCATGTGACTAAATTGCCCCCAACAAAAGTACAGTATCCAGAAGTGGAGCGGCGATCAACCTTGCTCCCAGCATAATCAGAATCTGAGTAGCCCAGTATCTTACAGTGCCCATGTTTTTTGTAGAGAAGCCCTTTTCCAGGAGAGTTCTTCAAATAGCGCAGAATATGGCAAACAGCATCCCAATGACATTGTCGGGGTTTGTCAAGGTAGCGACTAACCAATCCGACAGCAGCAGTAATGTCAGCTCGTGTGACTGTGAGGTAGATAAGCTTCCCGACCATTCGTCTGTACTGATGAGTGTCAGGATATGCAGGAGAGGCTTGATCATCCCAATCAGTGTTAGGATCAAGAGGGGTGCTAGCAGGCTTAGCACCTAGGAGTCCAGTCTCAGATAACAAGTCCAGAACATACTTCCGCTGAGAAAGACACAGTCCTGCAGAAGAGCGAGAGACCTCTATCCCAAGAAAGTAGCGTAAAGAACCGAGGTCTTTAGTAACAAAGTGCTTTTCAAGATACCGCTTAGTTGCCTGAATACCTGCTGCATCACTCCCAGAGAGTATAATATCATCAACATACACAATAAGAATAATAATGCCAGCTGTGGATTGTTTAACAAAAACAGAGTGGTCCGACTGAGAGCGGCGAAAAGAATAATCCTGGAGAATAGTGCTAAGTTTGTCAAACCACGCACGTGGACTCTGTTTGAGGCCATAGATAGCTTTTTTTAAACGACAGACTTTAGATGGCTCCCCCTCACAGATAAAGCCGGGGAGCTGAGACATGTAGACTTCTTCATGTAGATCGCCATAGAGAAAGGCATTTTTCACATCGAGCTGGTATAACGGCCAATCAGAATTAACAGCAACAGAGATCAGAATCCTTACAGAATTAAGTCGTGCCACAGGAGAGAAGGTTTCAAAATAGTCAACCCCATAGGTCTGAGTGTATCCTTTAGCAACCAGTCTGGCTTTCAGGCGCTCGACCGTACCATCAGGCTGATATTTCACTGTGAAGACCCAGCGACACCCAACTGGCGAGCAATCAGTAGGAGGATCAACAAGAGTCCAAGTATGACGATCAGTAAGAGCCGTCATTTCTTCTTCCATTGCCTGACGCCATGCTGGGATTTTAAGAGCCTGAGCAACAGTCTTAGGGACAGAAATAGCAGACAGAGCAGCAGTAAAGTTGGCAAAATTAGAATTCAAATGAACAGACGTACAAAAATTCCCAATTGGATGTTTCGTACAAGCACGTGTCCCTTTTCTCAGACTAATGGGAACATCAAGGTCAGAAAATACCTACGGAGGTGGCTGATCTGGCGCAGAGGACGTGGACGATGGAGAGGCCATAGAGGGAGTTGTTGGCTTTGGTCTTCTGTGATAAACCTGCAGAGGGGGCTTCTCACTTGTAGATACAGGAGCAGGGCTATCATACTCATCATCCACCATAGGTAAGGGCGTATCAGTCAACAAATCAGACGTAAGAGCAGAACCCTCCGAAGAGAAAAATGGCATGTGTTCAAAGAATACCACATCCGCAGATACAAGCCATTTATGTGAAGCAGGATCATAACACCGATATCCTTTCTGAGTGCGGGAATAGCCCAAAAAAACACACTTGGTGGCCTTGGGATCTAATTTAGTAAGACCAGGTCTAAGGTTCTTCACAAAGCATGTGCTCCCAAAAATACGCGGTGGTACAACAAACAGTGGTAGATCAGGGAAAAGAATTTGAAAAGGGATTTTATTGTGAAGTACAGAGGAAGACATGCGGTTTATGAGATAGCAAGCAGTGGAGATTGCCTCAGGCCAGAATTTGTGAGGAACATGGTAGTGAAAGAGAAGTGTGCGGGCGACCTCAAGGAGATGGCGATTCTTACGCTCAGCGACACCGTTTTGTTGTGGGGTATAAGCACAGGAAGTCTGGTGAATGGTGCCCTGACGTTTACAAAAAGACTGAACAGAAATTTGCACAAATTCCAAGGCATTGTCTGTGCGAAAAATCTTGATGGGCTTAGCAAATTGAGTCCGAATTTCCGCAAAAAACTCAGAAATTTTTTCAACTACAGTAGATCTGTCTGTCAGTAAAAATAACCATGTGGTTCTGGAAAAATCATCAATAAAACTTAAGAAATATTTGAATCCAGAAATGCTAGGCACAGAACACGGTCCCCAAATGTCAGCATGCACAATGTCAAAAGGGGCTTTAGAGCCAATACAAAATTTTGCAGAAAAAGTAGAACGGTGTTGTTTGCCCAATTGACATGTTTCACAATAAAATCTAGTGCTAGCAACAGTCGGTAGTAAAGCCTTCAACTTCTCAGCAGACGGGTGGCCCAGACGGTAATGCCACTGAATATCAGGAACTGTAGATGTCAGGAAAGCAGCTGGCTTCGGCTCGTCCAAATAGTATAATCCATCCGGTCCCTCATGGCCTGAACCAATCGTCGTCCTCGTACGCAGATCCTGAAACAAAACACCATC
This sequence comes from Alisma plantago-aquatica, assembly GCA_963693085.1. Classification (NCBI taxonomy): domain Eukaryota; kingdom Viridiplantae; phylum Streptophyta; class Magnoliopsida; order Alismatales; family Alismataceae; genus Alisma; species Alisma plantago-aquatica. The sequence goes on along the minus strand of OY856413.1, from coordinate 75,069,710 downwards.
CGGGTCAAATGTAATAGCACAACGAAGACTTTTTACCAGTTTACTGACAGATAGTAAATTCAGAGGAAATTTGGGCACATATAGCACAGACTGCAGAGGTAGAGTACTAGTAGAAGTGATATATCCAATGCCACAAACAGGAGATTTGGAACCATCAGCAACCGTCACAGGCGGTATAAGAGAAGTCTTGCGCAGAGTAGAAAATAAACTAGCAGTACCAGAGATATGTGCAGTCGCACCAGAGTCGATCACCCAAGGGCTTTTACCAGTCGTCGTCAGGAGAGCAGCGCCATTCTCAGGAGAGTCCGCAGAAGTAGAGGCAAGGCGGGCTTGAAGCAGTTTCTCAAACTCGGAGCGAAACCAATCAGCAGTAGGGTCAGAGGCAGCAGAGGTAGATGCAGGTTGTTCAGTGGTAACCTGGTTCGCCCAGTCAGGTTTACCATATTTTATCCAGCAGTGGTCTTCATTGTGATTAGTACGCTTGCAGTGAGTGCAGTAGCGGGGCTCCCCTGACTCCGAGCCAAAACCACGTCCAGGTGCAGAAGAGCGGCCACCACGACCACGGCCACGACCTCGGCCGCGACCACAAAAGGAATCCGCAGAACGGACAGCAAGTGTTGTTCCATCAGAAGTAGAGAGCGTCAAAGAAAGAAGACGCTGGACCCGCTTGAGGACGTCCCGAAGAGTAGGTAACGGGTCACTGGAGAGGATCTGATCCACGACCCCAGCAAACGAAGTAGGAAGGCCAGCCAGGAACTGAACAAGCATGAGCTCATTCCGCTGACGATGTAGTTCTTCAAGATTCGCAGTCAGAGGATGATAAACCTGAAACTCGTCCCACAGAGCACAGCACGAGTTGTAGTAGTCTTCCACAGAGTCAGATGTCAAGAAGTCTTGTTTCGCAAGTTTCTTGAAAATTTCAAACACCTTCTTGGGGTTCTGTTGATGAGAGTAAACATGGGATAGGTGATCCCACATTTCCTTAGCAGTCTGAAGGCGAAGCAGAGAGTGGTTGATCTTAGCATCAACGTTGTTGACCAGCCAGGCCATAACCCCATAATCCTCCTTGGACCAGAGATCATAAGCTTGCTTAATCGTGTCATCAGCAGTAGCAGCAGGTACAGCAGGACCCTTGGTAGTCAGGTGCGAGTGGCGCCCGTGTGCTTTCACGTAGAGTTCGGATGAAGCAGCCCATAGGTGATAGTTGGAGCCATCCAACTTAACAGAAGTAACACACAAAAACCGTGGTAAATCTGAAGTCGCCATGAGAGTAGAAGCAGACAGTCAGCAGCACGAGCGCAGGGCAGACAGTAGAATCAGTAGGCAGCAGGAAGTGTCCAACACATGGACCAGCAGCAGCAGATAGGAGATCCGATCATGGACCTCAGAAACCCTCATGGGGCAGAGATAAAGAAGTAGAACCTACGCCAACATGGAGAAACAATTACTCCACCATGTGGCGCAGGCAGGCAGATCCGGATGTAGCGTTTAGACCCTCAACGTGCCAGAACTGGAAAGTGTCGGGGCTGTACGTAACGGATTTAGAAAATGAACGGAGACCGAAAAGGGAACTTGTGGTTGTCTAGGCCACAAGGATAGAGATGGTGAGGATGTGGGGGTGTGGTGGAGGGTTGTGGGTGGTGTAGGGGCCGGGAAATTGGTGGTGGTGGTGGCTGTTGGTGGCGGACAGCAAGTACTGTAGCGTCGCGGTACTGTAGCAGCCGTGGTACTGTAGCAGCGGGAAGAAAGGAGATGGGGCGGTGGGCAGGGAAAGAGAAGAGAAGGGCTGCGGTGGTGGTAGGGTAAGGAAGGAAGGGAGGAGGAGGAAGAAGGACGGCGGCGGCAGGGAGAAAACCGCAGGGGGGGGTGGCGGCGGTGTGGTGGTTGACGGCGTAGGGGTAGGTTAGGGTAAGGAGGGGGGGGGGAAAGAATTAGGGTGGATCTTGTTGCTCTGATACCATCTGGATAATGCGGAAAAAGGTCTTGTATTATTCAATGATAAAAGAATATACAAGAGTCTCTATATAATACACAAAAGAACCACAGGGTCTAGAGATAACCCATGTGGGATAAAACATAAGTGTAAAGGAAACGAAAAATAGAAAATAGACTAAGTGTAAAAGAGAAAAACACAGCAAAGTCTATCTACTAATAACATGATTTTTTTGAAAAAGATGCTCGGGTCTGTTTGCCCAGTTGGCAAGTCTCACAATGAAAAACAGAGTCTAATACATCATGTAATAATTGTTTCAGCTTTGGTGCAGAAGGATGTCATAAGCGATAGTGCCACTGGATGCCTGTCACAGAAGATGTCAAGTATGTTGCGGTCTTCAGAACGTCCAGGTAGTATAGCCCGTTTGGTTCCTCATGGCCTGAACCAATCGTCGTCCTCGTGCGCAGATCCTGAAAAATAACACCATCCGAGTCAAACGTAATCGAGCAACGAAGGCTCTTCACAGTTCTATTTACAGATAGCAGATTAATAGGAAACTTAGGAACATAAAGTGTAGACTGCAGAGGCAGGAAACCAGTAGTACAGATATCACCAATCCCAGTAACGGGTGTCTTAGAGCCATCAGCCAGTGTAACAGGAGGTATAATAGAAGTATTGTGCAGTTTAGAAAATAAAGCAAGATTTCCAAAAATATGAGATGTCGCACCAGAATCAATCACCCATGAGTTTTACCAGACTGTGTCAGGAGGGCGGTGCTACCATCAGTAGAAGCTTCAGCAGAGGAAGCAAGATGAGCCTAGAGCAGCTTTTCGAATTCAGACTGTATCCAGTCAGCAGAGGGCGGAGCAGAGGTAGTAGCAGTCTCAGTCTGATCTGTCGTGACCTGATTCGCCCAGGCTGGCTTGCCATGCTTGATCCAGCAGCGATCTTCATTATGGTTTGTCCGCTTGCAGAAAGTACAGTAACGAGGCTCAGTAGAGTCAGCGCTAGAGTATGAGCCACGTCTAGGTGCAGTAGAACGTCCGCATCCACGGCCCCGACCACGACCACGGCCACGGAAGGAATCTCCAGTGCGAACAGCGAGGGCTGCTCCATCAGAAGTATCAGAAAGGTGCTGCGAAACTGATGGCAGACGCTGAACCCTTTTGAGAACATCCCGAAGGGTAGGCAGAGGATCACTGGATAGGATCTGATCCACAACTCCAGCGAAGGAAGATGGCAAACCAGCGAGGAACTGAACAAGCATAAGTTCGTTCCGTTGACACTGAACTTCAGTGATGTCGGCAGAAAGCGGATGATACACCTGAAATTCATCCCAGAGAGCACAGCAGGTGGTGTAGTAGTCCTCAATAGAATCAGTGGCAGAAAATTCCTGTTTGGCAAGTTGCTTGAAGATCTCAAAAACCTTCTTAGGATTTTGCTGATGAGAGTATACATGAGAGAGTTGCTCCCACATTTCCTTCGCAGTCTGGAGGCGAAGAAGTGGCTGGCTGATCTTGGGCTCGACGTTGTTGACCATCCATGTCATAACATCGTAGTCCTCCTTGGACCAAAGATCGTAGGCCTGCTTAGTCTTTTCATCAGCATCAGTAGCGGGGACCGCCGGTCCTTTGGTAGTCAGATGAGAATAGCACCCTTGTACTTTAACATATAACTCGAAGGAAGTCGCCCAGAGGTGATAGTTGGAGTTATCCAACTTCACAGTAGTGACACACAAGTTGCGTGGAAGGTCAGGTGTCGCCATTGGAAGGGGCAGAAGCACGGGCACAGAGAGCAGCAGAAGTCAGCAGTAGCAGAAAGCAGCAGAAGTCCAATGCATGGACTAGTAGTAGCAGATAGAAGATCCACGCATGGATCTTAAAAAACCCACGTAGGGCAGTAGATAGAGATAAAAAAACCTACGCCAACATGGATGATCAGTCACTCCACCATGAGGCGCAGGCAGAAAGAGAGAAACTCCGTTTACGCCGTCAACGTGCCAGAACTGGAAAACGTCGGGGCTGTCCGGAGATTTCGGAAATAGAAACGGAGCTAGACGGAGGGGTATGTGATAGATTAGGCCACAAAAGCGGGTGTGGCTAGGAGATAAGAGGTTGGTGGAGAGATTGGAGGGGTGGACGGCGGTACTGTAGCGACGGCGGGACTGTAGCGGCGGCGGAAAAAAAAAAGAGGGGGTGACGGCAGCTAGGGTTGGTGGAGAAGATGGCAGCTAGGGTTGGGGTGAGAGAGGGATTAGGTTTAAGGTGGATCGGCCCGCTCTGATACCATCTAGAAGTCGGCAACGAGATTGCCTATTATTGGATGATTAAACAGAGTACAGGGGGCTCTCTTTTATAAGACAAGAGAGTACACATGGTATAGAGATAACCCATGTGGTATAAAGAGTACACAATAGAAAAAGAGAAAAAGCATAAAGCAAAATACACTAAGTATAGAAAAGCAGTAAAGTGTATATACTAATACGCCCAGCCCGCCTAGTCTTCCCAGCTCACCTATTACCCCTAGGCGCCCAGATTTGAGGGACCTCTGGAGCGCCTAGGATGCCTAGGTGACCTCCTTGATAACACTGATCCTATTCCAAGCCTATATCGATGTTTTGTGACAACAAGGCCTACATTTTTATTACGAGAAACCCTACATTTCATGAGAGGACAAAACATATTGAGGTCGACTGTCACTTTGTTCGTGAGACAGTTCTTTCTGGCAGCATTTGCACTCCATATCTCAGCACTGAAAAGCAAGTAGCAGATATCTTCACCAAATTCTTCCAAAAGCTCGTCTTCAGACTCTAAGTGGACAAGCTGGGCATGTTCGACATCTACGCTCCAGCTTGAGGGGGAGTATAGAGATATGTTATGTTTTACTGGGTGTCATGTGCCTAGCATGTGCCTCACTTATGTTTTTACTTCAGTATTTTAGTCTCATATTGTTCATCTATGTTTTAGTCTCTCCGCTCTTCTATAAAAGAAATTGTATTGTTCACCTTTTTAATCATCGAATATACAATTCATATTCTCTCTATAAAGACGACCAGCAGTATAGATATTCCCTATTCCGGAAACAGATGTTTGAGAACCATCAGCTAGACATGTCAAATTGGGTCAAAATCCGTGGGCGCCCACGGGTCGACCCGTTTAAGTTGGGTTTGGGTGGCGAAATTCGCCACCCGTTGAAAATCACCCAAACTCATACACACCCGTTTATTTAGCGGGTTTCACGGGGGATCCAGTTAACTGAAGCAAGTATATTTATATACATAATATACACATAGAGCTATCAAAAGATGATACTGTTTCATACAAGTTAACTCTTTACCTTTACTAGCAATAGTTGCATTTTCTTTATTTTGTGTTTCCAATACGCAAAAACAAGTACTTGTAATATCATAAATGTCTAATGTTACATGACAAAATTATGTGTTGTTTTTTGTGATATATATCTATGAAAACTACATAAGTTTTTCTATTTACATCAACATACAACAATTAGTTGTTATTTCTTTAAGTTTGCATAAACATATATCAACAACTAATCGAATGGTTTGACATCAAACATAGTAGTTGGTTGGTTCCTTTGCACTATATTTGACATAAAAACAATAATTACAAGCTGATTTAAATGTTATTTTTAGTGTTAAGGAAAGAAACTAACAACTTATTATTGATTGGACACATTTTATATGGGCACCCGTGGGCAACCCGCAACCCGCTGGCTCGGGTTCTTCCACCCGTTTAGAAGTGTATCTTTTTGACCCGCACCCGCAACGACCCAACCCAAACCCAAACCACCCACCCGTTTGACAGGTCTACCATCAGCTAAGGTGACAGGCAGAATGGCAGTAGTTGTATGCAAGGTAGAAAATAGAGATCGATTGCCAGTAATGTGAGAGGTACCACCCGAGTCAATAACCCATTTATGTTTACCAGACTATGCTAGAAGAGTAGATTGTGTTAGAAGAGCAGAACCGCCAGTAGTGGAGGTCTCAGCAGAAGAGGCTAGGCGAGCTTGGAGTAACTTCTCAACTTCAGATCTGATCCAATCAACAGATGGTGTGGCAAACGTAGAGGCAGAGGTGTCAGGCTGGTCTGAAGAAACCTGATTTGCCCAAGCAAGTTTGTCGTGCTTGATCCAGCAGCAGTCTTCAGTATGATTGTTGCGCTTGCAAAAATTGCAGAAACGTGGTTCAATAGAGGAGTTGGCACTCGAGGAGTACGAACCACGACCAGTACCTGGAGTAGGGTGGCCTCGACCACGACCACGACCGTGGCCACGTCCACAGAAAGAATTTCCAAATCGAACAGCTAGAGCAGCATTGTCAGAAAGTTCAGGAGTCTCCTAAGATACAGAAGGCAAACGTTGCACGCGTTTCAAAACATCACGTGAGGTGGGCAACGGATCACTGGAGAGAATCTAATCTACTACACCCGCAAAGGAGGATGGTAGGCCAGCAAGAAATTGAACGAATTGTAGTTCATTCCGTTGTCTTTGTACTTCCTTAATATCTGAGGATAGTGGATGATACACCTCAAACTCATCCCAAAAAGCACAACATTGATTGTAGCAATCTTCAATAGCATCTGAGGTAGAATACTCCTTCTTGGCCAGGTGTTTGAAAATATCAAACACCTTCTTGGGATTTTGTTGATGAGAATAGACGTGGGAGAGTTAATCCCACATATCCTTAGTTGTGGCCATGGAAGGAATCTCCTAAGCGAACGGCAAGGACAACATCAGAGCGGTTTGGATACAACGGAGAGACCGAGGGTAGGCGTTGAACCGTTTGAGAACGTCACACAATGTAGGCAGCGGGTCGCTGGACAGTATCTGATCTACCACGCCAGAGAATGAATAGGGTAAGCCGGCAAGGAATTGCACCAGTTGAAGTTCATTGCATTGGCGTTGTATTTCAGTGAGATCAGCATAGAGGGGGTGATAAACCTCGAACTCATCCCAAAGAGCACAACATTGATTATAATAATCCTCTATAGAGTCAATCGTAGAATACTCCTTGGCCAGTTGTTTGAAAATGTCAAATACTTTCTTCGGATTTAGCTAATGAGAGTAAACATGTGAGAGCTAGTCCCACATGGCTTTGGCAGTCTTCAGACGCAGAAGTGACTAACTAATTTTAGGCTCAGAACTATTGACCATTCAATTCATGACGTTGGAATCATCCTTCGATCACAGATCATAAGCTTGCTTGGTTTTAGCGTCGGCACCCTTAACAGGTACAGTCGGACCCTCAGAGATAACATGTGAGTAATGACCTTGAACTTTGACATACAGCTCAAAGGGCGCAAACCAAGTGTGAAAGTTGGAGCCATCTAACTTTACAGTAGTGATACAAAGTGTTTGAAGTGAGTCAATAGAAGCCATGAGGCAATGTAGACACAAGGGGCCCAAAGTAGGGTAGGCAGCAGCAGGGAGTAGGCAATAGCAGACAGTAGCAAGCAGCAAGTAGCAGCAGTAGTCAGCAAGTAGCAATAATAACCCAACACATGGGCAGCCGAAGGCCTGGTTCGACAGAGCAGCAAAAACCCAGAACGAGGCAATAGGCACCAGAAGGAGATCTGACGCATCAAATTCGAGAAACCCACAAACGGGGCAGTAGATTGTAGAGAGAAAGACCTACGCCACCATAGAGAGAAGATTACTCAACCACGAGGCGCAGGCAGATAGCAAATGTAGACCATTTAAAACATCAACGTGCTATTTTAGAAATTTCCCAGAGATGGAGATGGACAAGGAAGAAGTAACAGAGATGCACGTGGCGGTTAGATGGCGAAGAGGGGATAACGGTGGGATAGGAGATGGAGAGGACAACACTTGAGAACGGATGGAGAGGTGGTGGTGGTGGCGGGTGAGGAGGTGGTGGAGGGCAACGGCGGTGGGGATGGGGGGAAGGCGGCAGGATGGGAAGAGGAGAGGAGCATCAGGAGGGAGGGATGGTGGCGGCGGTAGGTGAGAGGGGAGAAGGGGATAGTGGCGGCAAGGGGGGAGGGATAAAGGGGTGGTGGCGACTAGGGGGGTGGATGGCAGAGGCGGCTAGGGTAGGGTTGGGGAGGGGTGAATGGCGGCTAGGGTTGGGGCTCGGTGAATGGCGGCTAGGGTTCATGGGGACAGGAGAGGTTAGGGTTAATCATGTTGCTTTGATACCATCTAGATTAGGGAAAAGGTTTATTAGATGTCTTAAAGAAAATACAATGGACTCTCTTTTATAGGACAAAAGAGTAAGCCAAAAGACAAAGTTAGGCAATATGGGATAAAAGAAAAAGGCTAATAAACACAACAAGTCTAAAGCCCATAACAAAAGAAATAACACAACATAACGCAATAAAGAACATATACTAATAGTCACTTCTTGGGTATTGAAGTGACGTGTATTGACTTCAGTGTTGTCCTCTCTCAAGGAAGTATGTTATGGACCTCTTTAAAGAAACTGGCACAAGTTGCAAACCAACAAGTATTGCTATGATTCCTCAACTTCCTCCTGAGATTTTGATAGTCACAAAGTAGTTAATGTCATCAGATACATAGTTGTTGTTGGCAAGATTTTTTATTCAACTGCGACTTGTCCATATATATTATATGTTGTTGGATGTATGAGCCTGGTTATGCATCAACCTAGTGAGATTCACTGGACAGGGATCCGTAAGGTTCATAGGCATCTAAAGTTTTCACCCGGGAAAGGGTTACACTATACAAATTACAGGTGTCTTCCATGAATGAATGAAGCATATTCAGATCGACGATCACTTTATTACAGATGCAGCTCTTGCTGGAAAATTTTCTGCTCCTTACATTATCATAGTTGATCAATTGGTAGATTCTCAGAGTCTCTCCCTTGGAAAGGCCTTTAAATGATATGTTTCAAGCTAAGTTTACATGATATATATGCTCCAATATGAGGGGTATTGAATTATTTTTTTATAGTTTTCTCTGTGCTTTTTCCTAACATCGGTGAGTGACTATATTCTAGCTACTCTCTCATGTTATATGTGTGAGACAGCATTACATGTTTGACATATAAGAAAGCATAGTTTCTTTCCATTCAATAATATGGTAGCCTAAAGGTCTTCAAATGAGGCTTAATTATTTCTGTAACTAATTCAAGCGATAGTTAACACAATTAATGGCTTGACTTTCCAAGTGAGAAAATCGCAATCAAAAGAGCCAGAACGTGTTTTGAATTGCACTGTGTCACACTTTTACATAGCTCGGACAAATGATGGTTGTGGCTGCCAGTCACCAATTGATGGACACACCATAGTTTGTCCACGGTAATAAAATGTCACAATGATAAAACAAGTATAGGGAGCAGTTGGTGATTACTGTTTTCTGTAATCTCATATAACATTGTGACTGATTGCAAACCAGAAGTTTTGGCTGTAGGGAAAAATGTTCATAAATGTTTTTTACAGACAGACCATTTGTAAGAAAATCTAATTCAGGGTGTGTGTCTGTGTGCTATAACAACTTCTGCTATAGTTCGGTCTGAATAACTTTTGAATCTTGTTGATATCTCCTGCATTTAATGAAACGTCTTTGTCATTAAGGCATGTTCATATTCCTATGCTATGGTTTCAAACATATCAGCTTCATTGTCATTCAACATTTAAATTCTCTACCTTCATCCATCCGATCATAACTCGGCTCGGTCATATTGCCGACAAGGATTGGCTCAAGTGGTCAAGCACGGTGTCCCCTAATAAAGGGACCCAGGTTTGAATCTCAGTTGCCGCCTTGATTTACCACCCTCCCGGGTGTTCGGCCTCCGCCACGGGCATGGGAGAGAGGGGAGAAATCTTTCTCTCTTAATCCCATAACTCGGCCATATGGCGTTATATGAGATAATAAGGATTTTATGTTTATTGTACACTTGATACAGAATATTCTTGAAAATTTTGGTGTTGCCACTGTGAAAACTTGTTGATTAATAGCGAAAATGTATGTTTTAGAGTGTCATAAATAAAGCTCTGAAATATTCCCATAGTATTGAAGATGCAATTTTAAGAATATAAGATTAAAGTTTACTTTTTTATCAACTATTTTAGAGATATAATAGATTCTAGTGAGACCCCTTATTTTATGACTATGCAAAGGTTTCCAATAAGTTTTCATTATATATTATATGAAAAACAAAAGGCAAAAGTTTTTTTCAGATATGAAAGAATGACGAGTTTATAGATAGATTATAAATCCTAAATAATCATATCCACTTTCAACATCCTATTACAGTAGTAAAGTTTATTTGTAGACATAGAAACTTCAAACAGATATACTAATATCGAAATTGTATCAACTGATGGACTGCGCTAGGGTTGTGAAAAGGAACAATGAAACTCCATCATAGTAACTTGATTGTTTTAAAACCAGAAGACAGTGAGGCACCAAAGTGATATGTTTTACACACAAGGTGCTAGATTAAACAAGATTTAGCAGCGAGAGAGAGAATAAAAAGCCTTATCAGCCTTCTAGTTTAAAGTCACTACCTATTTTTCTATACGATTAGGTGTATTAGGCTCAATTTACCAAAAAGTTACAAGTCAGATGATCCCTCTTCCTATGTTAGTACAGCAAGTAGAGACTACCCTCCACTCTGTGGAATTGCTCCTGATTTTCCTTGTGGTTGGTGTTTGTCTGGTTGTTTTCTCCCTTTCAAAGCTCTTTCTCTACCTATCTAACGTTCCCTAGTGCAATCGGTCAGAATTCTATTCTGTTTCCAACGAAAATGTGAAAATACAGATTAATCTTTGGATCTTCATCTCTAATTGCAACTATTTTCGTACTACACAAGATAATTACTTGTTACATATAATTTTTGGTGTGCAGGCCTAGTTGACATTCTTGGACTTGATTATGATCCACTTTTAATAGGTCAACTGTAAAGATAACATATACAGTTGCTTGCTGTCTCTGCAGCCTTGCTGGTGATTTCTCTAATAAGAGAAGGATGTGTTCTCCGATCTGGTTTCACGCGGAAGAATTCCTGTTTGAGACTTATATTTACGATTACTGACTATTTTCTACATTCTGAACTGTCGAAGTTTTAGAAATGGAAATGAAAACAAGTTGAGAACAAATTTAGCCTTATAAGTTAATAGATCACTAGTTATCAATGGTTATTCGGCTTTGGCTGGTTAATAGGCATGCTACAGGTGATTGGGTCATTGACCTTGCCAAAATGATTGCATTCACCAATTAGACAGATTTTCCAGACAATGGTGGTGGCGGCTCATGCTTAATCCTAGAACGCTGTTCTTAGAAATCTAAAATGGAGGGTCCAGTCCTAAAGTTGTTTTATCATCTGACCTCTAGGGGCAAGTTAAAACCTGATTGTTGAGGACCATATCTTGCAAGGAGTGCTATCTGTATAAGTGCACATAAATTACAAGCCATGGACAAGGACAGACATGTACATCTGTAGACCTGTCAAACGGGTGGGTAGGTTGGGTTTGGGTTGGGTCGTTGTGGGTTTGGGTCTCGCGGGTGCGGGTCAAAAAGACCCAGTTCTAAATGGGTGGAAGAAAGATAAATCCAAACCCGACCCAGCGGGTTGCGGGTTTCCCGTGGGTGCCCATATAAAATATAAAAAAAATTACCATGCTAATGTTTGTTTACATAAGATATGGCACAAAACAATCACATTGACATGTAAACCTTTTTCATTTGTCCAAAATTTTTCTATAAGAAGAGCATCAAACAACAATACACCCATGGGCAGAGATGCTACATACATGCTAGTAAAGAAAAACCTCCGACTGGCCAAATTAATTACCAGTATTGTATAGATGCTAGAACAACAAATATAATACAAATTTTAGAAGCTTAACTCAAAGGCATACATCTTTTGAATAGTGAGGACCACCTATACCAAACAACTAAACATTAATTGAACAACGTATATTATGAAGGAGGCATCCAAATGAGATGGGGTATAAATCGGAGAACTGAAAAAAGACTAAAACTTTGGCATGTTCCAAATAGCAACTCCACATTCTTTTATTATGCAGTATGAAGATGACAACCAATAACTCGACGCCCTTTTTAATTTTCAATATGAAGATGATACAACCAACAACTCCACACCCTTTTAATTTGTAGTATGATGATGACACAACCTTATGTATGCCTCCTATTCTCACAAAATAATACAAAAGAATAAATTTTATAAACTATTTAATGAGTAAAAAATATTATAAACCAATCTATGTGTTTTGTTAACTTGGTTGTGGTTTAAAATTTGAGATAAGAGTACAAGACATATTTAATATTACCTATTACTAGACTTCAAATATATATATATATATATATATATATATATATATATATATTCCCTATTACTACCAAGTGGTAGTGGCTTGGATGCAAATGCACGCAAGCGGCAAGTTTCATATATGCAACATGTGTATATTTTTTTACTGATAACTAAATCTTATATAATTATTTTTATTAATAAAATAAGTGTAATAAAGTGGGTCACCCGCGGGTGCCCGCGGATTGCCCATGAAACTCACTAGTTAAACGGGTGGGTATGGGTCTGGGTATTTTCTAGCGGGTGGTAAATTTTAGGACCCAAACCCAACTTAAACGGGTCGACCCATGGGCACCCGCGGATTTTGACCCAGTTTGACAGGTCTATACATCTGATCTAGGAATGCTACATTAGTATGTAGCTTCAAAATAAAGTGCTGCCTGCAATCACGAATTAAAAATCAACCAAACGAAGTGTTTCCCCAAGTACTGAGCACACCTTGTCAATATCCTGGTGATATAAAATCCGAGTTTTGAGTTCAAAAACCTTCAAATCAACAACCTTCTTTATTGAACACACACAATACAGTCATTATCAAAATGAACAACAAGCAATAATGACTTAGCAGCAACAAATTGAATGGATAGAACTAATACTACGTTATTAACTATCAGTAGTAATCATTATACACTGTTTATTATTTGCATGAATGTATTCAAACCAAGTATAGCTATTTATACTTGAGAAAGAAACTACATACCTCAAAGAAAACCAAGCCAGGTTCTAAGCTCAAAAGGTCTTCATCAAGAACTTCACTTTTTCCTAAGTCAATCTTATCCTTGTGGAGCAAGAGACCATCTCTCTGCTGATTACTGCCCCGTGACTGGTTACTGGATGGCATTTCACCAAACGGATTGAATGGCAACCAATTCGTCTTCCGGTGAATCGCAGGTATCTGTCCCTCGAGGCTCGTCTTTTCTATTTGGGAGAGAGTGTAACAGTCATACAGATTTTCAGTTTTCTTTCCGATTCCAATTGGCTCCATTTCAGCTGTCAATGGTGAAAACACAGCACCAACGCCTTTCCATATCCCACTCAGGCTACTTGTAAATGTTTCCCATGACGGTATGATGACAGGTTCCTGAATGAACGAAGACCAGAGTCAATATGAGGAGATAGAAGCGAAGATTGTTGTTCGAGTTTGAAGTCACGTCCACGTGGTAGAAAACACGTGAAGCACGATATTGGGAAAAATCCGCTAGCAATCAAAGAAGCAAAAGTGGTAACGAATATATACAATAAAATAAAAGAGTGAAAACTCGTATCGCCCTGCTGTCTAGCGATAATCAACATACAGAAACAAGTAAAACTGCGGTTGCATTTTGTCAGTGGGGAGTGTAATTTCGAACCTGCGTCTGTAGAACGGTATCGATATCCACTAGCATGGAGTCGGACACCAAGACTACGCCAGCCATGCTCTTCCTCCCAGTGTCATTAGCCCTCCTCCCCCGTTTCTTCCTCCTGTTCCTTATCCGTCTCTTATCCGACGGGACCGCCTTGGCGGCAGCCTCGTTGTCGACGCTCCATATGTTTTCCTTCCTACTTGACTTCAGTACCCTCATAGCGGACGCGCCCATACCGGCGCCCCTGCCTGCCTCCCAGAGCGGTTTGCTGTTCCCAGCTCCGCCGATTGAGGCGCCACTCTGCAGCAGTGGAACAAGGAGAAGGGGATGGCGTTGGGACTTTGACCAGCGCAAAACCAATGGGTTCCGTAAGAACGAGCCAGTTGAGCGAGTGGAGAATGGGAGGGAGTGGAGCTCCATTGATGCTCGACAGTGGGCCTGGAGACTGGAGAGCAGGAAGTTGCGTGGGGAAGGTGCTACAGCCTTGTAACTGTCAAAGGGCTGGGTTGGTTGGGTTGGGTTGGGTAGTTGCGGGTGTGTCTGTGGCGGGTGCGGGTAAAAAAGATACAATTCTAAAAGAAACATACCCAAACCCGATCCGGAGGGTTTCGGGTTGCCCGTAGATGCCTATATAAAATGTGTCCAATCAATAATAAGTTGCTAGTTTCTTTCCTTAACACAAAAACTAGCATTTAAAACAGACCGTAACTATTATTTTTATGTCAAATATAGTGCAAAGGAACCAACCAAATATAGTGCAAAGGAACCAACCAATTGCTATGTTTGATGTCAAACCATTCAATTAGTTGTGGATATATGTTTATGCAAACTTAAAAAAATAATAACAGCTAATTGTTGTATGTTGATGTAAAATAGAAAAACTAGTGTAGTTTTTATAGATATATATCACAAAAAATAACATATATAATTATGTCATGTAACATTAGATATTTCTAATATTACAAACACTTGTTATTGCCAATTACAAATATAAAATAAAGAGCATACAATTGATGTTGGTAGGTGTATGTGTATATTATGTATACAAATATACTTGCTTCAATTAATTGGGTCATCCGTGGGTGCCCGCGGATCACCCATGAAACCCGCTAAATAAACGGGTGGGTATGGGTTTGGGTGATTTTCGACGGGTGGTAAATTTCGCCACCCAAACCCAACTTAAATGGATCGACCCGTGGGCGCGCCCGGATTTTGACCCAATTTGACAGGCCTACAGACGGTGGAGCGAACTGGCTTTTTTTTGGTAAGTTGTAGTGGGAAAACCAAAGTTTTTCTTTAAAGAAAAAAATGTGTAACAAAAAGAAATATTGATTTGATTTATTTTTATAAAAAAAGTTTCAGCGTCGTACTCTATTTTCAATTATTCACAAATGTGTCTTATAAAAATGTCTTCACCTACTTTGTATGGACAGGTATCATGCTTTTCGAAGATGAAGCCTATAGGTTTGAAAACAAAATTATAAGATATTATACGACATAAGGTTCCTATTTGTAACGTTTTGAAGAGCCTCATAAAAGAGGTGCATCATCAGCGAATACTCCAAATGTATTAAAAATAAAAAATAAAAAATGATGGTGATTTGTGACATAAGTTGTATCGTGTTTTTGTACCTTTTATGTAACGGGATCACTAATTGCATGGCTTGCTTTAAAGTTACTTGAAATAATGTCAGTGATTTATAGTATGGATACCTTTATGCTTTGCAGAAATATAAGATGTCATTCTAGATTCCATTTCCTAGTACCGTGACCAAAATGAACTCCTGCCTCCATCATCTCTTCCAACTTGATGTTCCAATACCTCCTTGTCATTTTTCCTCACACTTTCTCTTTGTTTTTCTTAAGTCTTAAGAAAAAACAAAGAGATCTGGTAGTTTGAAATAAATCATAGAAGAGACACTAGTGAGGTCAACACATGCATGTTTGGCATATGTCCAATCAAATAACAAGATGTCAGCAACACGCTAAGAGTGGATACACAATCAGGTTGTTGTCAAAGAAGGCCAAAGGAGACTCTTTTAGGACTTTTAACCTGGCTCTAGAGACAAGTTCAAAAAGAGTATCGTGAACAACGTCATGCAAAATTTATATCTAGATCTTATGCGACCATGTACAACATGATCACTTAAGGCGTCAAGGTCTGTAGTGTTGCAAAGAGGGCAACGTTCATCACCTGGGTATAAGAAATCATGAGTCGATAATGAAAGATAGCTCAGTACTCAATAGGTGACATGGACTAACCAAGACAATCAATGGGACTGACAAGTGCATGATCTGCTTAGAGAGAAGTAAGGATAGCTAATTGTCATTGGAAGAGGCCACTTGTAGTGAATTAATGGACGTCATCTTTGTAGTAAACATCTATCAAAATAGACCGGATCTTTGGAGTAGCAAAAGGCATATGTGATAACCCGAACTAGTAGAAGGATGAATATTTACAAATGATGGTATGTGCAGCAATGAAAGATGCTCACAGATCTAACCTCTCGCAGGATATAGTCTTGGAGTTTAAGGATGTGGATCCTAAAGGAAGCATACACAAACTTGTTGATATCTTGAGAAGAGTTGATTTTCAAACCTCCTAGGTGCATAAGAAGTGTGGCCAAGAAACATTGTGGATCATCAAAGTTTGGGCCATCGCAAACCATAATATGTGCCAGATATTGATGAAGCCCATGATCAAAATAATATAATGCATAGTCGACAGAAGTTGGGGTGTTGTTCAAAGAGTAAACAAATATTTGGGCATTCCAACACATGATTGGAGAAGAAGCAGTTCACAGTGAGGGTCTTAAAGAAAAACTAAGTGATCTATCATTGTAAGGGTTTAGCTACATTTTCCTTGGGAAGCTCCTAGGCAAAACCTAGGTCCGTAGAAATAGGACCTCCTAAAATCATCACCATGCGCCTAGGATGAAATATGTTAGCAGACAACATACCAAACTTTAGGTCTCATTTGGGGTCATCTGAAGGCCAAAAGAATTGCATCTTTTAAATATTGATATGAAGACCAAATTATGTGCCTCATGATTGGATAATAAATAGCGCATTGGAGACTTTGGTAGTGTCACCAATGAGGGTGTCGTCATCAAGATAGAGAGAAAGAAGGTCGATATGATATCTGTAGTGACATGTTTTCAAATTAGTCATCTAATTAGGGTTTACTTGGATGATTGTATGCTTAACTAAGTTGATCATTGTTTAAATCTTGATTAGTGATGGTAGTTGATTTTTGATATTTTAAAAATGAGAAGGTTTAATCATACTTTGATTCACATAATTCGGGTTAAGGTTTGGAAACCCTAATAGGCCCAAATTAGGGTTTTGATGACATATGAATACAGAATTTGATAAGTATAATGTCTCACTAAATGATTTTTAGTATTTTATGTGTAATACTGATTTAATTCAAATGTGTATATGATTTGGATATATCAAATGTGAGCACTATTGAAAAATATCATAATTTTTTAAGAATGTTCTGACCTGTTTGTCGGTTGAGTTTCAAACTCGACCGACAATTTTTTCATATTGATATAGCAGTGTGGTAATTGACTTTTATCATTTTATTGATATATCTAACTGATCTCAAATTTTAACTATTGTTGTTAAACTCTACCATAGACATACTATTAAATTGGATTAATTTTTGGATGATGTTTTATCTCTACAGAGAGGGGTGTCAGTCGAGTTCTGTGAAGGACAAACTCGACCGACCATGCAGCAGACTGCAATATAGCAGTGTAATATTTGATTTTTAGTTATTTGTTGGTAATTCCAAATGATTTAAAAAATTTACTATTGCTTATTAACTAACTTTTAGATACTAGATAAAAGTTTCATAATTTTTTGATGATGTTTGAGTTCTTAAAAGTGTGGTGTCGGTCAAATTTATAACTCGGTTGACCAACCAGTCTAAGCAAAATAAAAATACAATGAAGGGCTTGTTTGCAATTGTTCTAAGCACCTCAATTCATCTATATGACTAACTAAACACACAAGGATCTTTCATAACTCATCATTCCTATCAAAGAAATGAAATTCTAGAGAGAGAGGAGAGCTAGAGTTTTGAGAAGAGAAAGTGGTGGAGATGTTGACCTAGGATTTCTCTATCCAAGATATAATGAAATCAAGTAAGTTTAGATTCTTTGCATAGCATTTCATGGTGAATATTCTCTCACATGTCAATATTCCTTCCCTCCTCTGATTTGATTCAAAATTACATCAAATATCCCCCTTTTTCACTCTTTCTCTTCTAATCCCCATTTTTGGGGTTTCTGAGTTGAGAGGAGAAAGAATTGGATTCATTTGCTAGAGTTTGATTGGGTTTCCAAAATTCAAAGGTTGATCTACGTTTTTAAGGTGCTTGGCACCTAAGGTGGGTGTTTTTCTCCCTCTGAATCTCTTTATTCATGTTGAAAGCCTAATTCTATCCGGCTAAAATGATCAGAAATCTTGCGTGTATATGTATGTGATTGGATATTGATTTGGAAAAGATAATGGGAGATCTAATTCTACTGATTTTGATTATTTCTCATTGATTGGAACTTGATTAGTTCCTGATATATTAATTGAGGATCCATGGGTAATCATATGGGTGTATTACTTTGCTATTTCATGTGAACTTTGCCTAAAAATCAGCGCAATGACCGATATGCTTGGAATTGAATTGACATTTATAAAATCATATTTGAATTGTACCAGATTGTATTATACAAGTGTGTTGTTGAATGTTAATGGAATTGAATATAATAAATGTATAAGGATCAGTATGAGGTGAACACATATCCTAATTAGGGTTTGTGTTGATGAAGTGAATCAAATGAGTCAATTAATCAATATATACTTATGATTGATTAATGGAATAGGTGAAAATGGAAACTAGGGTTTCCATGTTCGTGAATAGCCCTAATAAACCTATATGCATCATTATGAAATTACTTAGTGATATGGCTCTTCTGATGTGTTGAACTAAGGATGACTTCTTGAAAACCCTAGATGTTTAGTATTAAGATAATTATGAGTGATGAAGCTAGAACTTGTATATGATGTTAATGTTGAATGTAAGTATTAATACTTCAATTAAAGATGATGAGTCTTACTAATATGATCTAAGCCTAATGCATCTATTTTAGTATAATAAAGAATGATCATTGTTGATTATGGGAATGACATTAGTAATCAATGACATGGTACACTTATCTAAATATAAGAGACAATATGAACAAGATGGATTACAAGATAAAGATGAAACTAATGAAGATAGTATGATGAAGTATTTTATCTTTTATTTTAATTACATGTGGCTTAACCCTAGTTAAATGAAATATATTAAGAATTGTACTTTGATAAATGTTAAGAAAAAGAGAAGCATTGTATGTAAAGTGAATCAAGAAAGATTGGTCCAGATAATGTAATGAACATGAAATGAAAGAAGTTGAGACTACTGAATATAAAATGATGGAAAAAGATAGGAATTAGTAGATGATTCTAAGAATGTAACTCTTACCATAAAATGATGATTTTTATGATTCTAGTGAATGAAAATATTAAATGAGGGATTACGGGATTCACATAAATGTTGTTGAATTCAACTAAAAGATGAAATTCAAGTATTTGAATGGATATACAAGAATGTGTTCTTAAATTGTGTCTTGTACTGTGAGAATGGACTAATAGTACAAACTTCAAATGATAGTCAACATGTGTTGATTAGTAACCTCATTTAAAGAATGTGAAATAAAAGAAGAAGAGAACCAAGTCGGTTATCCATGTATATGCATGGAATTTATTTGCATCTATTGAGATTGGATGGAACAGGCATATGTTGTATGATAAATCTATTCTAAGTATGATAATGATACATGATGTCTATATGCTTTTACTATTGGTAGTTCTAATGCCTCTACTAATATTTGTTAAGAACTGTGATATACAATTAACTGATAAGAAATATGTTGAAACTGAATTTAATATGCACTCCTTACATTTGAGAAACCCTGATAAGGGTAAATGTTGCATAATGAGATTATGTCTAGGGCTGAAAGCCTACTGATGATGATAAAACCCTGATGGGGTAAATGATGGACAATAAGATTACGTATCGAGCTGAAGGTTGACTATTGATAATTGCTATGAGATGATGTAGAAGATAGAAATAATCATGTGTTAAAATATACAGATTTATTGTGCTTCTTGCTTTGATCATTGCCCTTATTGATAAACTTAATTTGTTTCATGTTATTCTAGTTGCGTGAGAATACACAGATGTGATATATGATGTTTTGAATTCTTTTAAGATGAGTAAAAGAGATTAATAAAAAGTGAAATGATGGAACATCTAGTTAGGTGTGTTGAACACCGTGAGTTTTCCCCAAGGACCACACTGGGGAAACAAAACGGATCTCCTTGTAGTAATTGATGAATTATGAGAAGGATTTCTAGAGTTTGTATCGGGACCTTAAAGGTTAGACCACTAAGATTTAGGAGTGAGTCATCTGAAGTGGCTCTGGCCCTAAATCCTTGTTGTGAAAGTCTATGTCCAGATGGAATAGACTCTGATAAAATGAAATATGTGAAATGTGAAAATATGTGAAATACTGTGATATGTGATATATTGTTTTGTTGGTTCCTATCTCATGTACCTGCGATAAGGATGTGAGCCTCTTTAGGCAACCCTGAGGTGGACAAGGTCTGTTGTTGATATCTTAGGGTGGCCAGCTAAACCCCAAAGATAGTGATAGTGAGTCGTTGACATGAGAATCAGGTGTGGCAACTTCTACTTGGTGAGGTACAAGTCAAGTAGTTTTAGGGCAAATGAATAAAAGATGATAAGCCATGTAGAACATGATTTGAATGGTTGTTACATTCCTTGTACTGCTACTTGATGATTTTTCATTGTTGATTATGCTTCTTGTTATGGAAAGTAATTATATTGCTATGGACATTTTCTATTTATATTATGATATGTCATGTTGACAAGTTATAAATGATGGGATTTATACCCATTCTGAATATGAGTTGGTTTGCTTGCTATTTGATAGTATTGTTTGGTAGATATGTATTATGTGTACTTCAACTTCATGATTGCAGGATGTGTTCCTGGTCTGATTGGTGGAGTCTCACAAAGATAATGTTATTGTTATGTATTGATTCAAAATGCTTATAACTTGACTTATTACTCATGCAGTAAGATTATTAATCTTAACTAGAAGTATTTGTTGATTTGTTCATAGACATGCTCTAAAAGATGTTTCAAAGTTATAATTGGTTTAAGTGATTACCTTATCTGTTGGACAGATTACCATTGTAAGCTAGATTTGACTTAGATATAACTATTTGCTAGACTTTTCAATATCTGCATGTTTCTATTAAGTTTATTATACTTAATCTGATGTTGATTCATGTACCTAGCTTGAGTGGGAGGTATCCACTCACCGAGGCTCTATATAAGTCTCACGAGTTTGTTTCAAATGTTTTTAGGTATAATGTTATCCAGGGGAGAGGTCGTGAGAAAGAAGATATAAATAGCATAATTAAAATAGATTAGAATGTCCATGTACTCTCTCTTTCCCGGGATGGGTTGTAGACTAAGTTTGTTCATCAATGTACATGTATCTGATATAAATTGAACTGCAAATGAGATCAAGATTTGATTCTAGTTTTAATGGAGTTGAATAAGATTTGTGGTATCTAAATGTGATGTCCATGATGTGACATTGATTTATGAATTTGTGAAGAAAGAAAAATGAAAAATGTATATGTGTTTTTCATATATTGTTTAATCGCCTTTATCGAGAATTCATTGTTTTATTTCATAATCTGGGTTTAGCTTTTGGGGTTATCTCTAATGGTTGGTATTTATGTTTTTCAAAAGAGTGGGTCCCGACAACGTGGTATTAGAGCCTAGGTTAGATGAGTCTGTAGGGACAATAGGATCTAGGACTGTATGATAATGTAGATGTTGAATATAACCTGAATGATGTGCATACTGACTGAATTGAGTATCCAGATACTCTGGTCAAGTATTTGGGTATTGAGCTAAGATGGTATGGAATTGCAGATTGCGCTTCTTTTGGATGCCCTGACCAAGTATCCAGATGAACATAGTTTGGTAGTATAATAAGATGCATGATGAAAAAGAGAAGAATGGCGATAAAATGGTGAAAAAGAAAAGGATTTTATAATTTAATATGGAACCTAGGGCAAGCATGAAATTTCATATAAGAAAGATGAAAGATTAATGGATTATGAAGACAATCTCTAATGAGTTTGAATCTGAGTGTGAAATCTAAAATTGTGAGAAAAAAACTATGAACTAAGATGCACACTAGATGATCTTCTTTATAGAGGAAATTGATGAATGTGGATGATAATATGTGAATGAGTCATAATCTTAATCCATGAGATACACAATCAATTTTTAAAAGGATGTAAAAGGTGATGTGAATTAGATCTTGATAAATGATGTATTACTAATATTTGTGAAGTAAGTGTTTGTAATACTCAAGGAGAGATATGACGATGACAAGGGATGAAATATCCATTTAATGCAAAAAATGTCATATGAAAGAAAAATAAAATGAAAGTCTTTATATTTGATGCCCAGAGAGGTGAACGATTAGATGATATGATATTCTTCCATATCTTTTCTTGGATTTTGGGACGAAATCCTAAAAGGAGGGAAGAATTTGTAATTACTCATTTTCAAATTAGTCATCTAATTAGGGTTTACTTGGATGATTGTATGCTTGACTAAGTTGATCATTGTTTAAAGCTTGGTTAGTGATGGTAGTTAATTTTTGATGTTTTAAATATAATGATAAGGTTTAATCATACTTTGATTCACATAATTAGGGTTAATGTTTGGAAACCCTAATAGGCCCAAATTAGGGTTTTGATGGCATATGAATACATAACTTGATAAGTATAGTGTCTCACTAAATGATTTTTAGTATTTTATGTGTAACTCTGATTTAAATCAAATTTAGATATAATTTGGATATATCAAATTCGAGCACTATTGAAAAATATCAGAATTTTTGAAGAATGTTCTGACCTGGTTGTCGGTCAAGTTAAACTCGACTGAAAATATTTTCAAATTGATATAGTAGTGTGGTAATTGACTTTTATCTTTTTATTGGTATATCAAATTGATCTCAAATTTTAACTGTTGTTGATAAACTCCATTATAGATATAATTTTAAATTGGATTAAATTTTGTATGATCTTTGATCTCTAAAGAGAGGGGTGTCGGTCGAGTTCTGTGAAGGACAAACTCGACTGACCATGCAGTAGACTGCAATATAGAAGTATAGTATTTTATTTTTAGTTATTTATTGGTAACTCCAAATGATTTAAATTTTTTAACGTTGCTTACTAACTCAATTTTAGATATTTTATAAAAGTTTCATAATTTTTTGACTATGTTTGAGTTCTTAAAAGTGTGGTGTCGGTCGAGTTTATAATTCAATCGACCAACCAGTATGAGCAAAATAAAAATACAATGAAGGGCTTGTTTGCAATTGTTCTAAGCACCTCAATTCATCTATATGACTAACCTAACACACAAGGAGATCTCATAACTCATCATTCCTATCAAATAAATGAAATTCTAGAGAGATAGGAGAGCTAGGGTTTTAAGAAGAGAAAGTGGTGGATATGTTGACCTAGGGTTTCTCTATCCAAGATATGATGAAATCAAGTAAGTTTAGCTTGTTTGCATAGCATTTCATGGTGAATCTTCTCTCACATGTCAAGATTATGTCCCTCATCTGATTTGATTCTCCCCCTTTTCTCACTCTTTCTCTTCTAACCCATTTCTAGGGTTTCCGAGTTGAGAGGAGAAAGAATTGGATTCATTTGCTAGAGTTTAATTGGGTTTCCAAAAATTCAGAGGTTGACCTACGTTTTTAAGGTGCTTGGAACCTGAGGTGAGTGTTTTTCTCCCTCCTAAGATTTGTATTCATGTTGAACACCTAATTCTATCTGGCTAAAATAATCAGAAACCTTGCTTGTATATGTATGTGATTGGATATTGGTTTGGAAAAGATATTGGGGGGGGGTCTAATGCTATTGATTTTGATTATTTCTTATTGATTGGAACTTGATTAGTTCTTGGTATATTAATTGAGGATCCATGGGTAATCTTATGGGTAGATTACTATGTTGTTTCATGTGAATTTTGCCTAAAAATCATCCCAATGACTGGTATGCTTGGAATTGAATTGACGTGTATAAAATCATATTTGAATTGTACTGGATTGTATTATACAAGTGTATTGTTGAATGTTAATGGAATTGAATATAATAAATGTATAAGGATCAGTATGAGGTGACCACATATCCTCATTAGGGTTTGTTTTGAGTAAATGAATCAAATGAGTCAATTAATCAATATATACTTATGATTGATGAATGGAATAGGTAAAAATGGAAACTAGGGTTTCTATACGTGTGAATAGCCCTAATGAACCTCTATGCATCATTATGAAATTACTCAGTGACATGGCTCTTCTGATGTGATGAACTAAGGATGACTTCTTCAAAACTCTAGATGTTTAGTATTAAGATGATTATGAGTGATGAGGCTAGAATTTGTATATAATGTTAATGTTGAATGTAAGTATTAATACTTCAATTAAAGATGATGAGTCTGAATAATATGATCTAATCCTAATGCATCTATTTTAGTATAATAAAGAATGATCATTTTTTATTATGGGAATGACATTAGTAGTCAATGACATGGTACACTTATCTAAATATAAGAGATGAATTGCAAGATAAAGATGAAAATGAAGATAGTATGATGAAGTATTTTATCTTTTATTTTAATTACATGTGTCTTAACCCAAGTTAAATGAAATATATTAAGAATTGTACTTTGATAAATGTTAAGTAGAAGAGAAGCATTGTGTGTAAAGTGAATCAAGAAAGATTGGTCCAGATAATGTAATGAACATGAAATGAAAGAAGTTGAGACTACTGAAAATAAAATGATGGAAAAAGATAGGAATTAGTAGATGATTCTAAGAATGTAACTCTTACCCTAAAATGATGAGTTTGATGATGCTAGTGAATGAAAATATTAAATGAGGGATTAAGGGATTCATATAACTATAGTTGAATTCAAATAAAAGATGAAATTCAAGTATTTGAATGGATTTACAAGAATGTGTTCTTGAATTGTGTCTTGTACTATGAGAATGTACTAATAGTACAAACTTCAAATGATAGTCAACATGTGTTGATTAGTAACCTCATCTGAAGAATGTGAAATAAAAGAAGAAGAGAACTAAGTCTGTTATGCATGTATATGCATGAAATTTATTTGCATCTATTGAGATTGGATGGAACAAGCATATGTTGTATGATAAATCTATTTTGAGTATGATGAATGATACATGATGTCTATATGCTTTTACTGTTGCTAGTTCTAATGCCTCTGCTAATATTTGTTAAGAACTGTGATATACAATGAACTGATAAGAAATATGTTGAAACTAAATTTAATATGCACTCCTTACATTTGAGAAACCCTGATAAGGGTTAATGTTGCATAATGAAATTATGTCTAGGGTTGAAAGCCCGCTGATGATGATAAAACCCTGATGGGGTAAATGATGGACAATAAGATTACATCTCGGGCTGAAGGCCCACTATTGATTATTGCTATGAGATGATGTAGAAGATAGAAATAATCATATATGTTGCAATATATAGATTTATTGTGCTTCTTTCTTTGATCATTGTCCTTATTTATAAACTTAATTTGTTGCATGTTATTCTAGTTACGCGAGAATACACGGATTTGATATATGATGTTTTTAATTCTTTTAAGATGAGTAAAAGAGATTAATAACAAGTGAAATGATGGAACATCTAGCTAGGTGCCCTGAACACCGTGAGTTTCCCTCGAGGACAACACTGGGGAAACAAAACATATCTTCTTGTAGTAATCTATGAATTATGAGAAGGATTTCTAGAGTGTGGATTGAGACCTTAAAGGTTAGACCGCCAAGATTTAGAAGTGAGTCATCTGGAGTGACTCTGGCCCTAAATCCTTACTGTGAAAGTCAATGTCCAGATGGAATAGACTCTGATGAAATGAAATATGTGAAATGTGGAAATATGTGAAATATCTTGAAATGTGATAAGTGTTTTGTTGGTTCCTATCCTGTGTACCCAAGATGAGGACGTGAGCCTCTTTAGGCAACCTTGAGGTGGCTCGAGTCTGTTGTTGATATCTTAGGGTGGCTGGCTAAATCCTAAGATAGTGGCAATGAGTCATTGATATGAGAATTAAGTGTGGCGACTTCTACTTGGTGAGGTACAAGCCAAGTAGTTTAAGGGAAAATGAATAAAAGATGATAAACCGTGTAGAACATGATTTGAATGGTTGTTACATTCCTTGTACAACTACTTGATGATTTTTCATTGTTGATTATGCTTCTTGTTGTGGAAAGTAATCATGTTGCTATGGAAATTTTCTATTTCATATTAAGATATGTCATGTTGACAAGTTATAAATTATGGGATTCATACCCATTCTGAATATGAGTTGGTTTGCTTGCTATTTGATAGTATTGTTTGGTAGATATGTATTATGTGTACTTCAACTTCAGGATTGTAGGATGTGTTCATGGTCCGACTGGTAGAGTGTCACAAAGATAATGTTATTGTTATGTATTGATTCAAAATGCTCAGAACTTGACTTATTACTCATGTAGTAAGATTCTTAATCTGAACTAGAAGTATTTGCTGATTTGTTCATAGACATGCTCTAAAAGATGTTTCAAAGTTATAATTGGTTTAAGTGATTACCTTGTCTGTTGGATCAGATTACCATTGTAAGCTAGATTTGACTTAGATAGAACAATTTGCTAGATTTTCAATATCTACATGTTTTTGTTAAGTTTATTATACTTAATCTAATGTTGATGCATGTACCTAGCTTGAGTGGGAGGTATCCACTCACTGGGGCTATATATGAGTCTCATGATATTGTTTCAGCAGAGAGGTCGTGAGAAAGAAGATATAAATAGCATAATCTAGATAGATTATAATGTCCATGTATTCTCTCTTTCTCGTGATGGGTTGTAGACTAAGTTTGTTCATCAATGTACATGTATCTGATGTAAACTGAACCGCATATGAGATCAAGTTTTGATTCTGGTTTTAATGGAGTTGAATAAGATTTTTGATATCTAAATGTGATGTCTATGATGTGACATTGATTTATGAGTTTGTGAAGAAAGGAAAAGGAAAAATTTATCTGTGTTTTTGTATATTGTTTAATCACCTTTGTCGAGAATTCATTGTTTTATTTCATAATCTAGGTTTAGGTTTTGGGATTATCTCTAATGGTTGGTATTTATGATGCTCAAAAGAGTGGGTCCCGACAATATTCATACTTCAGTTGCAAAATAAGAGGATGGATAGCCAACAAAAATACATGTGAGATGGAAAGATATGAAAGTTATTCACGAGCATTTAAGGTACAAAAAGTACCATAAATGTAAATGATATATAGTTTAGATGTGAAAAGAGAGTGATACATCCCTTAACAAGTATATACTAACTTAAATAAATTAGATAAAAGGATATTATTAAAAATTCTAATAAGCCAATGGGGTGGGTAGCTTGTCTTTTAGTTTTATTTGATTTTCTGTAGGATTAGTCCCAGCGTATATGTATCGTGGAGGATACAATCATCATTGAATTGATCTTGAAGTGAGTGTCCTTGTTCTAATTCCAAGGTCATATCTATTGCATCAAATGTGAGTCAAAATAATGTCATTATATAAATTAGTTATGTTTCTATGAAGGTTTGTGCTCGATATATTATGGTTTTAAAATAGAATCATGTTTCACTGAATCCAAATATTACGAAAGACATGACAACCTAGAATCGAAGGTAGTTTGTAATATGGTTTGCCAATTTTTTACAATATAGTGTTTGAATGGATTTGATGTATAACTCATCAGTTGTGTTGTAGATATGGGAGTAGTGGTTCCATAGGTTTTGCATCAGTTTACAGTGGAAGAATATATGAGTTGTGTTTTCATAATATGATCAGCAAAGTAGGCATGTCACAGGACCTTGAAATTCTCATCTGGTACATTCTTCTCCTGGCATGAGTTTAGCATGTCTAATCAATTACAATAAAGGTAAATTTTTGATGGACGATTTATTTTCTAGATTTTTTCATAATGTACCATGATATTAGGGTAGTGTAAAAGAGTATGCTAGTTTGGAGGTATAGAAATCACCCCAAGTCCATTTCACACCAATAGAGAAATTGTAGGATAGTTGGTTTTGTATATTTTTAATAACAAAATCGGAAAAGAGGTGATCAAAGTCTCTCTTTAGGTAATTACTTTATCAAAAAAATCATATCTATAATAGTTTTGTCTTCTAATCCACAGTCTTTCCATAAATTTTTATTTTTGAATAGAAGAGGAGGATTTTGATACCCTTTCAACAATATAGATGGTTATATTGATATATCTCTGAAGGGGTAGATTTTGGAGTTTCTAATTTTGTGCTAGAGGTTTTTGTTGGTATAATATTTTTTGAGGATCAGTTCTTTTCAAATGGTCGGGGTGTATGTACATAAGGATGTTGAAATGGTATCTAGTAGACAATGTGAGTGTATTTTGAGGTTAATGATGCCCCATCCATCATGGTTTTTGGGTTTGCAGATCATTTCCCAGTTGACGAAGTGTATTTTCTTAGAAAAACTCATAATGAGGACTATTGAAATGTTCTTAAATGATTATTTATGAGATGAATAGGTCTAAAGTGGTCGGTGAGGGTGGAATTCTCATGTTATTAATGAGGTCTATATGTGTGTGAATAAGGATGTCAATTTGTGGAGTGATATAATTGTGGCTAAGAATGTAGATGAAGATATTCTAAACAAAAGTTAATTGTGTATCATTGATTATGGTATAAGTCTAGACTAAAACCATGAGGACCAAGGGATCTATCAGTTCCCAAGTTGAGCACGACCTCTTTGATCTCATATGTAGGGAAGGGGGCCGTGAGAGAGTGTGGACAAATGATCTTTCTAGGGCATACAGTATCCTAGCATGTCATGGAAAGGACAGAGAAAATATGTTTATGGTTGAAAATGTTTGTAAAGAATGGGCTAAAATGATCATTGATTTGTTGTTTGTTTGTGATCATGACATGTTGATGTATATCGTGGCTGTGTGAATTTCTCTTCTTGTTGTTGCACGTTTTGTGGAAACGTTCATGTATTTTTGTCCCCTCTCTTATCCAGTGAGTCTTAGCTCTTTGTTTCCATAGTTTCTCTAGCATATTATTTAGTTTGTAGAGTTTGGCATGAATGCCTAGAGTTTTGGTAAGATCAATGACTGGGAACCTCTCAGTCTAAATAAGTTCCTCATTCATATGTTTAATTTTGTGATTTATGTTTTAAAGGGTGTTCTTGTTCCATGTGATGAGTTTATTTCTGAAATTTTTGAGGTTGATGTGTATGTGGTATCTAGTTCAACATCAAAAGGGTGACTAAACCAACTGGAGAAGATGATGCTACTAAAATCGGGGTGAGTAGTTCAAGATATTTCAAAATGGAATATTTTTGGTCCTCATGATTCATTTTTAGTGTTGAGGATGATGGGAAAGAGATTCAAAATGGACAGAGGGCTTCTTGGACATGTGTTATAAGATTTGTGTTGTCCCATTCCTATGTGCACTGGAATCAGTCAAGTTTTGCCCAAGAATCCCTTTTATTGATTTAATTTGTAGTAGTTTTGTTTCATAAAATATAACAAAATTTTTTTAGAAAATATGATATTTTTTCTATTTAATGGAATTTAAAAAATCCATAGTTTTGAATGATCTTTCCTTAACAATATCTTTCATGACTTACTTATAACTTATATATATCGTATGTACCACTAAACTAGATTCTAATATTTTTATGAATATGTCTTGTAGTCATAGTGAGAAACAAAAGTTAGGACCACAGAAAATGATTGAGTACAGATTGAGGGAAATGGTTCAATGATATCTTCAATTAATGGTAAACCACAAAGATAAAGAAAGCTCATAAAAGATAAATAAGTGGGTGGTTATCCCTAGAACAACCCACAAAAGTAGAATAAATGAAGTTAAGCTTAAGAAAGCCCTAGAGAGAGAAAATGGCAATGGAAACATAGCAAATAGAATATATGCAACTCAATTGAGATATTTTTGCTCCTCTTTAACAATCATCCTTGGATATCCCTAAAAGTGAATTAAAGAGGATGGCTCCTTTGATAGCACACTAATCCATCTCTTTGTTAACCAAAAGTGCTTTGGGGCAGCCAGGGACTTGATCTTTGTGAGTTGAGGAAGCATCAAACCGAATGATAAACCAAGATGAATATAGAGAAATTTTATGATAGAAAGGGCCATTCGAATTTCTATAAAGATTTTTATAAAATATGTTGTTTCTTTCACACCAAATAAGCAGGGAAAAAATCCAAGTAGCCAAAGTGGAATTGAAGTGAAACTTTCTCTTGCATGTCTTGACATCTAAAAAGGATTGCAAAAATTCTAGGATGTGGCGCTATATTTAAGTGAGTAAGGGTGAAGAAATTGTTCAAGTGACAATGGTAAAAGTTCAAGTGAAGAAAGTGTCTAGAGCATATTTTGAATCATTAAGACAAAGGGAAAAATAGTGAGGTCCATGCTTTCCTCTAGACTGTGAGTGAGTACCAAAGGGTATTTTAATGTGGCCTATGGGCCAAATATGTAGAAGAAATTTCAAAGTATTGTTGATTTCTAGAAACTTTTTTGAAATAATTACAAACTCTAGGGTTGATGAAGAAACTATAAGCATTGGAGAAAGAGAAGTAAGGTCCCAATTTCCAGGAGATATGAATATCATGTGGAGTCAGTGAGAGATGTTAAAAGATATTGATGTTATCTTGAGAGAATAGGCTTTCGTAAAGACAACATTTAAGGGTATTGTTCCAGTTAGAGGTGATAAGTGTGGCTGATATAGTGGTATAAATATATTCCAAAGAAGTTGGAATATTTGTTGACATTTCCAAATTGGAAATCTTACTATACATGGTCCAAGGATCAAACTAGAACATAATCTTATGGAATGGGACCAAAGGGGGATGGATGTAATTTTGTATGGCATAAAGATTTCTTAGGAGTTTTACCAAGAGGTGAAACTTTAGTGTAGAGATAGGGTCCCAAAGACCATAGATTTTGTAATATTTAGTCAATATATATTTGGATCAAATGGTGGATTGCTTCTCACATATGGACACAATGACTTTAATTAGTAGTCATGTGTGTAGTTTGGTGTTGACTAAACCCATACCACCTAGATATCTAGCTAGGTCTTCAAATGATATCCCAATTCACCATGTCAAGGTGTAGAGTATCACAAGAATCACCCTAGAGGAAGTGTCTTCTATTAAGGCTAAGTTTTTATCAACAAGGGGTTGAAGGAGAATACATCAAAGAAAGTAGGATATATTAGTTCATGAAGAATTAAGTAAATTGAGGCGGCCATCCTTGCTAAGAAATTTTAACTTTTCGTTAAAGAGTGTCAAAGTTGTTTTTTCGACAATAGTCTCCCAAATTAAGTTCTAGAGTTTGAATGCATAAAGAGGAAGACCGAAATATATGGTGGGCAAGCTATCCTCCCCATAGCTAATAATATATATAAAGAGAGTCATACAAGTAGGTGAGACTTGTGATTGAGGATTTGTGAAAGTTAATCTTAAGTCTAGAGAGGTGATAAATGATGCTAGAATTTGGATGGCAATAAAATCTATGTAATCTATTTTAAGAAAATCTATGGTTGTTGGTGATTGTGGTAGGGGATAGGTACGTCACAAGTAAAAAAAATTATCGACATTTCCCCATGAGTAGATCTTGTAAATAACAATATATGAGGAAGGAGGGATTCGAGGTATATCATGTTGAGTAGATCCAACGACATTTCTCACAAGGAATATGTTATGAACAGAAGATGTCAATGAAGTACTTACAATGTTGTAACAAAAGTGTCTATGTCTCTATATCATCCACACGGATGAGGAGAGCTCCATGTCGCACTATGAGATAGCAAGGAAGGATGAACCTTTCTGTTGGCAACATGTTAGCATTTCACTATCTCTCCTTACCTCTCTTTCTCCTTATAGATAATGATGTATATGTTTATTTTCAAAAATTGTAACCAAAACTATGGTTTCCATGGCCCTTTATATAGGAGAGGTATGTATGCAAGGTTTCTAATAAACCCTAGGAAATGAAAAGGCAAAAACTACATTTAAGCATTCTGTTCAGGAATAGCCACTCGACCGACTGGCCAGTGTAGTTAGTTGTGTGGTTTGTAACAAAACATTCTAGAATAAGTTAGTCGACTTACTAATCCAATCCACTAAGTCAACTGGGATATGCAGTCGATATATTGGGCCGATCTTGTCCAGTTGGTCAACTAGACTGTTCAGTTGAAAGATTTGGTTGATGTCATCTTAGTTAACCAATTGGAATTTCTAGTTGATCAACTAGTTTATCCAATTGGGTGATTGGACTTTCTGATTGGTCGATTGGGATTTCAGTCAGTCCATCAATGATCTATTACCTAAACCTTTTAGTAGCCAATTAATCATGTGACCATGAATATACTCCTCTTCCCTATGCATCATTTGTGTTTGAACCTATTGTCTCTACATTACATTGGCATTTATGTCTATAATAATATTATGACTTAAAAGACAATTATTAGTATCTAGAAAGACTTCATTGCCACACGGGTAAACTGGAGAGGTTGGAGACCAACTTCAACCTACTACTATGACTAATGTTACAATGTTTGTATAGTCCCTTTGTCTCTAATATCCAAATTGAATTCGAGGCATTGAAACATCATTCTGTTGATGCTTAATCTTTGTTCCTTGATCTTGAGTATACTATTTGAGATACATATGAGTTTAATAATATATATTCACTCACATGCACATGTACATGCATTTCATAGTCTCACTCATCAATTAGTAGTGATATCACTCCAATTGGAGGGGTAAATGCCATCTAAATCACTTGCAATAATCCACATGTGTCATGGTGCACCCAAGCAATACATGTATGACAACCCTTATTCAATGTCACATTGAGTAGTGTTAAAGTACATTGAACAACATGTGTTCATTGTAGTGACTCAAGGTTGATAGACCACAATGACCACTGTCACATTGAGATATGATTTTGACAAACATGCATGACTTGCATTTATCATAATTGAGTTGGGTATGTCTAGTACACTTGTTCATAACAATTACATATGTGTTTGACTTGACATCCAATATCACGACTCATGAGATGCAGTAATAAGTTAACACACTACTAATTTTAATGTATTATCAGTGTCTCAATTTCCACAAAAATATCTAATTAAGGACCTATACAAGAATGGATACTCTTAGTATACACATGATCTCATGTTTAGGTCCTCAATCTAAAATCACATACCACTGAGTCATAAATTTTTAGGACATTATCATATTATATTTATTTGTTATCTCATATTGAAGCAAACATAATAATTGGAGTTGCCTTTATTAGTAATCAAATCAAGTACAAAGTACATCATTACAAAAAAATTATGACTGGATCTCTGGGAATACTACCAATAGTCTCCCACTTTCACTAAATCTAATCACTTATAAATCTATTTCAAGTGATTTAGCATGACCATCATGCCTCTGTTGTAAATGTACTTTTATCAGAGGGTCAGCAACATTGCTTTTGGATGGTAATATTCAAAATTTTACATTTCCACATTGTGCAATATCTCATAGGAGATGGTAACTTTATAGTATATGCTCGGAACATGGATGTGATTAGGGTTCGTTACCTTATGAACTGGATCTATTATTGTCACAATGTATCTCTAATGCATAGTCAATGGATGGGAATACCCCTAATTCACTAATGAACTTCTTGATCCATACAACTGCCTTTGTTGTGTTGGAGATAGACATGTACTTGGCCTCTACTATAGCATCATCCATTGTCTCTTGATTGGAACTTTTCCAGCTAATAGATCCACAATAAAGAAGAAACAAAACATGATTGTGATCGAAAATTGTCCTTTACAATCAACTCTTTCTCACCATCTTAAATAAGGCAATGATCCTTAGTTCTTCTCAAGTGCTTAAGAATGCTTTTTACAGAAGTCCAATGAGCTTCATTAGGATCTTACTAGTACCTACTCTTTATGATTAAAGCATACGAGACGTTAGGGTGTGTACATAACATCATATACATGATAGGTCTAATTGTAGGGGCATATGGATTCTTACTCATTTGTGCCCCCTCTTTAGAAAAGTAGGGACATTGAGCTCAAGATATACTTATTCCATGAGACAAGGGTAAGTTCCCTCTATTAGACTCTTGTATTTTTTAACCTTATATTATCAACACTTTTTTTTTGGAAAATGATAATATATTACTCCAAGAAGAAATAAAAGAGTCATCTCCAAAAAGTACGAAGCCACAAGCATCACCCAACCCTGTACACACGGGTTAAACTACAAAATCCCAATAACGCCTAATCTATGGGGTTAGGTTAGCGTGTAAAGGAGGTTTTGCCCTTACAAGCTTAGCAATCTCCTTCTGTAAACTATCAAAAAGGTGTAAGTAATCCATGCCAGGCTTCCCATGGATTATGTTGTTCATCTCCTCTCCATGGTCCAAGTCACTACCTCCTACAGATGAATAGGATGGGAGTGGCCCCATCCGTTCTTCAGACATAACTGTTCCCACATGTAACGGGAAACTTTACACTCAAAGAATAGGTGGGTATGGGACTCCTCTTCCTCTCTACAAAGCGGGCATCGAATCTCTGTATCCAGCCCCCAACGAGCCATTATGTTTCTTGTAGGTAATGTCCCCAACATTGCTCTATAGGTTAGGGTGCTCCACTTGGGATTGAAGCACCTACCCCAAAGAAGCGCATGCCACGGGACAGAGTTACCTATCATCATCTTCCAAGGGAACACATGGGGATCCACAAGGGTCCAGATCCCATCACTATCACAATTATACAAGAGTCTAACCTCATCCCACCCCGTGTTCATATGTTTCTACATGCGGGAGTCATACAAAGTGGTGGTATTGGACCCCCCGAGTGACCCATTATATCGCTCTCTCATCCAAGTAGCCCAAACACCATGGGGCTTCCTAAGGAACCGATCAACCCTCTTGAGGTTGGACTGCCTATGGGTGTCAACCATGTCTTGAATCCCAAGACCGCCGAACTGAATAGGCTTGGCAATGGTATCCCAAGCAACACCATGGCCCTTGCCACCCCCATAAGAAAGACTTCATCAGGCGTCTAATGCTCAACATCGTCGGAGTAGGTAGGGTGCACAGGTCACACCAGAACCACACCATACTCTGAATGACTGGTCTGATTAGTACAAGGTGGCCTGCAAAAGAAATCTGAAAGCCAACCCAACTATCAATTTTGCCCCTAATCTTGTCAAGGCACATATTGTAATCTCTAGAGAACCCTCTCCCACTAAATAGAGGAACGCCAAGGTATCTAGTGGGAAAACATCCTCTCTTGATCCCAAAAGCACATCTGAGCCTTCCCCTTCTCATATCATAGGATTTAGAGAGAAAAATCATAGATTTCACATTGCTCATGTATAAACCTGTGAGCTTCCCAAACTTCACCATAACCTTCTTGAACTCCAAAAGTCTTTTATCATGACCCGTGGAGAACAGGAGAACCTCGTCAGCAAAGATGAGGTGGGACAACACCTTTGTACCCTTGATCTTGAAAGGCTTGATCTTGTTATGATCCTCTACATTCTTAATCAGTGTCGTAAGGCTCTCCATGACTAAGGTAAAGAGGAGGGGAGAGAGGGGGTCACCCTGTCGTAGTCCATTCTTTGCTGTGAACATACCCACAGGGGCCCCATTTACAAGTATGGAGAAGGAGGTGGTTTGAACACACTGTTGCATCAAGGTGACCCATCTATCACAGAACCCCATAGATCTCATGATCTTCCAAAGTGTGTCCCAGTTGACAAAATCATAAGCTTTGGTTATGTCGAGTTTAACACAAGCTTTCCTAGAACTGTTTTTGATTTTAAAGTCTGTGAGAAACTCCAAGGCAAGCAGCACACAATCAGAAATGCTTCTCCCTTTTATGAAAGTTGTTTGATTTTGTGAGATGATTTCGTGGAGGTACATCTTGTTCCTATTCGCTAAGATCTTAGCAAAGATCTTGTAGAGCATTGAGCAGCAGGCTATAGGTCTAAAATCTGTCATATTATTGGAAGGTATATTTTTAGGGATGAGTTTTATGAAAGCATAATTGACCTCCCTCACCATTCTCCCCCCCACCATAAACCATCTAACCGCTCTGCATATATCATCTTTGATTACCGGCCAACTAGTCTGAAAGAATTCCCCGTTGAAGCCATCTGGGTCAGGGGCCTTATTAGCCCCTATGGAGAAAGCAGTCTGCCTTACCTCTTCATCAGTCACATGTTTACAAAGGTTGAAGTTCATAGCCTCATCCAGTCTCCTCACAGGGAGAGGCACATTACATTGTTGCAAAGCAGGTTGGTTATACAAATTATGGAAGTATTGTACAGCCTCTACACCCACTTGTTTCCCCCCTTCCACAGTAGTCCCGTCCTCTTTAACTAGGGAAAAAATACCATCTTTGATCGCTATCTTCTTCACAGATGAATGGTAGATCTTTGTGTTCCGATCCCCATCTTTAAGCCATGCCATTCTACTTCTTTTCCAGTAGAAACACTCCTCAACTTTCTCGAGGTTGACGACCTTTTTCTCCTTGTCTCTTTCCTTGTTTATCACTTCAGGGTAGAGAGGATTGCTGCGTACATGCAAGACTGCTTGCTCATAATCATTCCTAGCTACAGACAATATGTTTTTAATATTGACTTTGTCCTGGTCCCAGTCCCTTAGACATCGCTTGGTATTTTTCAGCTTCTTACAGACTACATATAGCGGATTCCCGTCTATGCATACATTCCATCCTTTGTCAACCACCTCCTTGAAGCCCGGCCAAGAAGTCCACAGATTGAGGAATCAGAATGGTTTGGGGACGGAATTCTCTATCTTCAGATTGAGCTGCATCCAAGCGTGGTCACTGAAAGGATGTGAACCAAGCTTGATGAACGAGTTGGGAAGGATATCCGCCCAACCTTCATTTACGAGGCCTCTGTCCAGCTTGCAAGCAATGCGGCTGTGAATTCCTTGCTTATTGGACCAAGTCACATGCCCACTGATCATATTCAGTTCTGTGAGTGCAACATCATCAATGACCTGGTTAAAGTTCTCCATAACATACTCGGGCACCTATTTTCCTCCTTTTTTCTCCCCAGCCATTCTCACTATGTTAAAATCCCCGACAACCAGCCAGGGGATTTGTTGTTGGGCCGCCTGTCTGATGCTCTCCCAGAGCGGGGATCTGTCTCTTTCCATATGTTCCCCGTACACCATAGAGATAATGCAGGAGAATCCACCTTTGTTAAAGCAACTAACAGTGAAGCATTGTTCCGTATCAACAATGGGAGCCACACTCTAGCAGGTAGGATTCCATCCTATACAGATCCTACCCAAATCAACTTGGTCAAGGTTGGACAAGTATTCCCATCCAGTAGGGAATAAGGTGCCTACCCTCTCCTTCACCTCCCTCCTTATTTTTGTCTCCAAATAGAAGCACAAATCAACACCTAAGTCATTGATGATAGCTTTGAACTTATTTTGGCTTCGAGGAAGTGAAGCACCCCTCACATTCCAAGTAAAGATGGACATGATTATTTGGTGAAGGACCCTCTCCCTCTGCCGGAGTGGTTATGGTTGCTGCTTCCTCCTCTGCCATTACCAGTGGTGCTACGTGTACGTCGCGGGCTACAGTTGGTCCCTGGGTCGGTGGCGATCTCACCATCTCCACTGTCATTGTTGTTGAGCGATGCAAATCTATTGGCAGAACCAACATGCTCTCCGCCTCCCTGGTTGAGTGTGTCCTCATTTCTTGCTGGTGCCGGTGTCGATGGATGTTGGGAGCCCACCGTAGACCAGGTTGTAAAGTCCAGCTCCATATGAATAGTCGTTCCATTTCCCACAGCAGCCGAATGGTTAGTGGTATTCACTACAGTGGCCACCGTATCGCTCATGAGAACATCGTGCACCAACACCACCACCACTGGCACTCCCCCGTTCGAGTGAAAACCATGATCCAACTGTCCTTGCACGCCCTCTCCCGTACCTACTGCTTTGGAGGTAGGTCTTCTGGACGGGCGCCTCCGTCTACATTTTGATCTACCTGTCCTGAAGGGCGGTGTTGAGGTTGCTGGTGGTCTAGGACCTGGGCAGTCCCCATCACTGTGTCCGATGACAAGGCAAGAGTTGTAGCGATCGGGGAGGGCGTCATAATGCACCTTAAATTCCCATGCTTTGCCGTCGAGAAGTTCCACCATCACCACCAGTGGAGGCTTCTTGTCTGTCGAGATATCAACACAGAAGCGTGCACATCCAATCTTCGCTCTCTGGGTCCTTCTGTCGAACACCTGAGGGATTCCCACAGCATGTGCAATAATCTCCACAGCTCTGGGCGACCAATGGGTGCCAATGTCAGGCAAGGATGCCCACACCGGGGAAGTTTTGAGGGCAGCACGGCGAAGGTCGGCCTCCTGCATCCATCTCCTCACTAGCACGAGCTGCTGGTCAAAGAACTACGGCCTTGCCTCAGTGGCTTTCTTCATGTCGATACTGGTCGCAAATCTAACCAGAATTAGCCCCCTGACCAGGATCGAGGCTTCTAGTTCTTCTTCCCCAGCACTTGGACTAGAATGAAGAACTGGTGGTAGTCGTCCATGTCTGTGAGCACCAGTTTGGAGAAGCTTTTCCACGGTCTGTCATCTCCGTCCTTGTAGAAATCTTGTCGTGGGTCCTCTGGCGCCAGTGCTGACTTGGTAGTGGCCTCCTCTTGGTCCTCGACCAGGGTGTTGATCCATGGTCATTCCAAGGTGACGTCCACACCCAGGGAGGACCATGGCGCCACCTTGGGGTCGTCTGCCTGTCGCGTCTCTCCAGAGGAAAGCAGAACGGGTGTCGTGGCTGGCTGTGGAGGTGGGTGCGACAGATGTATTTGGGGGTGGCAGGGGAAGGTCGGGGTCAGAAGTTGGCATCATGTCATTACTTAGAGTAGATGGGGTGGTTGGGTATGGATTTAAGGATATTGTAGAGGTTGCAGGGGTTGTTGTGGATTTGGTGGGGGAACCTCCCCCGCCCGCCATGGAGCGGCAAGTAGAGAGTGACGCCAAGCCCCAGTCCTAGAGATGGAACAGAGTTTCTCACTCTAGAACTGGAGTGGACGGAACTAATATCCATAAGTTTAATGGATTGCTACTTTATCAACACTTTTTCAATGTATGTGTATTGACTTAGACTAAGAAGCCTTTTAGATCTATATCTATAGATCTTGATTCCTAGAATATAGGATGCTTCTTTTAAGTCCTTCATGTAGAAGGTGTATCCTGACCATGTTATAACCAACTGTAGAGTAGGATGTCATTCCTCATCAATAGTATGTCATCTACAAACAATACGAGGAATACAATTATGCTCACACTAACCTTCTTGTAAACTCAAGGTCATCTTCATCTTCATATTGTAGTTTTAATGTCCATCTACCAGATTTAATAGTCATGATAAGATGTAAAGTCAAGCATGATCATGATGGATTTACCATGAGACTTGGTGAAAATGTTTCTGTAGAGTTTTAGGGGTAGGAGGTGTAGCGGAATATTAAAATTTTCCTCCCAAAATTCCCATGCCAACAGATCTGTCGTAGCTATAGAACTCTGATATTTAAAAGAACAAAAGAGGTACCAAGTTGATACCTTTGTGCATAGTTTTTGTCCAACAACAAGATATGTCTTTTGTCAGGGAAGATCTCAATCTACCAGATTCAAATCTGAGTTATGAACTAAGATATTCAGATGGAAGAGAAATGATATGGGATGTCCTCTAAACATCAACCTTTATCATCTTGTGTTAGATGTTCTCCAAGCCTCCGCACATCATGCCTTGACCTCTACTTCATCAACATGGATGAGGGAGCATTTGGTGTACCACCTTAGTCACCCCATTGAAGAGGAATATAAGTTGCGGATGTTCTAGTCGTGTAGAAACTTCCTTTCTTCTCCTATCTTAGGCGGCAACCTTAGGGTTTCTCTTTCTATTAGAGAGAGAGAGAGAGGATGGACAACTTGTCTCATAAGTTGTACCTCAAAAAGATATATCTCACCCATTTAGTTGTGTCCCCTTTATATACTAGAGTTATGGGCTTGGAAAAACCTAATCCCAATTCATTTCCTATTCACAATCCCAAAATAATATAATGTTGAAAACTCAAATAGGATTTGTGGTCGACCGATCACATTAGCTAATCGGTTGATCACCATAGTTTGAATATGACTTGTTTCCCAATTGTAGACTTTCCTTGTAACATTGTGATTGCCTGATCAGTTGTCCTGATTGAGCAATCACATGTATCCAACAGAAATCATGATCGACAATTTGACAATTAGTTGATCTCTTGACCCAATTCATATGATCGACCAATCAGACATTCTGGTCACCTGATCATAGGGTAAATCAACATGTTTATGATGCAAAAACTTTCTAATCATATGATTGATTGAGAACTTTAGTTTTATTATGCATCCTTATGCATGTGACCTAGTAGGTTCCTAACTACATTGGTTGTGATGTCCAAAACAATACAAGCAAAGAGCAATATCTAGCCACACTTCATTGCCACCCAAGTAATAGGAATGAGTTGAAGAGAAACTACAACATGTAAAAATGAACAATGTTACCATGACTGTATAATCTCTTTGTCATAGAAATCCAGATTGAAACTGAGGCATATATGTCATCCTCTTAACCTCCAATCCATGTTCCTTGAACTAGAGAAGACTATTCGAGATATTGTGATCTCAACATCATATATTGACTCACATGAGAATGGCCATGAATTTCATAGTGTCCATTATCACGTGGCTAGGTTATCACTTCTAATGGAGCAAAAAACCCTATACATCACTCTCGGTCATACCCAAGCGTCACAATGCACCCAATCACTACCTTTTTGGCAACTCATATTTCAGAGCAAGTTGGGCTAGCGTTCAAGGCACACATAATGACTTGTGATTGATGTAGTGACTTCAGGTCTAAGGATCATAGAAATCACTATCACATTTATATATTACTCTAACATGTCCATGCATGACTTCCATGTGTCAATCTCAAGGTGGGTCTATTTAATACAAATTGTTCTCTAACAAGTGCCCATGCATATGAGTTGATATCCAATATCATGACTAAAGATACATAGTCATCACTCACAATACATGCTATCCTTGTGGATTATTTTTGTCCTATGGTATCCACAATAAGTACATATGATCTCATGTTTAGGTTCTCAACTCTAACCATGTGTCATTGAGTCATATCATTCTTAGGACATTGTTAAGTTTCTCCATTATCTCAATATTAAAACAAAGTCATAGATGGAATTGTCTTTTATTAGTAATCAAATCAAGTATGAAGTATCCCTATTACAATCATCACATGATGGATCTTGGAGTATACAACCAACAGTTCCATCATAGTCAACACCTTGAACTTGTTCAAAACCTTTTGCAACCAATGGGCCTTTGTAGGTCTATAAATTACCATTCATGTCAGTATTACTCTTCGAGACCCATATTCACTCTATGGGTTTCCCCCTTCAAGTGTATCCACCAAGGTTCTATACCTTGTTGGTATACATGGCGTCCACCTCATATCTCACGACTTTAAGACATTTCTCCTAATCTGGTCCCTTGGTAGCCTCATAGCAGTTTGTTGGTTCATCATAATAAATGACCGACATATCATATTGTTGAGTCATGAGAAATCAAATCTTTATGTCTCAAGATGTGCTATACTAGATCTTTAAGATTCCCATGTTATAGGATGAACTTGAGGTTCCACAATAATTTGGCGTTCCTCTTGTTCCTTATCAACCTCCATAGGCTCAATGTTATCTTTTTGGTTTCAAATTTCTTTGAGTTCTATTTTCCTCCCGTTGGTTCCTCTAGAAATAAATTTCTTTTTAAGGAATACAAAAGTTATAGAAACAAACACTTTATTGTTAGATGGTATAGGTAATATCCTTGGTTTGTTAGGATATTCAACAAATTGAAAGTTGTCAGACTTGGGTTCAATATTTTCATAAAACTATTTCTTCACATAAACTTCACATTTTTTAATCTTCATGAGAGGCATATTGGGACGTTTCCTACTCTATATCTCATATGGTGTCTTTTGAACCAATTTAGAAGGTACAAAATTAAGTGTAAACATAGTAGTTTCTAGAGCATATCCCCAGAAGGAAGTTGGAAGAATAGAAAAACTCATCATTAATCATACCATGTCCAACATAGTGTGATTCCTTCTTTTTGATACACCATTATGTTGTGGTGTTACAAGTTGATTCCATTGTAATACAATACCACAATCTCTCATAAGGTCCTCAGAGTCTTGGCTTAAGCATTCACAATCTTAATCTCATTGAAGTGATTTAATACTTTTGTCAAGTTGATTTTGTACTTCATTCATGAATTTGTTGAATACGTCAATTGATTCTGACTTGTGTTGCATTAAATACACATAGTCATATCTATTGATGTCATTTCTAAATGTGACAAAGTATTGATACACACCTCTAGATTTGTGCTAAAAGGTCAACATACATCAATATGTATGAGTCTTAATAAGTATTTTACCTTTCATTATTACCACTAAAAGGTAATTTTGTCATCGTATCTAATAAAAAATATTCACATGTCGGAAATGATTCAAAAGCAAATTAGTCTACATATCAATCTTTATGGAGTTTACAAATGTGCATCACATTTATGTGGCCTAGAAGACAATACCACATATAATTTGTTTGAGTCATCGAGTTTAAGCTTCTTAGTATCTTTGTTCCAGACATTTATCTCAAAATCTAACAAATGAAGACCATAAGACATAGGGGATCTGCCATTTTTTTTTAGGAAAGGTCATAGCATATATTAAAAAACACATCAAAGCTAGCAAACACCTGCTTTAAGTGAGTTTCGTACAAGACAAAGGGAAAAACAACATAAAAGAAAAAGAGAAAAAAAACGTTTTGAGCCTGGTGGAGATAAAGGCTAAGTTCTGATGAAGTGGGGGAGGCACCCCTTTAACAAGCCTCTTGAAGCATTTAAAGAAGA
Source organism: Alisma plantago-aquatica (assembly GCA_963693085.1). Classification (NCBI taxonomy): domain Eukaryota; kingdom Viridiplantae; phylum Streptophyta; class Magnoliopsida; order Alismatales; family Alismataceae; genus Alisma; species Alisma plantago-aquatica. The sequence goes on along the minus strand of OY856413.1, from coordinate 75,026,740 downwards.
GAATAACTAAGTCTGATAAAAGTAATCAGCTCCCCGAGAAGTGATTTCATAGTTGTTGTTGTACTATGCTAACGCCTGTAGGGGATCTGCCATAAAAGATCTCATATTTAGAAATAGAACATAGACCATTCTTGATATAAATTTCAAAACCATTCTTGTCCAAACATAAATCATGGCAGGTGCAAAATAGCAGCACTCTAACTCTATTACAAGCACACGAAGCATAGATAAACAATAGTTTCCTATAATCATACAACAACCTTGATCCATTTGTCATGCATAGCACCATATCCCCTATCTTCAAGGGTCTGCTTTATTTTAAATCCTACATATTTGAACATATGTGAGATCCATATCTGGTATCTAATACCGTGGTGAAGAAGTAGATAAATTTATTGCCATAAAATATATATCAGAAGTCAAAATCTCCATCACATGCTTCTTATTCTTCAGTTCCTCTAGGTTGAGAGGATAATTTCTTTTATAATGTACAACATGGTGACAATATAGCCAATTACTTTCTTTACCCACTTCTCTATTTTGTTTAGGTGAAGAAGACATAGACTTATAGCCAGTCTGAGAAACTTTATTGGCTCTACCTTTTCCCTTGGACTTTCTTTTTCCTCTGTTGACCATCAACACATATTTGGGGTTGTATTTTTTTAATTTCCCCTCATTTGTTCTTAACATGCCAAGCAACTCTAACAACAGTTTAACAAAATTATTCATGTTGTAATTCATGACAAATAGTGTATGTGAATCAGAAATGATTACACGATCACATATATGGCTAACTCTTGGCCTAAAGGAAATCCCATTATATATAGATTTTTTTATCATCTAGAAACATAGGTCAAAATGTAAGCACAACTTCATAGTTAAATGGATCTTACTTTAAATTTTGACCCAACTGCAAGAGACGTCTACAACAAGATATGGAGTCTATTGTAGTATATGGGGCCGAACACATATATCAGGGTGACAATTATGTGAGAAACCAAAAAAACTTAACTTAGATTACTCAAAATAGAACTTTGAATCAAGTGTCCTAATGAGGAATGGAGCAACCAACTAAATAAGGAAATATAAGTTATGAAATTTAAATATATGTATTAATATTATTATGAATGGAAACTTGGAATAGGTTCACCAATCAAACTTACTACCAAACCATGAAATAATCTTCTCCATCTTATATTCTAAATATTATTTCCAAGAAGCCATCAAAGATATATAACACCTTCCCCTCTCTCAAGACTAGAGAAGAATTTTTTTTCAAGGGGTTCCTCTCTCTCAAGATGGAAACCAAAAGACTAAAGAATAAAACATATGGCCTTTTCTTTAGTGATCCCTTACTCTTGGATTTTTGATATTCCAAATCCTATATCTTCATGGATGCATTCTTTTGAAGTTGTTCAGATCAACCATAACAAGAAGGTTGGTAATCATACATGTGATGCATTAAAAGATGAGTAGGGAAATAAAACTTCCAAGAACCTATATTAAATAGAAGAGGAACAATACATGGTTGAAGAGCCTACAAATTACTCCCAACCCAAGTTTAAGACGTTTATCTACTCAGGGTGCAAGTACACAATATTAAATTACAACTTGGCATGGCCATTGCCTCCAAAGATAAACAATAACATAACAAGATTGAGGAAATATGTTGATTAAAAGTGAAGATTCTCACCTTTCATGCTTAGAATCTTCTCCTCTGCTTGATCAAGATCCAAGGTTGATCTAGATGATTGATGAAAGAGTGGTAGGTCAATCTATTTCTATATGGGTTGAAGTTTCGTTCTTCATGATAACTCCTCTTTCAAGGTGTATTGGTCAAATTACTGGCGAGAGACTAGGTGGAAAAGGGAACTGGTCGGTCACTCTTGAGATCTATCAGTTTTGATATACTCTTTGGCTTGGGGAGAAAAGCATCCACTTTCCATGAAAAGTCAACATCCTCAAAAGTAAAACTCAGGGGCGGTCCTATTTATAGACATGACTCAAATTCATATTGAATATTGATTGGTGCACATGGAAATCGGTCCACCAGCATTGACCATCAATATTATTTCTCAATCTTCTCTAGTAGATGCTTTGGGATTGATCAGAGACTTCATACTTGTTATTTTTTTGGCTTCAAGTGGTATATTGAGTTGGGCTTATTGGGTGATGGATGAGGACATCGACCTCCAGGCTCGGTTGTCAACCATTGATTGGATGGTTTGATTGGTAGAAGTTATTGTTGTTTGATTGACTATTTTGATGTCACTAGTACATATACCACCTCTAACATAAGTTAAAATAGCCCTTTAACGTCAGTTTCATACTGACACCTAAGTGGGCGACACTATAGATAAGCATCTACAATGTCAGTTTTGTGTAGATGCATAAACAGACGACTCAGACCCAGCCTCAGTTGCTATGATTAAAGAAACCAACACACCTAAGCAACTGTGTTATCGGTTTTAGTGTAGCAACCAACATTGTACTGCTAAACCAGGTTACATTTTTAATTGATAAATGTTTTTGTGTCGCCAGTTTTTATGTCTAAATGGACGATATAGATGGACCGTTTTGTCAGTGTTTACGTCAAAACAAACGATACAGACGAATTGTGTCATTGGTTGGGATTCAAAACTAACGCCACAAGTCAGGTGGTAGAATGACCATGTTGCCAAACACAGTCATTTTAGAATAGCCCTATAATGTTGCTTTTTGGCTTATAACCGACGACTAAGACCTACAGTGTGAGTTTTTTTGTAACAACTAATGACACATTTATGTTTTTATAAATAGCAGGTTTGTAAACCTACTATCTGACTGTTCAGTAGGTTGGAGAACCTACAGTTCACCCATCCTGTGTTTAGTTTAACACCAGGCCAAAAAACTTGTAAAACCTACAATAAAAAACACACAATCCTCCCACAAACAAGATCCATTTTCCAATTCCATGATCATATCATGTACAAATACAATTCTCATTGTATTCATTCACCTTCATACTCATTCACACATATGTATATATACATCATTCACATACGCATAAATTCCATTCTCATGACATGTATAAATACAATTCTCATTGTATTCATTCATCTTCACATTCATTCACACACATGTATAAATTCATTATTCACATATATACCAATATTGTCCGCATCAACTAAAGTTGTAACAAGTCATAAGAACCACATATATATAGAAATAATGACATTGAAGTATAAAAAACTCATATTTATCCCAATCAAATTCAAAATTTACTTCCTTAACGAAGGCTTGTTCCCATTTTCTCGTATCTCATCTAGCTATTCTGTTGTATAGGGCTTTGTCATGTCAAACAACTCCAAAGAGAATGACATGATTACAAAGTTTGATTTATATTTTCATATTATCAAATTAGACTATTTTCTTATGATGATCAAGACTATATATAGATTACATTTTGTATGCAATGTATGTTCTGTCTGACATTCATGTCCATATACCCCCATCACATAGTATGTGCATGCCAAACCATTGTCTTGTACATAGAACTATAAATTTACCTCCATACAAAATGTTAATAAATTAAAGTAAGCATAGCTGGCATAAATTTGCATTGGAGTAAAAAAAACTCCTCAGAATTCTTCTAACTTAATGCTTTCTTTTTCTTATCCACCTTTCCTCCAACCCTTTTGAATTCTTTTATACCCCTATACATTAATATAACACATTGGATTGCATTAATAAATACTCATGTATCTATATATGTCAAGGAATATAAAAATTTACTCATGTGAATAATGCCTTTTTCATTTCGTGTCCCCCACTTTCTACTTGGTCACCATTAGGATCTAGACAATACATAGTTAATGTCTTGGGGACAATAACCAACATTACTCAATGATTATTTCTGAGTGAAAAGAAGGCAAACAAAAGAAAACTCAAAATCCACAATGAAATGTAATTCGTAAGTCAAAATTATAACTCAACAATAAAAGGATCTATAATCACGCTCTTTTTCGCATTACCAAAATATTTAAATGTGATAGAGCAATATTTGGTAACAGATATAGGGTCTTTATGTACATAGCTAATCAATAATGGAAGTAGAAATGTCGCATGGGGTAGTGTGAACTTTTTACACACCCTATGTAAGCAGATACAAAATGTATATCATGTATGCTTTAATATATAAGGAAACATATCAACATATGTAGTTTAGCCATAAGATCTCACCATATCCAAAGTTCTATCACAAGTGTTTCCGACCAAGAATAAGTAAACATCTCCACAACATATTGCAAAAATATAGTAGTATCAAGATGTTGACTTACAACGTCCTCCTTATTATGGACCATCATAGGGGACCCTTTAAAATTTCCTATCCATAGTTCCAACCCCCTACAATTAGGACCTAGTGAGTGAAATAGGTCCTTTGTAAGCCAACTGGGTAATCGAATATCTTGAGGAGGAAGTGGAGGACGAGTTCTAGGGGGTTTCTTAGGTTTTTTGTCTTGCATATATATTCTCATATCAATTGTCAATTATATATAGATACAAACATATGTAAATTTAGCATACATCAGTATAGACAATCCCATTTTGGGCCATGCAACCATGTTGCCTTCTATATCACCTATCGTCTTGTAGTCGAGGTGGCCATATGGAAGTGCAATCTATTTCTAAGCATCATAGATAAGCCTTGGCGTCATAGGAACAACATCGAGAGGCATTGAAGCACCATGAATGATGTCACCTACAAGGGGTGAGTAAGCCTCACCCAGTGCAACGACATATCCTTCTAATATAAGACGACATGGCCTCATCCCCTACAAATTTGTATATTATGTTATATATATACCTAAACACAAAAATATTTATACAAACATTTTGAAAGACTACTATATCACAAAAAAACATACAACATATGTGCTAGCTGGAGGGCCCACGGGATTACTCCTGACCACCTCTATCGTAGGGGGGTCCACCTCGTATGAAGAGCGAAGTGCCATATGTACTATCTGAGGAGCTGAATGAGAAGCATGATATCATCTCACTGCTTCCTTTATTACCTTTTCAATCATCCCATGTACATTCTCTTATGATAATCCTCCTTTCTGGACATATTTGCGCTTATACTCTGATGACTCAAAGAAGGATCTTATATTGACACCAACTCTAGTAGCCCTAACACACCTAGGATGCTCTGGATTGCCTAGAGAAACTGTGAATTCATCTATTGTGCCCTTAGGGATGAACTTTCATTGTTTCCTTTACTTGTATATCTCCCAGTAATCATCATCAATAGTAATTGGTAAGTAAAACATAACAATCAAGGTCAAGGTAAAACATAACAATCATCAATAGTAATTGCTCTCAGAGTTGAATTTTACCATTTTACAGCCACCTCAGTAGTTGCAGGGTTGAGTATGGTTTGCCTTGTAGCTATGCATAGATTTTGGTGAGGCAGAGATGCAATACGAATAGAGGGCTCAATAGTCCAAAAGTAGGATGCTGAGAAGAAGATGCCTCCAATATATATTGGTGAAGCCTTTCTTAGCCACCTGGATAGATCTTGTGGTTGTGCACATTCTTTACACACCTTTCTTTTTAAGCATCACTTAAATCCTGGTTAGTCCAAAATATATGTTAAATATGTAATATAATGAATTTATAAGAAAGTATTCTAAATGAGGAGGCTTAATACCTTGAATTCATTGGATTTTCTTGAAGCAAAAAATGCTCCCACACCTTCGGGTCAAGATAGTTCCATTGCGACAAACTCTCCCACACCTTTGGGTCAAGATAGTTCCATTGCTTAGTGGTTGGCTTCTTCTTCTTCTTCTTCTTCTTATTCAGTATGTATTCTCTTGTTAGATTTATCCTATAATTCCTTAGTACTCTCTCAAAGCACTGCAACACCTTTTCATGATGCATCTTTTCATCCAGGTCAAATATGCTTTACAAAAGTTCATATACTTTATAGAATATTCTTAAAAACAAAATTGTAAATATCTTTAAAAATAGAATTGTAAATTACAATATCTCACGCATAGTTCCTTCCATATTATGTCTTTTTTTCCTTGAGCAATTTTATGGCAAGATTCTACTATTATATCTGATTTTCTACGAGTAAGAACCCCTAGATATTGCACAAAAGAATCACAATTCTTCCCAATAAAATTTCCTACATTATCAAACTCAATGACCAACTTTGGTCCTTTACCCCTTCGCTCTACTAATCATGATGATTCCTCTTATTTTTGCATGCTCACGACCTTGCTTAGCAAGCTCAACAAGATCCTTAGGGCGCAGATCCTCAGGGTGCACATCTTCATGCTAAAATTGACAAGAAACACATATAAGTCATAAAAAATGTAATTTATAAATGTGATAAAACAATAAAACAACACAACAAGATAGACATTATAAAATACACATCTATGTAATTAAACAATACAACTTACACCAAAGGCATCCTCATGGCGCACATCCTCACAGTAATCATCATCATGGTCATCATACTCATGGTCAGACGCCATCTGAAAAATGTCATATCAAAAATAGTCAAACAATGAAATATAAATGATAAAGAATGTAAAATGGACATCTAAAATTTAAAAAACAAGCATGCCTCTAAAAGTGTTTGGATCTTGGATCAATTAACATTCCTTCTGTGTGATCTCCACACATATATAAGTTAGTGTTAGCATTGACATTTGGTGTTGGCAAGCCAACTAAGTATAGACTAGAGTCATCATACTTGTAGTACTCTTCTTCATCTATAGGATCTGTAATTAACTACCTTATATCATGAAGAACAACTGACCATTTTTTATTTGTAGGATCATTGATATAAAACACTTGCTTTGCCTAAGATGCCATTATGAATGGTTCACACTTCTCGTCAATCTTTTTAAAATTCACTAATGTGAAACCAAATTCATCCACTACAAGTCCTTTGGTTTATCAACCCAATTACACCTAAAGATCAGAACTCTAAAATATATGTATTCAAACTCTCATATGTCTTCAATGACACCGTAATATGACATTTTAGCTTCACATGGACTCTTATCATTTGCACTATAAAAATACAATGAAGACGCTTTAAGGGTGACCCCACTATTTTAGATGACACTCTTATCATCTTAATGTTTTGTGTAATATGAAAATATGTTTATGTCAAACCCTTCATAAGATATAATATTCATTTTTGGTTTATAGGCGAGGCCTTTGATATTTTCAACAACATTATTTGGTGTTTGAGATAGTTGAAATAAGACTTTATATTCAAACCACCTAATAAATGTCTTATTATGCTCTCTAGCAAGCCACATTAAATTGGCTCGAGGATATTTTGTCTTGATGAAATTGGTTTGTTCATTGATATAAATACTCACTTTGTCGATGTTGTATAAAATATACAAGTATGCTTGTTCCCATAGCTTGTGAAGGATTACTTACACAATTCCCCTAAAGTCCATTTGCTAGAAGTCCTCAATTTTCTTGTCATTTCTAGGAGCTTCATTACAACTCAAAAAGTCATTGTAAAAGTCCATAACCTCCTTAGCCACATGACCCTCAATAATATTCCCTTCAGGATGATAATAGTTTTGAACATCATCTTTAAAAACACTCATATACCATTCAAAAGGATACATCCTATGCAAGAAAATTGGTCCAACATTTTCACTTTCCTAGTCAATTGGACACCAAGATGTACCATGATATCAAAGAATGAAGGAAGAAAATGCATCTTAAGCTGGCAGAGGGTAACGACCACTTCTCTTTGCAACTTATCGAGATTCTATGGATCAATAACTTGTTGCATAGAATGTTGAAGAAAAAAAATCCTAGTGATTGCAACTCTTACATGCTTGTATAGTATAGATCGGATTGCCACGAAAAATAGTTGCATTAGAGTGTGACAATCATGAGATTTAAGACCTATCATCTTCAGATCCTTCATCGAAACCAATCTATGGATATTGGAAGAGTATCCATGTGGTACCTTAACAATAAGAAATCACTTATAAAAAGTTTTCTTCTCCTTTCTATACAATATGTAACAAGCATGAGTTACATATGTTTTTCGATCACTACTAACTTCTATTGTTAATTCTTTACTTATACCCATTTCACGTAGGTCCATTCTAGATTTGATGATATCTCTAGTCTTACCTGGTATATTCAATAGGGTACCAATGATGCTATCAAAGATATTTTTCTCAACATGCATGACATCGATACAATGCCTAACTTGCCAAATAACTCCAATAAGGAAGATCGCAGAATACTGACCTCTTCTTATATAAAGATTTGTCACTCTATGTGGGAATAATACATTGTGATCTCTTACTAAATGCACTGAAAGAATCTTTTACTCTTTCACAAACAACCTCCTTTGATATAGGTTTAGGGGCACTCTATTACTCATTCAATCCATTGAATGCTTTGTGCAACCTTTCGTAAGGATGAACTTGTGGAAGAACCTTTCGCTGACCAAGATATACAGTCTTGCCGCCATATTTTAGTCATATTGAATCAGTGTTCTCCTCATATTTAGGGCATGCTTTGAATCCTTTTACATTGTATCTAGACAAATTCCCATATGTTGGAAAGTTGTTTATAGTGCAAAACAACATAGCATGCAAATGAAATGTCTCTCTATGCAAAGCATCATAGGTCATCACACCTCCCTAGAGTTTCTTTAAGTCATCAATTAAAGGTTCAAGATAAACATTGATATCATTGTTAGGTTGTTTAGGGCCTGATATTAACAATCACGACATGGTTTACTTATTTTTCTTACACAACCAGGGAGGAAGATTGTATATAATAATCATAACAACCAAGTGCTATGTTGGCGGATCAATGTGCTATATGGATTCATACCATCTATACAAAGCCCGAGTCTTAGATTCCTGACTTCTTCACCAAATTTAGGGTACAATAAATCAATCTTCTTCCATTTTGGGGAATCAGACGCATGTTGTAGGACCCCATCATTATTTTTCTTTTCCTCTGCATGCCACCTTAAATTATCCACATCCATGGTATTGGAATATAAGCATTGAAAGTGTGGTATTATAGGCAGATACCACATCACCTTGGTGGGAGAGTCGGTTTTGGACTTCCCCGAAGTCGTCATTTTATACCTTGATGCCCCACATTTTGGACAATCTTTCAAATCAGCATAGTCTTTTTGAAATAACACACGATCATTTGGACATGCATGTATCTTCTTAGCCTTCATTCCCATTGGGAAGAACATTTTCTTTAATTCATATATTGAGGTTGGAAGCTTGTTGCCTTCAGGAAGAATTTCTTTCAACAAAGACAACAATGACGTGAAGCTTTTGTCACTCGATCTATTGTTATCCTTTCGAGTATACAATCTCAACACAACACTTAGATTTTTAAACTTAGTACAACCTAAGTATAACAGTCTCTCATCATGCGCAATATTTCTAAATAAGGAAGGTGGATCAGTGTGCTCTACCCCACAACTATCTAGCATCACATCAACCATATCTATCAGAATCGGGTCATTCACATCTACATCATCGTCAGTAATTTCTTCTTCAAAACAAGTATTTCTATCAATATATACTGATATCATATTAGGAATCTCTCCATGCCAGTACCAGTATCTACAACTCCTTTACAAGCTCCATAACATTTTGTATAGCCATGTACAATCCTGTTGCACATGACATGACTTTTGATTTCTTCAACAGTGTCAACGTTCAAGTTGTTGTTGTAGTTGCTACATGGACAATAGAACCTATCTCCAGGTCATTTCCTATGTTCCTCTATGAATGTTATAAATTGATCAAGACCAGTAATAAACTCTAGGGTGTAGCAATTTGGAATGGACATCCATGATGTATCCATTCTATGATCAAAGAAGAAACAAGTATTAGGGTTTAGGGTTTACAGATTAGGATTTAGGGTTTACATATTAGGGTTTATAATTTAGGGTTCATGGATAAAGGTTTATACATTAGGGTTTAGGGTTTATAAATTAGGATTTAGGGTTTATGGTTTGCATTTTAGGGTTTAGGATTCAGTAATGTATATGTTCACCAACTATCCCATTCTTTTTTTGTTAACGAGGAACCCCTCCTAGGATCGGCCACTATTGGACCCCACCCAACCAAGGGTAAACCCCAGAACTAGTCACGTACACGGGGGCACCGCGACACACTCAATAATGTGGGGGCATTGTTGCACCATGAGGGTTATATAGCCAGAGTCGAACCCAGGTCCCTTCATATGGGATTGTCGAGCCGTACCGCTGGGCTACTCCCTCGCCCCCATCTATCCCATTCTTAAAAACCTAATTTCACTAGTAAGTGTATAATGTGTAATTTGGTTTTCAGGAAAATTTTGGAAATATTTACCCACAGTTCTCCAAGTAGGCTGATGTAGATGGGAAAATATCCACCTACATATGTACTTAGAGAAAAATGGGGAAGTGTTGGTGAAACATCTTGAAAACTGAATACACGTTATACACCTACATCCTAAGTGAAATTAAGTGTTCAAGAACAGTCCCAAACCAGAGACTATCCAAGATTTACTCCTAATGAGAAAATCTTAGATGGGTTTCTAAGACAACATACAATGTTGTCAAATATATGCCTATGATCCTAGTGTCATCATTCATATCATAGGTGCAAAAAATATACATTAAGATAGGCTTAGAATAATATATGCATTTTCAAGAAAATGTGGTCCAAGTTTCATGTAATGGTTATGTTCCATCCTTTTTATATGACTATTACAATATTTATGTCAAGTATGTACAAGGAAGGTTAAGGTTCATCAAGTCGTGAGAATTAGTATAGTTATGAGTGGATAACAAGGTTAAGGTTTTATACATATATACATAAGTATATATACAAAGAGATACAAAAAATCTAAACAAAGTCAAATTTGTAATTTAACAATACATAGACAACTAGACATCCAAACCTAATGAATTCATTTCCCAATTTAAGCAAAAAGTGTAAGTAAATACCATCAGCACACAACGTATATTTTTTTGCAAATTCATTTATAGACAAAATGAAAATACAAACATTAAAAAATATGTTGAAATGAATCAAAAAAGTAATGAAAAGGGGTAGATGATCACCTTAGGAGTAGTGGCAGTGGTGGAAGCAGAGAAGATGGTAGTGGTGGTAGCACATGCAGAGGTAGAGAAGCACAAAGGAAGTAGAGAATCAACTCACAGAAGAAGTAGAGAAGTACGGTGGAGGTGGTAGAGAAGCACAGAGAAAACATGAGTTGCTTACCTTGCAACATCAACACAGGTGGTGACGACGGAGGTGGTGGTGGTTAGCACATGCGACACCAACGACAGTGGTAGTGGTTAAAATGAGTAGCGACAGTGGTGGCAGGGGTGATCAGTATGAGCATCGATGATGGGGATGATCAACATGAGCGGCGATGACAGGGGTGATTAGCACAAGCGGTGACGATCACCAAAGTAGAGGGTTGTTAGGGCGATGAACATAGAATGGGGGAAGAAAAAATTTATGAGTGCGATTAAGTGAACTTAGTCAGTTGCTAGTGAAAACCGACAATTAAGATAGTAGTCATCAGTTTCGGAGAGGTAAACTGAAGACTGAGTAAGGACTAAGATGTTGGTTTTGCCAAAAAAGATGACAGGGGCCCTTAATCCAAACAAAAAAAGTCAAACTCAGTAAGGACTTAGAAGTCAGTTATGGAGAGATAAACTAATGACTGAGTAAGGACTTAGACATCAATTTAGTCCATAAAATCAATGAGAGAGGCTCTTATGCAAACAAACAAAAAACTCAAGATGTTGATTTTTTTGAGAGAGCAATTTGAAGGGTACCATATTTTCACAAGAACGTGGTGTGAACCTTCTGTCATTAATTTATTGATAGCAAACTGACACCGCATGAAAACTTGTTCAAGGTTGATAAGATGTACAATGTTGGCTTCAGTATTACAAAACTGACGACAGAGGTATTTTGGAGGCAAAATTTATTTCATGGGAATGAGCATGTCATAAGTTTTGCAACAACTGACGCTAACCTAAAATTCTTTTGTAGGCAATTTTTTCCCAAAAAAATTGTATTTCGCATGTTATCTAGGACGTTGGTTTCTCTAAGAGTGAACCAATGTTCTAGAAAAAGTGGTACCCGTGTTTTTTCTAAGTCGACTAGACTTGACCAATAGTGACGTTTGTGCTCTATAATTGACGATGTAGGTGTTGTGGTGCCGGTTTTCTTTTGGAACCAATGATAAGAGAAGTTACATTAGAGATTTGAAATGTACTAGTATGTGGAAGCTTAATTCAAATTAAACAGGCTTTGCTTTGATCGAGCTAGAATCTCAATCATCTTATTTACTTTGTCAATTTAATGGTTGATAAATACGATGATTGGCCTCTTTGATAACTGACCGCATCATTGATTGCTTAATAAAAGTTAATTGACATGAAGGTCATCAAGAATTTCTCAACCTAACTCTTTTGGAATCCATTTCCTACATTTTCTATAATTGATGGGCCCACTGCCAAAGGCTCTAGTATAGTTTTGGGAACAATGATTGCCCCATTGGCCTTGTTTGTTTGATTTTGTGCTCACTCTTGCATAGCCCAAGATCAATTTCTCAATAGGTGTCCTAGTACTACTCTAGGATATCAACACTTAACCACATAGTTTTAAAAATGGGATTCCTAAAACAAGAGGTGCATCTTGGTGATATGAATAGTCCAATCATTCCCTTTAAGATCATTTTATTTAAGGCCTTTAATTCTACGATGTTACAATTGTAACACTTGGGCCCACTTTCTAAGGATGTAGTGTAGTTTCAAGAATGACGAATGGTACACAAAACACCATTTGCCTTGGATGAGCACTTTGTCCTCACTCACAAATAGCTCACGATCATCTTTCCAACATGTCACACATCCTATTACTACTCTAGGCTAAGAACACTTAACCACATATCTCTTAGTGATGACCTCCCTAAAAAGAGGCACACTTTGGTGAAAAGGGTAGTCCAATGATTCCTTTTAAGAGAATTTTATCCAATGCCTCAAATCATCAAATGTTACAATATCAATATGTTTCGCCCCACCATGCAAGGTTCTAGTAGAGTCTTAGGAATGACGACTGGCCCCACAGACACCAATGGCCTTGGTTGTGTGTTTTTTTTGTGAGTTACACATAGCCCATGACCATATTCCTAACATGTTATCCATGATAATACTACTCTGGGTTGAGTACACTTAACCGCAAATTTCTTAGTGATGGGCTTCCTGAAAAATAGGTGCACCTTGGTGATATGGGTATTCCAACAACTCCTTTGATGAACATTTATTTGGGGCTTCAAATCATGGGATGTTACAATCTCACCCACATATACCCTTGAAATCTTCATCAAGGCTCAACTATATGGACTCATAATCTCTTCCCCTGTCTAGTGTAGACCTGGAATGGCCCATGCACACGTAGTCCATATCCATGACTACTAGTGAAAGGGTGGCTTCATCTTGACTCATTGGATAGCCCTTTACACATGTTTGGATCACATGTCTAAAGATTTTAGTGTCACATGTCCATGTGGGCCCCATCTATAGGAGTGGAATTGGATCTAATACTATTTATAACTCCTAAACCCACTACCCTAGACTCTAATAGAGTTTTGAGAATGAGGAATGGCCCAATCAACCACCAGTGACCTCAAATTTGCACTTTGTCCTCACTAACACATGGCACATGATCAACTTCTCAACATGCACCCATCATAGTAGTAATATGGGCTAAGCACACTTAATCACAAAGTTCTTATTAATGAGATTCTTGAAAAGGAGGTGTTTCTTAGTGATATGGGAAGTCAATTCATTCCTTTTTAGATCATTTAATTTGAGGACTCAATTCCTAAGATGTTGCATGTGTAATGTTCCATCCCACCACCCAAGTCTCTAATATATTTTCAAGAATGACAAATGGGCCCACATACCACCACTGGCCTCAGATATGCATTTTGTCTTCACTCAAGTACAACTCATGATTAACTTCCTAACATGTCACCCATCCTAGTACTACTCTAGGTTGAGCATACTTTATCATAGAGTTCATAGTGATGGGCACCCTAATAAAGAGGTGCACCTTTGTGATATAGGTAGTCCAACCATTCCTTTTAAGAGAACTTTATCCAAATGCCTAAAATCTTTTGATGTTACTATTAGTATGTATGCCCAGAGTCTCAATAATATGATGATTGTAATGGCATATCTTGTGAACGATTCGATTAATAATAAAGGCAATCTTCGTCTATATGTTTATTCAATTATGAGATAATAGTATAACATGATAGATGCCTTAAGAATGATGTTACTCGATGACATATGTATTCAAGTTGGGGACCTGAACAATGAGATCACGAGTATGATAAGAGTACATACATTCTTGTTATGTCCCTAGTCAGATGTTATTATGGAAGATAATAGACAACAATAACACATAAGACTAGAGTATGTGTTGGTTGATGAAAAAAATCTCATTAATCATGAAATGTGATATCAAACCAAGCACATAGGTACTTGTTAGAGAATAGTGTATCAGACATACCTACCTTGAGAGTGATGCATGTAAATGATTGAATGGTAGTTAGAATCAACTCTCGTAGTAATATTGGTGATTGTGGTTCTTAGACCTAAAATATGTACACTCATCACATGTTGTTTGATGAATTCTGACATCATCCAACATGACATTGAATAAGGGTTACCATAAAGGTGATGCTCGAATACATTATGAAACATGAGGAATGACTGTGAGTGATGTAGAGGGGATTTGTCCCACCTACTAGAGTTGATATCATGGCCACTTAATAAGAGAGACTAAGAAACATGTTACCATACTCATGTGAATCAATATATGATATGTGAGCTCACATGCATCTCAGACAGTCTGCTCTAGTTCAAGGAACATGGATTGAATGTTGAGAGGATGACATTTTCATGCCTCAAGTTCAATCTAGACATCAGAGACAAAGGAACTATACAATCACTATAACACTAATCACATATTATAGGTTGAAGTTGTTCTCTAACTTTCCAATTACTTGATACATTGCTTGTGATGTCATAAGTTAGTTATGAACACTCACTACCAATGTAATTTGGGACCTATAAGGTCACACACATAGGATTTACTAGGAATATGAATTTACTCAATAATTAGGTTTAAATTGATACTAAAGTGTTTAGATATTCAAGTTGAACAAAATTGGCTATTAGAAATATGTAGCAAATGGTTCAGATAGTGAAATGATCAGTTCTGAAGTATGAACCGATCAGTTTAGGTTGTGAACTGATCAGTTGGGAGATTAGTAAGACTGGATCAATGATTGATGCTGACGTCATGTTGTGCATTAATTGTCAAATTAAAACCACTATGATTGCAAATAGGAAACATAGTTAATCGACTGATTCAAGTGTTGAATTGATCATTTCACATGTGAACTGACTGGTTCAGTAATGAATTGATTGATTCGTCATTTGTAGGTTCTGAAAAATTCATGAAATTCTGTCTCTTTGACTCCTAGATGATCTGGAAACCCCTGGCCCTCTTATAAATAGAGGGGAAGTAAAGGCTATAAGGAGACACAATAGTAAGATCTGGCAATTGTTATCCTCTCACGATTGTGATAACGTGAGAGTACGAGCAAGTCTTACCCATCAAAGGGAGAGATAGCAAGGGAAAGACAACAAGGGAGATCAGTCAATGATAGCACATTGACATCGAGGGACAACTCTTTCATGTTAGTTCCAAAAGAATGATAGGAGTTCCCAGTAGTCTGTGTGGACTACGTAGTGGTGTGAAGGCTATTTCCACCTACTAGGAGGACGTCATCAACCATCATTTGTGGTGCTACACCAATAGGCCACTTCTGACAATCGTTTGAGTGTTGCTTGTAAAAGAAGCATGTTGTTGTAAGGATAGTCATTGTACTTGCTCCAAGACTAGGTATATGCCTTGCAACCTTCCTTCATGATCCATAGTTGTTGATGCAATCTGCTGGTTAAGGGGAACATGGCAAGAAAATTTTTATTTATGCTCCCATCTCTATCATCATATTTTCCTACAGTCGTATCAGAGCTACGCCAATTTACTATGTTTTGGAATTTAATCGATATGATCAGATTTCTATTTTATCATTTATTTTATTGCTTACGATGTGAATATTTAAACTGATTAATGTGCATATCTGATTAAAATACCACATATGATCCTAATATATATAATACAATATATAAGCAATTTATACGTGTCATGCTGAAATTGTTTTAATGGTAGATTTAAGTGTGGTTATGTCCCATACCCCTAGATTTATGTGCATGGTTGAATGGTTTTATTCCTAGCTTTTAAATTTGGTTTGCATACTGAGCCTCTCTCTATTTTTCCATGTGTTAGTTAATGCTTCCTTCCTATACTCCCCTCAAATGTAACTCAAGGTTTCACCTTTTACAATATAATAAGTTAAATAGGAATATGATACTTTATTTACTATTTTGCAAAGAGAAGGCATTCTACACTGGACAAGTCGACTAACTCAGAATTCAAATTGATCGAATGGAGGACAAAGAAGGCCAGATGATAAGAGGAGCCCATCAATCGACTGGTGGCTCAACCGATCGATTGGAGGAGTCCAAACGTCACTTGAACCAGAGGCCATTCAACCAATCCAAGAGAGAAACTAACTAACCAGGGTACCAACCAATCGAGTCAAGGGTTGATTCGACTGACCGGGATGGTTCCAACACATACTTCTATAGAAATAGGTTGTTACATATAATGTGTACCTTAGGTGGTAGCAAGTCTTTGTGGCTCCAAAGAATTGTATTAGTGTCACCATAACCATTGTTCGTATTTTATAATTGCATGTTTCATTTGTAGATATAGTATGTATATGATACATATTATTATTATTATGTGGTGATTGTATATCTATATGTATTTATATAAATATAAATCCCTCAACCTAATATTAAGTCTTAGATGCTATCCATAAGCAACACACATGAAAAGCTTGATTGACTAAGCGTGGACACACCAAGAGTGGTGCATAATCTATCTCATGGAAGTGTGATGGTAGTTTTGTGGGCCTGGCAAGCATGATGCATTACTAACACGTTGGCATTTGGGTCAAGCTTAACCAGGTGACCTTAATGAGATTAAGTGCCTAGAAGCATACAAATGGACTATGGCAAAGTGTTGCACGTACCATCTATCTAAGAATTGCATGAGATGTAATTGGCAAATGTTTCCTACCTTAATAATTGGTTATGGACGATGGCATTGGCCGGGTAATAACTTAAGTGTTTTGGGTCTTGGCTCACTAGAAGGTTGTATGTTGTAATCTTATGAATTGATATGTGAGGGCTATTAATTTAAACAAAATAGTCAGAGCAATAATTAATTAAAGGCCTAATTAATATCGTCAAACATTCCTTTTAATAAAAAAACAAATCAAAAGTTTTTGCCAATTTGTAAATTTGTCTTGTAGTAACAAATGTCAAACAAATCAAAGGGAAAAAATAAACAGGACAAAATTCCATGACTGGTTTTAGACTTTGAGAAGGGTTCACAATGATGAGCATAAGCTCTATATCCTAGATACACCAGTGCCAGAATTCCTTTTAATAAAAAAACAAATCAAAAGTTTTTGCCAATTTGTAAATTTGTCTTGTAGTAACAAATGTCAAACAAATCAAAGGGAAAAAATAAACAGGACAAACTTCCATGACTGGTTTTAGACTTTGAGAAGGGTTCACAATGATGAGCATAAGCTCTATATCCTAGATACACCGGTGCCAGAAGAACTTGCTCCTGATGCGCCTAGGGCTGAGGTGGATGATTATTGGAAGCATGCCTATGATTCCTTAGACATTGAGCACCTTATGCAATACAGTATGAACTGCGAGTTGCATGAGTAGCATGAAGACATGGGGATTCTTGAGATGGTAACACATCTTAAGAACATGAATCATAATCATGCAAAGCAACAAAGGTACACTATCACAAAGGTTCTCTTTGAGTGCAACTTGATATAAGGAGATCCAGTAGAGACCCATGTACTCAATATGATTGGCCATGTGGAACATATAGAGAGACTAGGATTCTATTAGATCCAACAATTGTCCACATATATGATTCTACAATCATTACATGAATCATCTATCTAGTTTATTGAGTGTTATTACTTGAGTAACTTGGCCAAACTACAGTCAGAATTTCTTAGCATGTTAATAAATGTTGAATCACAAATGAAGAAGGACAACCCCATGATGGTGATCAGCGGAATGGATCCCAAGGACAAAATTATGGCCTAGAAGAGTTTTGAGGCTAAGATGAAGTCCAAATCTTCAACACTGAAGACAAGGACAAAGGTAAGTGCAAAAGAAATCTATCATTTGCACTTAAAGGGATATAGGAAGATGAAGCAAGGGATAGAGATCTCTACTTTAGTTATATATACGTTATAGAGATAAATATGTCTACATATTCATCATGGGTACTCATACTGGATGTGGAACTCCCACATGTTTGAATATGCATGTTTTGAAAAGAATTAAGCCTTTAAGAAGAGCAAGGTCAAACTGTGTGTTGCGAATGGAGAAAGAATTGCTACCACTATAGTTGGAACCTATCATTCATCTCTGCCCACAGGGCTTGTAATAGAGTTAGAGAACTACTATTTTGTACCTGCCATTAATAGAAACATTATTTTTGTATCTTGTATGAACAAGAATGGATATGAATTCATATAAAGAATGGTCAATGTTCATTTATATAGATGATATATTCTATCGAAGTGCCCCAATGTCCTATGTTCTTTACTTACTAGATCTAGGGAAAAATGTTTATAACATAAATACAAAAAGATTAAAACTCAATAACTCAAACAAGACATATCGTTGGCATTTTCCATCTAGGGCACATCATTGAGAAACACATTTCTAGACTCCACAACGATGGATATCTAGACTCTTTTTATCTTGAATCAATAGAGACATGCAAACCTTGTTTGTTGGGTAAGATGACTAAAGCTCCTCTCACTGGTCATAGTGAGAGAGCGAGTGATTTATTGGGACTCATACATACTGATGTATGTGGACCATTTAGAACAAATACTAAAGTTGGCTACCAATACTTCATTACCTTTACTAATTACTTTTGTATGTATGGTTGTGTTTACTTGATGAAACATAAGTTAGAAACCATTGAAAAGTTCAAGGAATTCATGAGTGAAGTACATAACCAACTTGGTAAAAGTATTAAAGTACTTCATTCTGATTGAGGACAAGAGTACTTAAGCCAAGATTTTGAGGATCTTCTACAAGACCGCGATATCGTATCACAATGGACTCTGCCTGGAACACCACTACACAATGGTGTATCATAGAGAAGGAATCACACATTGCTAGATATGGTCCAATCAATGATGAGTTTTACTAATCTTTTGATTTCCTTCTGGGGACAAGCTCTAGAAATTGCAATGTTTACACTAAACCATGTACCATATAAATCAATTCAAAAGACACCATATGAGATATGGTATGGGAAGCGTCCCAATGTGTCTTTTATGAATATTTTGGGATGTGAAGCTTATGTGAGAAAGCAGTTTCTTAAAAAATCTTGGACCAAATTGTATAAATGTTATTATATTAGATATCCTAGGGAAACCAAAGGATACTACTTTTATACTCAATCTAACAACAAAGTGTTTGTTTCCAAAGATGTTGTGTTCCTAGAAAAGGAATTGATATCCAAAGGAATTAGTGGGAGGAAAATAGAACTCAAAGAGGTTCGAGACCAATAAGAAAACATGGAACCTATAGAGGTACAAGAGGAACATAAAGTCACAAACTATTGTGGAATCTCAAATTCCTCATATAAAATAGGAACCTCACAGATTTAGTAGGACATGCCTTGATCCTGAAAGACTAGGTTATCTTGTGACTTAAGAAGGCGATGAGTTAGTCATTAATGATGAACCAACAACCTACCTAGAAGCTATTAAGGGACCAGAGACTAATAAGTGGCTTGAGGCCATGAGATTTGAGATGGAATCCATGTATACCAACAAGGTATGGACCTTGGTAGATCCACCTAAAGGGGTAAAACCCATAGGGTGCAAGTGGGTCTTCAAGAAGAAGACTGACATGGATGGTAATGTACAAACCTATAAAGGTCGATTGGTTGCAAAGGATTTTGTACAAGTTTAAGGTGTTCACTATGATGACATCTTTTCTCCAGATGCCATGATTGAGTCCATCGGGATCATGCTTGCCATTGCAGCTTATTATGACTATGAGATTTGGCAGATGAATGTTAAAACCACATTCCTTAACGGGAATCTACTTGAGGATGTGTACATGACACAACCCGAGGGTTTTACAAATCCAAAGGATGCAAATAAAGTTTGTAACATACAAAGTTCAATCTATGGATTGAAGCAAGCATCTCAGAGCTGGAATCTTTGATTCAAAAAAATAGTCAAAGAGTTTGGCTTTAGTCAAAATGAAGATGAATCGTATGTTTACAAGAAGGTTAGTGGGAGCATGATTGTATTCCTCATATTGTATGTAGATGACATAGTATTTATGGGGAATGATATCCCTACTTTACAAATGGTAAAAACCTGGCTAGGAAATACATTCTCTATGATGGACTTAGGAAAAGCATTCTATATCTTAGGAATCAAGATCTATAGAGATAGATCTAGAAGGCTTCTTGGCCTAAGACAGAGCACATACATTGAAAAAATGTTGAAAAGGTTTAGCATTGAGAACTCAAAGAGAGGAAATCTACCCATGTCTCATGGTGTTACTATCTATAGAGCACAATGTCCCAGTTCTTATAAAGAAAGGGAACTCATGAGTAAGATTCCATATGTGTCTGTAATTGGATCTATAGTGTACACGATGTAATCTACTCGTCCTAATGTCTCGTATGCCACGAGCATGATGAGTAGATGTCAATCAACTCTCGATGAAGGACATTAGAATTCCATTAAGAACATCCTTAAGTACTTAAGAAGAACTAAAGATCAGTTCCTTGTTACAATGGTGAGGAAGAGTTGGTGATGAAGGGTTACACTGATGCAAGCTTCAAAACTGGTAAAGATGAATATAGATCGCAATCTAGATTTGTGTTTTTCCTAAACAATGGAGATGTAAGATGTAAGAGTTCTAAGAAAGAAACAATTGTTGATTCTACAATAGAGGCCGAGTATATTGTTGCCTTTAATGAAACAAAAGAAGTTGTTTGGATCAAGAAGTTCATCTATGAACTTGGTGTGGTTCCAAGCATCAACAATATAATAGAGTTGTATTGTGACAACAATGGAGATATTGCACAAGCTAAGGAACTCAGGTCATATCAACGTTCCAAGCACATACAATAGTGGTTCCATCATATACCAAAGATTTTACAACGAGGAGATGTGAAGATTTACGGAGCACCAACTGAAAGCAATATAGTTGACCCCTTGACAAAAACACTTTCACAGGAAAAGCATGATGGTCATGCTAGATCACTTTGGAGTAGTTAGTGGATGATTGGCTCTAAGTGCAAGTGGGAGTCTGTTGGTATGTATGCCCAGAGAGATAATCATATTTATGACTGTAATGCCATATCTATTACACGATTTGATTAATCATAAAAGCAATACTCACCTATGTGTTTGTTCAATTATGAGATAATAGTATAAAATGATAGATATCTAAAGAACGGTATTACTGGATGACATATGTCTTTAGGTTGAGGACCTAAACATTGAGATCATATGTATGATAAGAGTACGTGCATTCTTGTTATGTCCCTAGTTGGATGTTATTGTGGAAGCTAATAAACAACAATAACATATAAGACTAGAGTGTGTGTTGGTTGATGACAAAATCTCATTGGTCATGATATGTAATATCAAACCAAGAACATAGGTACTTATTAGAGAACAGTGTATCAGACAGACCCACCTTGAGAGTTATGCATGGAAACCATTGAATGGTAGTTAGAATCAACTCACACAGTGATAGTGGTGATTGTGGTTCTTAGACCTGAAATCTCTACACTCATCACATGTCATTTGATGTACTTTGACATCATATGACGTGATCTTGAATAAGGGTTACCATAAAGGTGATGCTTAGATAAATTGTGACACATGGGGAATGACTGTGAGTGATGTATATGGGATTTTCCCTCCTATTGGAGTTGATATCTTGGCCACTTGATAAGTGAGATTGAGAAACATATGGCCATACTCATGTGAGTCAATATAAGATATGTGAGCTCAAATGCATCTCATATAGTCTACTCTAGTTCAAGGAACATGGATCGAATGTTGAGAGGATCATGTTTACATGCCTCGAGTTTAATCTGGATATCAGAGACAAAGGAAATATATGATCACTATAATACTAATCATGGATTGTAGGTTGAAGTTATTCTCCAACTTTCCAATACTTGGGTATCAATGATGTCTTTCTAGATACCGCTCATTACTTTTGATGTCATAAGTTAGTTATGGACACTCACTGCCAACATAATTTAGGACCTCTAGGGTCACACACATAGGATTTACCTATAATAGGAGTTTACTCATGAATTAAGTTTAACTTGATTAGTAAAGTGTTTAGGCATTCAATTTAAACAAGGTTGGTTGTCAAAAATCTAAAATGACCATTTTAGATACTGATCAGTTTAGAAGCATGAACTGATCAGTTCAAGTTGTAGACCTACGAGTTGGAGATCAGTGAAACTAAATCAAGGATTGATGTTGACGTCATGTTGTACATTAATATTCAAATTAAAGCCAATATTATTGTGAATAGGAAACATAGTGAACTGACCGATTCAAATGTTGAATGAACTAACACAATCAATAGTGAAATAGCCGGTTCATCCTTTTAAGGTTTTGGAAAATTCATGAAATTTCATCTCTTTGACTCCCAAATGATCTGGAAACCCTAACATTGGCCCTCCTATCAATAGAGGGGTAGTCAAGGCTTTCAGGAGGCACAACAATAAGCTCTAACAATTGTTGTCCTCTCACAATTATGGTGATGTGAGAGCCCGAGCAAGTCTTACCCGTCAAAGGGAGAGACTGCAAGGGAGAGACAACAAGCGAGAGCAGTTCACGCTAGCACGTTGACATCAAAGGGACAAATCCTTCATGTCAGTTCCAAAAGAACAACAAGAGTTCTCGATGCTCTGCATGGAATACATAGAGGCATAGAAGTCTTTTCCACCCACTAGGAGGACGTCGTCAACCGCTATCTATGCTGCTACACCAGGAGGCCACCACCAAAAACAATCAAAGTGATGCTTGTAAAAGAAGCACAATGCTACAAGGGTAGTACTTTAGGGCCAATTATATGCCTTGCAACCTTCCTTCCCAGTCCATAGTTGTTGATATGATCCGCTGGTTAAGGGGAATATGGAAAGAATTTTTCTTTCCCACTGCCGTATGTGTCGCCATATTTCCCTAAAGTTATAGCCTAAATTTGTAATGGACATGCCCACCACCTGAGGCTCTAGTAGAGTTTCAGGAATGACTACTACCCCATAGACCACCAATGGTCTCAACTATGTGCTTTCTCCTTAGTCACACACAACCCGAGATCAACAACCTGACATGTTACCCATTCTAGTATTAACTCTAGGTACTATAGAGTTCTTAGTGATGGGATCACTGAAAAGGAGGTGCACCTTGGTGATATGCATACTCGAATCATTCCTTCTAAGAGATTTTCATCTCATGATTCAAACCATGGAATGTTACAATCTCCCCCACATAAACTGGAAATTCTAGTCAAGGCTCAACTACGTGTCCTCAAAATATCTTCCTTATTTTAGTGTCAACCTAGAATGGCCCATGCACAGCTAGATCCCATCCATGGCTACCAGTCTATAGGGTGGCTCCATCTCGACTCAACGTATAGTCCTTTCCACATGTTTGTACTGCATGACTAAAGACTAGAGTACCACATGCCCATGTGGGCCCCACCTATTAAAGGGGAGTTGGATTTGATACAACTTTTAATGTCTGGTCCCACGATTTAAGACTCTGGTAGAGTTTCAAGAATGCCAACCAGTCCTACATACAACCACTACCTTTATTTGTGCATTTTGTCTTCACTCACACACAACCTTTGAGCAACAAGTCACCGGTCCTAGTACTACTCTAGGATGAGCATACTTAATCACATAGTTCTTAGTGATGAGCTTGCTAAAAAAGAGGTGTACCTTGGTGATATAGGCATTCCAATCATTCCTTTCAAGATCACTTTATCCAAGGCCTCAAATCTTGCTATGCAATCTAAATTTGTAATGCCCAGGCCCACTGCTCGAGGCTCTACTAGAATTTTACAAATGACTACTAGCCCCACAGACAACCATGAGCCTCGACTATGTGCTTTCTCCTGAGTCACACACAACCCAAGATCAATGTTTGACAGATCACCCATCCTACTTTGGGTTGAACACACTTAACTATAGAGTTCTTAGTGATGCACTGGTGCACCCTGGTGATATGGGTAGTCCCCTCTTTCATTTTAAAATAATTTTACTCGATGCCTCAAATCATGATATGTTACAGTCTTCCCCACATAGACTCTTGAAATCCTTGTCAAGGCTCAATTGTATGACCTCATAATATCTTCCCCATTTTAGTGCAGACCTAGAATGCCCATGCATACCTAGATCCTATCCACAACTACTAGAGCAAGGGTGGCTCCATCTTGACTCAGTGGATAGTCCTTTACACATGCTTGGAGTACATGACTAAAGAATGCAGTGCAACATGTCCATGTGGACCCACCTATGAGAGGGGAAGTGGATCTGATGCCATTTGTGTAACATCCCCAAAATTTTAGTCTAGAACAAACATGAATGGTAATACTAAGTTAAGAAGTTAATTTTTTTCTTGTGATGTAAAATACTAGAGTAATACCGACATACGATGATTGAATGTTTTATCACATCCTAATTTAACCATGCACACTAACTAGCCCAAAAATGATTGAATAAAGTCTAAAAATATATTGACCTCACATGCATGAATAAAATGTTCCCTTAATTTTTTATATGAGCATATACTATGATATTATAACTTCCATCAAAATTATGTAGTGTAACTCCTTGTGTAATTTATTTATCCATTTATCACCCTAAATACCTATATCATGTAATACATGTATTTACCTACTCAAATTTAAGTATTGAGTTGATACATGAATCCTCATGTTTAGTTTAATAAGTGTGTCAAATTTCATTAGATTTGTATGACTTTAGCTAGGTTAACAATATAAGAGACAAAGAATGCACAAATCATAGTGTAAGACCAAGCTATTTTATTAATATACAATTGAAGACCATGATGTTAACTAAGTCCCTACTTTATTTAGTGTGTCATGCATAAGGTTCCATCATGGGCCTAATACAAACTCTCAGATCTTGATCATGGGGTTGGGGACCCCGTCTTCTTCCTCATGCAAGAAGCGTCGTAATGGGTAACAGTCTGCAACCAACATCCCTCGATATTTCTATCCCTCTCCTCCTAGGTCTCCTCAGATTTCACCACTATCATCCTGGGGAGGTTGTTCTAAGTCCTTTGACCCCCTAGTCGAGCCCTATCTCTTCGACACAAAACACCCAATTCTTCTTCCCCTTCAATTTTATGCAACTGCCACCCAAGCAACTATACCTCATCTCACTAGACTCTATCGATCTAGGAAATAGATTCTGACCCTAGGGGAGGTTGATCCATATTCAATTGCCTCAAAGGACTTCTGAGGAACTTCCGCAAGATCAACCTTCTTCTCCAACATTGATGAGTTTTCTAGTAGCTCTAGTATTCCCAAACAAATTGCTCGTTGAGTAAGCTTCCTTGCCCATTGATCTTTGTTTTCCTTCAACCAAATAGCAACAACCTTCAACCTATACATGACCCATGGAGTCTAATTTAATGCCTTTGGAGCTTGCTTCCGGCTAGATCTCTTGCCATATCCAGGCCACATAAACCAGATAAGATGACTAGACCATAGTAAAGCTAGATCAACCCTCAAAATCCTTGTTTTATCTCGATTGAATGGAATGACATGTTTGAACCTTTTACTCTATTTTCTGCATATCATAATGCCACTTGAGGTTAGGAGTGTGAGTACACACGCCTGATTGTGTTTGTGGATGCGGTTTGTCCTCTTAGAATTGGTGAATATACTAGTTCAGTGAAGTTTATTCCTTTTCTTGACTTGCATTGTCTCTGACTGGTAGGCCATTACAAGAGGTACCTTCTTCACTTATAACGACCACCTGACCATGACAATGGGTCTCTGAGACTATAACCTCATAAGGAACTCTATGGTGATATTCTCTGCATTATGGATTCTCTATTTTCACATTCTGATCAGAACTTGAAGTTCATGTGGAGTTGATGGTGCCATGGCTCGAGAAGAAGCCATCGTATAGTTTTACTCCCCTACCCTGACCTATATTTTGATGTGTCACACAAGCCTAGGGTAGATAAGTATTTCCCTATGTTATTTCTATATGCCTGTGCAATAGATTTAGATTGAAGAATGACTAAGTTTGCTCTATCACGCACCTATGGTTGTGGGTGACAATGTGAGGGCATTAAGTCCTTCCACCTAAATTTTATTTGATTTCCATGAATTCCAGAAAAGCTTTTATCTTGCTCCTTAATTGACAAACATTTGGAATTTGGGTATCTTTTATTCCTGATGTAAAAAAGTTATGCTGAAGTACTTGTTGGAAATTCCTTGAGACAAGCTACCTCTCTGTCCTATAACCATACCTTAGTTCCCAACTAAGATTCAATGCATTATTGAAAATCCTAAAATTCTAGCTTTAATCAAGATGATCAATTTATTTATATGATGGACATGATAATTATGGTTGGAATAGGAATTGAGACATTAGTAATATACCTCCTCAGACTCATGTGAGTGGTTATGCACACTAAGTATTGTTTAGAGGTTCAAAGGATGTTTTACTCATTTATATACAAATATTGTTCATGATTAAAGTCAAACTATCCTATTATTCATTACATGGTCAATGAAAATCAATATCATGTCAAGAAACACATTTTTTTACTATCATCTCAATTATTATGCCATCAAGTCAAGTATTATGCTTCATGGTAATCCAAACTGTGCTAATGATTTTCAATGTTTGAGAAATTATGTTAATGGTGATATAGTCACCTCGTCATGCAATATGAGCACTTTGGTGTAATGAGATCTTGGGAGCAATGATCACTTTGGTGCAAGTTTATGAAGAATATCCACCTTAACTATGGAATAACTGTAAGTAATAAGATTATGTATATGAAGCAAAATTATAGTATGACGTGTAATGTTCATTTAAAATCTTGCATTGTTTATATGTAATCTTTCCATTATAACTACTCAGTGTCTGTCACTTAGTTTTCTCATTTCTTTTCATGGATATGGATGAAATGTCCTTAGGTTGTGAACACAAGGAGGTTTGAAGCTCAATTCTCAAGACAAGGACTTCAGGAAAAGTTGAGAGTGCCATGTGGGATTCCTTTATCCTAGTTGCATATTTAATTTTGAGATTAGTTACATGATGTTTAGCTTTGAGCTTTTTCTTATGCTATGTATTAGCTTATTTTATGCTAAACACATAGATAGAGATATCTATTTTGTTCTAGTGTGGCTTATCTTCAGTTGTTCAATATTCAAATGATGTGACACTCACTATTTCATGAGTTTGAAATTCATGCTTCTGCTTATGTGCATGTGTAGAATGGGGTGTTACAATTTGTTACACCTAAGCTCACTACCCAAGAGTCTAGTAGGGTTTGAGGAATGTCGAATGGCCTCATAGACCACCACTGGCCTCAACTACACACTTTGCCCTCACTCACACATAGCATGGGATCAAATTCCAAAAGCTCATTCGTCCTTGTACTACCTTGTGTCAAGCATGCTTAACCATAGAGTTCTTAGTTATGGGCTTCCTTGAAAAGAGGTGCATCTTGGTGATATATATAGTCAGATCATTCATTTAAAGGTAATTTAATCTAAGGCCTCAAATTATTGGATGTTACAAGCATGCACGTTGTCCCAATTGATATCTAATAGTGGTGCATTCATAGTAGTGAGAGGCCAGGGCGAGTAGTGTAATTGCATTAACTAGGTTATATTCATGACTTCATTACAAGTTTATCTCTATATAGTGTAAATGCTACATTTGATCTTATATACAAAAGTTTGAATTGGATGTATTTGTATTGACTGTTCACAAAGGAGATAGGATATTTAGCTTCCCAATATAATGTATCATACTAAACAATATAAATGCTAGCATTCCATTTTTAGTCACTTTATTAAAAATAATGGTAAAATTTTCTCTTTGGTAAATGAAGTCATTCATCCCCTCATTTACATATTTTCCCACTCTTTATATCCACACATTTATTCATTTTTCATCTATCTAGGGCTCCCAAATATAATGCTTCCTTTCTCTAGCATAATTTGGACTTTTATTGAGCTTTCTACAAGCCTTTTCAATAAACTTCACAGTAGACTTTTCTTAAATAAAAATACTAATTCCATATATAGTTGTAAATTCAGTTGCTTTAAATATTCAACTTGATTCCATATCTTAAATTGCATTACTCATTTATCGAGAAAGGAAGACTCCTCTCAAGTTTTAATCTATATATTCATTCTTCTTCTTTATTAAGTTTTATTGCTTTATACACACCATTACAATTAAATATGAATTTTCAATCCAAGATGCAATCAGAAACTTACACAAATTTAGAAAATTGAAAAAGATAGTGCAAACTAGACTCTTAGACACTCCTAATGGATCAACTTGTTCAGTCTAGGGGTGCCAAATGAAAGAACATTGCATTTCTTAGTGTTCCTTAATGCAATTACGTACTACAATCAATGGGTCCCTAGGGCAACCAATTCTAGATCTATTTCATGTTCATGTTCTGAAGTTGATTCAGTTTGCCAAGTATTGTTTCTCACAGACTATCAAAGCAACTATAAATATGTTCATACACACCACTGTGACTTTCCTCCTTTGAGTCTCTTGGAGCTAGAGATTGAATTACCCCATATTTTCCATATCGATTGGTATATTTATGTAGAAGATATTTTTCTAAATCAATAAATTTGATATGTTGGGAGGTTATATAAACGATGAGGAGGCACAAAGGGTATCTAGATATGGTTAAATTTATCTAATTATTTATATTTCTACTATATATAGATCATTATAATGCATGTTCAACTATTTTAACTACTTATTCATATTTTAGGAACTTTAAATGCCCTAACAACTAGATTCAAATTCTCATCTATCTACTTGTTCATAATACAAAAACTTCTCATCTTAGAAAAAACTATATTTTTATTTTTCCTAAGCATATCTTATGATTGTCAAACTTATTTAACTACATTATTTCTCTAACAACTTGATATTAGTTGTGTATTAGATCTGTACATGCCTATATAGTTATGAATTTCACTTTATCAAGTTTCTCTTAGAACCATGGATTGCGAAGAAAGTGGTATTGGATATGTGGTGTAATGAGTGGGCCCTAGAAAGGTCATTATGGACTCCTAAACTAAGTAATTAGAATCATTCCATATGGTAAATGTTACATATTTTTTCTCAAAGTGATGAACGCCCAAAATTCATATTTGATAATAATCATGTACAAAAATCTAGCAGTATAAACAAAAAAATTTGACTACTATAATATTTATTAAATCTAAGAAAATTTTCCATTTTAAAGGGTGGATACACAAGGAAACCATAACAAATAAATTCATGATATATATCTACATAGGGCAACCAATCCATTCCATTTCTATCTCCAAGGTACAAATAATCATGTGTATAATGAAGATCTGGCTCAACAACTCTAATGTTCCATTTACCTAAAGGAGTTTAGAATAAACTCCAAAAAAGAGAGAACAAATAGAGGATCAAATGAGCTAGTATATGAACATAGTAAACATTTTCTTTTGGATATTTAAATGGAACCAAAAGGTATCACAAATAAGAATGGTGTTCCCATCAATGAGACAATAGAAATCCTCAAAAAGGTATTAGTAGGACCTTAGATGGAATGGTAATCACTATACCAGGAAATGATGCAAGTGTCTTCATCATCTTGCCTTAGATCATACTATACAGTGTAAACACATGCAGATTAATATGAGAACTAGAGTAAAAATAATTAACGAAGTTTGAGGTTGTAGGATCTATTGGCTCAAGCAGAGGGCATGAATTGAGATTTTGAAAAAATAAACCAAACTTATTAGATCTTCAAGTTATATGTCAAGTTCAATGAAATAAGCGAAACAATCAAAGGAGATAACAATTGAGGAACCACAAAGTAAAAGAAAGTATTAGATTATGTATGGCTCTAAAGATCATAGAACCATTACCTAGAGAGTTCAACATCTAGAATTTTCTTACCTTGAATACCATCTTGTATTCCACAACAAGTGTTGCACCACGAGACCTCTATTTTTTAAATCTAGGGAAACTAGATACCTTTTCAAGGACATGGATCCAATAACCTAAACAAGGCTCTTACCTACTCTAACCATGGGTTACCTACCCTTGATCCTTCCTTTACCAAGGAAGAACTTCAACCACGAAAGGATGTCTCCCCTTATTGTGGTTTGCTTGCCCTCCGACTCCTCTAGGCCAAGAAGGTTTTTAGCCAAGGGGTGCCATCCTTTGTCAAGGTCCACCTAATGCTCAACATATTTTATCCAATAGGGAGAAGCTATCTTTAAGTGTGAATGATTTTGGGACATAAAAAATGAGATCCTTACAACATATGCAAGATAGGGTTAGATCTCTAACAAAAGTTATCCTACTCACTATACGGATGTAAGGAAGTGATTAAGCTCAATGTATTTGGAGCTCTTTGAGGCACAATGCCATGATCATAGTATAGGGGTCTCTTGGTACACCTTGACAACTCCCACGTAGGTGATATTTGTAGTTTAGGGTGCCTACTAACCAATAGCAATGGTAGGAACGCATTCTAGCTACTTTTACGGACTAGTTGGATGTCAAACAAATATTTTCCCACTTTCTGGCTCCCTCTAACAACTATTTTTCCAATTGTAAAAAGATGCGTGAATTGCACCATCATATTTATTTCCCCATAACAAGCTCAGATTATAGGAACTTGGGGTGAACCTACTTAGGTCATCATGCTGACTTTCTCCCTTAAAATCTTGGCTGACAACACTTATAGACACTCTAATTTATGTATGTCCATCGATTTACTTAGAAAAAAAATCTGCCGGTGCATTATCTATTTGGGCAACACGAAACACTCCAAAGAATGTGTTCATTTGTTTCAATCACTATGATAAGCATATTACAAATGATAACAATCATTACAAGTGACTTACAATAAAGATCTAAGGAGAAATCTATCTATTCTTCATTTTTTTATCTTTTGTTCATGTATGACTTGAATTATGTAATTCTTGGGTTTGCGAGCTATGGCTTTTGTAGTGTGTCTCTCGATTTTGAAATCACATAAGTAGAAACATTAAACACAAATGAGTGTAATGGTTTATTTACCATCATAACATGATATTAATCTATGTAGCCTCAAAGTCAACATTATCCTCCTTTTAAGTTAATCATACCTTGGAAAAATTAGGGGTTTCAATGAAATGAGCTCATGTGCACCCCTTAGTTTATTTTATATATCCTCCTAAATTATATTCACAATATAATAATTCAGGTAGGTTTGTGTTCACACATTTGTAGTAGGAATCGTGTTTTCTCCTCCTTTGTAGTATCAAAAACTATGAAGGGGTGCGGAAGAGAAACAATAAGATTTTATCTAAGCAATGATGGTAAAAAAAATTAATACATTCATCTGAACAACCCAAAATGCAATTCTAGGAAGTATCATCAGGATATGCAATATGTAACTCAAAGTAAAAGATATTCCACTCAAGGATAAAAGTTTCAGTATGTATGAAACAAGATATAAGCATATATGGAGAATATCACTGTTTGATATATTATATAGGGAATAGAAAAGAAAAACAAACCAATAAAACAGGACACTTGTCTATGTAGATGAAATAAAGAGAGATATCCTAACAAAAGAATATGTAGATCAAGAAATCATATTGGATATCAATCACTAGAAATCATGCATCACAACTAAATAAGAAATCCATTTGAAAACCAAAAGTCATACTCACTCAAAAAGAGTCACAAGATAGTGTACAATAGAAGCATGCTAATGCCAACCAAGAGATTCATAAGAAAGAATTTATCATCAAAACATGTATAAAAAATCGAGAAAAGTAATTGTATCACATAAAGAGAGAGTTATATAGAAGAATTTTCAAAAACAACATAGATTTGCAATTTAAACATGAAATATGCATTTCAAATAAACTGAGACCAAGGTGAGTTCCAAGAGAGTAGGGAGTTGGTTGAGAGAATCTAGTTGAGAGGGATTTCATTGTCCTATAGTCCTTTTATTTAAACATGACATAGTACCATCAGTCAAGTTTATGGAGTAGAGACTTGATAGCAAGTAGTTCTTGGCAAAATCCCCATATCACCCTCGGTTGAATTTTCATATAAAAAACTTGGTCAAAGGCATCCTCTATAATATATGTGATTATTTTCTTTAAAAACAAGTCTAGAATTTTAAAATATAATGGAAGTATAAACTATACATGCTTACTCAAGTTAGAAAAGTACTTGGAAGACATCATATGCAATTTTTGACTAAATAAATAATGTACATATTATTTTTCATAAAGGAATAAAAACCACATGTTGGGAACATCAAAGCATTCCATTTAATGAATATTTTTTAGATATAATCATGAATAAAATGCCTCTAATTACCATGCTTACAATTTGTTCCCAGACCGCACAACTCTCACCTTTCTGTATGTGTGGATTGAGAAGTCAAATATTGTACAGTAGCTTTTATCAATCCTTATGCAAGTTTCCTACAAGAAAGAAATATGAAGTGGTTCATAATCAAGTCTTCGGGTCCAAGAGGCTTAGCTTGGAGACCAAATGTTGTTTTTGGGTGATTTTCTAAATGTGCACTGCGTAGAAAATCACCTTCTTTTCTAAATAAAATTACATATAATTTTGGATTTAGATTTAGACGACACTCCATGTAATACATGTGGAGAGTTCATATACTTATTCCCAAAATAATTTTATGCCACTTCTAGCGTGGTGTGGGGTTTCATCAAGGGACCACTCGCAACTTAAAAACTTTGTAGTAGCGATCCCAAATTATATTATCTTACATATTAGTGATAGTATAAGAGAATTGCCATCTCTAGATGCAAAATAATGTTTTTTTTTCTTAGAAAAGGGTTTTTATCAAATAAGAATCTTTTTATTAGTAAGAGAATCAACTTATTTCTCATAACTAGGAATAATACTTTGAGGTTCTAGAGTATTACCTTTAGTAAGTAAGGAACCAATTTCATCTTTAAGAGAAGTATATTGGGTAGAAAATCATTTTCATATTCTACTCCTTGTAGCTTTATCTCTTAATTTTCATAGATGTTAATAAGAAAATCAATATCATAATAGAAAGAATAACCAAATATAACAAGCTTTTTCTTCATATTCTGGTTAAATTTAGCATTTTTATACAAGAATTTTTACATAGAGAGTGAATATTTACCTATATAAATATTTACTTGATCTTGCCATTATAGGAAAATGACATTCATCATCCTCAATTCAACTAGAAATTTCACTTGTATTGGTTGTCCTTAGTGCCTTTGTGAATCTTTTCCCTCCTTTACTCCATATGCTTATCTTCCCTACTTTTGGTCTTTTGTGGGGATGTGCCTTTTTTACTTATGGGAAATTATCTATGTGTGACTCCATATTCAACATTCACAACAATAGGAGGTGGAAGAATAATTTTCTTTTAATGGTTTCTCTTTGGAGTACATGACATCTTCTTCACTTTGGTAATATTGGTTATTTGAGGAGGAATCTTGAACATTGAAAGAAATCACTTTATCCTTATTCTTCTTATTTTTATATTCTTTATTGCCTTCTTCTTCTATAGAATTGATCTTAACCCCATAGTGTTCAAGTGTTCAAGGTACCCTATGAGGTATTCCATGAGGATAGTGTAAGATCCTCAAGTTTTGCAAATTTATCAAGAATATTGTTTTC
This sequence comes from Alisma plantago-aquatica, assembly GCA_963693085.1. Classification (NCBI taxonomy): domain Eukaryota; kingdom Viridiplantae; phylum Streptophyta; class Magnoliopsida; order Alismatales; family Alismataceae; genus Alisma; species Alisma plantago-aquatica. The sequence continues at coordinate 74,992,460 of OY856413.1, read as the reverse complement.
AATTTCATATTACATCAATCAAAGAATAATGAGCTAAAACTATCACACTGGAATGATCAATATAAGCCCTAGACTTAGATTGAGTCTTCAAATTAAGTAATTAATGTAATTGTGAGCATATGTGTTAATGTGAGGCTTAATTGAGATATTGTGATAATCAAAGCCTTCATTTCATAATAATAGAGTGGTTGGATCAAATTTGAAGGCCTAGGTTTGAGACATGGGCCTTAGAATTCAACTGAAGCCCAAATGGGCTATTTGTATAGCAAAGAGACCCATTGGAAGATAGGATAAAGAGAATTAGATTCAGTGCATAATATGAAGTGATTAATAAACTTACTCTAAGATAATTGGCAATATTCGAATATATTTTAAGAGGAAAAATGACCTAGACAATTAAAGGAGTGATTATCTAGTCTAGATTCCCAGTATTCATATATCAAATAATCATATTATGACCTAATACTTGGCCACACGAGATAATACTATTTTGAAGATGACTCCTAGAGTTTAGATCCATACATGTTTATTTGTGACCTAGGTGAATAATTTAAGAAAATACTTGAATGGTAAGCAAATGATATTTATCTTCACCATTTTGACCTCAATTATTCCCAATCCAAGATTAGGCCATACGAAAGATAATATCCAAATTTGGACTTGATTGGATTATCCTAGCAACTTGTAAAATGCTTTTAAAGGTTTGAGATAATTCTAATAAAGTTGGTTGATGATCTTGGGTATTGGATGAAACATTGACGTCACGCCTAAAGTCTAGAATATTTGAAACCTAGGGGACATGACATGAGATTTAGGGATGGTTCTCAGTCATTGATCTAGGATCTAATGACCAATGAGTAATGTTCAACCTTGTGCCAGAGTCCCACAGTGATCAAGAATCCCTCTCTACATGTCTCTCTCTCCCTATTATACTAAACCACATGGGACAATTCCCATTTGATTCGGGAGAAAGAAACAAAACCAATGCCCCCCTTGCTTTGACTTAATATTTCCAGCTTTAGATAATGCCCAATTTGTGGGCGGCTTGGTTCTCAAGGCTCTCATCTAGAGGGATGACCGCAACCTGTCATGCCTATATAAAGATTCTAATGAGTTGTAGACTAGTCCCATAGCATGAACCACACTTCTAGTGTGTGCGACTATGAACCTCCATCAATGATGTCATCGTCTCCAGTGAGCTCGCCACATGCAGAAATGGATGACAGGGGTTCTGACCACCCCAAACCACAGTGACGATACTTGTATGCTCATGGGGATGTGGTAGATCTTTACTTGTCTTCCGATAAAAGAAGCATAAGGTAACCAATCACCTTTCTATGATTACAAATAGCCTAGTCCTAGCCATGAATTCTATAACATATTCAAACATAGAACTTAATCTTATTCCAGGGTTAAGAGGTTAGAAGCCTTAGTCTTTGGGGTTTATCCAAACAAGGATAAGGGTATGCTCTTTAGTGACCCTAAATATGTTAATGCATGAATAAATCACCCTAATATGTAGAATATAAATCAATATCACCTGATACCTTCAAATTAATCATAAAAATCAATGAAAAGATACATAAGATATGTCACATGAGGTAATAATGTTGTAAAAGGACAAGGTGTCCATAATTGAGAATAATGACCTATAATTGAACTAAATGTAAAATAAATATACTTATGTGAGATAATGATAGAGTAGATTGGTTCTAGATCATTCCTTTACCTTATGGGGCAAGGAAGAGAAAAAGGAATGAATAATAATGATTTAAACATGTTAATATGATATTGAATTATTTCATAAGAGAAATAATAGAAACAATGAATAATGGGTTAAAATTAATAAAAGAGGAAGTAATTGGATTAGAATAACCTCATATTCATTTTCTTTAGGTATGCTTTGGCATGCATGCCAAGTTTCACCAATTTAGGAAAATAATGTTCACATCTAATTTATTTATAAAATAAAAGGTGTTTTCCCTTAAAAATATTAAATAAAATATTTAACCACTAAAAAAATGGAAAATAATTTTATATTCATAATCTAAACACTAAAATATGCCTTTGGGTGAATTTTCACTCAATTTGGAGGAAGTTTGATTAAAAGGTGAAATCAGGAGAGAGAAAGTGTGTAGAACCTTCAAAATATTAAATAAATGAACAAATAACTCCAACATGTAAAATTGATGGCAAGTTCGTATCCACGACACTTAATGTGACTTGTGGGTAAAGTTTCATCAAATTTGTATAATCTTATAACCATTAATGAAGGAGGAAAGAGAAAATAAGATTTGATTTATTTAACACATCAAAAGTTCTCAAAAAGGCAAATATAATTGAATATCATATTCCTCATATCAAAAATAGGTTGGGTGTCAAATTTCATTCAATTTGGGATTTGTTTGCACCCTCAAAAGAAGAAAGAGAAAAAGAGAAATAAATACATTCACACTTTATTCCAATTCAATTTAGGATTTCATTTATTGTCACGCGGTCGATTTTATTTTATTTTTTACGGACAAGGCATGTGGACCGTCATATTTTTTATCCAATGGCCCTCGGGTCATCTCCCTCACACAGTTAGGCTGCTACACTGCGCTCGTGGTTTGTGATTTTTCAAATCTGCTTTTCTTGGTCATTACTCAGTGAAATCGAGTGATTTCTTTGCCAATAGACTCCAAAAATGGAATCCACATCATTTGATACCTTAATTGCGTCTTTTGGTTGAGAAATTAATAAATCCCTAATTTTTTTGTCCCAAGGTCTTCGGTCGACCTACCCACTCTCAATTTCTCGCCTCCCCACCTATAAATAGGGGCATGTGCCTCGTCTTTATCTCATGTGCACTCGTTTCCTCATCACAATTTGCTCGAAGACTCCTCACAGTGCCTCTATGATTGGATCCCTTACCCTAACCTTACAGCGATAGGTTATTCTCACCACATCACCTCCAAAAAAATTGTTCACTTTAGTGAGTTTGTCGGACCTTGTTCATCCTTTCTTCACTTTTGCTTCGCCAAATTAGCAAGTCTCATGGTTTTGCCCAATCTTGCTCATATGAGAAGATCCTCCGTTTGTTTTCATGGTAGGCAAGACGAAGGGGATGAATCCCTTTTGGGTTTTGTCAGTTTTGCCCCTCAATTTTACATATTCCTTTCATTTTTTGCTTGAGGGTACTTTGGTCTTTTTGCCTATTTTGTTTTTTCTTTTTGCACGTTGAGTGGCTTGCTAGATGGCAATGGGGTCGGTTGAGTTGGCCTCCTATGATTGGGCTAACTTAGTGCGAGCACCCTCTCTCTCTTCCTCTCTCACAATTTAATTTCTTACTTGGCTTTTTGGATTTTTCTGATTAGTCAAGCTTTAAAAATTCATAACTAATTATCTACTTATTCAAAAATTACAAAAAAAAATCATTGGATTTGAAAAAATAAGAGCTATCTTATGATGTTGGTTTTGTCGCCTAAATAAAACGTTAAAAATATGTGATTTTAATGGATTAATCTAAATAAGTAATAAATTGCAAAATTTATAACTAAATATGTAGAAGTCAGAAAAATATAATAAAATATGTTTCGAACTCAGAAAAAAGATAATATAAAAATGGCATGATTTTGATAACCTAATTCACTAATATTAAAAAGACAATTTTTAGGGTTTTGAATAATTAATGGAAACCTATCCCTAATTCTACATATATGCATCATAGGTGTTTTGGAGACTTAGGCTTGGATCTAGGACTATTTTAGACTATTTAGATTCCTTAGTAAGGTATGTTTGCATCTCCTATTTTTCCTTTGAGCAATTACCCTATGTTTCTTCTTTCTCTTGGTCCTATGTACACTAGCCTTTACAATATCTTGTTCTTTTTGAAAATATGCTTCATGTGAAGTACCTTTTATTTGGTATTGATCTTTGCACATTCTTTTGGTCTTTACTTATGTTTTGTTCAAGATGGAATTTAATATGTTGATTATTTTTCCACTTTGAGGTGGATGATTATGATGATCACTTATGTGGTGATTGATTTGTAAAATCTGACTATACTTTTTACATGCCTCTCTATTAAGCATGTTGTATGACTCAATAGCCCTAGAATAATATAACTGCATTAGTTTTTGGGTTATGTGTCCTTATTATTTTTGGTATGGAGGTTATGTGCCCCATACCCGGGTTTCAAATTTATGAGGTTTGGCCCACATTTTTATTTATTGAGAGTTTGGTTATGTGCCAATCTCTATCAGGTTTTAAGTTTATGAGGCTTGTCCGTCATTGTTATTTATTTTGTTCTAGTGCTATGTTTATCTCACCTACATGCAAGCTGTTATGGGTTTTGTGACAAAAAAGATTATGTGTGCTTCTGTGGCACCACTATTATTATTGATTTTATGGCAAGTATTTCCTTTATCATATGATGGTGATTCTTTCCTCTTATGCCCATTTGGGTAGTTCTTACCTTTTTCATGGGAAACCTTATATACTTGATGTACCTCTTTCCTAATATATATTGCTCAATTTCTTTTTAGCATGCACATACCAACTTTTTTTGCTGATATTCTCTTTTCCTTTCTTTTTGTGGGGTATGCTTCCAACCCCAGGTGTAGGACAAGGAGAGGTCAATCAAGGAGGACCTGGACCACAACAAGTGTAGCTGACCTTGTGGGAGACTTTGCTTGAAGTTTTTAGGTGATCCTCAACTAGTCCTACATGTAGTTAGTTTTTCCTTTATGTCACCCTACATGGTGAAAGATTAGTATAATAACAAGCTTTGTAATGGCTAGATACATATTTTATTCCACTGCTACTTTGTATTATGATACAATCATGTTGAATAAATTGGTTTCATCCCTTTTGAGAAAAAAGTTTTGTTGGTGTGTTGTTTGGGATGTTGCCTTTGTATTTCTAGTAGGGAGTGGTTCCCTTCTAATATCCCACTCCTTACAGCATGGTATTAGAGCATGTGGTTGTTGGTTATCTAACTATTTCAAACTTGTCTCCCTTAGGATGTTTACCTTTCTCCATAGGTTGCTTATACCTAGTATCCTTGCCTTGTGCAGGAAAAAACCCTAATGGTGGGAGATAACTCGACTTTTGACAACCGGTACAGTTATGAGACACCCTAGAACCTTAGGTTTGGGATGCCAAGGATGGATCCACCCTTTACCCCTCCAGTTGCTCAAGGTACTCCTCTAACTAGAAGTGGACCATCAATAGGTCAGGAAACCCCAGCTTCTGGTAGTACGTGTGTATTTGTCTCTCCAGAGCAAGAGTTGGCCATGTTTCAACAATTTTTTTCTACAACCATGGTGGGGAAGATGAAAGACCCGTCTGTGATTGAAAAGCCTAAGGAGTATTCCATAATGGAGTTTATAAATATGCAACCACCCTCCTTCAAGGGTGAAGGTGAAATAGAGATGGTCGATAAATTTGATGATTGGGTTTTAGAAATAGAGACGACCTTTGATGGTATGGCCTATCCTCCCCACCAGAAGGTTAAATTTGCTTCATATGTTTTGGATGGACCCACTCAAGTTTGGTGGAACCGGATAGGAAGGACACATGATATATCTACCTTGACCTGGGAGTAGTTTTTGATGCTTTTTCATGTGAAGTATATCTACACTACTGCCCTAAAGAAGAAGGAAGTAGAGTTCTACAACTTTAAGTAAGGTTCCTTATCCATTTCTGCATTTGTACAAAAGTTTCTGTTGTTGGAATGTTATGCAGTGGGTTTGAGTGAGGAACGTAGGGCTGACCTATTCCTTCAAGGACTCAACTACAATGTGGGTTGTGCTCTTATCCCACAACTACCTTTGACCTTACAGCATATGGTTGAAAAATCTTTGGCAGTGGAATCTTACCCAGGATTTCAACCTAGGGAGTTTGACAAGAAGATGAATCCCTCAGGAGATGAGAAGAGAAGAGACAATGTTCTAAGTTCAATGGTACCATCCTCTAGGGAAGTGTTCTCAAGACAAGGATCAAGAAAATTATCAACCTGATTTCTGATTGGTGTGCTATCATTGCAATGAACCTGGACATATTTGCCCTAGGTGCCCTCAGCTTCATAAAGGACCTACATCGGCTCAACAACAACAACCTCAAGTGCCTCATCAGAATAGTGGTAACAAAAATGGTAGAAGACATGTGGAAAGGTGAGATGGAATAGTTTTTTCTTTGGATGGTCAAGAAGTCTATGATGATGATCAAGTTGAAAGTAACCCTTAGTCCCATAGTTAGACTTATAAGTTATGTTTCCTTTTTATAAGGTACCTTGTGGATATATGTAAGGAAGTTACCTTGTACCTATAGATTTGCTTGACTTATTAAGATGTAACTTTTTAAGGGGTGGTAGATAGTTGTTAGTTGTGAATGTTTAGATTTCAAGGACAAAATCCCTTTCAGGGGTGGTATGCTATAACATACCGAGACCTAGAACTTACTCTTATTCCAGGGTTAAGAGGTTAGAAGCCTTAGTCTTTGGGGTTTAGTCAAAAAATGATAAGGGTATGCTCTTTAGTGACCCTAAATATATTAATGCATGAATAAATCACCCTAATATGTAGAATATAAAGTAATATTACCTGATACCTTCAAATTAATCATAAAAATCAATGAAAAGATACATAAGATATGTCACATGAGGTAATAATGTGTATAAAAGGACAATGTGTCCATAATTGAGAATAATGACATGTAATTTAAATAAATGTAAAATAAATAGACTTATGTGAGATAGTGATAGAGTAGATTCGTTCTAGATCATTCCTTTGCCTTATGGGGCAAGGAAGAGAAAAAGAATGAATAATAATGCTTTAAACATGTTAATATGATATTGAATTATTAAATAAGAGAAATAATAGAAATAATGAATAATGGGTTAAAATTAATAGAAGACGAAGTAATTGGATAAGGATAACCTCATATTCATTTTCTGTAGGTATGATCTGGATTGGAGGCCAAGTTTCACCATTTTAGGAAAATAATGATCACATCTAATTTATTTAGAAAAGAAAAGGTGATTTTCCTTAAAAATATTAAATAAAATATTTAATCACTTGAAAAGTGGAAAATAATCTTAGATTCATAATTTACACACTAAAATATGCATTTGGGTGAATTTTCACTCAATTTGGAGAAAGTTTGATGAAAATGTGAAATCAGGAGAGAGAAAGTGTGTAGAACCTTCAAAATATTAAATAAATGAACAAATAACTCCAACATGTAAAATTGATGGAAAATGTGTATCCAAGGCACTTAATATGACTTTTTCATCAAATTTGGATAATCTTATAACCATTAATGAAGGAGGAAATGGAAAATAAGATTTGATTTATTCAACACATCAAAGATTCTCAAAAGGCAAATATAATTGAATATTCAGATTCCTCATATCAAAAATAGTTTGGGTGTCAAATTTCATCCAATTTGGGATTTGTTTGGCACTTCAAAAGAAGAATGAGAAAAATAGAAATAAATGCATTCACGCTTTATTCCAATTCAAATTAAGATTTAATTTATTGTCACTCGACTGATTTTATTTTCATTTTTATGCGCAAGCCATGTGGATCGTCAAATTTTTGATCCAACGGCTCCCAGATCATCTCCCTCACACGATCAGGCTGCTATAGTGCTATCGTGGTTTGTGATTTTTCAAATCCGCTTTTCTCGGTCGTTACTTAGTGAAATCAAGTGATTTCTTTGCCAATAGACTCCAAAAAAGAATCTGCACCATCTGATACTTTACTTGCCTCTCTTGGTTGAGAAATTAGGAAATCCCTAATTCTTGTGTCCCAAGGTCTTCGGCCGACCTACCCGCTCTCTGTTTCTCACCTCCCCACCTATAAATTGGGGTATGTTCCTCGTATTCGTCTCCCATGCACTCATTTCCTCATCACAATTTGCTCGAAGACTCCGCACAGTGCCTCCGCGATAGGATCCCTTACCCTAACCTGGCGACGACATGTTCTTCTTTACCACGTCGCTTCTGAACAAATTGTTTACTTCAGTGAGTTCGTCGGACCCTATTCATCCTTTCTTCACTTTCGCTTCTCCAAATGAGCAAGTTTCCAGTTTTGCCCAATCTTGCTCATATGAGCAGATCCTCCGTTTGATGTGATGGCATGTGAGAGGAAGGGAATGAATCCCCCGTGTGTTTTGTCAGTTTTACCCCTCAATTTTACTTCTTCCTTTCATTTTTCTCTTGGGGGTACTTGGTCTTTTTGCCTATTTTGTTTTTCTTTTTCCATGTTGAGTTGGATTCCCATGATTGGGCCAACTCAGTGCAAGCGCCATCTCTCTCTCCTCCTCCTCTCTCGCAATTTGATTCCTTACTTGGCTTTTTGGATTTTTCTGATTGGTCGAGCTTTAAATATGCATAACTAATTATCTACTTATCCAAAAATTACAAATAAATAGTTGTTGGATTCATAAAAATAAGAGCTATCTTATGGTGTTAGTTTTGTCTCCTAAATCCAATGTTGAAAATATGTGATTTTAATGGATTAATCTAATTAAGTCATAACTTGCAAAATTTATAACTAAATAACTAGAAGTTAGAAAATTATAATAAAATAAGTATTGAACTCAAAAAAAGATAATCTAAAATATGGCATGGTTTTGATAACCTAATTTACTAATATTACAAAGACAGTTTTTAGGATTTTGAATAATTAATGGAGACCTAACTGTAATTCTACATATATGCATCATAGGTGTTTTGGAGACCTAGGCTTGGATCTAGGATTGTTTTGGACTGTTTAGATTCTTGAGTAAGGTATGCTTGCATCTCCTACTTTTCCTTCGAGCAATTAGCCTATGTTTCTTCTTTCTCTTGGTCCTATGGACATTAGCCTTTACAATATCTTTTTCTTTTGGAAAATATGCTTCATGTGAAGTACCTTTTATTTGTTATTGATCTTTGGGCATTCTTTTGGTCTTTACTTATGTTTTGTTCAAGATGGAATTCAATATGTTGATTATTTGCCCACTTTGAGGTGGATGATTATGATGATCACTTATGTGGTGATTGATTTGTAAAATCCGACTATACATTTTACTTGCCTCTCTATTAAGCATGTTGTGTGACTCAGTAGCCCTAGAGTAAGATACTACATTGATTTTTGGGTTATCTGCCCTTGTTATTTTTGGGATGGAGGTTATGTGCCCCATACCCGGGTTTTAAATTTATGAGGTTTGGCCCACATTTTTATTTATTAGGAGTTTGGTTATGTGCCAATCTCTATAAGGTTTCAAGTTTATGAGGCTTGGCCGCCATTTTTATTTATGTTCTTCTAGTGCTATGTTTATCTCACCTACATGCATGTTGTTATGGGTTTTGTGCCCAAAAAGATTATGTGTGCCTCTGTGGCACCACTTTTATTATTGATTTTATGGCAAGTATTTCCTTTATCATATGATAATGATTCTTTCATCTTATGCTAGTTTGGGTAGTTCTTGCCTTTTTCATGGGAATCCTTCTATACTTGATGTACCTCTTTCCAAATATATATATTGCTCAATTTCTTTTTAGCATGCACATACCAACTTTTTTTGTTGATATTCTCTTTTCCTTTCTTTTTGTGGAGTACGCTTCCAACCCCAGGTGTTGGACAAGGATAGGTCAATCAAGGAGGATCTAGACCACAACAAGTGTAGCTGACCTCGTGGGAGACTTTGCTTGAAGTTGTTAGGTGATCCTCAGCTAGTCCTCTATGTAGTTAGTTTTTCCATTATGTCACCCTGTGTGGTGAAAGATTAGTATGATAAAAATCTTTGTAATGGTAAGATACATATTTTAATCCACTGCTACTTTGTGTTATGATACAATCATGTTGAATAAATCGATTTCATCCCTTTTGAGAAAAAAAATTTGTTGGCGTGTTGTTTGGGATGTTGTCTTTTTATTTTAGTAGGGATTGGTTCCCCTTTGGGATCCCACTCCTTACATATTCATAACATGTGGTGCTAATATCCTATCCCTATAGACTAAACCCAATGTCCCCTTAAGTCTGCCAGACCTAGCCAGATGTAGTGGAGGTCTTATATGTCTCCATCGGACAAGGACAATGAGAGTCAACCCGGTGGTTGACCTCATCTCTGGCTGGAGCAAAGAGTCGTGAGAGGAAGAAAACAACCCCAAGGGATTTTACCCCAATACCTCGACCCATGTGATCAGACTTGATCACAACATAGGGGCAAAAGGGTAGTTCTCTACTCGTTAAGGATATAGCCAACATGGAGCAATGAGACAAAGTGGAAACAACCCATTGGTCAAACCAATCCTGTGTAACATAATGTATTACTGATATGTCAGTCTCTAATTGGTCAGATCATGCTTATTTTAGAATAAACGTAGTAATTAGACCATAGCTCAGAATATAGTGATGTTATATATGAAATTGATAAGGATAATAAGTAAAATACAAATAAAATATAGTTAAAACTTTTTTATACTTCCTATTTCAAAAGTGAAGTAATGCCTAGTTACGAGGTATAATAATGCATACAAACCTATATTGATGAATATGGTGCTCAACTAAGTAGATTCGACTATATTGTGATATGAAGTGCTATTTTTTTTATTGTTGATGAGATATCAATGCATTCAAAACGGATTAGGTTGATGATAATAATTGGTTAGGATTTCTAAGTCATAATTGAGATAATTAGGATTTAATGATGATGCGTCTTGATATTTACATCTTTAACGTTGTAATCCAGAATAATGGAGTCATGATGTGATAATCAGACCACAATAATGATTAGAGTTTCATCTGAAACTAAGTTATGGTTTGTAACCCTTCTAACTCATGATATTGTAATATTAGGGTTTCAAGCCTAATATACAACACTAAGATAACCTTGGACCCTAATTTAAGCCACATTAGGTCTAATTAGAATGACTTGAATGTATGGTGCCACGTTAGGGTTTAAATACATGCAGATAATGTTGATTGAATATGGATTTCTTGATCTACTTTGGATTATTGGATTTCATGCTTAAATTACATGAAATATTTTGCATGGTTCTTCAAAAAGGTATGTGGTTATGCTTATGAATACTCAGATTATCGAACTCTAAAGTTTGTTGAGGTTTCTTAAAGTTTGATAAAAAATATCTTGTTGGATGTTTATCAATTTCATGCAAACTATATGCCCATGTGAGTATCACATAAAGTAAACTCTACTAATCTAAACCCAGGGTTAGAGCTACCAAGGGGTAGTTCACCCAAGTCCAAAGACGGACATAGAAAGGTGATTACACCCATGGTGGTTTGACAAACATGGGTTAAATTATCTTAATGAAAATACCAGTTTATAAGTGCATCTATTTGATGGTTGACAATATGTGTTGCTACCATATATGCACACTTTTGTATGCACCCCACATACACAATATAGCAATATACATATTCATTTTATTTGTCAGAATTTTAGGTTAACCTCCATCTATTAGTTGCATATATAAAGAATCAAGAAATCACAGAGACATTAAAAGTATGTCAAGGAGGATTAGCTAAATAGTATTTCTTCTCATTGTATATGTTAGTTCTCATGTTGAAATATCCATGTAACTCCTTAGAGGAGCTCAATATAGAATCATGTAAACATTATTTGTTCAACTTGATGGAAATTATTTGTTATTCTTTATTATTTGTTAAATCTGGATCTCAAAAATTTAGTAATGGTTCATGACTTTATGGTCCTTCCTTAATACGGAGACATTGAAAATTGTGGGTCATTACATTTGGTATCAGAGTCCATATTTAGCAATCAATATTTAATAGCTAAAAATTTCAAATAATATATAGATATAAAGGAAATTTATTAGGTCATAACCTAATGGTAATGGTGTCTAGAAAGGGTCACGGATTTGGGAGTTGGCAATATTTTCCTTCTAATATACGAGGTCTGCCTTAGCCACTATGATACATGCTTGGCCAAAACCTAGGGTTTACCTGAAATAATGTTTCCTCTAGGTTTCTCATCTATGATTTCTTCCTTTCTCATTTTATGGCTTAATAAACCCTACAAATGCACTTCCCTCCCCATATCAAGTTAGGGTTTTGGCAAGAAGTATGATTAAGGCATCCTCTACTAATTAAGGTAAATATAATGATAATAAGGGAACTAGATGTGAAAAACGTGGCATCTAGTTTATATCCCTCTAGTAAGTTTAAAACCTAGAAAGATATAAGTATGGGGAAACCCATTTAGACTTGAGTAGAGTAACCTAGTGGGGTATAAAAACCCTAGTAGGTCAAGGGAATCATAAAACCCTAAAATGCATGGCTTGATCTCTAATCCTAACCCTAAACCCCAATCTTGGGAAATGGGAGTAGTGTGAGTGAAATAGAAACCCTACCCATATAAACCATAAGTTAGGGAAAATAGAAAGAGAAAATACCAATAGGTTGGGTGACCCAATCCTAGTATCACAAATTGGATACTCTGGTCCCCATGCATGCAAGTACATGGAGTAATGCACACATTTTTTGTGTAAAGGGTTTTGAATATATATGAAACATAGTGGAATTGGTAGTTACATAAGGGAAAAGAGTATACCCTCAATTAACCTTTAAGGTGGTAACTTGACCTGGGGTGGGGTCAACCCAAGGATAGGAAAAGACCTATGGGGGAGGCATAACCCTAAACCGGTGGGGTCAGGTTGTGACTAGAAAGCCTAACCTCCTCATGTGAGTCAAGAAGGCACCCTAGGTTAGGATCTTCCCTAGAGTGAGTTAACCAATCAGTTTGAGAATTTAGGTAACCTTGAAAACCACCTAAAGTTTTAAGTATTAAGTATACCAAGCATAAACACATATATCAAGTATAATTCTTTGAGCCCAATAATGCCATCTCTAAGGGACAAGGAAAGCTCACAAAGGAAGTGGGTGACATTATGAAGACCAAGCCCAAAGAGGGAATGCCACTATGAAGACCAAGCCCAAGGAGGGAAGGTCATCGAGAAGACCAAGCTAAGGAGGGAAGGTCACCATGAGCCCAGTGTAGGGACATAAAGTAAATATTGTGCACCCTAAGAGATTGAGGACATTTGGGTTAAAGAATTACATAGATAATAGAGTGCTCAAATATTATTAGAGGAACCTCAAGAAAAATGTGTGATGAAAGTTATGACATCTCAATAAACCTTAGGCATGGTAGAGCCCTAAGTCAACCTTAGGGTCAAGTGGGTATGAGTGAAAGTATGTAAGACCTATGAGGTCAGGAAGTGATCATGCCTTGAGTGCATAATACTGTGGGGTCATGAGATAGCCATCCATGCGCACCCAAGGCCCTTGGGATCAAGAGATTGGCCACCTTCATGAGTTCATGAGGCCCGAGGGTTAAATGTGAGAGGCACTCCATTAGTACATTAGGCCTACATGGTCAAAGGGACAACTCCAAAAGTGTCAATACCCCTAGAGACCTTGGGGAATGACTAAGGATATGATACATGAGATGCACATATACAGAATACAATAACATACAAAATAATAGAGATATGCACAAAATTAAGAGTTGAGAAAAGCATTATCCTTTAAATTCATGAGATTCAAGGAAAATTTGTGCAATAAGAACATGTTCATGATCTAAAGTCATTGATGAGTATAATTCAAACAAAAATTGAATTAAAAGATAATGTGTGGATACACCATCTCTCTACACCTGTAATAGGATGAAATCTGCATTTGGGTTGTAGCCAAATGTTTGTTTCATCTTATTATGAGTGGGAAAGATTTGATAGACACATGTTATGCATAAACTGACAAGTGAAAATGAAAACATAAGTCAAAATATAATGGAATAATTTAGGGTTTTAAGGCGACACCTCACCCTTACACAAATTGGATGAATAATGATGATAGGTTTGAAACCTAGTTGAAAATGTAATCACCAAGTAGAATTGGCATCACCAGGAGATAATGTAATGTCATACCCTTAGATTGAATTAGGGTTTCAACCTCAGTAATATGAGAAAATTATGTATTCATAGAAGTTATTAAGGATAAACTAGCTAAAACCTATTCAAGAAAGGTTGATAGCCCTAATGTTTGAGGATAATATGAATTATCTTTCACCTCAATCTTATTGGGTTCGAATTTTGGGGGAAAATCCTTTTTAAGGAGGAGTGAATGTAAAATACTCCATTTTTGCAAATTTATCAAGAATAATGTATTCAATTTCATATTATGTCAATAAAAGAATAATGAGCTCAAACTATGACATTGGGATGATCAATCTAAGCCCTGGACTTAGATTGAGTTTCCAAATTAAGTAATTAATGTAATGTTGATCGTATGTAATATGAGGCTTAATTGAGATACTATGATAATCATAGCCTTAACTTCATAACTAATGGAGTGGTTGGATCAAATTGGAAGGCATAGGTTTGAGTCATGGGCCTTAGAATTGAATTGAAGCCCAAGTGGGCTATTTGTATAAAAAATAAACCCATTGGAAGAGAGGATAAAGAGAATTGGAGTTCGTGCATGATATGATGTAATTCATCTTGGGGAATGGTTAATAAACTCATTCTGATTTAATGGGCAAGATTCTAGAATATTCTAAAATGATAGATGACCTAGATAAATTAAGGAGTGATTATCTAGTCTTCAAATAGATTCCAACTATTTGGATATCAACCAATCATATTATGACATAATACTGGAATCACGTGAGATAATACTAATTTGATAATGATTCCAAGATTTGAAATATTTACATGCTTATTTGTGACATAGGTGAATAATTTAAGGAAATAATTGAATGGTAAGAAAATGATATTTATCTGCGCTATTTTGATCTCAATTTTTGCCTGATTGGAGATTAGGTCAGAAGAAAGGTAGTAACCAAATTTGGAGTTGATTGGATTATCCTAGCAACCTGTATGATTTTTAGAAGGTTTGAGATAATTCTAGTAAAGTTGATTGATAATCCCAGATATTGGAGAAAATATTGATGTCATGCCCAAATCCTGGAATATCTAAAACTTAGGGTATGTGACACAAAATCTAGGGATGGCTCTCAGCCATCGATCCAGGATCTGATGACCAATGATCCATCTTCAACCTTATGTTGGAGTCCCCCATTGATTGGGTCTCCCTCTATCCTGATCTCTCTCCCTATTGTGTCAAACCCCACAAGACAAGTCCCATTGGATTTGGGAGAAAGAAACAAACCCAATGGCCCCTTGCTTTGCCTTAATCTCACCGACTTTAGATCATGCCCAATTTGTGGGAAGATTGGTTCATAAGGCTCTCATGCACAGGGAAGACCACAACCACCCACGCCTATATAAAGTTTCTAATGAGTTGTGGTTTGATTCCATAGCATGAGCCACACTTCTAATGTGTGTGAGAATCATTTGCAAACCTCCTCCAATGATGCCATCAGATCTGGAAAGCTCGCCACCTGTAGAAGATGGATGATAGGGGCCTTGACCACCTCGGACCACAACAAGGGTACTTGATAACACCCTTTTTGGGGTTATTTATGGCCTATATTTTGTTGTCAAAACTACCCTCTAAACTGTTTTTCCTATCAATTTTGTTATGTTTTGAACAAAACTAAACTACGCTACGCTCTAACCAATTTTTGCATCCTTTTGCAGAGTTTTTCCTTGTCTTTCCACCAAAAAGGCCCGTCCCGGCCCATGAACGGCATTTACCTGCATCATCCCTCCTACCAGTCAATTGACACACTCATTACCCGTCGCGCAGTAGCTCAATACAGCTACCCCGCGACACGGGTGTCTCACGTAAGAAGACCCCGCCGGGCGATACACCGCTTACCCGACAGGTAGTTGTACCCGCCACGACTACTCTCCCGATGTAGTGTGTCGTGCGATACGAGCCACCCACCGGCAGGCGCCCACCCGTCACGACTACCCGACACGCTTGCAACCCGATACCCATTGTATCGGGTGACACACATGTCGATCATCCCTGAAGTCGTGCTAATGGAGCTGATGGAGGACACCTAGTGCCCGGAGAACCGCAACTTCTTCCAACCGCTGCCTATAAATAGCAGCTACAGGACTCTGATGGGATGGGTCAGAACCATAGCGAAAGCTAACTTTGGAAATCTTCAGGAGCTAGTGTGACGCGTTCCAAGAGCGTACCGGGCGATACTAGGTGAGCACACCCCCTACCCGAGAGGGGCGGGAGTGGTTCACTTAGAACCCGTCCTGGTAGCCGCAACAGCCCGATACGACAAAGAAGGCCACCCAATGTGCCGGGTTCCTAGATGGGCTCTTGCCCGAGATGGCTCGCCCCTACACCCGAAACAAGGAACCCGAGAACCTAAGCTATCTTTAACCTAGCATGATACTGAGCTCGATACGGATTTCCCATCACGGTGTGCCGCCCGAGAGGGTGGTACCCCGACACGGCCGTATCGGGTAGTGAGCCTTGGCCGTTATGCCTGCCCGTCACTACCTGTCGCCCGACACGGGCATGTCGGTCAGAGCTCCCACCCGATATCGGGTTAGAGATACCTTAGGGGTCTGCTGATGTATATCACCCTCCTATATCAAGGAGGCGATACCTATCTTCCCTTTTTACAGTTATTCACTTTCTTTTATTACGCAATGTAACTAAAACCTTTAACACAATACTCATGCTAATGGAATTAGTGGAGTTTTAACACTTATTGCTCTATGTTTGGTCCCTTTTTTGGATGATTTCCTTTTTAGCATCTGAACTCTAGCTTGTATGCTTGGATCATGTTTTGACTAGCTATCGAATCGTGTTTCCCATTTTAACTCCCTCGAGAGAGGTGTTGTAACTATAGCGTTTGGTCCGATCAGGGAGTATGAGAGTACCCAGGGTCGGATTTGCTTCAGTTATCTTTCCACTCCAACCCAAGTCCGCTACCTTTGAGAGAGGGTGTTGGTGCTTAGTTGGAGGTACCCTCTTTGAGAGAAGGGGTACTGGATGTTTTCTGCTGTCGCTTGTTATTCCTAAGTTTTCTTCCTTCGTTCCTTACCTAGGAGATAGTGTTATCTCCTCAGGTTCCGTAGCACAAAACTCCTAAAAATTGATAAAATACCAAAACCTTAAATCTTCCTTATAACTCTAGTTGGAGATAGCTTTTTCTTTATAACGTTTTCTTGTGGCATTTTATTTCCTTTTATTCTTTTATTTTACCATTCTTGATCTACCGTTCCCTTGGGAACATTTTCTTACCTTTCTTTTACCAGAGTGTAGAGTGTTGATTCTGCATTCTTAGCACGACCACCCTTGTCCCTGCGGTTCGACCCTGATCGCTACTTCAGACCCTGTTATCATTGCGGGGGCCTAAGAGTCGGGTTATTTAAAAGTCCGACTACTTCAAATCCGCTCCTTTTGGACGCGTGATTTAGGCCGGTCAAATTTTTGGCGTTGTTGTCGAGGACAAGGCAAAACAGTATTGTTAACGAACCTGAATCCACTAACTACACTCATGTGCCTCAAGCTTAGTAATAAGCTTGACAACACAGTTTCTTTTAGTCTTCTAACCTGAAAGTGTATAGAATAGTTCGTTTCATTAACAGAGGTTTTCTAACTTGATCATACGTTCTATTCAGGTACTCAGGGAAGAAGTGCTCTGTTTGGTTGAACACCATTCATCATGCCACCTCGCGTGGAACCACCTTTTTCCGAGGACGAGCAAAATTCTAGAGTTGGACCACACCCACCTCCACATGGGAACGACGATCGTTACAATAATGATCATTTACATGAAGAGCTAGAAGAACCTGAATCAGAACAACTTGGGGATGATCATCATCACAAGGGACGTCATCATCGCCGTAGGCATAGAAGGAATCATCATAATCAATAGTAGAATCGTAGAGACCGCGACAGTGAAGATTCTGAAGAAGAAGAAGAAAAGACTCTCCGGGAGTTGGCAGCTACGAAAGCCAACAACTCAAGATGCCCAGTGGTAATCCCAAGGTTTGATGTTGTAAACTTCGAGTTGAAGCTAGTCATGATCTCCATGATTCAAAATAAAAAGTTTTAGAGGAAGTTCCAAGAATGACAATCCCTACCATCACCTCGATGCTTTCAAAAATATATGTGACACCATCAAGATGAGGGGAGTGCCAAAAGAAGTGATCTACTACAAGGGTTTCATTTTCTCCTTGGAGGACAAGGCACTGTCATGGTACCTTAGACTGCCACATAAATCTCTGAACGGATGGAATTCTTTAGCAGATGCTTTCATAAACAAGTTCTACCCTACCGAGAAGACCGTCAGGAACAGGAAGAAGATCACATCTTTCACCCAGAAGCCAGGAGAAAACCTACATGAAGCCTGGGAGAGATATCAGGAGTATCAGAGGGACTGCCCTCACCACAACTACAAGAATGGTTTCCTGATAACAACGTTCTATAATGGTATGACTCCTGAAGAAAGAGTATCGCTAAATGCAGCTGTAGGAAGCGACTTTCTTGGGAAGAAGCCCAGTAGGTCTAAAAAGATCATTGAAAACATGGCTGAACTACAAGCCGGGACTGAGTACGACAGGACCGACAAAGGACATGTTAAGAAAGCCAAAAATGAAGGCCCGTCAATTGAATCCAAGGCTCTTGAGGCAATCACGTCTCAGATACAGAAAATAGCTACTGATGTCAGACAGCTAAAAGAGTCGGGAGTCAAGGGCAAGAAACAACTAGAGAAGGTGATGAAGTGTGTCACTTGTGGTGAAGGAGGACACAGAATAGATAACTGTGTATATACTCAACCTAAAGAGTTGAGCGATAGAGAAACTGAAGAGGAGGAAGGTGAGAACATCTCTTATGTCAATTTCAAGAGGCGTGATCACCCAAGTTTCAGCTATGGCAACAAGGATGACGTAGAGAATTCACATCAATTGAATAATCCACCCAAGCAACCACCCAGTTTTGAGAAAAGAAGCGGACAAGGGCAGTACATCAAGACCAGCTCTTTTCATACAAACAAAGCTAGTTACCAAGGCCAAGGAAAGTTCCAACTCTGTCAAGTAGCTAACATGAGTCAAGGGAAAGTGCAAGCTCAAGGGCAAAGCCAGACAAAAAACAACAGCCAGTCAGACTTAGTGGGTCGGCTTTTTGATTTTGTCAAGAGACAAGACACTATAAACAATCAGCTAGCGTAAAGTGCGCTATCAAACTCTGGTGTACTTAATACTATGCAGGTCCAGATGGCGGATATGCAAATGCATCAATGCCAGATAAACCAACAGCTCACTCAGATGGCAGAGTTGATGGAAAATCCATCGGGTAAGATACC
Organism: Alisma plantago-aquatica; assembly: GCA_963693085.1. Classification (NCBI taxonomy): domain Eukaryota; kingdom Viridiplantae; phylum Streptophyta; class Magnoliopsida; order Alismatales; family Alismataceae; genus Alisma; species Alisma plantago-aquatica. The sequence goes on along the minus strand of OY856413.1, from coordinate 74,973,200 downwards.
ATCTAACACGAAATCTGCCAAGATGGCAGTCTTAAGATCGGGAAAAATGGTGGAATGCCCTGAATCGGCCAGACCTGAAGAACTAGAGCCCGGAGTTGCTGTAGAAAAATCAGCTGAAGGAGGCAACCGACAAGCTTATGTCAGAGAACCGAAACCTATGGAGAACTTGTTCGGAAAAAAGAGTCAATACTTTCCGAGAGTGCCTTTCCCACACAAACTTATAAAAGCACATCTTAAGAAGAGATATCAAAGGTTTATGGAGTCGGTGAAAAAGCTCCATCTCGAGGTGCCATTTCTGGATGCCTTGGAAGAAATGCCGACTTATGCCAAGTTTTTCAAGGACTTGGTCACAAAGAAAAGAAGAGAAGGAAGGATCGAAACGGTACACCTGGCCAATATGTCTACGGCCTTCGTTAAAGCTAATTTACCAAAAAAGAAAAAGGATCATGGAGCCTTCACTATACCCTTTGGTGTAGGGGATAACACTGAGAGGAAGGGTCTAGCTGACTTAGGGGCTAGCATAAGCCTTATGCCCTTAAGCCTCACACGACGATTGGGGTTGACTGACATGGTCAGAACCAATATGAGAATCTAGTTGGCAAATCATTCCTTCAAAAGACCCATGGGGGTAGTTGAAGATGTTCCAATTTGTGTAGGGAGGTTCTTCATCCCATGTGACATTGTTGTCATTGACACTGTTGAAGACCCAAAGTGCCCCATCATTTTCGGACGCCCTTTCTTGGCAACAGGGAGGGCACTGATTGATGTCACTGAAAATATCATAACTTTAAGAGTCATAAATGACCACATTGATTTCAAAGTGAAGGATGCCATGAAGGGACCATACATGTTAGAGTATGCTTACTTCATGGATAGCTAGTACCAATACTAAGAAGAAATAAGAGAAGAAACCATAGTTGTAAACCCTCTTATGCGGGTGTTAAACAATTATGATTAAGAAACTGAAGATCCTGAGGTTGTTGAGATCCTCGATTACCTAAATCAAAATGAAGAAGATCTGAGCGAGGGTGAGGAAGTTATAGAGACAGTCAAATATGCTTCCCTAGAAACGGCACCAGAAGAAGAGAAGGCACCTAAGCCCAAACCAGAGCTAAAACAGTTGCTGGAAGGTTTGAAGTATGAGTTTCTTGATCAAGAGGAAATAAATCCCGTTATAGTTAACGTGATTCTGACTGAAAAACAATCGGAAAGACTTCTCAAGGAATTGAGGCTCCATAAACAAGCTATAGGGTATTCAGTAGAGGATATCAAGGGACTTAACCCTGCTCCGTGCATGCACCGCATAAATCTGTAAGAATCCGCCAAACCCTTGGTCCAACCCCAAGAAAAGATAAACCAGATGTTGAAAGAGGTTGTAAAGAAGGAAGTTATCAAGCTAATATATGCAGGTATTATCTACCCTATCAGCGATAGCAACTGGGTAAGCCCCATTCATGTTGTACCAAAGAAAGGAGGTATGACGGTTGTGAAAGGTGAGAAGGGTGATGAAGTAGCCATCCGTGTTGTCACCAGATGGAGAATATGTATAGATTACAGGAAGCTAAATCAAGCAACGAAGAAAGATCATTACCCGCTTCCCTTCATCGACCAAGTGCTAGAAAGACTAGCACATCATGAGTATTTCTACTTTTTATATGGTTATTCCAGGTTCTACCAGGTCCCTATCCTATCGGATGACCAAGAAAAGACCACATTCACTTGTCTTTATGGTACGTATGCTTTTCGAAGAATGTCGTTTGGACTGTGCAACGCTCCAGCAACATTCCAATGTTGCATGATCTTAATGTTCTCAGATTTTTTGGAAGATATCATAGAGGTCTTTATGGATGACTTTTCGATTTATGGGAAAGACTTTGATGGTTGTTTGAAGAACCTATCATTGGTCCTGTAGCGCTGTGAAGAAAAGAACCTAGTTCTCAGCTGGGAGAAGTGTCATTTCATGGTACAAGAGGGCATAGTGTTGGGCCATAAAGTCTCAAAGAAAGGCATTGAAGTGGATGTAAGCAAGGTTGAGGCTATTTCCAGACTACCCCCGCCAAAGTTTGTGATAGGGGTACGAAGCTTTCTCGATCATGTCAGGTACTATAGAAGGTTCATCAAAGAATTCTCCAAAATATCAAAACCTCTTTCAAACTTGCTGGTCAAGGATGTAGAGTTCGTTTTTTCTGATGATTGTTTGAAGGCTTTCCAGACGCTGAAGGAAGCCCTAGTAACACCCCCTAGTCTCCAAGCTCTGGATTGGGAGCTACCCTTCGAGTTAATGTGAAATGCTAGCGACTTCGTTGTAGGGGCTGTCCTAGGGAAAGTAAAAGATAAGAAGCATCATGTAATATGCTATGCTAGCCGAACTCTAGATGAGGCGCAAGTAAATTACACCACAATAGAAAAAGAGATGCTAGAAATTTTCTTCGCCTTTGACAAGTTCAGATCTTATTTAATTGGGACCAAAGTGAAGGTTTACACCAACCACGGAGCAATACAGTACCCGATGAAAAAGAAAGACACTAAGCCTAGGCTGCTAAGGGGGGCTCTATTGCTCCAAGAATTTGATCATGAGATAATTGATAAGAAAGGCAAGGAAAATGTAGTTGCAGACCATCTCTCAAGGATAATCTACAATGGAAAAGACCAGTTGCCTGTCAATGACAACTATGCTGACGAAGCCCTGTTAATGGCTCGATCCGATGAGCCAAGTCTACCATGGTTTGCGGATATCTGTAATTACCTTGCTTGTGGGGAGTTACCTGTGGAAATAATGTACAATCAAAAGAAGAAACTCTTCTCAGATGTAAAACATTATTATTGGGATGATCCTCTACTCTTTAAGAGGTGCTCAAATAATCTATATAGAAGATGTATTCCATAGGAAGAGGTGCCAAACATTCTAAGGGAATGTCATTCCTCGCCTTATGGAGGACACTTGGGTGGTGAAAAGACTGCTTTTAAGGTCCTCCAGTCAGGATTTTATTGGCCGACCTTGTTTAAGGATGCACATGCTTTTGTAAGATCTTGCAACGAGTGCCAGCGAACGGGGAATATCTCCCGTTCAAATGAGATGCCACTCTCTGATTGGATTGAAGTTGAGAATTTTGATGTGTGGGGCATTGACTCCATGGGCCCTTTTCCATCCTCTTTTGGCTTCATCTATATTCTTGTCGTTGTTGACTATGTCTCCAAATGGGTGGAAGAAATTCCTACTATGACTTGTGATGCAAAGGCAGTAATCAAACTTTTTACCAAGATCGTCTTTCTAAGGTTTGGAGTTCCGAGGACCGTCATTAGTGATGGCGGCTCTCACTTTGTAGAAAGGCAGTTTGAATCACTGCTACACAAGTATGGCGTCCGTCAAAAGGTTGCAACATTGTATCATCCCCAAACATCAGGGTAGGTTGAGGTCTCCAATCGGTAGATAAAGCATATTTTAGAAAAGATAGTAGGCAAGTCCCACAAGGACTGGTCAGCTAAGCTGGATGAAGCTTTATGGGCGTATCGAACAACTTTTAAGACGTCGTTGGGCACCACACCCTATCGCTTGATTTACGAGAAAGCTTGCCATCTTCCCTTTGAACTGGAGCATAAGGCGCTCTGGGCAATAAAATGCCTTAATATGGACTAGAAGCTAGCCGGGAAGAAAAGGTTTCTTCAGCTCCAGGAACTTGAAGAATTGAGACTTAGTGCTTATGAGAATGCCAAAATTTACAAACAGAGGACAAAGGTGTGGCATGATGCCCACCTGAAGAAAAAGGACGTGAGTAAATGTGATAAAGTTTTATTATTTAAATCCTCTATCTATCTTTTTCCAGGAAAGCTACAAACTAGGTGGTCTGGACCCTTCACCATGGCAAAGATCTATCCATCAGGGATGATGGAGCTATATGACAAAGAAGATCCAGTGAAGGTCTTCCCGGTGAACGACACAGAGTCAAAAGATACTATGAAGATGAAGTGTTTGTGCGAAGATCGAAAATGTGGCAACACATCCCATTATCACATAGATAACAAGGTGTTACGCAAAAACGTGCGGAAAACACCATAACCACAGATTATCGAAAACACGGGTTAATTAAAACCGATTGTGGAAAACTGATAAACTGTGAAACTATTACTTTCCAGTCCTCATCCTGCAAGGAAACATGTCACATATATACACATACACGAGATCTGATACATGTCCACAGCTCAGGAATAGCTGTTCATTCATCACATGAGTTCACCACCTGTTCATATACATAAAGGCCCGCATCCGGCCGACAACAGGATATATAAACATGATCGATCGTTCATCGTGAAACAACGTTAAAACACTGTCAAGGACCTGAGAGTACAGGGATGACTCTAGACTCTACTACAAAACATCCAAAACAACAGCATGTTCATCGCTTGCCTTCTACTGCTCGTCAAGCTTCTCGGCCGCAACACCATGACCACGACCGCGTCCACCTTGACCACCTAAAAAGGGGTGCAAACCAGCGGAGTGAGACAGTTGAACAATTGTCCCAGCGGGAAACATAACTCCCCACCGCAACTATAGAACCTCAGCAAGATAAACTATAATAGCAGGTAACTAATAACAGGTATAACAAGAGCAGTCTGTATAAAGAAAAGTTATTCTTACCGACAAGCTTACCAGCTGTACAAAAGCATATAACCAGATATCTCTCAAGGGAACATGATTGACAAGATAAGATATATCTCTATGTAACATCATTATCAGAACAAAGCACATTAACACATACCTGATGGATATAGAAGTAACTGCAGATATAACAGAATTAGCTACACAAACAAGGCCTCAACCAATGTTTCATGTTTATCTTAAGAAGCAAATACTAAACGACTGTATTACGTATTATTATTATGCCCCGAGGATTTGAATCATACCATTCAAATCCAACCTTCAGTTACGAAACCCAAGCCGGTGCCATACAAGGTCAATGGAAGAGCCGGACTCCACGACCTCCCACCTCGTGGTCAGTACACGAGTACAACACAAGCAGAACCGTAGTCACATGCTGAAGTGGTCTAAGATACAAGGTCAGCTCCATAGGCTACCCTCACTCTAGCCCTCCTTGGTACAGGTCTCGGCGCTAGTAAAACTGAGCCATGGGCCTATTCACCGTGTTCTGAGCCATGAACGCAGTCATGCTCCTCACATCACATATCCTGAGCCATGGGCCTGTTCACCATGCTCTATATACGTATCTGAGTCTGCAACTGAAGTTACACTCTTACCTCCTCATTTTTAGGCTAGGAGAAACCTACACATATTCAACAATATGCGCTTCCAGGTTAACCCGTAGGAGAACCTGTTTCACCATCACCAAGTCCTGACGATGATGGATCTATGGCCAGGGAAACTACATGATATATTTCATTGTGATTAATTAGTATCTTTTAGATGGATTGCAAGATTCAACCAAGTTGTATAACATGCAAGATATAACAAAAGTAAATAACATTATATTATTACGGAAACACATCAACCTGATCCATCTCAAGAATCCAGCATCACATGTTACCACTTGGCCTCTTACCAATCATCCAGATCCATCTCAAGGATCATCACATACCATGGGATCTCAATCCCTCATCATGTACTGTCACTGCCTCTTCACGGCTCACATCAACATCATGGGACCAACACATCATACATACCACCTCATAGAATAATTATCAAAGTGATGTTACTCATCACATATGTCTCATAGCCCTCTCATGGCTAAACATCACCTGCATGGTTAGGGTACATAATAATCATAGTTTCAACATAAGGGATATGCTCACTATCATGAAATATCATACAAGATACTCTACTTATCATTCTTACACTATTTGGTGATCAAGTGTATTAAGCACATCATTAACAAACTATATCCATGCTTACTCTTATCTCAAGGTTATACAAATAATCAAGGTGTTCACTTTATATAGAAATCATGTTGAGTATACAGAGCAATCATACTTGTCATCATCCATTACTATTATCATTTAAGCCATCACTAGTGTAACTACCATTTAACATTGTTATTCACAAATAAGTATAAGACTTACATCATGCATATCATTACTACCCTTATTACCATCACTATTATCAACATTATTACTATCATCATCCACTATTATTGTTATTATGCAAGCTACTAGTATATCCACCACCATTCTCATTATCATTAATAAAATAATTATAAGGATCACTACATGCATGTCATTACCACTACCTTCCTCATCATCATATATTACCATCAGCGTCATTAAGCAAGCCATTAGTGCAACTGTCACTTAGCGTCGTCATTACCAACATTAACATCGTTATTGTTATCATTAACATTGTGCATAAATGTTCACTTCCATAACACATGAAACCGTCACTATAGGATCACATAACCCTCACTATAACTCCTCACAACCCTCACCTATACACTGCTCTCAACGGCTAAAGCAAGGAGTGCAGCAACGCTGCGTTGCTACCCAGCACCCAACCCATGACACAACGTCACAAGGTATCGTGCATCAGGGTGTCGGGCGTCCCATGTCTATCGGGCAACGCCCGTCACACTCCCTGTCGGCCGACACGCATGGAGGTGTGACGCCCATCACAACACCCCAACATCAACGCCCGGTATCAAGGGGCCACAACAACGACCAGGAGAGAGAGAAGGAAAGAGAAAAGGACTCCCACAAAACGTGCAACTATCAAACCAACCCTGACGGCCGTCACACTCCAAGGGGAGAGGCGTGACGCTCGTCACAACCCCAGGCCCTGTCTGCCGTCACACAACAACATGTATCGTCTGATATCAACCCTTCATGCCCAACACAACTTGTAACGGCCAACACTCACACTAGCCTATCGTTCAACCCAAGCCAACCCTCATGCCACATGTGGCCCTGTCGTCCAACACCAAGAACACCATGACATACTTAGTCTATCATCCTTCATAAGCACAAAGATGCTACTCATCGCAAGGACCATATCGTCCAACAAGTGTCATATTGGCCAACACTATCTAGCTCACCCTATCGCCCATCACAAGGGCAGGGATATCGTCCAACTCAAGGGCTCACACCATAACGTCCATCACAAGACATCCATGTCGTCCAACACAAGGACACCCTCCATGTCGCCCAACACAAGACCTCATGTCGCCCAACAGGGGTCATCACCTACCTCCAGCACAAGGAAGCACAAACCCTAGAAAGCAAGGTGCACAAAGGAACCCTAAACCCTAGAGGGGGATCGGCTACCAAAGGTACAAAAGAAAATGTACAAAAGCAAGGAACTAAGCTAAGATACTAACAAGCAAAAAGATCATAGCTAGAGAGGTAAAGGAGTTAGGGTTAGAAGTTATGCAACCCGCCTTAAGCTCCAAGCTCCAAGGAAGAAGAAGCACTTCAAGCTCCAAGGGATGTCGTCCCCCAAAGCTGATCCAAGAGGGTGTATCGGCCACCACTTCAACTCCAAGAGAGTGTATCGACCAACACACAAGGAAAGGAGAGGAGTGTCGTGCACTCAAGGTGGAGGGGAGACCAAAAGATCAAAGGAAGCTAAGGCAAGGGAAAGAGCCACCTATATAGAAGGGAAGGGAGGAGAAAACAAGGTAGACCTATGCTAAGTGTAGTCCACCCAAGGGACACTTGTCCTAGGGTTCAAGCCAACACTCTAGAAAACCATGAGACACTTGTCAAAGATGTGCACCAAGTGTCCACCAGCCAAGACCAAGCAACATGGGCGACACATGCATCAGCTCTGTTGGGCGACACACCAAGGCTCCTAGGTGATACACCACCATGTTGGGTGACACAAGCTTCACCTTGGACGACAAAAACAAGTCTTGGCTGACACAAGGCTCAAGCAAGCCCAAACAAAGCATCCCAAGGCCCAAACAAGCTCAAACAAGGCCCAAGAAAGTCAAACAACAAGCCCAAGCCTCCCTCTCAACCCTAGAGGAAGCAAAGAGGGGAAAACATCTCTCAAGATGGCAAACTTGCACCCAAAACCCTAAACTTGGGTTATTTGCAAGCATCCCCTCGAACTCTCAACAAAGCACAACCAAACCCTAATCACCACTAAAGGTGATTAGCAAGCATCAAACCACCAAGGTTAAGCAAAACAAACAGGGTAAACCCTAAACGCAGGTCAGGGTCCTTACAAGCTAACCCCCTTTAAGGGATTTCGTCCCCGAAATCCGAAGAGAAAAGCGAGGGATACTTCCTCCTCATCTCTTCCTCAAGCTCCCACATGGCTTCCTCAACGCCACGACGCTGCCAAAGAACCTTCACAAGAACTAGGTCCTTCCTCTTCAACTTCTTGACCCTTCTGTCAAGGATCGCCATAGGACCTTCCTCGTAGGTCACATCTGCATCAAGCTCAACCTCAACGGGCTGTATCATTGTACCTGAATCCGGATGACTTTTCTTCAACATACTGACATGAAACACTGGATGCAACCTGTGCAACTCTAGAGGCAAATCCAACTCATAAGATACTTTGCCAACACGTGCTCTGACTGAGTAAGGCCCCATATACCCGGGAGCTAACTTACCCTTTCGTCCAAACCTTAGCACACCTTTCCACGACGTGACTTTGAGGTACACTTTGTCTCCTACCTGGAACTCCAAAGGTCGTCGGCGATTGTCTGCATAAGACTTCTGCCTGTCCTGTGACACTTTTAACTATTGTTGTATCACTTTGATCTTATCTGTCGTTTGCTGTACTAACTCAGGACCCAAAAGCTGATACTCACCTGATTCATTCCAACACAAAGGAGATCTACACTTCCTTCCATACAAAGCCTCATAAGGAGCCATGTCAATGCTCCGCTGATAACTGTTATTGTAGGCAAACTCTATCAGACTCAGATGTACATCCCAGTTGCCTAGAAACTGCAAAACACAAGCTCGAAGAAGATCCTCCAAAATCTGAATAGTCCTCTCAGACTGTCCATCTGTCTACGGGTGAAAAGCTGTACTGAACCTTAACTGCGTTCCCAACGCTCTGTGCAACTGTTCCCAAAAGTGACTCGTAAACTGAGGACCTCTGTCAGAAACTATCGTTGCTGGCACACCATGCAAACGTACTTTCTCATCCACATATACTCGAACTAGTTTCTCAGTTGTATACGTCGTCTTCACTGGTAGAAAATGGGCAGACTTAGTCAATCTGTCCACTATCACCCAAATGGAATCATGATTTCTAGTTGTCCGGGGTAGACCAACTACAAAATCCATGGTTATATGATCTCATTTCTACTGCGGTATCGGCAAAGGTTGCAACGTACCTGCCGGCTTCTGATGTTCAGCCTTCACTTGCTGACACACCGCACATCTTGCCATGAACTCAGCTACATCTTTCTTCAAACCAGGCCACCAATACAAGTCCTTGATACTATGGTACATCTTGGTGACACCTAGATGCATAGCATACATCGATGTATGTGCTTCCTCAAGCACCAACTTCCTCAGATTATCCGCATCTGGAACCACCATCCTATCACGATAGCAAACTAGTCCATCCTCAGACTCATGAAACCCATCACGCTTGTCGCTGCCGAACTCTGATCTGATCAACTGTACCACATCATCTGTCTGTTGTGCATCCTTTATCTGCTGTCTCAACGTAGGCTTAACTTGCATCTGTGCAAAAAGACTAGACAACAAAGAAACTTCCATATGCACATTCATCTGTCGAAGAGAAACAAACATATCTCGCTTATGGCATACCAGAGAACTCAAATGTGCCTTCTTTGATGAAAGAGAAAAAGACTTTCTGCTAAGCGCATCGGCTACCACGTTCGCCTTACTAGGATGATACTCGATCGTGCAGTCGTAATCATTGATCAACTCCATCCATCGTCGTTGTCGCATGTTCAACTCTTGCTGTGTAAAGATGTACTTCAGATTCTTATGATCCGTAAAGATCCGACACACTTCCCCATACAGATAGTGTCTCCAAATCTTTAACGCATGAACCACTGCTGCCAACTCTAAGTCATGAGTCGGATAGTTCTCCTCATGCTTCTTGAGCTGTCGCAAAGCAAAAGAAACCACATGATCTTCCTGCATCAATACGCAACCTAAACCTTTCTTGGAAGCATCACAGAAAACAACATAGCCTTTCCCAGACTCTGGCAAGTGTCAACTTCGTCATCGGCAACACGATCACACTGAAGTCCTTGATAAACCTCCGGTAGTATCCCGCCAAACCAAGGAAACTACAAACTTCTATCGGCGTCTTCGGTTGTTCCCAATCCGCAACGGATTCCACCTTCTTCAGGTCTACTTTGACTCCTTCAGCGGATATCACATGACCCAAGAAAGTCACTTCCTCCAACCAGAACTCACACTTACTGAACTTGGCATACAACTGATGTTGACGAAGAAGAGTCAACGCTTGACGAAGATGTTGCTCATGCGCTAGCCTGTCCTGACTATAGATCAAGATGACATCTATAAAGATTACAACAAACTGATCTAAGAACGGACGGAACACTCTGTTCATCAGATCCATAAAAGTTGCAGGTGCATTGGTTAACCCAAACGGCATAACCACGAACTCAAAATGACCATACCTCGTCTTGAAAGCTTACTTTTGTATGTCATCCACCCTTATCCTCAACTGATGATATCCAGACCGTAGATCGATTTTTGAGAACACTGTAGCACCACACAACTAATTAAACAGATCATCTATCCTCGGCAAGGAGTACTTATTCTTGATCGTGACCTTGTTCAACTGTCGGTAATCTATACACAACCTCATCGAACCATCCTTCTTCTTAACAAACAACACGGGAGCACCCCACAGCGATGTACTCGGTCAGATAAAACCTTTCTCCAACAACTCTTGCAACTGCTTCTTCAACTCTGCCATCTCTGCTGGAGCCATCCTATATGCTGACTGTGCAACTGGCTGTGTTCCAAGAACTAGATTGATCTCGAAATCAATCTCTCGGGGTGGAGGAACACCAGGAAACTCCTCAGGAAACACGTCTGTAAACTCTCGGACAACTGACACCTCCTCAAGACTAGGACCTTTCAACTTGGTAACCACAACGGTATCCACTACGTGAGCTAGGAACACCTCACATCCTTGTCGTAACAACTTATCTGCCACCATAGCTGACACCAAACATGTCGGAAGAATCTTCCTATCTCCCTGGAAGATCCACTTCTCTCCAGCAACATCGAACAATGCCTGCTTGGAACCACAATCCAAAACAACCTTATACCTCTCTAAGGTATCCATCCCAAGGATAACATCGAAACCATGCATATCAAGTGGTATAAGATCCACCTGGATGCGATGTCCCGAGAAAGACAAGACACAAGATGGACACTCTTCTTGAAGCAAAGAGGAACCATCAAGAGGGGTTTCTAACAACAAGCTATCCTTCTTACAGCTAACAGGTAAACGGCATGTTTCAAGCATACTATAGGCGATAAAAGAGTGTGTAGCACCCGGGTCAACCAAAACAGATATAAAGCAAGAAGAAGACATATCAGAATGAAATAACTCCATCTGACCTGTCACCACTCGCGGGTTGACTATCGCCTCTGGCTGACTCATAGCATAGAATCGAGCCGTTGCTTGCTGTCCACGACCTCTGCTTCCCTGAGCAGACGATCCGGCTTGAGACGCTTGACCACATCCTCGTCCTCTGCTACCACTGGCCTGTGGTCTCTTTGATCTCTGAAAACTCTGTCTCGGCTGCTGCGTCACTTCAACGTCTCTATTCGGGCAATTGAACCTAAAATGCCCGACTTGTCCACAAAGATGACATGACTTGTCCTCAAACCGTGGCCTAGCTGGCCCTGTCACTTCCACAGAAGCTGAACTGTGCGCCTTAGATGGCAAAGAAACATAACCTTTCCCCTTACTCGGAGACCACTGAGAGGGTACACCGGAACTTCTCATCGCTGACGGTGCTAAAAAACTAGGCTTCTTAAAGCCAACAAATCTTCGTCCTTGAAACTGAGCAGGTCTTTTAAGAGACATAGACTCTCTTTTCTCTCGTACTGTCCTTTCGATCCGTCGAACAGATTCCACGAACGTAGCAAACCGTTCTCGATTCTCCAACGTAGAATAAACTTGGCTTCATACTCGGTGATGTTCATCGTTCCTTGTCTCAGGTTCTCGAACTGACTCACCTTCTCATCTAGATACGTCTTCGGAAAGTATCTGGTGATGAACTCGCGTCGAAACACTTCCCAACAGATCACCTCACCAGGCCGCTTCTCTTCTTTGATGGTCCACCAATGACCAGCACTACCTTTCAGAAGGTAGACAACATGCTTTACCTTGTCCGCTTCGGGGATGTCAAGGATCCGGAAAGCCTTCTCGAGACTTGTCAGCCACAGATCTGCATCCGCTGGATCAGCCGTTCTAGCATAATCTGAAGCTCCGACTCGGCGAAGCTGCTCGAAGGTCTTCCCAATACCCGATGCTTCTCCATGGGGAACCTGTGCTCGCGGAGGAGGCACTGGTAATCGCTCAACAATGAGATTCATCGTAGCCATTAACTGTCCCATAAGTTGTTGGTAAGAAGGATGTTCAAGTATGGCTGGGTTAAATTGGGGAACCTCAGGCACCCGATCTTCATGTGCCTATCTATCTGCTCCATCAACCGATGCAACATCACTATACTCAGCAGAGTGTTCTTCATGGTTTCCAGACATCTTGACTTTTCTTCCACTGAGGGCAGAAGATATTGTAAGAAAACCTAGAAAAGTCATAAGAACATACTCAAGCTAGTCCTAAATCACTGTAGACTCAGCGAACCTATAGCTATGATACCAAAACTTGTGGCAACACATCCCATTATCACACAGATAACAAGGTGTTACACGAAAACGTGCGGAAAACACCATAACCACAGATTATCGAAAACACGGGTTAATTAAAAACGATTGTGGAAAACTGATAAACTGTGAAACTATTACTTTCCAGTCCTCATCCTGCAAGGAAACATGTCACATATATACACATACAGGAGATCTGATACGTGTCCACAGCTCAGGAACAGTTGTTCATTCATCACATGAGTTCACCACCTTTTCATATACATAAAGGCCCGCATCCAGCCGACAACAGGATATATAAACATGATTGATCGTTCATCGTGAAACAACGTTAAAACACTGTCAAGGACCTGAGAGTACATGGATGACTCTAGACTCTACTACAAAACATCCAAAATAGCAGCATGTTCATCGTTTGCCTTCTACTACTCGTCAAGCTGCTCGGCCGCAACACCACGACCACGACCACGTCCACCTCGACCACCTAAAAAGGGGTGCAAACCAGCGGAGTGAGACAGTTGAACAATTGTCCCAGTGGGAAACATAACTCCCCACCGCAACTACAGAACCTCAGCAAGATAAACTATAATAGTAGGTAACTAATAACAAGTATAACAAGAGCAGTCTGTATAAAGCAAAGCTATTCTTACCGACAAGCTTACCAGCTGTACAAAAGCATATAACTAGATATCTCTCAAGGGAACATGATTGAAAATATAAGATATATCGCTATGTAACATGATTATCAGAACAAAGCATATTACCACATACCTGATGGATATAGAAGTAACTGCAGATATAACAGAATTAGCTACACAAACAAGGCCTCAACCAATGTTTCGTGTTTATCTTAAGCAGCAAATACTAAATGGATGTATTACGTATTATTATTATGCCCCGAGGATTTGAATCGTACCATTCAAATCCAACCTTCGGTTACGAAACCCAAGCCGGTGCCATACAAGGTCAATGGAAGAGTCGGACTCCACGACCTCCCACCTCGTGGTCAGTACACGAGTACAACACAAGCAGGACCACAGTCACATGCTGAAGTGGTCTAAGCTACAGGGTCAGCTCCATAGGCTACCCTCACTCTAGCCCGCATTGGTACAAGTCTCGGCGCTAGTAAAACTGAGCCACGGGCCTGTTCACCGTGCTCTGAGCCATGAACGCAGTCATGCTCCTCACATCACATATCCTGAGCCATGGGTCTGTTCACCATGCTCTATATACGTATCTGAGTCTGCAACTGAAGTTACACTCTTACCTCCTCATTTTCAGGCTAGGAGAAACCTACACATATTCAACAATATGCGCTTCCAGGTTAACCCGTAGGAGAACCTGTTTCACCATCACCAAGTCCTGACGATGATGGATCTATGCCCAGGGCAACTACATGATATATTTCACTGTGATTAATTAGTATCTTTTAGATGGATTGCAAGATTCAACCAAGTTGTATAACATGCAAGATATAACAAAAGTAAATAACATTATTTTATTATGGAAACACATCAACCTGATCCATCTCAAGAATCCAGCATCACATGTTACCACTTGGCCTCTTGCCAATCATCCAGATCCATCTCAAGGATCATCACATACCATGGGATCTCAATCCCTCATCATGTACTGTCACTGCCTCTTCACGGCTCACATCAACATCATGGGACCAACACATCATACATACCACCTCATAGAATAATTATCAAAGTGATGTTACTCATCACATATGTCTCATAGCCCTCTCATGGCTAAACATCACCTGCATGGTTAGGGTACATAATAATCATAGTTTCAACATAAGGGATATGCTCACTATCATGAAATATCATACATGATACTCTACTTATCATTCTTACACTATTTGGTGATCAAGTGTATTATGCACATCATTAACAAACTATATCCATGCTTACTCTTATCTCAAGGTTATACAAATAATCAAGGTGTTCACTTTATATAGAAATCATGTTGAGAATACAGAGCAATCATACTTGTCATCATCCATTACTATTATCATTTAATCCACCACTAGTGTAACTACCATTTAACATTGTTATTCACAAATAAGTATATGACTTACATCATGCATATCATTACTACCCTTATTACCATCACTATTATCAGCATTATTACTATCATCATCCACTATTATCGTTATTATGCAAGCTACTAGTATATCCACCACCATTCTCATTATCATTAATAAAATAATTATAAGGATCACTACATGCATGTCATTACCACTACCTTCCTCATCATCATATATTACCATCAGCGTCATTAAGCAAGCCATTAGTGCAACTATCACTTAGCGTCATCATTACCAACATTAACATCGTTATTGTTATCATTAACATTGTGCATAAACGTTCACTTCCATAATACATGAAACCGTCACTATAGGATCACATAACCCTCACTATAACTCCTCACAACCCTCACCTATACACTGCTCTCAACGGCTAAAGCAAGGAGTGCAGAAACGCTGCGTTGCTACCCAGCACCCAACCCATGACACAACGTCACAAGGTATCATGCATCAGGGTGTCAGGCATCCCATGTCTATCGGGCAACACCCGTCACACTCCCTGCCGGCCGACACGCATAGAGGTGTGATGCCCGTCACAACACCCCAACAACAATGCCCGGTATCAAGGGGCCACAACAACGACCAGGAGAGAGAGAAGGAAAGAGAGAAGGACTCCCACAAAACGTGCAACTATCAAACCAACCCTGACGGCCGTCACACTCCAAGGGGAGAGGTGTGACACTCGTCACAACCCCAGGCCCTGTCGGCCGTCACACAACAACATGTATCGTCTGATATCAACCCTTCATGCCCAACACAACTTGTAACGGCCATCACTCACACTAGCCTATCGTTCAACCCAAGCCAACCCTCATGCCACACGTGGCCCTGTCGTCCAACACCAAGAACACCATGACATACTTAGTCTATCGTCCTTCATAAGCACAAAGATGTTGCTCATCGCAAGGACCATATTGTCCAACAAGTGTCATATCATCCAACACTATCTATCTCACCCTATTGCCCATCACAAGGGCAAGGATATCGTCCAACTCAAGGGCTCACACCATAACGTCCATCACAAGACATCCATGTCGTCCAACACAAGGACACCCTCCATGTCGCCCAACACAAGACCTCATGTCGCCCAACAGGGGTCATCACCTACCTCCAACACAAGGAAGCACAAACCCTAGAAAGCAAGGTGCACAAAGGAACCCTAAACCCTAGAGGGGGATCGGCTACCAAAGGTACATAAGAAAAGGTACAAAAGCAAGGAACTAAGCTAAGATACTAACAAGCAACAAGATCATAGCTAGAGAGGTAAAGGAGTTAGGGTTAGAAGTTATGCAACCCGCCTTAAGCTCCAAGCTCCAAGGCAGAAGAAGCACTTCAAGCTCCAAGGGATGTCGTCCCCCAAAGCTGATCCAAGAGGGTGTATCGGCCACCACTTCAACTCCAAGAGAGTGTATCAGCCAACACACAAGGAAAAGAGAGGAGTGTCGTGCACTCAAGGTGGAGGGGAGACCAAAAGATCAAAGGAAGCTAAGGCAAGGGAAAGAGCCACCTATATAGAAGGGAAGGGAGGAGAAAACAAGGTAGACCTATGCTAAGTGTCGTCCACCCAAGGGACACTTGTCCTAGGGTTCAAGCCAACACTCTAGCAAACCATGAGACACTTGTCAAAGATGTGCACCAAGTGTCCACCAGCCAAGACCAAGCAACATGGGCGACACATGCATCAGCTCTGCTGGGCGACACACCAAGGCTCCTGGGCGATACACCACCATGTTGGGAAACACAAGCTTCACCTTGGACGACACAAACAAGTCTTGTCCGACACATGGCTCAAGCAAGCCCAAACAAAGCATCCCAAGGCCCAAACAAGCTCAAATAAGGCCCAAGAAACTCAAACAACAAGCCCAAGCCTCCCTCTCAATACTAGAGGAAGCAAAGAGGGGAAAACATCTCTCAAGATGGAAAACTTGCACCCAAAACCCTAAACTTGGGTTATTTGCAAGTAGCCCCTTGAACTCTCAACAAAGCACAACCAAACCCTAATCACCACTAAAGGTGATTAGCAAGCATCAAACCACCAAGGTTAAGCAAAACAAATAGGGTAAACCCTAAACGCAGGTCAGGGTCCTTACACGAAATAGCGCTACAAGAAGCAGAAGGATCCGTATAGAAGGACTTGAAGCATGTCGAGCTGACGACGGAAACTACATCGCTCTTTGGTAGGCAGCCCAAAATTTTATGTTTCTTAGAATAGGATGTTATTTTCCTTTCTGAAAAACACTACAAACATTATCATTGTAATAAGTCCCGAGTCAGTGCATACGCCACGTGCACATACTCTCTTGTTTCATGGGCCACCGATTTAGTTTTATGAAGCTCTGATAGGTAATACTATCTGAGGCAAGGAGTCTTCTTTCCTGCCAATGATGTTTTACCCATCAACGCTCTCTTTACCTCTGTTTTTCACCTCTACTTTCGATCTAAGTTTTACTCCTTTTTATTTTTTGTATAGAATGCTCTTCATAGCATTTTTCCTACCTTGCTTCTTTAGCAATCTTATCTATTCTATCTGTATCGGGCAGAGCTTACACGCCAGCACAACACACTCATATCGGGCGGGAAGCCCCGTGTCGCGCAAATGGCGCTCGTATCGGGCAGGCATTCTCATACCGAGCAATGTATCGTGCGACACGCGAGCCACAATGCACGAAGCATGCTTAAGAAGCCATATCGACTCTTGAAGTGACAGATTAGACCACACATCGAGAATGATTTGTCTCTCTGCACGACGCGTGCCCCATTTTTACCTGATTTACCCCTGCTAGCAGTCGCTATAAATAGTAACTGCAGTAAACCGTGTCGGGCACTTGCATTTACTTTTCACCTACTCCCGTATCGTGCATTCAACTCTCTCACTTCAGCTCTCGTGTCGGCCAGTATTCCATCTGCTCTCCTATCGCCCGTCACGACCTTCAGGCGATAAAGGTATAACCCGATACATGTATCGCGCGAGTTGCCCGACACACCTATCGTGTTGTGTAATTCATGTCGAGCATAGCGTATCTCATACCTTTTTGTTATACCCGTGTCAAGCGCAAGACTTGAGTTATTTTTCATATCGCGCGACGCACACTTGTCACACGACACACATCTATCATGCGCCCGACCGATACCTGGTATCGGGCGGGACCCTTGTCGCCCAGTTTTGTTTTAATAAGGTTTTAGCGTGTATCGCCTTCAAGTTCATACGTATCGGGTGACATCTTTTCTCATGAGATCGTATCGGGCAAATCTTTGTTTTTAGCATACCACCCCTATCACGCGATAAGTTTTGAGTTCTGACGCCTGTAGCCATATTGACCTCCGATCTTGTATCAGGCGACACGTGTATCACACAAGGGGAATATCATGCAACCGTATCGGGTAGGTCCCATTTTGTTAACGATGCACGATATCGGGCGCCATATCGGCCAGACCCATATCGGGCGGTAAGACTAATTTACCCATGCCCGATATCGACTTGCTTATGACGGGCTTGGTGTAGTCTTAACTTATTTCGGTTTTTCAAGATATCACCTTCCTTGTATAAGGCGAACAACCTTGCCGCCCGATATCAGACAAGGTGACCCGTTCAATAATAATATTACTTAACATACTTTTGTTTGATATTTACAGAAATGGCCTGCACAAAGCAGACAGTCGTCCAAGTAGATGAGAACGGCCGAAGGATCAACCCCGAGGCCAATGTAGAAGCCACTACAGCCGGGTAGAAGCACCCGAACCCCGACTCAGTGGGGACGTCTGGGGCCGAGAAAAGGCCAAGGATAGAAGTGGCGGCGGCCCCTTCAATGGCAGCAGAACCTCTAGCTCACTCTCCAGGATGGTTCATGCCCAGGGACGAAGAGCATCAACAAAGATACATGGAGTTGGCAGTCAAGATCTACCGGACAACCCGATTCACCCACCAACCATCCTTCCACCACCTCGGTATCTTCAACAGGCTGGACAACGTCTTGAGGGATGTAGGGCTGAAGACAATATGCTTCAGCCTATCCAGATCATATATTGAGCTCACAAAGGAGTTCACGTCCTCCCTCCGGTGAGTCCAGAACAGGCCGGAGGAAGTGGAGAGATTCAGAGGAGCAGACCGACTGCAAGGCCGGTTATACAACGTTGAGCACGAGATCTCAGAAACGCTTCTCAACAAGGTATTCTCCTCCTCAGAAGATGAGATGGAGATATTGAACAACGGCGCCATGCTTGTTGAGGGTGATGGCTTCAACCCGGTCAGCGTCTGGAAGAAACTGACCGAAAAATCAAACTACAAGCCAGGAAGCAAAGTGGCGGCCATCCACTCCTGCTTCTAGAGGATCATCCACAAGATAGTGGCTTGTATCCTCTTCAGTAAGTACGAGATGACCAACATCTACACCGAAGAACTCCATCTCATGTGGTACATGATGGAGGGCAAGGTTGTCAATTTGGGATGCTTCTTGCTGAACAGGCTTTACCCCATAAAGGATTCCACCAAGGAGTATTGCATGGGTGACGTTGTCAATCTGATCGTGGCAGGGTTGGGGTACCCAAGGGAGCCGCACAACCTGTCAAGAACTAGAGGTGATGACAGGATCGACATGAAGTTCTTGTAACGAGCAAACATTATCAAGAAGGAGGGCAGACACTACTTCTATAAGTTTGCAAGAACTTCCAAGCTTATTCCCCTCCCGATCTGCATCAACTATGGTGTAGAAAAGCTGGTTTTCACTGAAGAACAAGTCAAATCATTGGAGGTTAAATCCGCTTACGCTGCCACCACCAGAATACAATAAAGGGTGGTTGTAATGGGAGGGCCAATCCCTTTCGACGCCCAGCAGGACAAATCTTCCACAGTCCCTACCGAGCCACCCACCACCCCCGCGCAACTGGTGACAGCCACTGATAAAGCTGTCGTCGCTACTCCTATCCCAGCCACGGCTGCCACAACAACAACTGTAGCGGTTGTAGAAGAAGTAGTGGCGATCGTGGAGGTCACCGAGACAACCGAGGCTGAGACAATGATGATAGCCCCGAGGGAAGTTGTTGCGGGAGAGACAGCCGCAGTTCCCAAAGCTCACGTTGCGCCATCAATGGAGGAGGAGATGGTACAGCCAGACGCCAACAATGGAGCGTTCGCTGAGCTCCTCGAGACGGAGCTCAGGGTTGCGCAGTCCACACCGCCACCACCTCCAACGTCACCGGTGATAGCTGCGGAGGAGGTCTCCGACAACCAGATAATAGAACAATGGCCACCCACCTCACGCCCTTTTCTACCAACACCAACAGGCGAGTCAGAGGCAGTCACGAAGGTGCCAACACCTCACCCTGAAGCGATGCCCTCACGGACGGTACAGATGGGCTCAGACCCGCTTGAAGTCGAGCAGTCATCGGTCCGACCTTCACGTGCGAGGAGCGTCACGAGATCAAGAGGGCGATCTGACGCATCACCTCTATTTTTGGGGGAAATCTTTGGTCAAGAATTTGACCATTTGCAGGAGGTAACGAGCAACCACTCAGTTACCTTTTCTTCCCTTACCCGCAAATTTTCTATTTTCCAGCAAAGGCTTAGTGAATAGGAGCGGCAACTACTAGCTCTAGTTGGCCTTTCCGACCAACTAGAGACACTTAAAGCAACACTACAAAAAACCTTCCTACGCCTCGACACAATTGAGGAGAATCTTAACTGGAGGGATGGCCAACCCCGCTTAAGACATCCAAGGAGGTCTCCATCACCTCCTGGCTCAGGTTCCCAGCCCTCCTCATCAGCATCCTCCTTTGGGACGTCATCCCCTTCCTCCTCCAGCGGGCCATACACAACGTCTGAGGAAGGGACGATGCACAAGACAGCCGACGCAGGACATGAGAGCTCCCATGACATGAAAGAAGCTGCTCCCTCAGCCTCCCTAGATGAAGCTGAAGACAACAATGAATCGATCAGTGTCGGGGAGGGCTCTTTTGATGAATCAGAGGGAGAAAGGGGGGACATCTACTGTGTTAATGATAGACACCTCCTAGAAGAAGGAGTTCGATGGCAGATGCATTTTCTGAGCCGTCGGAGATCCCTTCCTTCGAGATGGCAGATTTTGAAAGAAAAGCCATCGGATACTTGACGATCAGAGACCAGAAACTGCTAAACAAGATCCTGAGGTTGCAAGCCGATGAAGAAGACGTCGTCTGGAGCGACGGGTACTTCTCCACATGATGAGGAGAGCTAATGAGCATATTTCGCTCACCAGCCATCATTTCCAAGAAGCTGTTCAGGGTCCTGGAAGTCCCAATACTCAAGAATCTCAGCATCAGGATAGGCCGACAGCCAATCTACACTGCCACCCCGGCCTTGGCAAGAAGACTGGTGATGGGGTTATACGATTCTATGCAAGTGGCCAACATGCTGAAGCATATAGAAGAACACAACGCAAACTTGGTGTTGGCCCCTTATAAGCACAGAAAGAATTAGTTCCAGTGCGTGGCGGACCTCCAGCATCATGACGTCCAGCTTCTCAGCTGCTACAACGAGGAGGTTCTACGCTCAAGACACATGTGCGTACGCCCCAAAGATAAGATCTTGAGGCTCCTTCTTCTGCGTCTTCTCCGAGTGATCAAATATGGAATCCAACGCCACTCCAGCGTTTGGAATTTCTTCAGCATCGGAGCCTTCCCCATCCAAGAAGAAGAAAGAAGCAGAAACAACGCATTTATAGTCCTCCGTACCATAGAGTTGATTCATGTCTTTGGATTCATAAGGCAACTCAGCAACCAAACCTTCTATCAGCTCAGGAGTGTCTATGCGCTGATGCTGATCAAGGACAAGCACTATTTTCGGGACGTAGGCATCCTAGAAGAGCTGTTGGATAGTTATTACGAAGGTGATTCCTCCCAACCCAGCAGCCCCCCAGAGGAAGCGGCCGAGATCGCCACGGACATTTACGGGGCAGGCAAGCGGATAGACGTTCTAGAAGAAATACTTTCAAAAGAAGGCCCCGCTTCACCTGATGCTTCGGAAGAAATGATCCGCAACTTCAACCGTTCCTTGTGCTCTACACTAACACAGGAACAGGTAAACGAGATCCTACAGAAGTTAGCTGACTCTACCCCCGCAAATGTCATCTACGTGGCAGACAATGTCATAGTCCCAGTTGACGATTTAAGGGACATGGTGAAAGAAGGAGGATGTTTGGTGATATCAGTGGCGGTCGCCTACATCCAGATACTACAGAGAAAGTTTCAACATGCATACATAGCCCATCCAATGATGTTCAACGACACCTGCCTTGCTGATGAGTCAGGAGAAAAACAATCTTTTATGGCAGAGATACAGAGTAGAATGCCATGTGTCATCTTCATGCCTATCCTGTACTAGAACCATTGGACGCTCCTGACGATGTACACTCGCCCTCGAGCAGGAATTTTCTACAATAGCTCAGATAGCAACAAAGATCATCCAGTGCAGTGTACATCGACAACATTGACACCCCTCGAGCACTTAGTAAGGAAATACTATACGGAGGTGGCAACGCTGCTCCATCCATTCTTGGAGACGGTAGAGAGTAAATGGCACGAGCTTCAGTTCGTCCACAGCAGTCCACAACAAGTTCCTCTATCCAATGACTGCGCATTTTTGTGCTAGAATGGATCTCTAGCTTAGTGACGCTACAACAAACGCCTGACAAGCTCGACCACATCGACTACCACAACAAACGTGGAGAATATGTGTGGGAGCTTATATCTGACGGAGGCACGCTCACCAGCTAGCCCACACTGACTTATCACTACGTCACCTTTTCTTTTCTCACTACTCTGGGACAAAGTGTGGGATAAGTTTGGGGGGGGTACTATATATCAGTGAGGGAGGTATAAAATTTCTCCCATTTTGCATTTTGTCTTCCTTCTTTCTTTTTTAACATACTCTGTGTATATATACATATACAAGTCTGATACAATATAGTGCATATACAACCCCTTGCCTCTATACAATTATACAAAGATACTCTATAGTAAAAATCTGATACAACTTCTCCCAAGGTGTTTTCTCTATGTCTAAGGTGGTGCAGGTTTTTGTTATGTTTCTCTGAAATTGCAGTCTCAAACGACAAAGGCTATAACTTTTCTATGCCAATTTCAAAAAATAATCTCGCAACAGCTAAGAGATGTGTATGTGAAGGAAAAAGCTGCCCAAACAACAACTTGCTTTTGTTTCCCTACCCATCAAAAATCCCAAAAAGAGAGAAAAGCCTTATGAGAGTGAATAAAAGCATGAGAGTTGTGCCAATATATATATATATATATATATATATATACACTTATTTTTCCAAAAGTACCCATCTTTAGGCATGGTAGATCTGGAGCAGTGGTACGTAGGATGTGAAATCAATGCTCTAAAGCCAACTGGCTTGGACTGCAGGAACCACTCGCTTGTTAATGGACCCGTACCTGGATGGACTGATGGGAAACAAGAAAACCCCAAAAAGCCTTAAGCCTACCCAAAAGCCCAACTTTCTATTCCCAAAAGTTGTTTGGTGTGAAAGCTAACTTCGGAATCATGCACCTAAGTCTCGACAAAGCTGAAGAGAGAATTTTTGCTTAAATAAGGCAGGAAAAATAAAGTCTGTTGTTCATAGTCAGACAAAATTTTCATTAAGACATCTCATTACTCGCTCAAACCCCTTGTCCGAAGACTATGTCGGGTTCTGAAGAAGTATCGCAAAACAAAGCCTTAAAATATGTACAGATTGATTGGGGACAATCAAAATGCTAAGTTTGGGGGAGTTGATAACACTCTTTTTGGGGTTATTTATGGCCTATATTTTGTTGTCAAAACTGCCCTCTAAACTGTTTTTCCTATCAATTTTGTTATGTTTTGAACAAAACTAAACTGTGCTACACTGTGACCAATTTTTACATCCTTTTGTAGAGTTTTTCCTTGTCTTTCCACCAAAAAAGCCCATCCCGGCCCATGACCGACGTTTACCTATATCGACCCTCCTACCAGTCGGCTGACACACTCATTACCCATCGCACAACAGCTCAATACAGCTGCCGCGCGACACGAGTGTGTCACGCAAGAAGACCCCGTCGGGCGATACGCCGCTTACCCGACTGGGAGATGTACCCACCACGACTACTCTCCCAATGTAGCGTGCCGCACAATATGAGCCACCCATTGGCAGACGCCCACCGGTCACTACTACCCGACATGCTTACAACCCGGCACCCACTGTGTCGGGCGACACACATGTCGATCATCCCCGAAGCCACGCTAATGGAGCCGATGGAGGACACGTGGCACCCGGAGAACCACAACTTCTTCCAACCGCTGCCTATAAATAGCAGCTACAGGACTCCGATGGGATGGGTCGGAACCCTAGTGAAAGATAACTTTGGAAAGCTTCAGGAGCTAGTGTGACATGTTCTAAGGGCGTACCGGGCGATACTAGGTGAGCACACCCCCTATCCGAGAGGGGCAGGAGTGGTTCACTTAGAACCCGTCCCGGTAGCCGTAGCAGCCCGATACGACAAAGAAGGCCACCCGATGTGCCGGGTTCCTAGATGGGCTCTTGCCCAAGATGGCTCACCCCTACACCCGATACAAGGAACCCGAGAACCTAAGCTATCTTTAACCTGGCACGATACCGAACTCGATACGGATTTCCCGTCACTGCGTGCCGCCCGAGAGTGTGGTACCCCGACACGGCCGTATCGGGTAGTGAGCCTTGGCTGTTATGCCTACCCGTCACTGCCTGTCGCCCGACAGGGTTGGCCGCACGACACAGGCATGTCGGTCAGAGCTACCACCCGGTATCAGGTTAGAGATACCTTAGGGGTATGTTGTTGTATATCGCCCTCCTATATCAAGGAGGCGATACCTATCTTCCCTTTTTACAGTTGTTTACTTTCTTTTATTATGCAATGCAACTAAAACCTTTTACACAATACTCGTACTAATGGAATTAGTGGAGTTTTAACACCTATTGCTCTATGTTTGGCCCCCTTTTTTGGATGATTTCCTTTTTAGCATCTGAACTCTAGCTTGTATGCTTGGATCATGTTTTGACTAGCTATCGAATCGTGTTTCCTGTTTCAACTCCCTCGAGAGAGGTGTTGTAAATCTAGCGTTTGGTCTGATCAGGGAGTGCGAGAGTACCCAGGGTTGGAGTTGCTTCAGTTATCTTTCCACTCCAACCCAAGTCCGCTACCTTTGAGAGAGGGTGTTGGTGCTTAGTTGGAGGTACCCTCTTTGAGAGAAGGGGTACTAGATGTTTTCTGCTGCCGCTTGTTATGCCTAAGTTTTCTTCCTTCGTTCCTTACCTAGGTAATAGTGTTATCTCCTCAGGTTCCATTGCTCAAAACTCCTAAAAATTGATGAAATGCCAAAACCTTAAATCTGCCTTGTAACTCCAGTTGGAGATAGCTTTTTCTTTATAACATTTTCTTGTGGCATTTTATTTCCTTTTATTCTTTTGTTTTACCGTTCTTGATCTACCGTTCCCTTGGGAACATTTTCTTACCCTTCTTTTACCAGAGTGTAGAGTGTTGATTCCACGTTCTTAGCACGACCACCCTTGTCCCTATGGTTCGACCCCAATCGCTACTCCAGACCCCGTTATCGTTGTGGGGGCCTAAGAGTCGGGTTATTTAAAAGTCTGACTACTTCAAATCCGCTCCTTTTGGACGCGCGATTTAGGCCGGTTAGTACTTGGATGCTCATGGGGACATGGCAGATCTTTCCCTATATTTAGAGCTTCACCTTTCTCTGATTACAAATAGCCTAGTCCTAGCCATGAGTTCATGTCATCAGGCATGAGTCTGCTAGCCCTCTAGACTAAACCCAATGCCCCATAAGTTCATTGAACCTAGTCGTACATAATGAAGATCTTATCTGTCTCTGTCGAGCAAGAATGATGAGATTCAACCAATGGTTGACCTTGAATCTGGCTGGAGAAAAGAGCCACGAGAGGAATAAGATGACCGCTGGGAATTTTACCCCAGTACCCTGACCCATGTGATCAGACTTGATTACACCATAAGGGGCAAAAGGGTATCCTCTACTCTAAAAGGATCCAGCCTATGTCGGGAGCTGAGCCAAAGTGGCACCGGCATGTTGGTCAGACCAATCATGTGTGGCATATAGCAGATAATAATGTATTACTGATGTGTCGGTCTCTAATTGGTCAGATCATGTAAAATTTAGAATATATGTAGTAATTAGACCGTAGCTTAGAATATAGTGATCTTATATATGAAATTGATCAAGAAAAGAAGTAGAATTCAAAAAATGTAGTCAGAGATTGTTTATGCTTCCTATTCCAAAAAGTATAGTAATTCCTGGTTATGAGTTATATTAATGTGTATAAACCTAGATCGATGAGTATGATGATCAACTTAGTATATTCAACTATATTGTGATATAAAGTGACATAGTTGATTACTTATGAGATATCAATGAATTCAAATGGATTAGGTTGATGATAATGATCAATTAGGATTTCTAAGTGATAATTAAGATAATTAGGATTTAGTGATGATGTGTCTTGATATTTAGTTCTTAAACATCATGATCTAATGTAATGGAGTCATGATGGGATAATCAAACCACAAAAATGATTAGAGTTTCATCTAATGTTGAGTTAGGGTTTGTAACCCTTATGAATCATAATATGGTAATATTAGGGTTTTAAGCCTAATATACACCACTAAGATAACCATGGACCCTAATGTAATCCATGTTAGGTATAATTAGAATGACTTGAATGTATGGTGGCACTTTAGGGTTTAAATACACATAGATAATTATTGATTGAATATGGATTGCTTGATCTAGTTTGGATTATTAGATTTCATTCTTAAAGTACATGAAATATTTTGCATGGTTCTTCAAAAATATATGTGGTTATGCTTATGAATACTTGGATTATCGAACTCTAAAGTTTGCTAAGGTTTCTCAAAGTTTCATGAAAATAACTTGTTGGATGTTTATATACTTCATGCAAACTAATAGGCCTGAACCCAGGGTTAGACCTACCAAGAGGTAGTTCACCTAATTCCAATGATGGATAGAGAAAAGTGTTTACACCCAAGGTGGTTTGACAAACATGGGTTAGATTATCTTAATGAAAAAATAGTTTATATGTACATCTATTTGATGGTTGAGAATATATGTTGTTATCATATATGCACACTTTTGTATGCACCCATGTACACAATATCACAATATACTGGTCCATTTTATTTTTTTTAGTTTTAGGTTAACCTGAATCTATTAGTTGAAGATATGAAGAATCAAGAGATCTTGAAGATATTAAAGATAATTCAAGGCGGATTAGCTAGATAGTACTTCTTCTCATTGTATATGATAGTTCTCATGTTGAAATATCCATGTAACTCCTTAGTGGAGCTCAACATAGAATCATGTAAACATTATGGGTTCAAATTAATGAAAATTATTTACTATTCTTTATTATTTGTTAAATTTGGATCTTTGAAATTTAGGTAATGGCTCGTGACTTTAAGGTTATTCCTTAATGAGGGGACACTAAAAGTGTGGGTCGTGGAAGAGAGTTTGCATGTTAGAGGACTCCTCTATGGTTGTGACTTTATTCTCAACCAATGAGTGAGGGAACAAAGTATTTTGGAGAATTGATCTTAGGATTCAATATGCCTCCTAAGAGCTCCAAGACTAACGAGGATTTTGTAGAAGTGTGAGTACATCTCTAGAATGGACTTTATCTTATACATCTTGAAGAGATCAAGCTGATATGTAAAAATGTTGAATTTTACTCCTATACTTGCTTAGTTCCTTCATGGATGATGTAAATCTTCCTTCAAAGATCATAGGTGGTGTTGTAAGAAGATATCTAAACGAATTTATAGGGGGAGAGGGCAGTACGGAGAATTCTTATTGATTGAGCATCCAAGAATGATTTATTTATTGTAATATCTCATTCGTCTATCTCTTTTTTGGGTTGCCAGTGTGGAAAACCACCATTTTTCACATCTCAAAGGGAATGTCTTGGATGTAGAATTACATTATTCTCTTCATGTATCATTGGTTGTTTCCATCTAAGATCAATAGGAATATGGGATAGCTATGTTGAGATGACCAAGTGGATTTTCGTTCATCTTCTCCTACTCATTTTAGTATTAACTAGGATAATGTGTTATGGTACCATTTGCTAGTAGAAACTTAAGCAAACCTATTTAGGTCCTCAAATTATATCTAGTTAAATGCAATAAGCAAAACAATCAAGGGAGAGAGATATTGAGTAATAACAAAGTGAAGTCAAGTATTTAAAGTGGTTCTGCCTTTGTTTGTATTCATTTCACTACCTAGAGAGGTTAATATCTAGGATTTCAAACCTTAAGCATCAACATAAAGGGTATAAATTCCTTTCTAGGACAAGAATCCAACAAACTAAACAAGTTCTTACCTACCCTCACCATGGGTCACCTGCCATAGAGCCTTCATGTGCTAATGAAAAGCTTCACCTACAAAATTATGCCTTCCCTTGTTGTGGTTCACTTACCATCCGACTCCTTTTTGAAGAGATTGTTTCTTTCCAAGGGGTTCCAAGGGTTGCCTGCACTTCAACTTTTGTTATTCAAGATATATGATCAATAGTCAAGGCTGAAAGAGACTGGGATTTAAAGAATGAGAGCATCACAAATATACAAGAAAGTGTTAGCTCTCTTACAAAAGATATCCTACTCACTCTATTGATGCAATCAAGTGATTAAGATCAAGGGAGTGATTAAGAGATCTTTTAGGAACAATAACTTTACTATTATATAGGGCCCTCGTGGGACACTGTGAAACTTCCATATAGGCCTAATTCATAGTTAAAGGTTCCTAGTATCCAACACTAATGATAGGAATGAATTCTTTTGTTAGACGACAACACTTCCAAGACATGTGCATGAGTTTCCTCAGGGGAAACTTAGACAAGTTGGGGTCTATTTTGGGTAAAACCTAAAAAACCAAAGTGTGTCATAATATATTTCAAACAATAACCATTTTGAGCATAAATTACAAGTCATGCAATAATTACAATTGATATGCAACAAATATCCAGGGTTAATCCTATCTATTTTTCATTCTTGATCATTTGTGCATGCATGACTTGAGTTCTCCAATTCCTGGGTTTGCTTGTTAGAGTATCTACAAGGTATTTGTCCAATATTAAATCACTCATGTAGAAGAACTGGACCGTCACCATCAAAACATGTAATCATGTTATGTGGCCTCAAAGTCAACAATATCACCACCACACACCAAAATATATTTTTGTGAGTAATGGGAACCCCAAACCAAGTACTTGGGGACGATCATCAACACCTAATTTCCCTTTAAAGAAAATAAATACAATATTCATCACCATCTAGAATGATGCCACGACTTACATTATACTAGTTATCACATTTAACATGCACATTGTTGTAGTAGGAAAATTAAGTTTAACAAAATTCCTCACATAAAGGATCAAAGTAATATTTCATTAGAAAAATAGATAGAATCAAGTCAACTTCACAAATATGGGGCAAACTGAGATAATATAAACAAGGCAGAGGGGTTAGGCAGGGACATAACTACCTTGATTTTCATTTAAAAAAGAATCACATGTCATTTAGGCTCTATTTTTGGGAATGAGGCCCAACCTAGGTCAATAATGGATGGAAAGAGGATTTCAAGAGGAGAAGTTCAAAGTAAGGAAAATTATAGATGAGAGAAGGATTACCCAAATTGCTTAAATAAGGGAATACAAATACCTTAATCATCATATTAAATTATAGGTCCAACTCGAGATATTCCTCTACAGAAGATTTAGTTAAATACTAAGATTATTAATTATATGGATAACTCAAAGCATAGAATATCATATTTAATATATACTGAAATTAGGTGAAGAATGATATGTTTATGTAGGGAATGTTTTTTACTCCAACGTTTATCTACTCATAATTATCTACTAAACTAGAAAACATCTTATGAATTTCACAAGATAAATATATGTGCTTGCTTTATAAATACAAAAACACTACAAAACTATTGAGATACCCGAGCATATGATTTTCAAATTGATGAGAAATCAATACATGGACCTTACTGAAACACCATGCATTGAAAACAATTCCATGTGCAAGCAAGACCTCTATGCCCACATCACATGTGATAAAACCAAATTGGTTTAAGGGAAAACCAGAACTTCACAAAGTCTTTTGTTATTCCAAGGGACATAACTACCTTTATTTGATTCATTGGATTCACAAATAAATTGTAGAGTCCTAAAATGACGAGGAATCGGGCTAAGATGACTAGAAAGTCATAGGTTCTCCCAATTCCTGATCTTGACCTAGAGGAGGACATGACAGGGAGGGAGAGTGTGTTATGAAAATCATAAAGCATGTCTGACTATCCAAATATATATAATCAATGATAAAAGGTCTTTAACCTAAGTCTAAAATAACTATAATTTAAGGCTTTTGTTGTTAAATTATTTTATTCAATGAGGATTCAATATAGTTGCTCGATTAGATAGAAATTAGGTGTCCTGGTCATTATGACATGTAGACAACAATCTTAACCTTAAATTTCTAGTTTACATTAGGATTTTAAGAGTTGATTTTCAGTTCATCACTTATGTTAAGGTTTATAACCATTTTCTAAGTGTACAATGTCGTAATCTTGATTTAACTTCATGTTTTACAATTTACACTTATATTCATGTTATCTTATTATTAAAAGAGATAAATTGATTTCTTTTGCACGAAATATGATATTTTATTTTATTAATTCTCTAATTCCATTTCACCAAATAGTGGCATCTTAAATAGCCCAAATTATACAAGACATCCAATTTGTACATGTTTGTATGTTTGCAACCTACACTATTTAGCTATGTGCATTTATTAATATCCAATCCTATTAATCATATTTAAGTTTTTATGTGTATATTAATGAATAATGTTGCATGTGTTCATTTTTTTATGAACCCAGACCTATATACTAGGTCAGATAAGGGTATTCATATTAAGTTGTGCAATGGCTTTCTAATGTATAAGTACGTCACGATATTATATTTGGTACCACATATGTACAAGTTAGAAATCAAAAATCACTATAGTTTATCTCTAACCATCATTATTCATTAGAAATACATTGTCAACATCTTCCAAGTCTAGAGTTATATTTTTTGATCCAACTTCATCACCAACTCATGGTCTATTGATCCAAGAAATGTTTAGTGTCAAGAAAAATATAGATAGGGTTTGCACCTAAGTCAGTCCCCCAATAAGGTTCACTAGAGTACAATGAGTGTGTTAATGTGCAACTTATATCGTACATGTTATTTCTAAGGAACCAAGCTTATTCACGTCTAATTATTGGATCAAGTGTTTCTAGATTTGTTACAACCCCAATTTTTGGGTTCTTTTGGTGAGAAATGTAATTTCTCATATTAAAGATATTTGAACAAATAATGATATAATTTGGTTCGAATAAATGGATTTCATTTACAATAGCCTTGATGATTGTGTTGTGGGCTTTATTGGCTATTGGACCCAAATAACAAGAAAATTCAATTAGTAAATGAATAATTGAATATTTGAGAAAAGAAAGAGGTAGAAACCTCTAGAAGGCAAAGAGATGTAATCCAAGGATGGATTTCGTGCCTCTTGGGTTCCAAGGAGTCCAAAGTTGCAAAAAGAAAGCAATAAGAAAAGAAAAGATTAATTAAGTATTTCTTTAGTAAGAAAGAAATTGAAAATAATGTTAAAATGTTGGAAATAAGTGGAAAAAGGTATAACTGGGATATCCTTGGTGGAATTTCGTATCCTAAGGATTACCAATGATAAAAGGAATACCAATGAGGAAAATAAAAGAGAAATAAAGAGAAATCCTAAAAAAGAGTTATTTTCATATGAAATAAACATGATAATGAGAAATAATGCATTTAGATGCATCTAGAAGGATAATGAGTATCCAATAAAAGGATTTCAAAATAATAGAGTTTCTTGGGATCCAAGGAGTCCCAATGAAGAAAGAGGAAAGAAAAAATACCCATAACAGAAAATAAGAAGATAATGTGAATATATAATTAATGAATGATTATGTGGTATTGCTAAAAAGGAAGTATTTTCTATTAAATGAAAATAGAATTTTGTGCCATTAGAATAAAGGGCAAGTACTAAGAAGATAAAAGAAGAGATTTTCAAATTCTAATACCTAAAGAATAAAGATTATCAAAAGAATTAGGAAAGAGAGAGAAGCATGCTTCCTAATGAAGGAATTGAATTCCTATTAGAAGAGGGATTGGTTGCTTCGTGGGCAAGCACCCCAGGGCGTTGCTGCACTCCTCCATATAAGGGGTAAGACCTAGGGGCAAGTCCAAGAAAATCCCGAGCACTCTTCTCCCTCCTTCTTCTCCTTTTGTCCAGAACCCTAACGATGGAGGTATAACCCTATCTCTGGATCTGAGGGGCCGTGGAGAGGCTACAATAAGGTTGTGCTACTCCCACGAACTCGGGGGAAAAGCTCGGTAGTCTTTCCTCCTCACTGGCCGTGTGCAGCAGTGGTCGCACTGCTGCAAGAGCAGCCACACCTTACTGGCTTTGCGCGCGGGTGACCGGCCAGCTTGGCCACGGATATGAGGCGCCTTGTGTGTGCCGGAGTACGGCGGAGGCTAGGGAAGGATTAGTCATGGCCTTCGGGTCTAGATCGGGGAGCCCAAGCCGCGCCTAGGGCTGCAGGCGGCGGCCAGTTCTTGCGTCGAGAGGTTGAAGGCAACTTGTTGACCATTGGACGGTTATACCCTCTGTGGGTATGAAGGTCGGGGAACTTAAGAGGGGGCAATTTCATCATTGGATTATGTTTCCAAATTGCGTGAGCGTTGCATGCATGAGGTGACGTGGTGGCTTCTAGTTGGTCTAAAAAGGTAACTTTTGCAAAATTCATAACTAAAGATTGGTAGCTCGGATTAGTACGAATAAAATATGAAAATTGATCAGGAGAATGAGAGGAATCCAATAAAAATGATATTAAAGATTGATTCCATTCCTAATTGTAAAAGTATAATAAGTTGATGAAAAGTGCATTAAAGTTTGGTTAAAAACCCCATTTGTGATTAAAGGTTGAATCTAGTATGCTTAATGGGTTAATTTAAGTATTAATAACATGTTGAATGATAATATTAGATTCGAACCTGATGTAGATTGCATGATTTAGGGTTTTTACCTCATATGAGAATGATTAAGCATTTAGAAACCCTAAATTAGGGTAAAAGAGGATAAGATCATATTTGAAAATGTGAAAATATGTTGTTAAATGATGATTCTAAGTTATTTGAGTATAAAAGACCATTAAAATGGATAATTTGAGCAATTAGGGTTTATATGAGTAGAAAGAGTATTTTAGGGTTTGTTGACATAAAAGGAATAAAGTTTGAGAAATTGATCTAAGAAACCCTAATGAATACGAACGAAACCTTAATTCGGATTAGAAACCCTAGAAAGTGAATCCAAGTCAATAAAGTAGAATCTTGATAAAGTGTGTAGTAAATAGAGTACATGTGTTTTTAGGATTCTTGATGATGTGGTTGAATTAATTGCTTGGATTGCTTTCTTGGTTGGAATTGATATTAGCTTGAGAAATCTACTGAACAGGTATGTGGTTACGCTTATGAATATTCTGAGTTAGTTTTTCGAGGGTTTGTCGAGGTTTTATCGGTTGCTTGAAATTAACTGTTGGATGCTTTTATTTCATGCAACTATAGAGTGACTATGACTATCACTATAAATGTATACATATAACTGGCTTAGATCCGGGTCCACCCCTGTGGCTATGCAAAGGCTAAAAAGGATAACCTAGAGCAAGGTCTAGGCTATCATGAGTTAGAAATTGGGCTACACATGTGTAGTGTCATGAGACTCTTAGCATGCCATGAGTTAAGGAGTGGGCTACCTATGGGTAGTGCCATGTGACTCAACCCTAGAAACTGATTCACATGTTAGGTGGGATCATGAGGGGTATAATGGGGATAGGATATACATGGATCGTGCAGTTATATTTAAACCGTAAAATTGTTTATTAAACTATAATTGATTGCAATACATAGTTATGGATAATTGCACGATTAGTGTTTCCCCCACATACCAGCTCCGGCTGATCGACGTTTTATTTGTCGGAATTTTAGGTACAAAGCCAAAAGGACAAATAGTAAATCGTCATATTGAGAAATACATGAATTGAAATACAAGGAGGATTAGTAGAGTAGAAATTCATATGTGGATAGAAGTTTAGAGATCCAAATTTTCAAAAGGTATGCAAAAGTTTATTTTCTTAAAACTTTCCAGTATAGTCTGTTAAAATTTAATAATTGTTCTTGGTTAAATGCCGAACCTTTGATTCGGAAATTATGAGTGCAGCTTCGACCTCTCGGTCTCCCTTAATTGGGGGTTACCGGAAGGTAGGGTTGTAACAAGATTCATGATAGAAGATTTTAATATATTATATCACCCCACTGCTTAAAGAGGATTTCACACCTAAAATCAACATATCCATAGTCTAACATGTATCGCCCTCCACCCCTCACAAGTATTTTCCTCAATTAAGAACTTAAATTGTGTAATGGGTGTATCAAATAATCTTTATCATTCTTCACTTTTTTATTATCATCACCTTAGAACAAAATCCAAGTTTTAAGGGTGTATGTGTTTAATCACGTGGTTCTTCATTTTAATTACTTTGTACCCCTTAATTTTGAATTAGCTCAAGAAACGAAATCCAGAAATATGGAGTAAAACTTTTTGATGCATAACTAAAAATGGTGCTAAAACCAATGCAAGAATTAAGTCAACAATTTTCACACCAGCATTCTAGTTATGACTACGTTTTCATACCCCTTACTCGACTCGGACATGAAATAATATCGCCATATAACCTAAAGGTCTAGGTGAGCATTTTGGTTTAAAGCATTGGGAGAAGGATATGGTGTTTGCCTTAGTTAGGATCCACAACTCCTAAATTGGACACCTTATTTCACTTTTATCCTTCCTTACAATCCCACTATAGTCAATACAACTATAGTCTAGGTTGAGCGTCTCATTTCTCCATATTCCATATAAAGCAAGGGTTCTATGATGATAAGGAACTTTTGAGAGATAAAATTAAATTAGTCAGTCAACCGAATACCTTGGTTGTGATACCATACTTGTAATGAGTGGAACCCAAAAAGGTCATAACTTATTTCTAAGATAAATAATAAGAATCATCCCATATGCAAACATCACATAATCTTTTACATAGTGATAAACCACCAAAATTTAAATATGATGATATATCTTTACCAATATGGAGTAGCAATACAAATAATTTATTGGTTTCAAATTTTATCAAAGATAAGATAGTTTTTCTCCCACAATGGTGAATATATAAGAAAATCGAAACAACCAAACTAATAATAAATGGCTATGGACGGCAATTTGGTCAATTAAAATTACATCTCCAAAGTGAAACTAATTATATGCAAGATGTAGATCTCGCTCAACTACTCCAACGGTGGCTTCACCTGAAGGGTTGGTTGCAAAACCCAAAATGAGAGAATAAATAGATATGTCAATAAAGCTAGCATGGGTATATAATAACCAAATAATTTGGGCATTTTAAGGAACCTGGATCACAGATCAGATAAGTTGTTTCGATAAGATAGATAATGAAAAATTCTCAAAGTGGATGCTAATAGGACCTTCAAATAGAAAGATAATCAGTTTATGAAGAAACAATATCATTAGAAGTATTATATGCTTTAAACAGTATCAAGGTAAAATAATACTTCATGCAAATGCTCGAGAGCTCTGGTGATGGAACAGCGCCACCACCCTGCGAATGCATCTCAGATCTGGAAGAAGAAATCGCTGTAGTTGATCTGGTGACTCCTCCGGAAGTCCCTATATATTGGAACGATCTCTTCAAGGTAGTATATGACAAGAAACCTGGTTCTCTGGAAAAAACTCTCATCCGCGTTGAAGACGGCAAGATTATTTTCCCTCATTCAGAAATCTCTGAGAATGCTCATCGTTGGAATCACTGTCTTCTCAGTTATCGATTTCTACCCTGATACTGATCTCCTCTATCAACATTTGTCTCGTGTGTGGGGGTTATCAGAGGATTTTGAAGTTATAGGAAGAGGTTATGGGCTCTTCATCTTTCGATTTGCTAATGCTAAGGATAAAAACTTCGTCCAACACAAAGGTCCGTGGTTTGTTAAGCATGTGCCTCTGGTTCTAATGAGCTGGCACCCCAGTCTCCCGATAAGGAAGCTTGGTTTCAAATCCGTTCCGGAGAGGGTTCACATTCATGGCCTTCCTCTGGATCTCTGGGATGAAAAAATGTGGGGGAGAATCGGCTCTTTTCTTGGTACTCCAATCCGCACTGATGTCTTTACTAAGAACTGTTCTCAACTTGATTATGCTCGACTGCAAGTCTTGATGAACTCAGATTTGGTATTCCCTAAAACAGTGGTGATTCAAAGTGACAGAGGGACTTCAATTCAGATCTCTTTTGAATACGAATGGTTGCCTAGCTTATGTAACAAGTGTAGGTTATTTGGTCATGAGTCGAAACTGTGTTGGTTTTCTTCTGAGATGCTTGATTCTACTGTTGGTAATCTAGTGGGAAGCTCCCTGGATGGGTCTACATCCCGGAGGTCTGCCCCCTCAATGCCATTTCAGGTGTTCGATGATAGGTCTCAGGGAACTCATGGGGGCTCTGTTACTGTTTCTTATGACTTAGCTGCTAATGCTTCAATCCTTCCGCCTAAAATCACTTCGAAAACTGTTTCTAGTTTAACGCGGAGGATGAATGACTCTTCTCTTTCTTTAATGAAGACAAGACTTAATGATGTGGACTCTATTTCTGAAAACTGCTCAGCTGAAGCCGCCAGCTCAATGGCTCAAGTTATCAAATGAACCACAACTTTAAAATTTCCTCCTGGAACGTGAGAGGCCTCAGTAATAAAGTAAGAGGTGTCCAAGAGGAATTATATAGACTCTCAAGTCACTTAGTTGTTTTGAATGAGACAAGGCTCAGATTAAAGAAGATTCCTAGCCATATGGCTCGTTATTTACAAGATTATAATTTCTGTTCTAATCACACTTCTCATGCTCTAGGTAGAGTTCTTGTGCTATGGAAACCTGAGATTTATAATGTTGTCAAAGTGGTGGAGACTGACCAGCTTATTCACCTTGAAGTCACCATTGAAGATTTTAGTTTCTTTGTTTCTGCGATATATGGGCACAATGCAGATTCAGATAGAACAAAACTATGGAAATCTATTGATTCTATTTCCTCTAATATGAATTCACCTTGGTTAATCCTTGGGGATTTCAATGCAGTGCGAAAAGTCTGTGAAAAGATTGGTAAACATCCCCCTCTCCTATTTCGATGGAGGAATTTAATGATTGCATGCTAAACTGTGGTTTGTTCGAGATTGATTTAAAAGGGCCTGCTTTTACTTGGGATAATCACCAAGATGGTGATGGTTTTGGTACTTCCTAGAATTGACCGGATTATCTGCAATTCTCTTTTTCTCAATTCTGTTCCTGATTGTTGTGGTGAGATTATTTCTAACACTGTGAGTGATCATCGCATTCTCTTTCTAAATATTAGAGAGGAAAGGAAGATTAGATCTCCTTTTAGATTTATTAATTCTTGGGCTTGTCGCTCTGATTTTACTGATATCGTTAAAGTGAGTTGGAGTGTGGAAGTAGCAGGATATGCTATGTTTACTGTTTATAGGAAATTTGCTAATCTGAGATCCAACCTGAAAGAATGGAATTCTTCTACTGTTGGGAATTATATGGACAATGCAAGAACCCTCAAAGAAGAAGCTCGCAGGGCTCAGATCATTGCTGATTTGAATCCGACAAACTTTACTCTCCAACATGAAGCTAAAATCCTTAGAGGTAAACCATCTGAAGCTTCTCTTCTTGAGGAGAAATTCATCAGACATAAATCACGCATCCAATGGCTAAAAGAGGGTGACTCTAACACTCGCTTTTTTTACTCTTCCTTGAAAACTAGAAGACAAAGAAATATTATCAGAGCTCTCAATGTTGATGGTACTATTATTCGTGATCCTGAGGTTCTTAAGGTTTTTGTCTCTAATTTCTATTCAAATCTATTCAATTCCCCTAATCAGGCAAGTGGGAGGTATCATGGTACTTGGCTGGGTGCCAAGCTTACTTTGGTTCAGAAATCTTCTCTTATATCTCCTGTTTTGCAATCTGAAATAGATGATGTCATTGCTAATCTCAATGTTGATAAAGCACCAGGTCCTGACGGCTTTCATGCCTTGTTTATTAAGAAGTCTTGGGATATTATTGGGCCAGATATTAGTCATGCTATTCAGGATTTTTTTCGTAATGGCAGACTTTTGAAGGAAGCAAATTGGACCTTTATTACTCTCATTCCTAAGGCTGGAGCTGATACTGTAGAACTGAAGAATTGGCGCCCAATTGCCCTTTGTAACATTGTGTACAAGGTTATTTCCAAAATCTTGGCTAACAGACTACATGCTGTTCTTCCTTTCATCATTGACTTAAAACAATGTGCCTTCATTAAAGGGCATAACATCAAGGATGCTGTGTTATTAACTAATGAGGTTATTCACGATTCCAATAGAACTTCTGCTGGTAGTAAAATGTGTGTAAAGGTGGATATCACCAAAGCTTATGATTCGGTCAATTGGAATTACCTTTTTTCTATTATGTTCAACATCGGTTTTTTGGCTATTTGGATCAATTGGATTGCTAAAATTTTCTACACTACATCCTACCAAGTTCTTTTCAATGGGGAACCTTGCAATAGTTTCCAGCCATCTAATGGGATTCGTCAGGGTGACCCATTAGCTCCTTACCTCTTTGTGATTGTTATGCAGGGGCTATCCGAATTGATTAAGGAGAAAGTTTCCAACAAAAGTCTGAGACCTATTAAGGCCTCTACTGATCTTGCTATTTCTCACCCTATATTTGCGGATGACTTAATGGTTTTCTCTGAAGCTGACGCTTGTAATGCTAACACTATTTTGAAAATTTTTGAGACATTTGGGAACTGTTCGGGCCTTAAGTTTAACCCTGATAAAAGTGATATCATCTTTAGCAGATGTGCTAAGAAACTGAAGTACAAGAGATCCTTAATTTCCCTGAATACAAGCTGTCGAACAACTACCTTGGGATTCCCTTCTTTATAGGGAAACTATCAAAAAATCACTGTTTTCCTATTGTGGATCGTATGAAAAGGAAGCTTGAGGGTCGGAAAGCTAGGTGTTTATCCCTAGGCACTAGGAGGGAACTTATTATTTCTTCTCTTGTTGCTATTCACATTTATTGGTCACAATGCTTTCCCCTTCCAAAGTCAATATGTGATTTGATTGAAAAATTGTGTCGTGATTTCCTTTGGGGTCAGACTGACAACAAAAACAATCTCCATCTTGTTAAGTGGGACAATGTTACTAGATCAAAGAAAGAAAAGGGTCTTGGTATTAGGAAGATCAGGGATGTGCCTAAAAGCTGCTTGATTCTCAATGTTTGGAATTTGGCTAGTAAGGACTCCTTGTGGGTCAAATGGGTCAATGAAGTCTATCTCAAGAAATTCTCTTTCTGCTCGGTTGGTTATTCTCCTAAGATGTCCTGGTTCTTTACAAAAATGCTGAAACAAAGAGATAAAGTCCTGAAGTTTACTAGCTTCAGAATAGGCAATGGCAAAAGCACAAGATTTTGGACTGATCATTGGTTCAATCGTACTCCTCTGGTCACTCTTCTAGGGAATGATGCAGTTCTCAAATCTGGTACTAATTTGGGTTGCTTTGCTGACTGTTTTATTAGCAATGGTACCTGGTTCTGTTTAACAAATAGATCTAACCATTATCTGGCTCAGTTTCTTCTTTCCCTGGATCCTCCTTTGGGGGGTGAAGATGCTATTTTATATGATGGAAGTAAATCTCCTAGTTTCAAATCTATGTGGAATACTGTCAGGTCTATTGATATAGAGGATGATGCTGCTCGGTGGATTTGGAAGGACAACCTTCCTGGGAGATTTAGTACTCACATGTGGAAGGTTTTGTTGAATAAACTTCCTACTAGTGATTATGCAAGAAGGAGAGGCTTTCAGACTGCGTCCATGTGTTTTCTCTGCAGGAACGCGTATGAGGACTCTACTCATATTTCTTTTGACTGCTGCTATGTCCAGAATCTTTTTTCTAAAGCTGTTGCTCTTATTGATAAGTCGCTTAATATCAGGTGTTGGGATGATCTTTTATCTGTTTCCTAAAAGTCTGATAAATTCCTTTTGATGTCTATTTGCTACAATACTTGGCTTGAAAGAAATCTGTGTGTGCATAATAGTAGAAGCAGATCTGCAGATTGTCTTTGGAGAGTTATTATTCAAGATCTTCAGGGCTATTTTCCTTGATGGCAGCTGCCTTTTTTCTATTCTGAAGATGAAGGGGTCGATTCTGTCTGCTCCCTTGAGGGGTCTCAGTTACCTCTTTTCTGTTCTGAAGATTAAGGGTCCGGTTCTGCCTGCTCCCTTGAGGGTCTTAGTTGTTTGGTCCTTGAGCCGGCTGCTTTTAAAGCTTCTTATCATCTGAGCTGTTTCGCTGTTCGATACTTCTTGGTGAATTTCTCTTGTGTGCATACTACAGAGGCATTTTTTGTTTCTTTAAAATGTGCTAGATGCGTCAGTGCTTACTTGTAGGAGGGGTTCTTTTGTGGTTCCTTTACTTTTCTGTGGAGCTTTGTTTGGTTCAAGTTTTCTTGATTCTTCTGTATAGTTACTCTCCTTTTTCTTAGCTATTCCTCTTCCAAGAGTAGCAAGCATTGTATACCATTTTCAAAAAATACAAAAAAAACACCATGAGTTTTGGTTGACCAAAAAAAAATGTAAAATAATGTAAAAACATGTGTATTAAAATGGGAACTAGAATAAAATTAACAATAAAATTTGAGGCATCACCACCAAAATCTAAAAAATATGGTTGTGAGTAGTGGGCATCACCACCCAATCACCCCCGAACTTGCATTACCAACTTATTCCCCTATAAAAAAATACAATATGCATTACCTCCTAGAGTGTTGATGTTGCTTGCATTATGTTGGTTATCACAGTCAACATGCACATTAGTAGAGAGGCAAGATTAAGTGTAGTCAAATTCCTCAAAAGAATGATCAAACTAGTGTTTCTACTTATTGCATTATGCTAGTTATCACAATCAACATGCACATTAGTAAATAAGCAAGGTTAAGTTTAGTAAAATTCCTCACAAGAAGTATCAAAGTCAGACTCCATCACCAAAATGGATAGAATTAGGTATAATTCACAAACAAGGTGCAAATTGAGATAATTTTGAACAAGTCATAGAAATTAGGGCCCATTTTCATATAAGAATAAATCAGTTATAGTTTAGTCTCATTATCAAAAGATGAGACTCAAATCATGTCAATAATATATAGTAAGAAAATTTTGAGGGGATAACTTCAAAATACAAAAAATTATATACAAGAGATGGAAATCCCAAAGTATCTAAACAAATGAATTTAATATACCATAACACTCTTACCAATGTCTCAACCAAACCCTAGGTGCAACGTAGGGAATCATCCTCTTATCGTTTAAT
This sequence comes from Alisma plantago-aquatica, assembly GCA_963693085.1. NCBI lineage: Eukaryota > Viridiplantae > Streptophyta > Magnoliopsida > Alismatales > Alismataceae > Alisma > Alisma plantago-aquatica. The sequence continues at coordinate 74,931,632 of OY856413.1, read as the reverse complement.
AAACATGCAACTAGTTCCCAATTTAACGAGTCAAATACCTTTACTTCTTTATAAATAAAAAAATAAACAATTATTGGGATAAACCACTGATAAGATTTCAAAATGACATGGCTTGAAGGAAACTTTAAATGATAAATATACCAAAACTCCACATGATCAAACAAATTAATACATGGAAAATGTTTTCATATCCACATCACTTGTGATAAAACCAAATTGATGAGGGGAAAATAAGAAATCAATGGTAGCTTGTTCTTCCTCAATTAAGCGAGATAAAAAGGTATTGCAATTCAACTATATATATATATATATATATATATATATATAAGACTATAAGTCATACAAAAACATGATGAACCATGGTCACCTTCTAAATGCTTGCAGTCCTCCAACCTAAATGACTTGTGGCATGGGTCTTGTGGTGGTCAGAGTTACTATCTTTTCCTTGTTCTGTGAGAAAAAAGAAAGATCACATGAACAACCACTAAAAAGAAAATCGTGATTGAAACCAAAGATCTCTAGGATGCACAATGTTGTGACAAAGACAATAGCAAGGTAAACAAGCAAATTCGATCAAAAAATCTCCCAAAGACATAGTGGACTAGAGAATATAAAGAAACAAAATATAAGAGAAAAATTATAACAAAAATAGATGAAATTAGTGTCATGAAAATCTTGTACAAGATTCCAAGACCCAAGTCAACTATATGGTTGCTCGTCTTGGTTGGGGTTTTGTAACTGATCTCAATGTGGCAATAATAGATAATCCAAGTTAGGGAATCTAGTAACAGGGTAACATGTGATCGATGGATGTTTGGAATTGGTTGATGAGGGTATGATGAAGGTTATGGGATGGTCATTTATAAGGTGTATGGTATAGGATATCTAGGAATTTCATCAAATACAAGAAATATGTAGTTAGAGGAGCCAATGTTCATAAGGATGTTAGAGATCATGATTACTTATAGATTTTGGGATTTTAGAGTTAACATAAACATAAATAAGACAACATGTAGAGAAATAGGGGATGATAAGGAGGGGAGAGGGACAAATGAAATAGAGAAAGCTCAAGGAATTGGGGATTTATGAAAGATGAGAAATCATATGAGGAGGAATATTGGGAGGTCATGGTTTCTCCCATATGCTAAAGTCCAACCTAGAATTGGATATGAGAGAGAGATGGTGTGTGATGAAATCATAAATCATCTGTGACATTTCAAAGTTAGATAAATATGTAATAAACTGATGAAACATAAGTATACATGACATGAATTCAATTACTTATTTGTTAACTAATTTTAATTAATCGATATAGTTGTACTTATCGAATTATATTTAAATGTTGTATCTTGGTCACATGTAGAACTTGTTTTTTACCTTATATTCAGAGTCTGAGATGATTTTTTAGGTCATCCCTAATTTTAAGGATTCTTACCATTGTCTAAACATATTTTATCACAATCCTTACTTAAATTAAATATCTAGGGTCTACACTTTTATTAACATGATCTTAATAGGAAAACATTACCGTGAATTATCTTACACAAAATGTAAGTTTTTACTTAGCTAGTTCATTATGTATATTTAGTTAATTAGTGGCATATTAATTATCCCAACTTATAAAAGGAATCTAGTATTTATTTGTTCATATGTTCTAAATATATTCTAGACCACAATGATTAGTTATGTACTTTTATTGACATCCAAGCCCAACTAAACATGTTTGACTTGTTATGCATATATTAATGAATAATGTGAAATATATTACATGATTTATTAACCCATACCTACATATTAGGTAACATAAGTGTATTAGGTCCGTATAGGTGTGTATAAAGATGTACTAAGGAATTTAAATATCTAAGGGAGTCATTGTATTATATATGGTACCATTTACATGTTAGGGCTAATCAAATAGAACTAGGGCTTAGTTTTATCCATCACTATTCATGAATTCACATCATCTACATCTTCCAAGTCTAGGTTGATCCAAATTCATCATCAATTTAGGGTATATTAATCCAAGAAATGTTTAGGTTCAAGGTAACTAGAGTTATGATTTGCACCTAAGTCACTCATTATAAGCTCACAAGGCAAAAGGATGTATGTCAAGGTGCATTATATACGGCTTATAATGAACCAAAACTATTCATATACGATTCATGTAATTATGCTTTACATTTTAATAGAAGATATTGGTATGTTAGATTTGGTTTCTTCCCAATTATCCTGAAACCATCAACCTGTGTAACTGCTAATAATAATTGATTCCTCTTTGATTGTCATTATATTGTTTGCAATTGGTGTTTTTTATTTTTCCTATTTTAAAGTTTGTATTGTCTGTGATGTGCTAAGATAAACTAGACAAGGTTTTTTTGTCATGATCTTACACTACATAATTCTTGCTATGTATCTTGAGTAGTAGTAGGGTGTCCATATTTTTGTCACCTAAAAACTCCTCCAATACCAATATGGGTTCTCAATAGGACTAGAAACATGAGGGTAACACTCCTTTGAAGACTCCCACATCATAAAAGTTTATAGGATAAAGTATATTACCAACATGGTGTTGTGGGGTACACAGGATGACAATGAGGTAGATGATAATGTTAAAAGGGTATTTTAGGAAACTCTTTATTCATATGTTACAATTAGATCTAATCGTTAACTCATCTGAAATAGGAATGCAATAGATGACTACTAAGACAATTTTGCAAGTTTTGATGAGTCTCTAACTATTTTATGTAATAAAAATGTTTTGAAGGCTAATGGGATAATAATGGATACATTTGGTGTAATGGAAACCAAATCAAAAGAAAGTGCAAAACATATCTCAAAGTTTATTATGAAAATAATAAAGTATGATGCTCTACAGTCCTAATTAAATATACATTAATTTCGTTTTATTGTACTTCTTTTTTGACAATGATCAACCATAATTGGAAGAAAAAAAAGATTGACTTCACCATCTTCAGTTGCTTTTTTAAGTCATCATAAAAGTATCTTGAGTTGAAAATATTGCACAATAATTATGAAATTCTATTTTTTATTTTTATTTTCACCATTCAATGGTGTTGGACATATGTTATTCCTCATGATGTATTCTTATGAACTAAGTATCTAGCATTGATGTTGGAATTCCTAGCTTGTATGTGAGTCATTGATGCCTTTTAGAATGTTCAATTCTAATTGAAGTTTATGAAACTTTAGCATTTCATTTTTTATGCACTTTAGATCCTTGAACCCCAAATTTGTGTCAATTGTGTATTTTCCCCTTTGTGGATGGTAAACCTAATTTTAGCATATGTGTATCCACTAAGTCTTCATGATGATATGAATAACTTACTTGACACTTATTGTTTATTAGTGTCATTTCATACTTCTTTTCAAGGTTGTGCCCATATATTAATGTATTTCATGATGATGATTTAATATTTCATTGTTTTCCTATGATTCATGTTTATATGAACTCAATTTGTCCATTTGATGTTCTTATGGATTTAAATCATTCACGAACAATGTAGTCCCATTTTTCCCATGTGGAATAATTCTAAATAATTTATATGTGGGTATTATATTTGTGTACATTACTCATGTTTTTCACGTAGAATAGACTCTTGGTTGATCTAGTTGGTTGTGTCAACATTGAATATGACATTATTAATCTTATACTTCATGTGAAGGACCTTGGTGGGATTATATTTACTATGGTACAGTTCGATTACAAATAGTGAACTAAACAATAAATTGTCTAAATATTCACGGTGCATATGCACCTATAGTGTTCATTGTGTCGGCTAACATTGTAGCAGGAGGTTGACTCTAATAAGTGAAGGAGTAGTAATTACACACAACAATAGCATGGAAGGACCTTTCGGCGCCTGATTGCTCCCATTTGGGCACATTATAAACTCATAAATTTCTTATAGGAAGTAAGGCTAGCGAGTTACAACTCAGCAAACTCATTTCCATTTTTCTAATCAAATAAATTCTAGTGGAACTGATTAAATGAAAATTTAGCTCGTTTGTTTCACATCTTGTCAAAAGAGCCTATATGTAGTTGGTTGCATCAACATTGGGTTTTTCTAGCATGAGGCACAAACTCTGATTGGTTGTCCACATTGAGTAGGGGTATTTTCCTCCATGGATTTGTACTTTTTTATACGATCCTAGTTTTCATTGCTAAATCCACACCATTATTGAATTTGGATATATTGTCTGGATATGTGCTCCATTATTATTATCTAATGATTAATTTTTCTTTCCAGCAAGATGTTCCATGATCCTATCTTATCATTATTTTCTCAATGGTGTCCCTTTATTCTATTTGATTTTCTTTTGGATAATAGGATCTTATCTTGATCTTATAGAACTTACCATATTCCATTTAACACTTTAAGAGATGAGATGTTTTTTTTTCATGTTGTATCTTTCTTTCTAATGGCCATAAATAATACTAATTCAACACATCAGCAATTTGTATTTTGTTTCTATGTTTTTGTTATTCTATATCTCAGAGTGACTTCAATACTAAAATCTAGGTTGACATTGACTGGGACAAATGACTCAGCAGTAGTAGTCAGGATTCTAATGAATGTGACTTATAACTGAAGATGGGCAGGTTCCCACTTTTGGCTTGTCGTATTAATCTTTATACTATCCATTTACTTTATATTTCTAGTATATATATAACTATATTATAAGCCTTTCAATGTGAAATCATTTTTTTATAATTTTACTAATCAAATTTAAGTTGAAATCCCTTAAGGATATCATTCATTGACATGTTTGAAGGCATATAATATTATGAAGAAATACTCTAGTACGAGTTTAGGGCTTCCTTGCATCGTTTTTGTGAGGTTGAGCCCCTTATTTATATTGACAATGTAGTATCATTGACCTTACTATGCACTCAAGATAGGGTCTACCTTAATTTATAGAAACACTTTTATATCCATAATTAAAATGTTATATATACAAGTATGATCAGGTTTATTTGTAACAATACAAGCCAAATTGATGTTATTAAAATTTTCAACTTGATCATATATTCAACAAGTTGAATGAATGGCATAAACTTTGAATGTATGATAATATGATGTTTAGTATTTATGTCAGCTGCAATAAATATAAATACTTGAAATATATGCCATCCTAATGAGTTGAATAATATTATTTTAATGTTTTCAGAACTTGCCTATTCCCATGGGTTCCAGGTCATTATTGGTAACAAAACACTCTGGGGGTTTGAGCGATAAATTATCACATTATGTAGAAAACTCTTTACAAAAAAAGTGATCACGTTCAACTAGTGTTTGGGAGGTGCATTTTGATCCTACCTGTCTTCTTTTCTTAGGCACAATTATTGCCTCAAAAAACTTTGTCGTGTTTTTAAACAAAGCACAAGTCGTTTATATGATGATTAAAATTTATATTTTTGTCCCAAAAACATAGATATCAATAGTATGTCACATTGTTGTAAAACAATAAACGTGTTCAGGTTGAGTTTGTGGTAGTGAAATGAGCCCAATGCCTAATTTGGATAAGACAATCATAACAACAATTCATTAATATGTCTTATAAACCTTTGTAAGGTAGTTGATTTAGTATGTACCCATTATTAGGTCTTAGATTATTAGGAAAAAATAGGGTCTTATTAGGGGTTTAAAATGCAACTTTGTGTAGTAATAAGATTTTGAGAGAAAATAGTTCATATTGCTTCTAAAAATAAACAATAGTAGTATAACTATGACGTGGGATTTTATCGCACTAACAAACACACTCGGGGTTGAAATCCCCGAGCTTTTACCAAAACCAATGTGCAATAATACCACCTGCAAGCGGACGAGTCTTATCACGATATAGTTAAGGATCGAACCGAAAGGACAATGTTTTTAAGAATCTTGTCGGTCGAATCTAGTTCAAGTAAGACTGATATTTAGAATGATTGGTTGATTTGAGATTAATTAAACTAATTGCAGGAGAGTAAAAGTTGAATTAAAGTTGGATTTCGATCAATGATATGGAATCGTTGGGATGGTATCGGGTTTCACCACCGCCACAAATACAAACACATTCAATCTCAAACAATCCAGGCAAGATATAACGATCCAAATAGAGCTGCTGCAAAACCCCCCATACAGGCGTTAGGTTTGCATAAGCATCACCTTAGGCATCAGATGTCTCGTCACCATCTAGATCACTTACAACTCTGAAGATATAGAAATCCAACAAAGGTTGTGGGCCCCCTATACAGGCGTTAGACACACAGAAGCGTCACCGAAGGCTAGATGACTCGTCTCCTCACGGATCATACACATACGACCTCAAAGAAATCACATTCTATTTCTAGTTTGGGAGTCAACCACGTTTATCGATAAGCAAGCAGGTGATTAATATACGAGCAAACATCGACTATTAACAAGAAGATATAAAATCCAACTAAGGCTGTGAAACCCCTATACAGGCGTTAGGTGCATAGAAGCGTCATCGAAGGCTAGATGGCTCGTCCCCTCATGGATCATACACTTACGACCTCAAGGAATCCCATTCTATTTCTAGTTTGGGAGTCAACTTGTTAAACGACATTCAATCCTACATATAGAAGTTCTCACAATATAGGAAGAACAAAGATGAAAGTAAGCGATTAATCTAACTACGAACATAATGATTAACAATGAAATGAAAAGTTATATACATAGCCATGGAAAGTTTAACAAAAGAACATGATTGCATGGGCAGCCGGGCTAGTCCCCGCACCCCAGCAAAAAGGGACTACTCGCTCATAGTGTGAGAAATAAGAAGAATACGAAAGAGAGAGAAATCCGCCATGAGCACAGTGCAGAAGGTAGTCACAGCTCAGTGAAGATGAAGCGGTCTTCTACGTCGTGTCGGAGCAGATCTGGATGCGAAACGGGAGATGCTAAGACAGACCAGACAGTCTCTCTCACTCCGTCTTCCTTCTCTTCTCCGTCTCCTTGATTGCAACACGGGTAGTAGGTGGAGTGAAACTGGCGTGGACAGTATTGGATCTGGATTGGACCTGTGTACAGGCATCCTGTCGGCGTCCTGAAACCGATGCCAATTGAGGACCCTTGTGGTCTGACAACCTCCCATTTTGTGATGTTATCTTACTAGTTTTCCTCAGTTTTCCATACTCTTTCTTAGTTAAATTAGATATAATCTTTAACTTTTTACCTTTTTGTAAATATACCATTAGATTAACTTCTCCTTTTTACTTCTTATAGAAAAGCACGAAAAAAATTACAAAGCTCCCAAACTGTCCTAAGACCGAATGGAATCCAAACGGTCCCAAGACCGAATAGAAGCCAAACGGTCCCAAGACTGAATGGAAGCCAAACGGTCCCAAGACCGAATGGAGACCAAACTGTCCTAAGACTGAATGGAAGCCAAACGGTCCTAAGACCGAATGGAAGCCAAATGGTCCCAAGACCGAATGGAAGCCAAACGGTCCCAAGACCGAATGGAGACCAAACGGTCCCAAGACCGAATGGAGACCAGATGGTCCCAAGACCGAATAAAGGTCAAACGGTCCCAAGACCGAATGGAGACCAAACGGTCCCAAGACCAAATGTAGACCAGACGGTCCCAAGACCAAATAAAGGTCAAACGGTCCTAAGACTGAATGGAGATCAACCGGTCCTGAGACCGTATGAAGCTACTCGACCCCAAGATCGAATGAAAGTAAACAGTTTCATACCGAGAGGACTCAAACGGTCTACAGACAGAGAGAGTCCAAATGGTTTCCAAACTGTGTGAAAATCCAAGCGGTCTCCAAGACCGTTTGGACCCACATACCCCAAACCGTTTAAGACTCACTCAAAATCCTATAAATAGAACCCAAAGGGGTCCTCACAAATCATCAAGTTTCAGACGTCCAAAGGCTGCCTCTATTGCTCCAGAGCCATTCCATCCTTCACCCACTGCCCCGTGGCTGCCGGTCTGAGATCCATACTCCATCTCTAAGCTATTTTCTCTCTCATCGACAAAGAAGGTGGGAAGAGAAGGATTCATCATCAAGCAAGATACGAAGTGTGAATATCGTTGCTCTCTCTCTCCAAGGGGTCGACCTTCCTCCCTCCTTCATGGAGATGATGCTCTCTCTCTCTTATCACCCCCTTCTTCATTCTTGCCATGAGCAAGTAGTCTCATACACTAGGGTGCGGGGAGTAGCCCCGCTACTCATGTTTTCATTTCATGCATTGTAATTCTTGAGTTTGCAATAGAAAAACACTATCTTTATAGTTCAACATCAATCGTTTAATGAATGCTAGTTGCTTGATCACCAACTTGTGTTATCTATTATTTGTTAGTGCAAATTGTCTATGTTTGTACTTCTAGCTTCAAATGTCGACTGCTTGTTGGTTCCAGATTGTATGTAGTCACCATACATTTGGTTCAGTATCTAGGAGTGTTTCTCAAGAAGTGGAGTAAACTCACCTCCATCATTGTACTTTCATACTATGAAATGGAATCAGTTGACGTATGAAAGTACAACCTTGACTGTTCGAGGAACACACTTTGCGAGGGGAGTGATGTAAGGTAAGTGACCATTCATCTGGGGATGGCTGGCATTGCAACACTCCCACGTTTCTCGTAGTTAGTTATCCGAAAAGAGGCTAATCCTACAAAGATACTAACTGTCTAGACTCTTTTCTTTGCAAGTCAAGTTATTGTGATGTATGTTTTGATCCATGTGTAGGGGTGGCAAAAGCCGATCACATCCTAGTGGTTTCTTAACATTGTTTACAACCTTAAATTTACTTTCTTGCCTTTACTTTACTTGCACTTAGTTTAAACAACCAAACTAACTCTTTGATCTAAACACCAACTGTTAAGGAGTTAAATGAAATTGTAACATTTTCTATCTTGTTGATCTTAACAAGACCATTATCCTATGGATTCAACCCTTAACTATACTACCATAAGACTTCCACGTATCCTAGCATACGTGGGTGGAGTTTTTAATCTAGTATAAGCAAGGCTAAACCTAAAAGACTTACTATCTTTAGGATTTTTAGTGGTGCACACAACTCCACGCAAGTGGAAGCTCCATCAAAAATTGGCATCGTTACCGAGGACAACGGAACGTTTTAATTTCATTTATCATCTTGCTAGTTGGTTAGGGTTTTACACTTTTCCTTTAAACATTACTCCATATTCTCTTGATTTCATCATATCTCCTGCATCATCTGAAAAGTGTGTTTCTTCCTCTACTCAGGTAGAAGACGTGTATGCAACCATCACATAATCTCGGATTCTCCCCTGATCTAGAGTATGACTCTGAGGTAGAGAGAAGTTTCCACCGCCGCATTAGACTTAATCGTCAAAGAGCCAGACAAATGGCCGAAGATCAACGCCAAGCTGCACTAGTGATGGAAAGGGTCAACGCTGCCATAGCAGCCCAGCGAGTGCAACTCATCACTGACACACACGCCCAAGTTCAGGCTGAAGTACGGGTTGAAGAGCAAGCCCGCATCCGCGCCGAGAATGAAGCAGCCAAGGCTACTGCTCAACTACTGATAAGAAGCAAGAAACTACGGGACTACGCTATTCCCAAGAACTACGAAGACAACCATCCAGTCCAACCACCACTCATCGACACTCCTAATTTTGAGATCAGGACACAATGGATCCAAATAATGCAGGGCATCTCATTCTCTAGAAGTGTCGGAGATGACTGTATGGACCATTTGAAGAGGTTCAAAGCTCTTTGTAGGTTGGTACCACAAGCTGGAACAACTATGGATGCAGTCATGCTCAGACTCTTCAATTTCACCTTGTCTGGAAGAGCACTAAGCTAGTATCACTACTACAGAAATAACATTCAGTGTCGCTTTTCTGGGCGTCGGTTATTAAGGAAAACCGACGCCTATAATATAAGGCGTCGATTATTTAGACAAACCGACGTCTATATTCGAAGACCAGCCAGACACGGGTACCGCTTTGTATTCAGCGTCGGTTGTTTATAACAAACCGACGCCTAAAGTCGCCCGCGAAATCCAATTTTCGAGCGAAAAAAATAGTGTCACTTTCAGCGTCGGTTATGTAGATAAAAAACCGACGCCTATGTGCGATGGAAATTTACGCGAAAAGTGTATCTTTCAGCGTCGGTGATCCTTTTATAACCGACGCTGAAAGTGGTTCCCGCCAAATAATTTCGTGAAAATATCGTCCAATTGGACGTCGGTTGTTTCAAACAACCGACGCTAAATATGTTTAGGCGTCGGTTGTTTTAAACAACCGACGCTATTTGGGAACTTTATATCCCGCGATCGCCCGACTCTTCCCCTTTCTTCTATTTCATTGCGAGAATTTCCCCCTTTCTTTGCTACTGTCGCCGCCCTACCCTCTGCCGCTGCAACCAGTTTCTCCAGCCTCCACGACAGTGCCTCCGCATCACCGCCGTGTCGCCTTCTCCAACCTCCACGACAGCGCCGCCTCCGCGCCGCCGCAACCGCTTCTCCAGCCTCCACGACAACGCCGCCTCCGCGCCGCCGACGATCCTGCTCCTGCTGCTACTCTGCGTCGTCGCCGCCGCCGCCACCCGCTCCTTCCTCCTTGTTGCTGCTCTGCGTCTCCTTGCTCACGCCCTACTGCGGCGTGGTCTTCTTCCTTGCCTCCGCTGCTCACAAGGTATTAGCCATAGAACCTTCTGCCTTTCTTTTTTGCCATGTCGCTAATTTGTTATCTATCTCTCCATCGCCTCATGTATCCTCCTCTAGGTCCTCCCCTCGTCTGACCTTCCTCCATAGCTTCCCTCTTTCTTCCACCACAGCTTCTCATAGAAACCCTCTCACCCCTCCTCCTATCAGGGAAGAATCTAGCTGCCACAGTCAGTGCTCCCCTCCGCTGTACTAGCATCAAGCCCTTCCTCTGCCATTCTTTCCATTCAGTAACAGTCTCATCTCCTCGTTCCACACCATAACTTGGTTGATGTAAAGCCCATGCTCAAAAACATCTACCTATTCTCATCCATGTTCGTGTGGCATTCCCATTTTCAGGAGTCAATGACCATCCTTTACAGAAATACCTGCATCTCAAGCATAATTGATCCCAAAAAAATACTGCTAACTAACATGATTTAAATTGGCTATAATTAGAATCCCAAAACTCAAGAACACATATGTGTTTATGAATGAAACATTCTAAATAAGAGAATGTCAATTTAGACACATATACTATGTGGATGTGCACACAAGGAAGCATTCTAAATAGGTAGAAGATAGATTATCCTCCCGTGGACCAAGACCCAATGGTAACTATTTTTCGTGCATCAAAACAAAATCAGCAACCAAGGTATGATGCATAATATAAATCCATTTTTTTACTTTTGGGGGTGCGCCTTATACTATTTGATATCCTTGATTTTATCTTCTATCCTAAATAAAATTAAGGGACCCATGATTAGAAAACAATTCCAAACTTGGCACCCACACTAATTGGAAGGAAATAAAATATGATTATTGAAATGCACATTTGTGGTGTGATACCTTTTTTAGGATGCATATATTAGATTCAACCTTTGAGACATCCTTTTATGAGTTCCAATACAATTAGGGTTTCATTTCATTGCCATTGTATGTATTATAATATTACATCTTTCACATAAAAATTAATTAAATTGAATCATATTGGAACCCTAATTTAAATCCTAATTTGATTTAAACTTGTCCATTCTAGCATCCTAATTTGATTTGATTAAACCCTAACATTGATGAAACCCTAACATCAATTGTGATGAAACCCTAACATGTACATATCTATTATTGTGTTTGTTGGCCTAGAAACCCATCCAAGATTTACTCATTAGGAGTAAATCTTGGATAGTCCCCGGTTTGGGACTGTTCTTGAACACCTAATCTCACTTAGGATGTAAGTGTATAATGTGTATTGGGTTTTCGAGAAAATTTTGGTAGCATTTCCCCGTTTGTTCTCTAAGTACATATGTACTTAGAGAACAACGGGGAAATGCTGCCGGAATTTTCTTGAAAACCCAATACACATTATACACTTACTAGTGATATTAGGTGTTCATGGATGGGATAGGTGGTACACATTTATTATATATAAGAATGACATCACATGTGTTTGTTGGCCTAGAATGTGAACAATCATTGTTCTTTATATTACTTGTACATTGGTGTAAATTAGAATGAACAATCACTAAATTATATATTGTTTGTATGGAGTCCGACTTCATTTTAGATATCTATTATTGTGTTTGTTGGCCTAGAAACCCGTCCAAGATTTACTCATTACAAACAATATAGTCCCCGGTTTGGGACTGTTCTTGAACACCTAATCTCACTTAGGATGTAAGTGTATAATGTGTATTGGGTTTTCGAGAAAATTTTGGTAGCATTTCCCCGTTTGTTTTCTAAGTACATATGTACTTAGAGAACAGCGAGGAAATGTTGCCGAAATTTTCTTGAAAACCCAATACACATTATACACTTACTAGTGAGATTAGGTATTTAAGGATGGGATAGGTGGTACACATTTATTATATATAAGAATGACATCACATTATACACTTAGGTAGGATGTAAGTGTATACCCTAATCTTTTCCTAATATATACTTGTTTTCTCTGATCATAGAATGGATAGATCATGGATGTCCATTCGTAATCGTTGCACCCCAGAGTTGATATCTGGTCTTGATCAGTTTATTAGATTTGCCGAGGAACATAGGAAAAAACCTACAGATAGGTTCTACTGTCCATGTAGGCATTGCGGTAACAACTTGAAAGTCAACACTGGTGAGGAAATCAAAAGTCATGTCATGTGCAACGAGATTGTACAAGGCTATACAGAATGGCACTGGCATGGAGAGATTTCAAAAATCGAAACCAGTAGATGTCGATAGCAGTGCTTGGGTGGAAGAAGAAATTGCCTCTGATGACGTAAATGTGAACGAACCAGTTCCAGCAGACATCGTTGATGCGATGCTGGATAGTTGTAGGGTAGAGCACACCGATCCACCTCCTATCTTTAGAAACATTGTGCATGATGCTGAGATACCGTTATACAAATGCTAAATGTTTGCCTTTTTAATGACATTTTCAGATGGCTGACCATGATGAGCATGATGTTCATGATGAGCATGAAGTCCATGATGAGCATGCTGTCCATGACGAGCATGGCGAGGATACCAATGTAAGTTCTAAAAACATATCCTGTATTTCTATAAAATTCATTATCTTCTTGTTATGTCATATATCCTATATTTCTATATTGGGCTAATTTAGTGTGTTTATTTTTGTCAAATTTTAGGTTGATGATGTACCTGTACCCACTGAAGCACTGGAGCAATTTGATGCGCAGCACCAAACACTTAACAAGAAAAGGGGCATCACTCTGTTGAAGAAGTTTTTAGCGCTAAGTGGTAGTGGATCCAAATTGGTGGTGGAGTTTGATAATGGAGGAAATGCAATTGGAGTGAACCGCAATAATTTTGTAAACTATCTTGGGTGTACCACTCGGAGCCATTGTGGTGTTAAGTATGATAATTGGCATAAAGTTCCTCAAGGGAAAAAAGACTTGATATGGAAGGATTTATACGTGAGTTATTATTATTTGCAATTCTATTTTGTAGATTACAAATTCTGTTATTTGCAATTCTATTTTGGATACTAGTTGATAACATTTCTATTATACAGAATCTGTTTGCATTGGATGAGAAGTTGCATCGTAAAAGTGTGATGCAACGCGCTGGAAAGATGCTTAGGAATTATAGGACAAATCTGAACAGAGAATACATAAAAGAGGGTGATAAGAAGAAGAAGTCAGCCCTTGAACAATGGAACTTCTTGGACAAAGAAGATTGGGTCAATTTTGTTGCTTCAAGAAAATCTGAAGAATTCAAGGTATTAGGGGTCACTCCCAATTTAATTAATATACATTGTATTCACCTATTCAAGATTAACATTTAGTGCTACTAACCAAATCATTAATGTGCATACTAACTAGGCCCTCAGTGACGCACAAAAAGCAAGGCGTGCACTGAATGTGCATGACCACACTATGGGTCCAAAAGGCTATGCAAGCGTTCGCCAAAGACTACAGGCGGAGTCTGTGGCTACTCAGCAGTCTGCTGCTACTCAAGAGTCTGCTCCTACTCAGGAGTCTGCCACACCCATGCCTCGCCATGATATCTGGATAGCTGGCAGGCAAAACAAGAAGGGTGAAATAAAGAAGCCTGTAACTACTGAGGCGGCTGCAAAATGGTAAAATACAACTCTTAGAGAAATCGTTTGAATATTTATTATTTGTGGTGTTAACTTACCAATTTCTGTTTATGGTGATTAGCGGGAGCTGCACGAGCAGAGGAAACAAGGCACGTTCATCCCTCAGGGCACAAGGGATGAATTGACAGTTGCTCTGGGTAACCCAGAGCATCCTGGACGTGTTAGAGGTGCCGGCGCTGGTGTTGGCATCAAAGCATTCTTTGGGCCATCCCAGCACAAACCCAGAGCGGGACTTTCTCAAGAAGAGGTAACCTATTCTTTTTTTAGAATGTTACTGCAAAAGGAAATTCATTAATAAGAAGCTAATGTTTCTTTTATCCATGTATAGGAGAATAAGAGAGTTGAGGATTTAGTTGCTAAGAAGGTCAACGATGTAGTTGCTAAGAAGGTCAAGGAAGAATTGCTGCGGTGGCAGGCATCTCAGGCTTCCAATCAGCCTATGGCGACCCACTCTTCTCCAGATACACAGACTGCGAGTAATCCTGGAAACCCATCGCCTAGCACGTCTGCTGTAAGTATTGTTTATGACATTGTAGCTAGTCTTTTCAAGATGATATGTTTTCAAGATTATATGTATATATGTATAACATTCTTTACGTAAATTTATAGGCATTGAAGCCATGCCTCTTAAGAATGCAAGACTATGTTGTTGCAGAGGCGCAGGCTTACCAGTCCCTTCCCGGGGCAACGTTTCATGGGACTCCAATGCCGCAGGGCTACATTCGTGTGAGCCCGATACATGTATTACCCGATTGGAGGGAAGTTGCGTTGCCATATGCCCGCCCAGATATTGATACACTTGGTGAGGCATAAGGCGGGGTCATATTGTGGCCCAAAGCAGATGTCGTCTACACGACTGAAATTGTAAGATAAATTTACATTGATTTAGACTGTTAATGTGTATATATGATGTCAACTGATCTGAAATTATATATACAGGTTAAAAAGAAAACACCAGGAGCACCTAGGCCTCCACCTCCACTTCCCGCATTACCAACTTGGGTTCCAACTGACCTAACATACCCGTTAGGTCCTGCTTGTAGGGGAATGGCATGTTGGCTACGGGCACATAATATACATTGCCCTATAATAGTTTCTTTAGATGCAGATTATGCAGGTCAATCATACAATAGCTCTTTATTTATACAAGATATTATTGAGCTGTTTATGTATGATTGGCTGAATACATCAATGATAGAGACATGGATAAGGTGAGATCTTGTTTATACATCCATATACCTTGTGTAAGATCCGGTGATCTGGTTTCTTATATATTAATGCATACGCCTATATGTTTTGCAGCTACTTAGTCGAAGATCATTGCAAACAATTTGCATTTGATCATGTGGGATTTTTGATTCCATCATTGATTAGTTTGGTAGCTAAAGACCCTGATAATGTTCAACAATACTGTATAGATGCTTTTACAATTTTTGGTCAGCAAAAGAAGACGATAATAATAGCTCCATTCAATGTCAAGTAAGTTTACTTTATTTATAATTTGGACTTAAGAAAATTCCATTTTTATTTTGCATTTTGAGTTATTAATTGTTAACTTCTTACCTCTAGTGGTAGACATTGGGAGTTACTAGCTATTGTCCCCGGGACATTCACTGTTTATTATCTAGATCCTGCGGGGAGTACATTGAATACTAAAATTGGACACGTAATGAGAATGCCATTATTCTGGTGAGAAATATTTCATTTTTATATCCGTTAACATCTTTTATTACATTACTATTTACTTATGCAATTTATTGTGTTATATTAACATGTAGGCGTTTAGATGCATTCAAAAAGGCTGGAGGAACGGTCCCAAGGAAAAAGAACCAGCCAATAAATTGGCAGAACGTACAAGTAAGTTCCCGACTCGAATATATATATTATTGATGTGAATTGTGCTTAGTTGTATTATTTTGTATGTTTCAATTTATAGTGTGCTACACAAGAAAATGGTTGGGCATGCGCATACTACATGATGCGATTTATGCAGATGATTATCAAACATGCCGCATTGGACATCGATAGCATACATGAGGTAATATATATAGTCTCATTAGTTAGTATGAAATATATCAATCTTATTTTTATATTTTTACTTATATATATACATCATTCTCTTTGCAGGTGTTTAAAACTGACCACACTATAGGTAAACGCTTAAAAAATATACATGCTCCATATGCGATGGAAGCATTAAATGAAGTAAGAGAAGAATGGGCAAAAGCCATACAAGCAGTGGCAACTGTAAGATATAATTGGGATGTTGATAGCGATAATGAATGATACTTTGTAAATGAATATTTCTGAATGTTAATACATGTATTTGAATGTTTCTATATGTGTGAATGTGAGAATTGAATTGATGTCTGAATGTATGTACTTGTGTGAAATTTTCCTTGTGACTTTTGCAGGTTTGCGGCCTGTTTGTAGGCTGATATCAATGGATGTCGTAAACCTGCAGTTCAGAAAATTGAACTGTAGGTTCTCATCCTGCTGACCAGCCACAGCAGGCCTGCAAACTGATATGAAAAAAAAATAGAAATAGGCGTCGGTTATTTATAGAAAACCGTCAGCAAAGACCTACAGCGTCGGTTTTTTTTCAAAAAACCGACGCCTGATGTGGCCAAAGCAGTCCTGGAAATGGCGTCGGATATTCGTATCAAACTGACGCCTATTTAATCTATAGGCGTCGGTCTTTTGGTATATAACCGACGCCAAAAGTGTTCGCGCCACAGAAAATGGCGTCATCTAGGGCACTTTATGCGTCGGTTATCTACTAAAAGACCGACGCTATATTCCATATAGGCGTCGGTTGTTTAGTAAATAACCGACGCAGAAAGTGCCCTAGATGACGCCGTTTTCTGTGGCGTGAACCCTTTTGGCGTCGGTTATCTACTAAACGACCGACGCCTGTAGATTAAATAGGCATCGGTTAAAAAACCGACGCCGAAGTGTTCGACCTTTAGCGGCGCCCACATAGGCGTCGGTCGGAAACCGACGCCAAATGGGGTTAAACGACCGACGCCAAAGGCCGTTTCTATAGTAGTGCATAATTCTTTATACGGGGAGCCAATCACCACCTGGGTTCCCTTAGAAGAAAAGTTCTTGGAGAAATTCCCCCCCCCCCTTCACTAACCTACCAAATCATAGGACAAATCAACCAATTCCTTCAACTATCAGGAGAGTCACTAGCAGACTTATGGGAAAGGTTCAAGGAACTCTTGAGGAAATTCCCTCACTATGGAATCTTACAAAATCAACTCATAGAAACTTTTTATAGGGGAGTAAGTGATGAAATTAAAAGGTTCTTAGATTCCTCATCTAGAGGCAACTTTATGAGACAGAACTACGAAGACGCCTGGAGAATCGTCACTCTCGGAGCAGAAAATCAATCCAACTGGGAGAGGGCGACCACAGGAGAAGTTCTAAAGGTTTGTAAAGCTGAAGAATCTACGGAAATGAAAGCCATAGCCAAAGTTTTGAAAAGCATATCCAACAAACAACAAGCCCTCAAAGCATCATTTGGGGAGTATGACAGAAAGAAGAACCCCCAACAAGCTAAAGTAGCCACATGAACTTGCGAGGCCTGTCATGCATCAGATCATCCCACATTGTCATGTGGTCTCCTATATAATGTAATGATGGATTTGCAACCACCTCAACCACAGTATGAGCCGATCATTGAACACCCTGAGGATCAGATGCCAGAACAAGTAAATTCCATTCATTCCATACCAAGACAAGCTTACTACAACCTAAATTAACCAAGAAATCATCTTGGTTTTCAATATAGAAATTCTGTGGGGACTGCTAACCCACAACATCAAACACAAGGTGGATCCTCCAACAGACTACCACCTGGATTTCAAAGTAACTACAACTAAAATCAAGGGAATCTTAGAAACAATTTCCAGAGATCCAACTACCCAAGAAATCCCTCTGCGTACTACCAATATACTCACCCTCCTCTGCACCCACAACTACAACAAACCCAGCTGCAACAGCCACAGCAACCTCAGTTGCCAGCATCTCAACAACAACCACCTCAAGGGTAGCAACAACTCACTTAATTTCAACAGAAGAATGCCCCACCGCAGCAGACTGATGAATTGTCCTTGATAAGGCAAATGTTGCAATCATAGCAAACCATGCTGGCTAACCAGCAAGCCCAGTAAAAATCTATGGAAACTCAGTTAACACAGATAACAACTCAGCTAAAACCTCCAATGGGCACTTTCACTGGCCATCCAGAAGAAAATCCAAGACACGATCAACATAGACCAGAACAATTAAATATTATTACAACAAGGTCTGGTCGTTCTCTTAATGAAGCCATCTCGGTTAATCAAGAAGATAGGGATGTAACTGAAATCATCCCAACAGAAGAATCAGGTCAAGAAGCTGAAGAAAGGAAAGAAAAGGAACAAGGTCCCAAAGAACCAGAGGTTCCACAATATAAGCCAAGGATACCCTATCCTGGCAGGCTAAAGGAAACCAGACTAGACTCTAGATTCCAAAAATTCAAAGAGGCAATGAAGAAACTTTATGTTGATATTCCTTTTCTCGACACCTTATCTGAAATCCCAGCCTGGTCCAAATATTTGAAGACCCTGTTGTCAAAGAAATATATGGCAGAGGAGCATGAAACTGTCAAGCTAGCCCAAACCACTTCTGATATCATTCTGAATAAAATGCCGAAAAAATAGAAGGACCCTGGCTCCTTTGGCATGCAATGCTCTATTGGGAACACTTCTTGTAAAAAGGGATTGTCCGACTTGGGATCCAACATATCAATTATGCCATTTTTCATGTGCAAAAGATTGAGGTTTACTGACTTGTTGCCTACAGCAATGATCATCCAGCTCATTGATTCCACCATTACTGCACCCCTGGGAATCATTGAAGATATTCCGGTAAGAGTGGGGAGGGACACTTATGTCCCTTGTGATTTCATCATTATGGATATAAAAGAAGACCTAAGGTACCCGATAATATTCGGTAGACCCTTCCTCGCCACAGCTAGAGCATTAATTGATGTCGAGGCTGGCACAATTACCTTGAGGTTGGGTAAAGAAACCACTCAATTCAGGGTTTTCAACAGCCTGAAGAACCCCAGTATCCATGAAGAGGTTTTTCTGCTTGAAGCAATTGATAAAATGTCTCAACTCAAGCAAGCAAATCTAGAACCAGCAGATGCCCTAGAGGACGCTCTAATAAATCCAAAAGCTGAATTTTCAACCAACGAGTTAGTTCAGCAATGCCTGCAATACTTGGAGCAGGCTGAAAAAGCCCCAGAAGCCACTTTGGAAGAACCGAAATCTGTCACCATATTAGAGACAACAGAAGTACCCAAAGCCCCGGAAATGAAAACTCTACCAACTGGGCTCAAACATGTCTTCCTAGATGAAGAAAAAATATGTCCAGTTATCATTAGCTCCTCTTTGGTTGAAGATCAGGAAGAAATGCTTCTCACTGAATTAAGGAAGCACAAGAAAGCAATTGGGTACAAGATGACTGACCTAACAGGAATTAACCTAGCTTTGTGCATGCATAAACTACCTATGATAGAAGAGTTCAAACCCTCGAGGGAGCACCAGAGAAAATTGAACCCAAATCTGAAAGAGGTAGTTCGCCGCGAGGTTCTTAAACTCTTGAAAGCGGGTATTATCTATCCAATTTATGACTCTCAGTGGGTTAGTCCTGTCCAAGTGGTCCCTAAAAAGGGGGGAACCATTGTGGTCTTAAATGATAAGAATGAAATAGTACCTACAAGGACCGTTACTGGTTGGAGAATGTGCATAGATTACAGAAAACTGAACAAATCAACAAGGAAAGACCATTTTCCCTTACCCTTCCTTGACGAAGTCCTTGAGCGGCTAGCCCACCAAAAAAATTCTACTACCTCAACGGATATTCTAGGTTTTACCAAATCCCAATTCACCCCGAAGACTAAGAAAAAACGACATTTACTTGTCCTTTTGGAACATACGCCTTCAGAAGGATGCCCTTCGGGCTATTCAACGCACCCACAACCTTCCAAAGGTGCATGGTTGTTATCTTTGCGGGATTAACCGAAACCATTATGGAGGTGTTCATGGACGATTTTTCAGTATACAGAGACTCTTTTGATAGTTGTCTACTCAACCTAAGTAAAGTCTTACAGAGATGCGAGGAAACAAACCTTATCCTAAACTGGGAAAAATGTCACTTTATGTTGACTGAAGGTGTTGTCCTCAGACATCGAGTGAGCGAAAGAGGAATCGAAGTGGACAAGGCAAAAATTGATGTCATCTCAAAGCTATCACCGCCCAAAGACATAAGGTGAGTGTGAGATTTCTTGGGTCATGTCGGGTTCTACTGGAGATTTATCAAAGACTTCTCAAAAATAGCAAAACCTATGACATACTTATTGACCAAGGATGCAGATTTCAACTTTAACTAGGACTGCCTGCATAGCTTTACAACCTTGAAGAATGCTCTAATCTCTGCACCCATTCTAAGAGCGCATGACTGGTCACAACCTTTTGAAATAATGTGTGACGCTAGCGACTATGCCATAGGGGTTGTTCTGGGGTAGAGAATAGACAAAAAGACATATGTAATATACTATGCATCCAAGACTTTAGATGAGGCACAAAAGAATTATACTACTACTGAAAAGGAATTCTTAGCCGTCATCTACGCTTTTGAAAAATTTTGTTCTTATCTAATTGGATCAAAGGTCGTAGTATATACATACCACTCCGCCATCAAATATCTTATTCAGAAATAGGATGCAAAACCCATACTCATCCGTTGGGTATTAATGCTGCAAGAATTTGATCTTGAAATAAAAGACAAGAGTGGAGTGGAAAATATCGTCGTTGACCACCTAAGTCGCATCGAATGTCAAGACGATGACAATGTACCTATCCGAAACTCCCTCCCTGACGACCAGCTTATGAAAATTACCATCGGATTTCCCTGGTACGCTGACATAGTGAACTATCTGTCTACAGGAATAATCCACCCTTCCGCCTCTCACCACGATAAAAATAAATTTCTCCATGATGTTAAGCAATACTTCTGGGACAAACCCTATCTTTTTCGTCTATGTGTAGACATACTTTTCCGTCGATGCCTACCAGAAGAGGAAATCACCCCTGTCCTAGAGCACTGTCATTCTGGCCCCACTGGGGGGCACATGAGTTCAAAGAAGACCGCTCTAAAAGTTCTACAATCAGGTTTCTTTTGGCCAACAATAGCAAGAGATTCCTATAATTTTGTAAGATCATGCAATAAATATCAGCTTTCTGGCGGTATAACTAAACGGAATGAAATGCCTCTCACTTTGTGGCAAGAAATTGAACTTTTTGATGTTTGGGGAATAGACTACATGGGTCCCTTCCCCTCATCTTATGGATTCTCTTATATATTGGTCGTTGTGGATTATGTTTCGAAATGGGTAGAAGCTATACCCACCGTATCATGTGATTCCAAGACGGTCATCAAGAAGTTCAAAGATATCATCTTCCCCAGATTCGGAGTCCCCCGCACTATCATATCAAATGGAGGAACCCATTTTCTGGAAAGAAGCTTCGAATCTCTCCTGAAAAAATATGGGGTCAACCATAAGGTCGTCACACATTACCATCCACAAACAAGTGGCCAAGTTGAAGTTTCAAATAGACAATTGAAAGCTATCTTAGAAAAAATAGTCAATAGACATCGTACTGATTGGTCTACCAAGCTCCCTGATGCCCTTTGGGCATACCGCATGACTTACAAAACACCGATAGGAACAACCCCGTTCCATCTAGTGTATGGAAAGTTGTGTCACCAACCGGTTGAACCAGAACATAAAGCTTGGTGGGCCATCAAACAGCTGAACTTTGATCTCAAAAGCACTGGTGAATATAGACAACTTCAACTAAAAGAACTTGAAGAGCTTAGAATGACAGCTTACCAAAGTGCCAGAATCTATAAAGAACAAACAAAGATGTGGCACGACGGCCACCTCAAAAGAAAAGACATTGCTGTCGGAGATAAGGTCCTCCTCTTCAATTCCAGATTCAAGATGTTTCCTGGAAAGCTCCACACGAAATGGTATGGACCTTTCATAATTCAACACATCTACCCCACCGGAGCAGTCATCATCCGTGATAATAATGGGGGAGAACGAATAGTTAATGGCCACAGATTGAAGAGATACTACACACCAGCAGACAAAATACCAAGACAAACTAACGAGATCCACGATCCCTCAGCATCGACATAACCAAATCAGATTTTTTTCGGGCCAGCAACGTAAAACCCAGGAGCTACTTGGAAGGCAACCCAAGATCTGAGTACCACCATTCTATTTTGACTAGCTTTGCTTTTTTTTTAGGCTTCTAATCTCTTCGTTTGATTTAGGCTTATCTTCTTTAATCTGAAAATATAAAAATTCACATAAATAACCAAAACAAGCATAAAAATATAAAATCTAAAAACCTAATTAAATATTAACCTAACAGTTTTGAAACCATTTGGACTCAAACGGTCTCGAAACCGTTTGGCCCTTTCGATCTCAAAACCGTTTGGATCCCAAACGGTCCCAAAACCGTTTGGAACCCAAATGGTCTCGAAACCATTTGGACCCCAAACGGTCTTAAGACTGTTTGCCCTTGGGAATTTGTAGCGCCACCCAACGTTTTCTATAAATATACCCCCCATCATTTTCTTTCTCTTGATTCTCGATTTCTATAAATATACCCTCAACGCCGTTGCCTTCTTCAACTGCAGTAGCAAGGTAGAACCAGCCAATGTTGTCCATTCTAATACTAACGATGAGTTCTTCCTTCATCGGTGCCATCTTCATCGCCGACACGCATGGTGCCACCATCGTCCGCTGCTTCCGCCCATTTTTCAACCAACCAGCGACGACCCTGACGTTTCACCTTCCTCGTGGTTTCAACCGTTTGGAGCCAAATAGTCTCGAAACCGCTTGGAACCAAACGGTCTTGAAACCGTTTGGAGCCAAACGGTCGTGAAACTGTTTAGAGCCAAACGGTCATGAAACCGTTTGGAGTCAAACAGTCATGCAACTGTTTGTGCCAAACAGTCTTGAAACTATTTAGAACCAAACGGTCTTGAAACCGTTTGGAGCCAAACGGTCATGCAACTGTTTGTGCCAAATGATTTTGAAACCATTTGGAGTAAAAATTGTTCGGACCCAAACGGTTTTAGAAAATATGATTTTACCCTGCATACGATTTCATTTTTCAATACTAAAATCCCTTCAACATTTTTTCTTCTCTTTTAACATATATAATTTTTTCGATTATAGAATGGCCTCCCCTACAAAAGAAGCCATCAGAATTGCTGACGCCTCCTTCTGGACAAAGGAGAAACTGATGAAGGACCACGCAAAACTCCATCACATTATGGACACTTATGAAAAGACCAGAAAGGTCCCACCAAAGGTTGACCTGATTAATGTCCTGAATGAAATCGACCGAATCAACAGGTGCCTAGCCGAAGACCCTGTTGAAGATGTGGAGGAGATTTCCTCTAGTGATGAAGGTTTGGAGTACGATCCAACTCCCGAGGAGGAATCCCCATCCACAAAGACAAAGGGGAAACGGAAGACCCATGAAGCTCCAAAAGAACAACCAACAAAGAAACGAGCAAGGAAGTAGGTACATCCCACCACTGCAAGAGAACAAACCCTTGTGGGATATGTTCCGTCAATCACTGTTGCTCCCACCACCACCGTTGCCCCTACTTTCACCACCATCACCACCACAACACCACCACCAGTAGATCTTTTCATCCACACCCTGCCGTCTATTGACAAGTCCCTGAAGCCAACAAAGTATGTTTGCTCCAGCATACTACTAAAGATGGGGATATATGACAAAATCCTCACTCTGCTCGATAACGCCAACCTTTCAAGACTCTTCTTTGTCCCTGAGACTTCTTACGTTGAGCCCATAACTGAATTCTTCACATATCTCAACAAAGAAGTTGTGGACATTACAGATAGATCAAGGGACGGAGGTGACCGCAAGTTGGTCACCAAACTCTTTAATAACAAGGTTGTCATAACAGAAAACATGCTAAATGAAATATTCATAGACAACCAGGAGCAGCTGAAGAAGGCCAAAGTTGTAGGCATAGAAAGCTCTGAGTTCAACAAGCATATCTTTTGGAAATTGTTGACAGGGATCCCGACCTACGAGGCAAAAACCTGCAAGGCCTATAATATTCAATCTGGATTGGTGCACACATTGCACAAAATTCTTACAGGTGCACTTTTCCCCAGGACAGAGGGTAAAAATGTTAGCATTTCCGATCTTTTTGTACTCTGGTCCATTCTAAAAGGGCAGTCGGTCAACATCGGACGGCAATTGATACACAAGCACACATCTTACGCCCTCGGGAAAGAAATATGTATGGAAGGTCATATAACATCCATCCTAAAATATCTCAAGATGGACGGACTACTCCCCAGGTGTACAAAGATCAAGGGTGACATCCTTACCAATGAGTAGACCTTAAAAAACTCATACATAATCAAAGAAAAGGTTAAAAAGCTGCACTATATCTTTTTCCCTACAGTAAAATCCTCAAGGACTCTGTTGCCACTTCCGGAGCTTGCAGACTACGATAAGGAAAAGCTTCTCTTCACCGAAGAGGAGCTTGCATACCTCCTAGCTTCGGTCAAAATACAAGAAAAGACTACGATAAGGAAAAGATTCTCTTCACCGAAGAGGAGCTTGCATACCTCCTAGCTTCGGTCAAAATACAAGAAAAGAAATCCAAAGTGAGGCAGACAGAGCACAGCGTCACTGCCTCGACAGCAAGAATAACAAAAATACCAGTGAAACAACCATCCAAAGGGCGTTTGCAGATACAACAGCTGTCGGGAACACTGACATCAAAATCAAATCCAGAGGCAGAACCCCCCTCCCCGAAGAAAATATCATCTCCTCATCACTAGACTCCTTTATCATGAGTCTAAATGTTGAACTTACCTCCACCACCCCCCCCCCACCATGCCACCATCCTCTACTATTCCACACTCTACAACTCTTCCATCTTTCTCCACAATGATGACCACCACATTTCCTTTCTCTGCAACTGCACCACCACCCGCATCTTCCGCTCCACCCTTTTTATCTTTGGGCATCCCACTCCCCACTTCAACGCCCGACTTCACCTCCTTCGCCTCCACCTCCATTGCTTTTCCCCCAACATTCTTGGTTCCACCTTTCTCTCCCGGAATGTCACCACCCTTCCCATCCGCCACCCCGACACTGCTGGTGACTCCATCCACAGTCACCACATAGTTCGAGGGACCATCCACAATGTCTTTTTCACAAGGCGCTACCGCCCTTCCACCCCGACCCCAGCCGCCACACCCATCCATAACTGGGGTCCCTTTTACAAATGTTGGTGAGGAATTCAGACGTCAATTTGATGCCATCCGAAACCTCCTAACCAACCCTTCTAACATAATGCAATCTATTTTCTCTTGTGTACAGGGTCTTACTAAACAGGTTGCCAAGATCGACGAGCAAAACTGCGCCTTACCAGGCATCCTCTCAAATATCCACCAACGGCAGGAAGCAGCGGCCACGCAAGTCGAACACATCGACAACTGCCTACAACAACTACCACAATTGGTGATTGAGGTCAAAAGCCAGCAAGCAGTGTTGGCTCAGTAAGTTGATAGGATATCTGCACAGAATCAACCTCTGTCTGAGACCCTATGTGAGCTTAAGCAGCAACAAATTGCTTTTAGCACATGCTTGGACGACATCAACAACACCCTTACACAGCTCCATAGCTGCCAAGAGGAGTCGTCAAATAATAAAATCAACCAATTACGAGCTCAGGTGACAGATCTTACTGCATGACTCCTCTCTGCTGAGGCTAGATATTCAGATCTTACAGAAACCCACAACACACTGCTTGAAACGTATGAGCATGTGTAAGTGGCTTTCGACAAACTACAAGCCCTTCACCGGAAGTGAAAGAAAACTATAATGATGAAAACAAAAGATAAAGCGGAAGACAATGATGAAGAGGAAGAAGACGAAGATGAGGAAGATTCTGACTCCTTTGCTGACTCCAACGATGATACTTCCTCTACAAATGACAAACCTAATGACCCAAGACATGCTGGGGAGGGAACCAGCCGAGGAGCAGAACCTTCAAAGAAAGTAGATGACAAAGACCACCACGAAGGTGGAAACGATCCCAAAACCCATGATCACAATGACAATGTTAACATGTCATATGGGGACAAATACATTGACTACTCAACTATGGGATCTCTGGGGGAAACCGTCAAAGAAGCCGCTTTTGCTGAGTTCCAGCAATGTATATTGGGAACTAGCACAAGTCAACCAGCAAACCTTCCACATCACTCCTCCCCGGAGCAATCTTCACCTTTCCCCCAGACCATGAAGAGGAAGATAGAGTGAGTCTAGACATGGATATTGGACTCGACTCTGCTTCTGAATCAGAAAAAGATGAAGATCTACAACAATATATGGATGACTTAGTGCAGACCTCTCTTCCACCTCTGTAGGAGCTTCCCCCACCGCAACCTCTACCTAAGATGATGCACGACCTAGACATGGCAGCTATATCTACCCTAGATGTCCAAGATATCTTCATCCTGAACACTATATTAGATGATGCCAAAGAGTGGGGGGATATCATCTACACGAATATAAAAACTAAGTGTAATTTGACACGCGAAGATTTCTGCACCATCCTTCGACCAAAATCAACAGTGAAGATGGAAATCTTCTGTGTCCTTCTTGCCAACTCTATCAAAATATATAGAAGCTCAAAGCGACTGCAGCCAGTTTTCAATGCTTCACCAGCTCTGGCTATGAGCCAATTATACAAGGACTTACACAATAAATCTATAGAGCGGATGCGCGTTGGGATCGCTCGAAAGGTGTGATATCTCACGGTCCCCATTCAAGTTTTCGGCCACTGGCTACTCATGATCGTTGATACCGTGGCCCGCGACGCCAAGGTGTACAACTTTTGTGCCAGCAAACTAAAAGTCAGAACAATCAATTTTGTTGGAGAAGAAGCCGGAGAAGCAAGATGCATCCCCTTCCGGCTTCTCAAACTAATTTGGGCTGCCTTCCCTTCTCTCAAGAATGGTTGGAACCAACCTTGGTTCCAAATCATCACTCCACCAGTACAAACCACTGACGGATCTGGGGATTGCGCCTTTTGCACTATACGCCACATTCAAGCACTTAATCAACAAACCCCCTTCACCAGGCTGGCCACAGAAGATTTTCACTCGCTATAAGGGCATTACGTCATGGAACTCATATGTGACAGAAGGTTCTTCAAGGACCCGACTATGGCGCCAAACGACGTCCATCTCTACCTTTTCTCGGCCATCCAACGTCCACAAAGGCGACCTTTCTGACAAATATTAACGGAGTTGGAGATAGAACAACAACCCACCACAGTCCCTGAAAAAAGACAATGGAACCCTTACACTTTTGATTTGGCAGAAGATGCAGGAGACATCGAATTGGTATCCCGGGCCACCATCAACAGACCTTCCATACAAATGGTGCCCCTACATGCCATAGAACTGACGTTTCCTAACTTCGACCTTGCATCTTACAAGAATCTTTCTAAAAATAAACTCCGACTCATCATGTCTAGGCTATATGCCGAGAAAGATGAGCTCATTTTTCTAGCCAGAGATATTCTAGTCATGGCAGATACCCTCCGTGAAGCCGTAAAATTACAAGGATTTCTATCTGTGAGCCTGATGAATGCTTATCAATATCTCCTCGAACAAAACCATCCTACGGTTTACATGGCGTCTGCTTACATGAAGGACGACCTACTGTAGACAAAGAACTTTGGAACCATGGAGGTTCTTATCTCTTGCCTCCAGCATACAACTCCAAAGTTCATTATGCTTCCTTTCCTTCACTCAAAGCACTGGATGTTACTGGAAACAAACCTTCCTGAAGGAACAACAATCATCTATAACAGTTTTGACAGCCAATTTGATCCTAACCAAAACCAGTATACTATAACAGCTAACACACCCACAGAGGAGGTGGCAAAGGAATGTGTTGACAAACTACACGATCTTTTAAGCAAGCACATAAGTTCATACGATAAAGAACACTTTCATCGCCCCGTCTTCATCCACAGATGCCCCCAACAGCTCCGAGAATCAAACGACTGCAGTTTCCACATCCTCTACTGGATGTACACCCTCGCTATTCTTAGAAGACCAGTAGAGGACATGACGGATGTGGATTACCACGCTCTACATGGAAAGTTCACAGCTAATCTTCTTTGAACGCATGGAGCTAACAAATGACTAACATAAGCCTAATGCCCTTATCCATGTACTTCTCAACCTATCACTTTGACACTCTAAGGACAAAGTGAGTGATAAGTTGGGGGGAGGTACACTGGATAAGGGCGAGGTATCATTTTTTCAACCCTTCTCCCTCTGCTCTTTTTATTCACTCATGTTTTATCCTTTTCTTCACATTTAAACTTTTTCAGCAATTTTTTTACATAACATCACTCTAGGAAAAGGTTACCCCCAGCTAAATTTTGAATTAAAGCAGTCCTAAAAAAGCAATAACAAAAAAGTACTTAGCCATGTAATGGCGAATTAATAAATTACTTTCACACCCGATTTCCATACTTTTGCTTCAACCCTGCTCTAGACTCTCCACAAGTTAACATCATCGCCAAAGCCAGCCAAAACTCTCCCAAGGACGGGAGGGAACCAGGTGAAATCCAAATCAAGGAACCTCGCAAGTGGACCACCAAGTATGAAACTGAAATAAGTGCATGTCAGGAGACTCCAAGAACAGTTTTCTTCTTTTCAAAAAGAGGCTTGGCAGCCCAAACAAAATCCCTAAATATCCAACTCCTAAGCCTGTGAGTATAAGAATAAAATCCAGAGTGTTGAATAAAAACATGAGAGTTGTGCCACACCTAAAGACCTATATGAAGGACCAATAAAGGTCTCACCCGGCTAATACATTCATCTGCCCTCACAAAGGCAGATGTGTCGTGCACGGTAATGAGATCCTAAGGTCTTCGAATATATGAAAAAGCTGATAAAGGACTCTCCCGACCGGTACATTTAGTTTCCCTCACAAAGGCAGATGTGTCGCGCCCGGTAGTGAGATCCTAAAAGTTTAGATAAAACCTCCCCCACTAAAAGGGGGAGTTACACATCAGCCTTTAGCCAACCCTCATGCCTATCTTAGTTTCCAGTAGGTTTTTCAAAGAAGTATAAAACTGATTGGAGTTGAAAACATGCACAGAATGTGATCAAGGAAAAGGTGGTCCCAATGCGAGCTACGCGATACAGAAGAAATCTGAAATCCACGCAACTCCCAATACCTGAAAGAGTTAGTGCGAGCAGAAGCCCGATAAAACTCTAAGAGATCTCTGGTTTAGAATTGAAGCAAGAGTATGGAAATCTTCACTGAATAAAATCACCTCGCCACCACATGCCTTAGCTCTATCTATCTTGAGGACAAGCTAGACTCTAAGTTAGGGGGGGGTGATAACCTCCCATTTTGCGATGTTATCTTACTAGTTTTCCTCAGTTTTCCATACTCTTTCTTAGTTAAATTAGATAGAATCTTTAACTTTTTACCTTTTGTAATTATACCATTAGATTAACTTCTCCTTTTCACTTCTTACAGAAAAGCACAAAAAAAATACAAAACTCTCAAATGGTCCCAAGACCGAATGGAAGCTAAACGGTCCCAAGACCGAATGGAGACCAAATGGTCCCATGACCGAATGGAAGACAAACAGTCTCAATACCGAATGGAAGCCAACCGGTCCCAAGACCAAATGGAGACCAGACAGTCCCAAGACTGAATAAAGGTCAAATAGTCCCAAGACCGAATGGAGACCAAACGATCCCAAGACCGAATGGAGACTAGACGGTCCCAAGACCGAATAAATGTCAAACGGTCCCAAGACTGAATGGAGATCAACCGGTCTCGAGACTGTATGAAGCTACTCAACCCCAAGATCGAATGAAAGCAAATAGTTTCAGACCGAGAGGAATCAAACGATCTCCAGATCGATAGAGTCCAAACGGTTTCCAAACCGTATGAAAATCCAAACGGTCTCCAAGACCGTTTGGACCCACATACCCCAAACCGTTTAAGGCTCACTTAAAATCCTATAAATAGAACCCAAAGGGGTCCTCACAAATCATCAAGTTTCAGACGTCTAAAGGCTACCTCTATTGCTCTAGAGCCATTCCATCCTTCACCTACTACCCCGAGGCTGTCGGTCTGAGATCCATACTCCATCTCCAAGCTACTTTCTCTCTCATCGACAAAGAAGGTGGGAAGAGGAGGATTCATCATCAAGAAAGCTATGAAGTGTGAAGATCATTTCTCTCTCTCTCCAAGGGTTTGACCTTCCTTCCTCCTTCGTGGAGATGACGCTCTTAAACCTTGCTCATCCTCGAGCAACAATACTTTGGATCTGATTGAGATAAGTCAGCAACATGACATAGATACATGAAATGAATCTACATCATCCCCACTTTCTTTCCACAAACCAGCCCTCATTGACCACTGAACACTAACTGTCATCCAGGCGACCAAAGACCTATGTAAAAGATGTTCGTCCCCCAATAAATGAAACACTATCAATTAAATCAGTTACTATGATAAACTCATTTGGTCCATACTTGATGCATCTTATGATCTCCTATCTACGTTGCTCATTTCCTAACTATCATCTAAATGGAAGCAGATCTCCTGATATTAATGAATGAGGAGAATATCATGGGTGGCCTACCGATTTGAGCAACGGGTGGATGGGATAGGTGGTTGTGGAAGAGATGGAAGCGCATAACAGTCAATCATGCAATACAAAAATTAATGACCTATCATGATGCAAAATGCAAGTGAAAATGTCCTATTTGCTATATTTTTGGTGGAATGATGCATGCACTATCATTTCGTCTCAAGGTGAGATGGAATATCTAAAAAAACTACACCATGTGCTTATTCTTCTTATTTCTCCTGTGAGAACATGTTCCTTTCTCCCTCTTCTTCTTTATTACTTCTCAATTCTTTTTTTTCTTCTCTTTTTTTAAATTTTTTTCAAAAAAAAAATCAAGCCCTTATTTCCATAGATGACAATGAATTATTTGTCGGGCTCACTTCTTGTTACAAAAAATATACATTTGAAGCATTCTATTTGGAGGGTATGGATCAAGCTCAATACCTTTAATGTTTTCAGAGTAACATAAGATACATGGTGTACAATATGCTCAAAAGATGCAAATGCAACTACATAATGATAGTTATGCAATTAAATGACACACATCTAAGGATAATGTGCATGTATAACTACTCTATCTTTTTTTTCATTTTCATGCAAAAAATATGTGAAAATAGATATAATGCAAGACCTATCTACATGAGATGCAATCAAAAAGTGAAAGACAGTAATGTGCTCCCATTTCTTATGGTGGAGTGTGAATGAAATTGGGGTGGATCAGATCACAAGACTAGTTGACAGAACCTTCTGAAAATATCATATGTCCCTCTCTAAAGACCTGTGTACAGGGTAACTCAAGGATTTCTCTCTTAAACTTTAGTCTAAGGTCACGTTAGCGTTTGGTCAGTTTGGGCTCAAGCATCCTTGTCAATCACTTTTCCTTGGACAATAAAGATGGTCATTCATGTCCCCGTGTCCTGAAGCTGACTCACCTAAGCACTTCCTCAGTTATGCAACTCAATTACTAACAAGAATAAGCTCAAAAAGTTCTTAATATGCTCATTTTTTATGTGCACACAACCCAAGAGTAAAACTCCCAATGGAAACCATGCAATTATTGCTCCACATATTACACTAGATAGATGTGGATCCTACAAAAGCAGTAAACCTAGAAATAAAAACAACTAATATTTCAAAAGTAAAAGCAACATGAATAAGTAAGTAAAAACTAAGATAGAGGGTTGTTCCAACACCCCCCTAAGCTTGAATATGACTATGGCCTCATTGTCAACATTCTCACTTAAGAGGTGGAACAGCGGTACCGTTCGCTTTGAAGTGTGGTGAAGAAGGATGGTTAGATGCTCAAGTGGACCAAGTGATGCTTGCTATCTCCCTATTTTTGGTAGCCCATTTTTGTGTCTTAGTGGTTCTAAGACATGACTTGCTTCATCCATCTTTCCTCTACAAAAAAATGGTTAGAAAAAATCTCGTTTCGATACCTTTTACGTCCTATTTTATGTAGTTGTCCTGCAGGTGTCGATACCATCGACACCAAGGTCGATGGTATCGACCCAGACTCAGCAATTTTGTTGAATCGACGCATCTAAAAGCCTGGGAACTCAAAAGTGTCGATATTATCGACCCTAGGGTTGATGGTATCGACTTTACTGTCACCAATTTTTCTGAAAATCTTTAGGAATCTCGATACTATCGACCCTAGGGTCGATGGTATCGACTTTTCTTCAGCGTTTACTGATCCAAACTTGATACTATCGACATGGGTGTCGATAGTATCGACCTTAACATTCTTCACACTTCAAAATACGAGTTAGGGTACCATTTTTACAAAAATGATCAAAACCTAAGCAAAAACTAAGTACATAAACATAAAAGAACATAACCCAACATAAAATGAACCTAAAGTTGGGTTGCCTCCCAACAAGTGCCCTTGTTTAATGTCCTAGGCTTGACATAAAGATACCTTTAACCTGGGTTGTCAAGGGATGTCTCCAATGATTCATTTGGCAGTTTGAATTTAACTCTATCATCACCAATCCCAAGTGTCAAGTAACCTTGCCCAATGGCAGCGATTACATCAGTCGTAGCTTGGAATGTCCTTCCTAATAGCATCTCACCTCCTTCTAGCTCATGCATGTCCATGACTACAAAGTCAACAGGGAAGATGAATTTGTCGACCTTGACTAGCACGTCCTCGCATATACCTTGCGGCTTCACAATGGATCCATCCGCCAACTCAATTGTCATGGAAGTTTGTGTTGGCATTTTCAATCCTAGCTTTTGAAAAGTGGCAAGTGGCATAAGATTAATGCTTGCCCATGAGTCACACTGTGCTTGTGGAAAATGTGGACCGCCTATGGAACATGGGATGTAGAAACATCCTAGATCTTTCCTCTTCTTTGACAGACGTCCTTGGATTATAGAACTCACTTTTTCATCAACACACACAACATCTGTATCTTTGATCCGTCGTTTCTTGTTGATGATGTCTTTCATGAATCTTCCATATGAAGGAATTTTCTCTATCTCCTCCACTAGTGGAATGTTAATGTGGAGCTTCCGAAACATCTCCAAGAACTTATTGTAGTGCCTATGCTCTTTCTTCGGCCTCAGACTATCCGGGAAAGGCACGTTTGGGTCCTTCGCTCGCTTGTGTGGTGGCACATATGGAACTTTAGGGGTCTCCTCCCCTAAGCTTGCTTCAACGCCACCTTCTAGCATAGGCTTTGGAACATCATTTGCAGCTGGTGTGACTTGTGGCTGCTCATCTTTCTCAGTGGTTGTAGCTTCACCATGAAGTATGGCCTTCACTTGCTCTTCTTGCCTCGGTGTGGGCACGGCCGTGATGGGTTCTTGGCAGGATTTTCCGAATGGGAAATATCTGCCAGGTAGTCCATATAAGCTGCGGGGATATGGTACATGGGGTTTAGCCTCCGTGTCAAAAATCATTTTGCCTTTTTCATGGACCTCCACCACCGGGGGCTCTGCCTCCTTAATCACAGATATATACTTCACTTGATGATGTGTTTGAACAGACTCTGCATTACCAACCGGTCTTTGTTGATTTGCTTGCTTCATGGCCACCACTTCATTGGAAATTTGAGTCACCGTTGTCTCTAGTGCCCTCATTTTTGCTCCATGACTTTGCAGTGTCTGCCCAAATTTATTCAACATCTCGCCCTGCGACTGTAACTGCTTGGCGAACATACTCATCATCTCTTAATTTTGTTGCACCACTTGACTAAGCAACTCGGTGCTTTTATCCTCTACTTTTGATTGTGGCTTTGCATCTGGATCTTGTAGGAAGTTGTTTGGATCCTTCTATGAGAATTGTTTGTCCTTTCTCCACGCGTAATCATTGTTCCTATACCCCTGTTGCTGGCGCATAAATTTCACATGTGCCTCATCATCAGATTCTACATCTTCTTTTGCCAGCAATTTCTTTGCTAAAAGGTCCATCTTCTCATTTAGCTCCTTGATGGCCTTTGACTCACCTGCGACTCGAACCTGCTCAATTGTGTTTCTGTCGCCCCATGATTGCTTCCTGGCCATGTTTTTCAAGATTTCCCAACACCTCGCACCGGTGTTGTTTAGAAAGAAACTGGAACCTACTGAGTCCAGATTGCTCCTGTCATGCTCATTTAGGGCAAAGTAGAAGATCTTCACTTGTTTTTCTTTGTCTAGCCCGTGATGTGGGAACTTTCGTAGCATTATTTGGAACTGCTCCCACGTCTCTGAATATGTCTCGCCGGCTCTTTGACAGAAATTTTGGATCTTTCGTACTAGGTCATTGGTTTTCTCCGGTGGAAAGAATCTCTCGAAGAAGACCTCAATCATTTGATCCCAAGTCTCGACTGTCTCATCATCAAGGTTATGCAACCATTCACGTGAATTACTTGCAAGAGAGATAGGGAACAATTTCAGGTACAGTGTCTCCTGTGGAAATCTATCTATCTTGATCATATCGCAATTCTCCACGAACGTGCTGATGAGTGCAACTGGGTCTTCATTCTTCAGCCCGTGAAATGCTTGAGACTTGACCAAATTTATCAGTGACGGATCAATCTTATAAGTTGGAATGTTGATTACTTGCTTCTTTATCAGTCCCTTTGACGCTGAAGAGGAAGAAGCCTTTATCTTCTCCCATATTGTTTGTTCTTCAGCCATGGTTTGTGCTTCCAAGTCTGACTCTATATCCTCAGGCTGATCGTGAATATTGTTCTCTTCGTCATCTGGTCCCAACGGTGGAACCTCTGGTGATGGTTGTGCATAGTCTGTGCTATGCGTCCTCACCATGCACTAGTACCTGCAAAATAATAATTTAGGTCCAGTACTGTACTAGACGATTGCTAGATATGATGGATAAACAATGAATTTCAAAAATGATAATAATAAAAAAATGTGTGGCCTAGAGTGGCCGCTTCCAGCACTCGTAGTGCCGACAGTTGTCGTGTCCCCGACAATGGCGCCAAAAACTTGACACGGTTTTACCGTGCGTATAACGCAAGTGCATGTGTCAATGTAATATAGGCCTTTGTGAGGCTCGAGTCGAACTCAGGGACACTGAACTATCGGTAGACTACTACTAACTATTCACAATCAGTTAGACCGGTTAAAAAGGTTTTAAAAGTTGATTAAAAAGAAAATAAAAATAAAATAAAATAAAACAATCGATTAAATGTTGATATTTAATCAATTAGATGTGAATCTTTAGGATTACAGTTTCACTGCGGGTTCTCATTGTATTTATTTCTACATAGTTAATCAAATTCGTCTCTCATTTCAGGTAGTGGCCTGTAGTCAGAATTGTTCACTGTCGTTATACAATTCACTACCTAAATCTAGGTCGGTTCCACGGTCGTAGTAACCTATACCCTAAACTAGGTGCATGAAGACCAAACTCTGGGTTTCCACCATTAACCGTACATCGCCTTGTTCAAGGAATTTATTAGTTAATGTGATATTCGTCTCTTTTCAACCGTTAATTCTTATTTCAAAGTAATTAAAGGCATTATATTATCATTAAGGTGATCAATCATAATGATAGAATGGATAAAATGAAATCATACCATGAAATTGAGAGACAAATTATGATAAACTGTGTAAAAAGTATCATACAGCGATTACCCAGGCTACTCCCGGTCCTAAAGACAAAGGGGATTAGCCCCGCATGGTTGACAATGGAAAATACACGGTAGTAGAGAAGAAAAACATGGGAAACATGGAGAAAAATCGTGTAACCCCTGATACAAAGGTGTTCCTAAAGATCCTCCTCGAGAAACGTGTGTTTTGTAGTCTTTCGGCAGCAAAATCGCCCGTCGGAGGTGCCCGAATTGCTCGGTTGACGGCCTTCGTCTCTTATATCCTCTCTCTCTCTCCTTCTTGGATGTTGTGCAACATAATATGAGATCTCCATAGGGCCATCTGTGCTCTTCTGAGGTCATAGGACTACTTTACAGCTCCGAAAAAGCTCAACCGCCAGATTAAAACGCTCCGTTTTAGTGCTGAAAATTGCCAGATCCCGACGTTGTCGATAGTATCGACCATGATATAGGTATTTCCTTCCAAAATTGCATTTTGGGGTTGCTTTATGATGAAATGTCGATACTATCGACACCAGGGTCGATAGTATCGACTCTGGACAATGCAAAAGTGCCTGAAAAGGTGCCGAAACATGTGTATAAGTTCGGGGATTATATAAAATCATATAAATATGATAAAAGAAGTATAATTTGATGCAAAAAGAGTT
Source organism: Alisma plantago-aquatica (assembly GCA_963693085.1). Classification (NCBI taxonomy): domain Eukaryota; kingdom Viridiplantae; phylum Streptophyta; class Magnoliopsida; order Alismatales; family Alismataceae; genus Alisma; species Alisma plantago-aquatica. Next base: position 74,894,839 of record OY856413.1, on the reverse strand, counting down.
TAAAGGCCAACTATAGTGAATTATGCAAATATAATCAAGAAAATGACAAATACATGCATAAAACAGATATAAAATAAGCCTATAAAAATGACTCAAAACCCATGCATCACGCTCTCTCTCTCTTCTCGCGTCCTTCTTCATTCTTGCCATGAGTGAGTAGTCTCATACACTAGGGTGCGGGGAGTAGCCCTACTACCCATGTTTTCATTTCATGCATTGTAATTCTTGAGTTTGTAATAGAAAAACACTATCTTTCCAATTCAACATCAATCGTTTAATGAATGCTAGTTGCTTGATCACCAACTTGTGTTATCTATTATCTGTTAGTGCAAATTGTCTATGTTTGTACTTCTAGATTCGAGTATCGAATGCTTTTTGGTTCCAGATTGTATGTAGTCACCATACGTTTGGTTCAATATCTAGGAGCGTTTCTCAAGAAGTAGAGTAAACTCACCTCCATCGTTGTACTTTCATACTATGAAATGGAATCAGTTGACATATGAAAGTACAACCTTGACGGGTCGAGGAACACACTTTGCGAGGGGATTGATGGAAGGTAAGTGACCATTCGTCTGGGGATGGCTGACATTGCAACACTTCTACGTTTCTCGTAGTTAGTTATCTGAAAGGAGGCTAAGCCTACAAAGATACTAACTGTCTAAACTCTTTTCTTTGCAAGCCAAGTTATTGTGATATATGTTTTGATCCATGTGTAGTGGTGGCGAAAGCCGATCACATCCTAGTGGTTTCTTAACATTGTTTACAACCTTAAATTTACTTTCTTGCCTTTACTTTACCTGCACTTAGTTTAAACAATCAAACCAACTCTTTGATCTAAACACCAACTGTTAAGGAGTTAAATGAAATTCTAATGTTTTCTATCTTGTTGATCTTAACAAGACTGTTGTCCTGTGGATTCGACCCTTAACTATACTACGATAAGACTTCCATGTATCCTAGCATACATGGGTGGAGTTTTTAATCTAGTATAAGCAAGGCTAAACCTAAAAGACTTACTATCTTTAGGATTTTTAGTGGTGCACGCAACTCCACGCAAGTGAAAGCTCCATCACGGTCCTATTTATAGGCTCGAATGGGGTCTTCACATTTTCTGCATGAACTTGCTCCAAATGGGTCTTCATGTTTTCTGCATGAACCTGCTCCAAACGGTTTGGAGCAAACGGTCTTGGGAATGACTGGCCTATCGGTCTTGAGACGATATGGCGCCAATCGGTCTTGAAACTGTTAGTCGCCAACCGGTATCCTCTTGCTTGCTTCAAACGGTCTTTAGTGATCATACGTCTTGAGGGTAAACGGTCTTGGGACCATATGGATCCAAACGGTCTTGGGACCGAATGGCTCCAAACGGTCTTGGGACTGAATGGTTCCAAACGGTCTTGGGACCGAATGGTTCCAAGCGGTCTTGAAACCGAATGGTTCCAAACGGTCTTGGGACCGAATGGTTCCAAATGGTCTTGGGACCTAATGGTTCCAAACGGTCTTGGGAATCTACCTTCAAATGGTCTATGTGATCTTTGATCATCGATTGGTCATCACTTTTCATTCGGTCTTGAGCCTGGTTGCTGGGCAACGGCGGTGGCAAGAGTGGATGACAGAAGTGCCAAGGTTGTTGTTATGAGGACAATAACACCGTCGGAGCTGTTGCAGGTCGAGTTAGGACACAGCTAACGATGGTGGTGGAAGGTGATGTTGCTACAGCGAGCTACGGTTTGTAGGTGGGAACCAAGAAAGAAGAAGAGGGGAAGCATGTGCCATTGCTGTTGAGCTGCCCAACAGTTTCGACTTCCCGACATCAAACGGTCTTGGATGTCAGTGACACCAAATGGTTTTGGAAAAGAGTGAGGTCCAAACAGTCTTGGGGTAGAGGTCACCCATACGGTCTTGAGACCGAATGGATGAAACTAAATGGTGAGAGTGAATGGTGAGACTGTTTGGTTAGACCATTTGGCCAGAACCAAGGTTGAGTGGAAGGTGGGTCCCAGCTGATTGTTCAACCTCATCAAGACCTGCATTAAATCATCATAAATTTAGTTAAAATCATGATAATTGGACCAATTAAGAAATTCTACACATTTTGATATTTAGTAATTGAAATTGGATGTATTGAGTTGACTTTGACCCGAGATGGTAATTGAAATTCCTGATGAATATGCATTCATCAAAATACCCCGAACTTAAACATTGCTTGTCCTCGAGTAACATAAAATCTGAAATAGTCGCCAAATGAATACTTTCAATTCGTGCGATTACCTCATCTTCACATCACGGTTGTTTTCCTTCTTGTCAGTATGACTCAGTATCTCAACCTCCTGAGACCACCGAACACATCTTACTATATCTTTGTTCATGAGTTTGCTTTCCAATATCACTTCTTCCTCACTTTTTCCAACAACAAGCATGTTGAAGAGTTTTGTAAGAATCCAGAGTCGCCCACAGAACAACAAGTGTGCATCTGATCTGACACTGGTGTATTTTAGGGTAGAGGAGGCTTTTATTGTGCCTTTAGGTAGGAAAGGGAGTGAAGGGTGGTATGAAAGTAAGAAGTAAATCTCTCCTCTATTCGACTTGAGATTTTTATTATTTTTGCAATTTCATTTATTACATTTTTTGTGTGAATCTTTCCTCTATTTGACTCGAGATTGCATTTCTTTTTGTGTGTGATTTGGCATCTTTTTGTGTGCAAATATCTCCTCTATTTGACTCAAGATTGCATTTTTGGTGATACGCCCCTATTAATTTGCGATGGGTATGGAAGAAGCAGATATAGAGGGAAGTGGCATGCCACCCCGAACTTAGGGTTTGGCATTGTTTGGCTATTTTTGTTTATTTTTTATGGATGGAGGGGTACGAAGATGATAGAAGAAGTGTAGAAAAGAGTTCAGATCAGAATGCAACTTGATTTACAATTCAGTGTACCAGGTCGTTCTCTTTATCGTACTCTGCTCAAAAAAAATTACTTGATGAGGATCCGATAAGGATTCCATGTTATTGTTCCACTACTCTGCTAGGAAGCATGACGTGTTTGATCCCTATCAGTTTGACAGACACTCGTCATTTTTGCATAAGTATCATGATGTTAGGAATCATAAGCTTCACAAGATGATTTCAATCAAAAGGCTAGTTTTTAGAAGAAAGCCTTTTTGAGGATCTGCTTCGAACAAGGAAGGTATAGTGATTCAAAATGCATAAGATTGAAACAAAAAGTATCAAAACTTCATCCAATATCTGTTCAAATCTCTTTTGAGAACTTTAAAATTTTGAAAATTTTATTTGAAAATTTTGAAAATTTAGGTCAAAAATGTGACGATGGAATCTTTAGATGGGTGAAGGTGGAAAGTAAGGTACGTACCACCCACCCTCCACCCCAAACTTAGAAATTTACTCGTCCTGAGCAAACTCTAAATCCAAGATGGAGGGGAAAGTCCATGCCATTTGGACCACTGGATGTGGTTGTGTTCCAATCAGTGTGTTTCCTCCATCTGAACATCTCAAACAAAAAGATCATTCAGAACTCAAAGTAGCATCTCGCGATGCAATTTTTATTTAGTACAAAATTCTAAAATTTAAAGATAGAATTGAGTAAAATTTCTAATTCAAAGTTAAAATGAATGTTATTTATCGGGTTGCCTCCCGACAAGCGCCTTTGTTTTACGTCGATGGCTCGACGTGATATCTTCAACTTCACGGTGGTTCCTTTGGATTGGAGAGATCTATTGTTGCTTCGGTGCTTATGTCGGCTGTGGTGAAATATCTTTTCAAACGTTGACCATTTGCCACAAATTCGCCCGACTTTTTGCTCCATAAAGAGAGCACCATGTGGGTAGATTCTTTTGACAATGTACGGTCCAGACCAGCGAGAGTGAAGTTTCCCTGGGAATAACTTCAACCTTGAGTTGAATAGCAGAACTTGGTCTCTTGCTTGTATGTATTTTCTTTTCAAATGACAATCATGCCAAACTTTGGTGTGTTCTTTGTAGATTCGTGCATTCTCATAAGCTATCATCCTGAGTTCATCCAGCTCTTAGAGTTGCATAATCATGGCTTGGTCTGCTTCTTTCATATCAAAATTCAGTTATTTTATTGCCCGCCATGCCTTGTGTTCTAGCTCGAATGGCAGGTGGCAAGCCTTTCCATATATTAATCAAAAAGGTGTAGTCCCGAGGGGAGTTTTATAAGCAGTTCGATAGGCCCATAATGAGTCATTGATTTTTACTGACCAATCTTTAATTCCAATTGCGGCCTACTGTCTTTTCTAAGATACTCTTAAGTTGACGATTAGAAACCTCCACCTGTCCACTTGTATGTGGATGGTAAGGTGAGGATACTTTGTGAGTAACACCATACTTTCTTAGTAATGCTTCAAAGCTTCTTTAAAGAAAATGGGAACCTCCTTCGGATATCACCGTGCGTGGGACACCAAAACGGGGGAAAATAATATCCTTGAATAATTTGATGACTGGTTTGGAATCACTAGTGACAGTTGGTATGGCTTCAACCCATTTTAAGATGTAGTCCACCGCCACTAGGATGTATGAAAATCCATGAGAAGATGGGAATGGACCCATGTAGTCCACCCCCCAAACATCAAATATCTCTACTTCTTGCCATAGATTCAGCAGCATCTCATCTCTCTTTGTTATATTGCCAGATTTTTTACATTTGTCACATAATAGGACAAAGTCGTAGGAATCTTTGGATATGGTTGGCCAGAAGAATCCACATTGCAAAACCTTCAAGGTAGTCTTTTTATAGCTCATATGTCCTCCCACTGGTCCTGAGTGACATTGTTCCAAAATAAGTTGAGATTCTTCTTCGGTGATACATCGTCTATATAGACCATCAGCACATAGTTTGAAAAGGTACGGCTCATCCCAGTAGTATTGTTTTACATCATGCATAAATTTCTTCAGTGCATTTTTGATGCATTGAGAATGAATAACCCCAGCAGCGAAGTAGTTCACAAAATCCGAGTACCACGGTATAGCTTCTGAGACCTTCATTAGTTGATCATCCGAAAGGGAATCATTAATCAGAATCTTCTCAGTATCCAGAGTGTGGATGCGACTGAGGTGATCTGCTACCACATTTTCTGTACCCTTTTTATCTCCTATCTCCAAATCAAATTCTTGCAATAGGAGAATCCATCTAATTAGCCTAGGTTTTGCATCTTTCTTTGCCAGAAGGTAACGAATGGCAGTGTGATCTATGTAATGACCTTTGAACCAATTAGTTAGGATCTGAACTTGTCGAAGGCATACACGACTGCCAGAACTTCTTTCTCAGTGGTAGCGTAATTCCTCTGAGCTTCATCCAGGGTCTTTGATGCGTAATAGATCACATAATGTTTCTTTTCTATATATTATCCCAAGACAGCACCTACAGCATAATCGCTTGCATCACACATGATTTCAGAAGGGTGGTCCCAATCAGGAGCTCTAATGATGGGTGTGGTTGTAAGGGCATGCTTCAGTGTGTTGAAGCTTTTGACACATTCTTCATCAAAATTGAATTCAGCATCCTTTAGTAACAAATTTGTCATTGGCTTGATTATTTTTTAGAAGTCCTTTATAAACCGTCTATAGAATCCTGCATGACCTAGGAATGCTCGAACTTCCTTTACATTGATAGGGATAGAGAGCTTGGAAATCACTTCAATCTTGTCCTTATCTACTTCAATTACTCAATTACTAACCCTATGGCCCAGGACAATGCCTTCCATTACCATGAAATGACACTTCTCCCAATTCAGCACCAGATGTGCTTCTTCACATCATTTGAGGACCAGGGAGAGGTGTTTTAGACATGAATCTAATGAATCTCCATATACATAAAAATTGTCCATGAAAACTTCCAAAATTGTTTCAGTGAGACCAGTGAATATGGCAACCATGCAATGCTGGAAAGTTGCAGGTGCATTGCAGAGGCCGAACGACATTCTCCTAAATGTGTATGTTCTGAAGGGGCATGTGAATGTGGTTTTCTCCTGGTCATTTGGATGTATAGGTATTTGGTAGAATCCAGAGTAACCATCGAGATAATAGAAGTATTCTTGATGAGCCAGCCGCTCTAATACTTGATCAAGAAAGGGCATTGGAAAATGATCTTTTTGAGTTGCCTTGTTTAACTTCCAATAATCTATGCAGATCCTCTGCCCTGTGACTGTTTGAGTGGGGATGAGTTCATTATTTTCATTTCATATAATAGTTGTTCCACCTTTCTTCGGGACTACATGCATTGGACTCACCCATGGCGAGTCTGATATCAGATAGATTATTCCAGTTGTGAGCAGTTTAATGACCTCGCGATGGACTACTTCCTTCATATTTGGATTCAATTTCCATTGATGCTCAATAGTTGGCATGTGATCTTCCATCATAGGGATCTTGTGCATACACATTGCTTGACTAACCCCAGTTAGGTCATTCATTTTGTAGCCAATTGCTTTCTTCCTCTCCTTCAATTCTTTCAGGAGTTTCTCTTCTTGTTCGGTTGTAATATCAGAATTTATTATTACTGGACAAACCTTGAGATCATCCAAAAACACATACTTCGGTCCTTCAGGCAGGGCTTCATTTCGGGGGCCTCTAGTTTTTCGCATGTTTCTTCAGTAGCTTCCACAGCCTTGAGTCCTTCAAACGTAGCTTCAGGATCTTCTTCGGTAGTGTCAAGGTCAAGAACACACTCTTGAACTCGTTCTCTGATGGAATTATTAGTAGAGGGGTTTGTTAGAGTCACTTCTAAAGGATCGTCTTGTTCATATCCGTCTTGTGTGAGGAGTGATATTTGTTCAATGCAGTCAATCAGATAAACTTCTTCTTGCATACTTGGTCTTCTCATGCTTTCAAAAACCTTGAATTCGAGAGTTTCTTTACCAAGTCTGAGAAGCAAAGTTCCTGCTTCAACATCAATTAGAACTCTTGCAGTGGCGAGGAACGGACGTCCAAAGATGAGAGGATATCTTATGTCCTCTTTTATTTCCATGATGACAAAGTCACACGGAACATAAGAATCTTTTCCTACCTTGACAGGTACATCCTCAATAATTCTTAACGGGCATTTTATCGAATTGTCTACGAGTTGTATGATCATGCCAATTGGAATAAGTTCAGTGAACACTAGCCTTTTACAAAGGCTGGGTGGCATGATGGAGATGCTAGCACCAAGATCTTCTAGTCCTTTCTTGCATGAAGAATCACCGATATGGCAGGAAATCCCAAAAGATCCTAGATCTTTCTGTTTCTTTGGCATCTTACTTTGGATGATATCCGAAGTGGTTTTAGCTAACTTGACTGTCTCATATTCTTCAGTTATATATTTCCTGGTGAAGAGTGACTTTAAGTATTTTGTCCAAGTTGATATCTCAGCCAACGCATCCATAAAGGGTATATCAACATGAAGTTTCTTCATGGCTTCTTTAAACTTATTGAACCGAGTATCAAGCTTGGTTTGCCTTAAACGAGCAGGGAAATGAATACGACGCTTGTATACAGGGATATCAAGTTTTGGTGTTTCAGTTTCTTCATCAATAGGTTTCTCAGGACTTTCCTTATTTGTCTTATCAACAGTTACTGGTTCTTTCGGTTGAGACTCTGGTGTTGTTGAGTTTTGGACAATTGCAGGTTCATCTTCATCAGTAACAACCACAGATGTCTTGATAGGAGGATTAGAATAGTCTTTTCCTAATCTGGTGGTGAATGCCTTCAATTGTTCAGGATGATTAGGATTATTCTCGGGTTGGCCAGCAAAAACCCCAGCTGGTGGCTTGATGCTAGCTGCAAGTTGAGCTAGTTGGGATTCAATAGCCTTCTGCTGAGTTTGTTGGTTAGCTATCCTAGTTTGCTGAGTTTGTAACATCTTTTCAATGGCTGATAGCTTGTCATCATGTGATACGGGACTTTCTTGTTGCCCTTGTTGTTGATAAGGAACTTGGTTAAGACTCTGGTACTGGGAATTGTTTTGATAATTATTGAAGTTCCTATTCTGGAAGTTTCCCTTGAAGTTTCCTTGATTTCCAAAATTCTGTTGATGATTATACTGAAATCCTGGTGGGCCTCATGGTTGGTTGTTTGAACCAAATTGATGCGAGTTTACTGCTCCATAGGAGTTTCCATATTGAAAACCTGGATGATTCTTATTCTGATTCGGATTGTAATAACCTTGACCAGGGATGGTATTAACAACATTCAGGTTCTCCATTTGATTATTATCTCCTTGGCCACATACATTGCTTAGAACAACATCATAGAGAACATTGCATGCCAAAGTGGAATGATCTGTGCCCTTACATGCTTCGCAAAATAGTAAGGCAAACCTGACCTGTTCTTGTTATCGAGTGGGCGAACGTCCTCTTCCAATTGCAGCAAGATATGATTCAATATGGTATTTCTTGGCAACTAAGAGTTTTAGGGTTTCAGTGATAGACTTGTACTCAGGAGTAGCTTCAGCCATAGCTACTTTCAATACTCCTTTACCTATAGATCTACCCCAATTAGCTTGATTTTCAGCTCCAAGGGTTACAACCCTCCATGCGTTGTCATAACTTTGACGCATGAAGTTTCCTCCAGATGAGGAGTCTAAGAATCTCTTGATATCGTCGTCCACACCCCTATAGAAAATTTTGATGAGTTGATTCTTAGGAATTCCATGGTGTGGACACTTGCGTAGAAGCTCTTTGTATCTGTCCCTGGCTTCAACAAGGGTTTCTCTAGGGACTTGAGTGAAACTTGTTATTCGGCCTCTAATTTTATAGGTGAGAGAGGGAGGGTAGAACTTTTCCAGAAATACATTTTGAAGTTGCTCCCAAGTGGTGATGGGTTCACTTTGCAATGAGTTATACCAACTTATGGCTCTATCAGTGAGAGAGTACTTGAAGAGACGGAGTCGAATGGCATCATCAGATACTCCATTTTGCTTTGTCATGGCACATAGATCAATAAACCTCAAAAGATGCTCCTTACTATCCTCTCCTTGCTTGCCATAGAATGGGTTGTTTTGAAGCAATGTGATCCAATGTGATCTAATTTCAAAACTGGTAGCATTGATGGGAGGAGGTTGTACTGGATGATGAACATTAGCATCTTTAGGGATCGAGAACTCTCTAAGGTCCTTTTATTTTTCTGCTGCTCGTGTCGCTGCTTGTGCTTCTTGAATTTCTTCTTGAACCACAGCTCTAACTTCTTGCATGAATCTTTCTCTCTGTGCATTAAGGGCTTGAGCCACCCTTCAAGCTATCTTATCTTTTTGATCCATCCCTTCTTGATTCTCTCTGATCTGACGATGAAAAGTTTTGTCTATCTCAGGATCAAAACTTGTTGTTAGTCTAGGGTTGTCCGAATGATGCATGCACTATGCCTACTTGAATTAGAAAGATTTTGAAAGTGAGAACCACAGTGTAGAGTCAAATTCAAGTAGATGATCGATTGTATCAAAAGAAAATTAAAATCCTAGATTATCCTCAAAAGAACTAGATTTGACTAACTGATTCCGTTGTCCCTGGCAACGGCACCAGAATTTGATGTGGGATTTTATCGCACTAACAAACTCACTCGGGGTTGAAATCCCCGAGATTTTACCAAAACCAATGTGCAATAATACCACCCACAAGAAGACGAGTCTTATCGCAGTATAGTTAAGGGTCGAACCCAAAGGACAACATTTTTAAGAATCTTATCGGTCGAATCTAGTTCAAGTAAGGCTGATATTTAGAATGATTGGTTGATTTGAGATTAATTAAACTAATTGCAAGAAAGTAAAAGCTGAATTAAAGTTGGATTTATATCAATGATATGGAATCACTAGGATGGTATCGGGTTTCACCACTGCTACACATGCAAACACATTCAATCGCAAACAATCCAAGCAAGATATAACGATCCAAATAGAGCTGCTGCAAAACCCCCCATATGGGCATTAGGTTTGCGTAAGCATCACCTTAGGCATTAGATGTCTCGTCACCATCCGGATCACTTACTTACGTCTCTGAATATACAAAAATCCAACAAAGGTTGTGGGCCCCCTATACAGGCGTTAGACACACAGAAGTGTCACCGAAGGCTAGATGGCTCATCCCCTTGCGGATCATACACATTCGACCTCAAATAAATCCCATTCTATTTCTAGTTTGGGAGTCAACCACATTTATCGATAAGCAAGCAGGTGATTAATGTATAATCAAACATCAAAAATTAACAAGAAGATACAAAATCCAACTAAGGCTGTGAACCCCCTATATAGGCGTAAGGTGCACAGAAGCGTCATCGAAGGCTAGATGGCTCGTCCCCTCGCGGATCATACACTTACGACCTCAAGGAATCTCATTCTATTTCTAGTTTGGGAGTCAACTTGTTAAACGACATTCAATCCTACATATAGAAGTTCTCACAATATAGGAAGAACAAAGATGAAAGCAAGCGATTAATCTAACTATGAACATAATGATTAACAACGAAATGAAAAGTTATATACATAGCCATGGAAAGTTTAACAAAAGAACATGATTGCATGGGCAGCGGGGCTAGTCCCCACACCCCAGCGAAAAGGGACTACTCGCTCATAGTGCGAGAAATAAGAAGAATAAGAGAGAGAGAGAAATCTGCCATGAGCACGGTGCAGAAGGTAGTCGCAGCTCAGTGAAGATGAAGCGGTCTTCTACGTCGTGTCAGAGTAGATCTGGACGTGAAACGGGAGATGTCAAGACAGACCGGACAATCTCTCTCGCTCTGTCTTCCTTCTCTTCTTGATCTCCTTGATTGCAACACGGGCAGTGGGTGGAGTGAAACTGGCATGGACGGTACTAGATGTGGATCAGACCTGTATACAGGCATCCTATTGGCATCCCAGAACCGATGCCAATTGAGGACCCTTGCGGTCCTATTTATAGACTCGAATGGGGTCTTCACATTTTCTGCATGAACCTACTCCAAACGGTTTGGAGCAAACGGTCTTGGGAATGACTGGCCTATCGGTCTTGAGACCGTATGGCACCAATCGGTCTTGAAATCATTAGTCGCCAACCAGTCTCCTCTTGCTTGCTTCAAACGGTCTTCAGTGATCGTACGGTCTTGAGGGCAAACGGTCTTGCGACTGTATAGCTCCAAACAGTCTTGGGACCAAATGGCTCCAAACGGTCTTGGGACCGAATATTTCCAAACGGTCTTGGGACTGAATGGTTCCAAATGGTCTTGGGACTGAATGGTTCCAAACGGTCTTGGGACCAAATGGTTCCAAGTGGTCTTGAGACCGAATGGTTCCAAATGGTCTTGGGACCGAATGGTTCCAAGCGGTCTTGAGACCGAATGGTTCCAAACGGTCTTGGGAATCTACCTTCAAATGGTCTCTGCGATCTCTGATCATCGAGCAGTCGTCACTTCTCGTTCGGTCTTGAGCCTGATTGCTGGGCAACGGTGGTGGCAAGGGTGGACGAAGGAAGTGCCAAGGCTGCTGGTATGAGGACTGCAACACAGTCAGAGCTATTGCAGGTCGAGTTAGGACACAACTAACGATGGTGGTGGAAGGCGATGTTGCTGCAGCGAGCTACGGTTTGCAGGTGGGAACCAAGGACGAAGAAGAGGGGAAGCATGTGCCATTGCTATCAAGCTGCCCAACGGTTTCAAGTTCCCGACGTCAAACTGTCTTGGATGTCAGTGACACCAAACGGTTTTGGAAAAGAGTGAGGTCCAAACGGTATTGGGGTAGAGGTCACCCATACGGTCTTGAGACCGAATGGATGAAACCGAATGGTGAGACCAAATGGTGAGACTGTTTGGCCAGAACCAAGGTTGAGTGGAAGGTGGGTCCCAGCTGATTGTTCAAACTCATCAAGACCCACATCAAATCATCATAAATTCAGTTAAAATCATGATAATTGGACCAATTAAGAAATTTTGCACATTTTGATATTTAGTCATTGAAATTGGATGCATTGAGTTGACTTTGACCCGAGATGATAATTGAAATTCCTGATGAATATGCATTCATCAAACTACATTATGAAAAATAATTAATTAATTACTAAAGAAAATTTATTCAGTTCATAAAGGCTTAAAAACTCTAGTTTGTTTAAAAAATAACACATAATCTCAAAAGGGGAAACTAGTCTCAAATTGGATTTTATTAGACCATAATATCTAGGACATCATGTCACTCTGATTGAATATATAAATGTGACTTAATTGAATGCAAGATGAAGATAGGAAATATCAAATGAAAATCATATCATAAATGCATTTATTTTCCAATATCCTCTTGGTTTCTTATAGTTTATATTTAGCACTAACTAGATAGCATTGAGCTAATACGATGTTTGACTTGATCGTCAGATCGAAATTGGATGACAAGGGTGACTTATCTTACCTTTCTTAGGGTTTACATTTAATAGGGAATAATGCATGATTGGTTGTCTATCTCACATAGTCTCTCTATCTCCATGATTAATCTCATCTCAAGATTTTTCCAACGGTGAGTTCATTGTGATTTTGCCAAACTTATTGATCCCTTAATTCTATTTTTCTCATGATATATGAGAAACTCCCTTTTTTGGAGTTCCCCTCTCCTCCAAAACTATTAGCTTCCTTATTATTCTCACAAACAATTTTGAACCTTTATGTAATTGTTCCCTCACATCTAATCCTCATATGATATAGTTCACTCCCAATAAATTTACCCAAGTTCCCCATGAGTAGCTTCTACAAAATTGAGGTTCATCTCCTACTCTAGTGAGCAAGTGGTAGTACCTTAAGTCCTCGCATAGCAATTGATATCAAGGTAAGCATCATCATAATATTCTCTTCCTTTCCATGCTTTTTTTTGTGTGGTATCTATAGAGGTTCTCTCCCCTACTCAGGTTTCTTTTAACTAATACGAATATTTTCTTGGGAGCCTTAGTAGCCATCATTTGAAGAAAATTGTGTAGAAAGAAATTATATAACCTCTATGAAGGTTTTACTTATCATTTGATATGATATATCATGGTGTTAGTGTTTTAATTTTTTTATGTTATACTTTTTGGTTTTATATTGTTTTTGGGGTCATTCTTTTCCTTTCATGGTGTATTGTTCCCATAACTTTGATCTCCCAAAGTCATTTTATATCTCATTTTGGGCTTGATAGTCTTCTTTTTCTTGCTCATTTTCACCTTTTTGAAGTCATGACCGAGGCAGCGAGTTTGGTTATATATCCTTTTGTTTGGCCCTACCAAGGGTCATTAAAAGTAGTAGTAGTTGATGGAACCAATAGGATTAACTTGTTCGTGCATGGAACCTTAGGGTTTAATCCAAGATCCATGCTTTGAGATACAAGACACACATGCAATGTTACCAAGGTAAAAGATGAAGGTAGCCTTATGGAGTTTAATCCAAGCTCCATGATTTGAGATCCAAGACAAGCATGCAATGTTATTGAGGTAGAAGATGAAGGTTGGGGATTAGACTAGATTTCCATGCTAGGATTATGATTTCTCATGTGATAAAGGAAAATGTATTGTTTATTGTTAAGCGTATCAATGTGCATAGCTTAGAACTAGGGAAATCATATAGGTAAATGGTTACACATCTATAGTATGACATGTGATGAAGGAGTACATGGGCCATTTATCGTTCGGATTTTGAATTTATTAGTAAATTAATTTCACTTAAAAATCATTACGAATACTTAAAACTATAAAGATAATATAAAATTGTTTGGAGTCAAGAAACTCTACCCTATCATCTGGGTAATGTTTCATGAGTTAGTATGATCATTTGTGGAAATCAATTTTTTTGTTTTGATGTTAATTGAAAGTTAACCGTAAATCGTATAATAATTATATTAGGTGGGTGAAGACTCTGAGCCTAGAGTCTACACTATTGGGATATAATTAGGATCATCCAATAGAGGTATGTTACTTCTACATTTGTAATTGGTGAATCATACTAATGCATGGAAATTATTCTTGAAGATGAGCCTAAAGTTTATTTGTTTGGTTATATTTTGTATATACTGTTGTAATATGTTGATTGTACCATTGATATCTATTCTTGTACATGTTACGCCAATTTACATGGTTTGAATATCCGTGGTGATATATTTTTGAAAATTTATTTGACCTCATATGTACTGCATGTTTGATTGAATGGACTAACTAATGTAATTGTATTTGTGTATCTAGGTTGTGTTTCCTAATTCGCATAATGTGTTCTGTTATGTGGGTTTAGCTAGTGGTGTCTGACCCCATATATTTGGGTGGCGGTTTCCATTTCCTATTTTATATAATAGGGGTTTCAAAAAATCCTGCCTATAATAATATAGAGGAGAGGGGAACTCTAAAAAAGGGAGTGAAAACCTTCATCTTCTACCTCAATAACATTAATATACATGCACATCATTGATACTTTTTGTTGAAAATTTTATATAAAGGAAAAAGTTCTTTATTTTTCTTTTAGAATGCCTCATCCACTCGCTTATTGACTCTCTCAATTTATGTTACTTATCCTACATATACTTTGCCTTCTAATCTAAATCAAAGATTCATATTCAATTAATTGTTGTACATTTCTCTATATTATCCCCTTATTTAGGTGATGTTCGCAACCCACCTTAGTGTGGGTTTTGTAGAGGAAGATAATTAGGAGGATCTCACTCCCAAATAATAACTTTGAGGATAGATTGAAATAGTCAGGTTACCCTATTTAGTTGGTCCTTTTATCTAGATTAGTTTATGTTTTAACTTCTTAGTTATGCAAAAAATGTGTGTGACAAACCTTAATGACTTTGCAATATGTTTGTTAATTTTATGATTCAATTATATTTTATGTTTGATGTGTTTAATCATGGGATGCATGTCTTTAGTCATCTAAGTAATGAAGGTTGCCCCTATCAAGTACTACGCATTATAGGTATGGTATCAAAGCCACACTATGTAGCAAGTCTGACTATTTCAAGATATCCTCAACATTCTTATATATCTACACCTTATGTTGATGTAGTTACCTATTTGAGAGTGTAAGGAATGCTACTTCTATGTGACTTGGAAAAATCAATCTAGGTTCCAAACTCCAACAAATGCTACTAACAAGATATCACAGATGAACCCTCCTCTCATTATTGTGGTTTCTCATGCCATAATGACTTGTAGGAACTATTCTCTGGTGGTTTATTCCATCAATGCCTATGGTGGGCCTTCTACATGTTTCTCCCACGAGTCGAAATTGGCCTTGTGATGACAACTTCTCACTCAATGCTATGTTGAGGAAGATAGATTGTACTTTGAAAGTTTAGAAGATGCATGAGTACTTGCTGATGGACTTCATCAAGATGTGACCACCTTACTTTAGGTGTGATAACAAACTATAAATGGAAAATGAGGGTGATGATTGGTTGATTTCCATGGAGAGTGCATTTAAGAGCATGCCATGCATGCCCTGTCCATTAGAACTTTAGACTTTCCACTTATGTCTTGGAAGGATTGGATCAACATTAGTGGTAGCATTACAAGAAATTCAAAGACATTTCCATGTATTAGGATCAAGTATCAATCCTATTATGTAATAATTATATCACATAAATAGCCATATATGAGAATGAAGCATATTTTTACAACTGAGACAACATTTGCGGATGGTAGTGGACTACGTGTATAAGTTCATGTTGTTGGAGTGATACTCTTAGGGATCGATCAAGGAGAGGCAAACAAACCTATTTGCAGAGGGACTCTTCTAAAATGATGGTGTTGGCCTACTTCGTCAACTCCCACTAAATTCTAAATTATGATGGAAAATACCAATGATTGAGGCTTACTCGAGATATCAAACATAGATTCAAGAGAAAAAGAGAAAATCCATAGTACTGGTCATTGGAAACTAGACTACTCCCAATTATAGAAGAACCATACTCATAGTAGATATTCTCCTACAAATCATTTAGCTCAAAGAGGAAACAAGCCACTGACATGCCATAAGTGTGACCACATTGGGCACATCAAGCGTAACTATCTATAGTCCATACCCATTTACCTGACAACATCCTCTAAGAAATAACAACAAAAACAATGGTACAAGATTGGTGCATGGAAATATGTGTGGGGCATGTCTATTCAACAAATGCATAGAACAATGAGGAGAATAGTAATATTGGTGAAGGTAATGTACACCTTAACAACCGCACATTAAAGTTATTTTTTATAGTGGTTCACACACTTATATAGCTATCAACATTGTAATAATGTTTAGGTTAGAACATACATACATGGACCATATCTTAAATCTACAAGCCACTAATGGTAGGATCAAATATCTCATGATGATCCCTTTACCTTACCTATCAAATGCGGGAAATATGTTTGAGACTGACTCATCCTCCTAAAGATAACTAACTTTGATGTCATCATGGGCACAGATTGGTTGAAAAGGCAGGTTTCTCTTTTTGATGGAGAAAAGAATGTTATGTTTTTAAAATCTCATGCAGAATGCTTACACATAAATGGAGGGAAGTGGGTAAGACCATTAATTTATTAACTCAAAAATCAAGTCATAAAAATTTATCTTAAATGGTTGAAGATCTTATCTTGAATGTATAGGTCTTAATGCCACACCTTAGAAGATTGAATCTATTGATGTGGTAATTTATGTTCATGATGTATTCCTTGAGGACCTTCCATCACTTCTGCCTACCAAGAAGTTAAGTTTTCCATGACCTCGTCCCTATCATGGCTCCCATATATAAAGCAACATCACAAATAGTGTCGATTGATTTGGATGAGCTAAAGAATAAGCTTCAAGATCTTCTTTACATGAGTATTATTATCCTAAATGTGTCTCCTTGGGTAGATCATGTTTTGTAAATGAATATCAAGGATGAAATGCATATGTGTGTCAAATACATTATGTTTAATTAAGTCACAATGAGGAGTATCTATGACTTGTTTGATCACCTCAAGTATACTTGTCTTTTCCCTGAGTTGGACTAGATTCCTTGATCTTGGTATGTGTAGGACCATGAATAGGAAATAAAATAAGTGAACGAAATACAAAACCCCATTTTCAATCTAGTGTCAGAACTTATATGAGGATTACATTCCTAGGGTTGGTAGATCAATTTGGACTTTGAGAGAAACATTTGTATAAGGTGGATAGCATGTCAAAACCCTCAAAATATCATTCTAGATAACGATTAATACCTTTTCTTGGCTCAAACCCAGGTAAATACTTTAATCCAATTGTCCTAAGTTCCTAATTTTAACTATACTATGTGATTATTAACTCTTGGTATCAACATACCATAGTTTAACCAAATTCAATATTTAATTAATTTAAATGTTATTTATTTCTACAAGATCTAGCCCAAAATTCCATAAGGTACTAATTAGGGTTTAAAATAGAAATGACCTATTTAAATATTAAAAATAAATTCACATAAATATTTAAGAATTAGAAAATTGACTTTTGATTATCCTTCAATTTAATCATATAAACCTATTGAAGTAACCCTAGGTAGTTATATTCAATTTTAACCCAAATATTTAAATAAGATAATTATAAGCCTCATAATTAGTGAGACTCAGGAGGGTATCCACCCATTTACTCAATTGAATAAAAGGAATAATCCAAATGATAAACATGAACATAAATTTTTATATGGGAATATGATCTAGTATATTCAATTTTCATTCAAAACACAAAAGATAACAGTGATCTTTTTCTTCCGATGATACAGTTTTGTAAGCCTGCAAAAAATTACACCCATATGGGTAATTACATGAGGTACAAGCTATATCACTGATATGATATGTAGAGTGTAATCCAATCCCTTCAATATTATCTCCCAAGGGACAAAAAATAAGCATGTGCAACTACTAACTAACATAGTCATCCTTCTAAAGTCCTCATAACCTAAAGTGTTGGAAGCAAACCCCATAAGAGAAGAAACAATGGAAAAGTTAGCTAAAGTTTGTGTCTAGATATAAGAGGGAACTGAGAAATGTTAAGAAAAAAGAAAATGATAAATTATTAAGTCTTTCAATGAAAGATATATATGAAATCATTCAAGCGGATCATAAAAATTCCAAGAAGAAAATTCATTTAAAGAATAGTATAAGAGAGATTCTTTCCTTTTTGTTCCACAATGATGAACAAATAGATATTTGCATATTGAATATAAAAAGGGTAGAATAATCTTAAAACTTGGAGTGGAAGCCATATATTCATACAAAGTGACTATTTAAATAAAACCACACAAAAAGACATTTTTACCCTTGGCGAGAAAATGCAAAAAAAGGAAAATGGGGGTAGAATAGTAAAAATAAGGAGGGGAATCTTCCCCTTTTGATGCCCAACAGTGCAGAACACTTCTTCTATGAAGGAAGGAAGGTCGCAGTTAGGGAGGGAGATGGGGAAAAAAGTGATTCAAATCAAAAGATTTGTGAAGAGGAATGTGTGAGGGTAATTACCTTAGAAGAAATTTAACCTTGGTGAATCAGTTGTGAAGAAATAAAACATAAAGGATGAATGCCAAGGTTGGCATCAATAAAAAAGGGCACTCAAAAGCAATCAATGCTCAAGGAAAGTTGTTAGAGTAGTAGCAAAGATATGCAGATAGATGGGTTTATGTAGGTTAGAATTTTGGGGCTTACGTGTTTCAAGGGTTTAAAGAGGTGCAAAAGGATTTATGGGAATTTAAAAAATAAGGGAAACTAGGCTTGAATTTATGTTCATAGTCTATTAAAACTCAAATATGTAGGAGAAGAAATCACAAAGTTTCATAATTGAAGAGAGAGAAAGAAGTGGAGGAAGAATAGAAGTCGTGCATTGCAATGCACACTAGTTGGGGTCTCATACCCAAGGTAGGATACGTCACCCACACAATCTAACCTATATCAAATGGTCTATGTCAAGTGTGCGATCTACATATTGATAAAAAAGGGTGCTCACAACCAATTATCATTAAATGCACAAAAACTTTATAGATTTATGTATGTGATTTATATGTTTCTTTCCTTGTAAAATTGAGTAAGAATTTAAATTTTATTAATTTAAAATTTGATATATTATTTAGTTGAGGGGTGAGGAACCCTAGTTTGCAATTAGTCTCCACTTTTTTGGTGATTTATTTTGTCAATAAATATATCAAAGCTTCTTGTTATTGTGACCATATCTATTATAATGACTAACATATTCCTCTTATATTTTAGAAACAAATTGATTTCTTATTATTTTTTAATTCCTAACTTTCTACAATATCTATGTACCACATATATTACTACTTTATGTGAGTTTCCCTTTTTAAATCCTTTTGGGTATATTACTAACCAACTTAAGGTCTAATGTTATGAGAATATCCAATTTTGTGGATGTTACATGCCCAATTTATCTATTAATTTTACTAAACATTCTAGGTTTTATGTTAATAAATCCCTCTTTTACCTGCATTTAGGAATATCTTTGTTTGTAGTTTTACCTGTTTTAGTGGGACAATAACAAAGACTCAACTTTCCATCAGGCGCTTCCCAATGACTGGTTGGCTATCCTAAGACAACATCAAGGAAACCTTGTAGGAAAGCCATAGGCCACCCGTTGACAGAACTTCCTAAAGCTACCGCTTAGCCTTGATAAGAAGGGAGACTAAAACTAGCCATTTTCCATGCACCAATGGAAATCCCACATTGATCCCCTGATGAAGATGGGTTTAGTCGTACCAATGATCGAGTGGAGAAACTTCTACCCAACGATTGAGTGGGACATCAACCAACCAATAGATGGTCTATGTTGCCTCCTGATGATCAATTAGCCATCAATGTTGATGTTTGACCCTTCTTATCAACACTTGGCCCTTCCATGAGTGTTGATGGCTAGTCTGAGCCTCAAGCCTAAAGATCGGTCAGAGGACCTCCAATGGAGATGTTGTGAATATCCACTCCCCTACAAGATATCTACAAATCACACCCATCACTAAGATTAGTTAATAGTGTTCCCTAAGGCACGTGCCCTAAGACTTGGAGTGTAAGTTATTCAACCCTATTTTAGGGCTTCATATTGTGTCATATTACATTTTAATCACATCTATACCTATTATATTACATGTTATTTCTCTCAATATGCATATTTGTATAAAATGCACTTATGGATATTATTTGCATGCTTTTCAGGCATATGGACCACACTTGAATTGAAGAGGGAAGAGAGAGAAGATGAGTGATCCTAAGGTTTCTCTACCCTTAGAGAGGCCCAAAGAGAAGTTCGAGGCTCCCTAAACCTACCCGTAGTGTCCAAAGCTCCATTGAAGCAAAGATGTCTAAGAAAAATCAAAGAAATAAGTCCAAGTGCTGATCCAAAGGCCAGCACGACTGTGGTACCACAGAACGGCCAAGCTAGCATACTTGCAAATCAACAGAGTCACCTCTATACAAAGCAGAAATCACCATGACCTTGCCACTTAGAATGGTTGTGGTGGATTGACTACAGAATGGTTGTGCCACATTGTATGTCTGTGTGACCTCCAGAGCAGAATGACCATGGAGCAGAGAATGGGCTGAGCAATCCAAGACACCACATATGTGGTGACCACTATGGCCGTGCTACCCTAGCCCCACCACTGTCATAGTGACCACCATGGTCGTTCTACTTCATGTACAAACTTGACATGTTACTGCGATTTTTCTCCATTTTTTGTCACGTTCGTTTCACACCACCATGACCATTTTCACCCCTCCCAACTAGGGTTGTGGTGAGCACCACGGTCATGCTACTCACAAAAACCTAGCTACTTTTGCACTGCATTTCCCACTTTACCCCCACTTGACATATTGCTTCCCCCACACCTATGTATACCAAGGTGGTAGCTCTAACACGAGGTTAGCTACCTTCTACCACCTCTTAGCTCACCCATTTTTGCATTCCACCCATTCCACTCCATTTCCACCTCCATTCCACTCCATTTCACCATTTCCACCATCAAAACCCTAGTTTTCTAGTGTTTTGCCCCTATTACACCATCATCCCAGGCCATTGCACCTTGGAGGAGAGAGGAGGACGTCCTACAACAGCTGAAGTGGAGGAAGTCTTCATCTACACTGATCTTCATGGCTTCTTCTACCTCTTTATCCCTTCATTTTGTATTTTGCATTGCTATGAGTAACTAGGCCCCTTGGGTGGGCTGTTTGGGGTGAAAATGTTACTTTGATACCATGTTGGAGGGAAATGATATGTAAACATTGTAATTTCATTTGCTAATGATTATGTTATATTTCTATCTCACTCTTCATGAATTGCTTATTGGTTTGTGCATGAAATCACCTAGTAATTTAGGGAAATAGCTTATATGTGTGAATTTTGAGATTTTCTCCTAGGTCCAATTCTTGGATCCCTAGCTAGCTACCCATCCTCCTACATGCTAATCAATGCCCCTTACCCTAGTTGAGAGATCTAAGTAGCTAGTTTAGATGAATTTGGTGTGCTTAGCATGGAGCTTTCTCAAGGATAGAATGTGGGTGATGGGAGGCCTAAAACCTCACTTCCACTCCCATTACTAACATCATCCCCTAATCATCCCAAGATCATCTAACCTAGAAACCAAGGCTTTTTTATACTCTAATTGAATTACTCCTTAACCCTAACCCAATTGAGCCTCGTAAGGGTAGTAGGGAGTGTTAGGGACTAGCTTCCCTATACACCACCTAGCATATACATGGCCAATTAGTAGTTTAGGATAATTCATTAGACTCTAGCTTGTTATTTGGTTTGATAATATGAATGAAATCATTATGTTCATATGTCACCCCCCAACCTAATTGATAAGTGCATCCCCTAAACAACCCACATTTCCTTTAATTTCTTTAAACCCATAATTTTCTTCTTGCTTAGCTAGTGTTAGCTTCGTTCGCACTTTACTTGTTTAGTTAGCTTCTTGCCTTGTTCTTGCTAGTTTGGATCTTTACTTTCTCTTTTACCCTGTTTGCTAACTTAGTGTAGTGTAGACTTTTCCCTGTCTGCCTTAGTGTAGATTGCTCTTTTCTTGCCTTTCCTTATCTTTTCCTACTCATTAGAATTAACTGTCCAGGGTTGACTTAGGTGTCAATCTTGTTTGCTTTCCTTTATTGTCTTTCTTGCTCAATTTAGTGTAATCAATCAAAACAACCTTCAAACCCTTAAACCTTAGACTCCGCAGTAGGAACCTAGCCTAAAAAACTAACCTAACTGTAGTGCCCCCTTTTCACCATGTGGATCAACCCTATACTTACCCCCTACCTATACTACGACACGACCATGTGCACTTGCGGGTGTAGTGTTTTGGTGTATGTGAGTACATTGGTGTAGGTCCTTATAAATTTTGAAAGTGAATCCACCGTGTGTTTCTATTCATGACGTTGCATCTACTCAAATCTCAATTGAGTAGTATGTAACGCCATTAGCATAGACGCACCAAGCTTACTGGCGTCATTGTCGGGGCGAAAGGCGCTTGGCCTAGCTAGTTAGTTTTGATTTGACTTTTCCTAATGCCCTCATCATTGCTATTATTTATTCTTTATTCTTTGCATTCTTTGTGCATATTGGTTTGCTAACTTGTTCTCTTTTATTTGGTTGTGCCTTGTGCATGTGACAAGCCACTTGGGGAAGATAGTATGGAATGAGAAAATGTACCTCACACGCCACTTCAAGATTACTTCATGCCTAGAAACTACATATCGCCAATTGCTAACAGAGTTGATCAAATGCCAGGGGAGCAATTCTCATCCCTCCAGGTCTTCTTGGGCTCCTACCCATCTTCTACGGCTTGGAGAGTGAGAACTCTTACAACCACTTAGATTCCTTTCTTGAAGTATGCTCCACCTTCAAGATGCCAATGACTAGTGATGACATAATCCGATTGACCTTGTTCTCATTATCCCTCAAAGACAAAGCCAAAAAATTGGTATGACTCAAGGAGGGACATCATGACTTGGGAAACAATGAATAATGCCTTCTTAAGACAATTCTACTCTATAGCAAGGTCAACACAAATGCGGTGTGCCATAACAAGTTCTAGTCAATTGGGCAATGAAAAGTTTCACAGTGCATGGGAGAGATTTAAAAAGATTTTGAGAGAGTGCTTGCACCATGAGATCCCTTTATGGTAGCTAGTTCAGTCCTTTTACTCTGGTCTATCTCCAAAGAGACAAACCTCGGTAGATTTCTCTTGTGGAGGAGTTTTAATGGCTAGCCCACCTGAGGAGATATGGCCCTTGTATGAGCAGCTAGAAGAAGGTTCAAGAATCCGAGCTTCTAGCATGATGAATGATGGTGGACATGCCTTTGATATGACATATCCAACTCATAATGACTCAAGCCCGCAAGTGATGAAGATTCTTGGTGACATGGTGAGCTTCATGAAAAAATAAGTGACAAATATTCTTTGCCATATGATCGTTGCTATTGAATTCTATGGTGAAGAAAAGAAGACACCTCACTCCTATAGCTACAAGGAACCACAAAGTTCAAGATACATCTCAAGGTTTGAGGAAGAGGTTCTCTCTAGGTTAAAGAGCTTTAATGACATACAAATGAATGTGAAAAGGCTTTAGGAGAGGATAGAGCAACTATCTTCCATAATTGCTCTCCAAGAACAAAAATT
This sequence comes from Alisma plantago-aquatica, assembly GCA_963693085.1. Taxonomy (NCBI): domain Eukaryota; kingdom Viridiplantae; phylum Streptophyta; class Magnoliopsida; order Alismatales; family Alismataceae; genus Alisma; species Alisma plantago-aquatica. The sequence continues at coordinate 74,871,244 of OY856413.1, read as the reverse complement.
GTCTTCAAAACTCATCTTGAGTTTCATTGAAGCAAGTGGACCAATGCCTTCTTCACAAGTTTTCTATAGTCCACCCCCCATGTAAGTGCAATCCATATATCACTTCCAAGGTGATCCCAAGCCTTATACTCATCCCCCTCCCATCACCACCAATTTCCCAACAATTCACCTTCCAACCTCAATTCTCCCCTCCACCTCAATTTCAACACCAAGTGTCACCTCCACCTCCTCCACATAAACAACTATCTCCCCCTCTCCACCATGAGCAAGGAAGTGTTGTGAGAGTTCTCAGGAGTGGAAAATCTCTTGAGCATCCTGCTAGTCAAAGAAAGGTTGATAAAGCAAAGCAAAGGCAGCCAAGTGGTGATACTGTGATTGAGATTGCCAAAGATGATTATGTGGCACTGCCTGTTGATTTTGGGGTACCATGTGCTCCACCTCACACTCCATTTGCAAGTCCCACCATCCCTAGTGTTCCACCTCATGTCAATGCAAGCAATATAAAAGAAAGTGAGCCACCATTCATTGAAGCATTAGATGAGCCATTGGAGGTAAGGAGGAGATAAAAGTACAATGTTGACATTCTTGAGGTGTTTCTCCAAGTGAAGGTCAATATTCCATTGTTGGATGCTATCAAGAAAATCCCATCATATGCCAAGTTTCTTAAGAACTTATGCACTATGAAGAGAAGGTTGATGGGGAGAATACCAAAGAGAGTGAAGTTGACTGAACAAGTGAGCTCTATCATCCAACACTCACTTCCTGTGAAGAGGAAAGACCCAAGAGCCCCACTCGGAGCTAGTTACATAGGGGGACATTGCATAGATAGATCTTTACTTGATTTGGGGTCTAGTGTGAATTTGATGTCATATAATGTCTATGTGGAGCTGGGATTAGGCAAGTTGAAGCCGGCACATTACACTCTCCAACTGGAAGAATGTTCCATAAAAGTGCCTAGAGGAAGAGTGGATGATGTTTTGGTGATGATAGACAAAGAAAAGTCTGCAGTGTTCTCATCAGATTTCATTGTTCTTGATAAGGAGTCGGAGGATAGGAAGATTCCTATTATCTTGGGAAGACTATTATTATCTACAGTTGACGCCGAGATACATGTTTGCAGTGGCATGATGACAGTTTCATTCATGGACATGAAGACAAGATCAACATGTACAAGACCCCAACCCGGTGAGCCCGAGATGAGGATATTGGACATGGTCACTTGAAGAGTCTGAATGGTCATTTGAGAGAAGAAGGTCAGGATGGAAGAATTGATGATGATTTTTGTGATCAAAGGGATGAGGAACATTGGTTGAGTACAAATGTGAGATGCATGTATGGCAAAAATGGGCACATGAGGATGCCAAATGGATGAATGATTGAAGAATCTCTAAGAAGCCCAGCTGAAAGCATAAAACTCAGCGCTTGTGGGAGGAAACCCACCTAGGTTTGGGAATTTTTCAACCAACCTTCCATTTTTTATACTTTTGTTTTGTTTTTACACTTTTTCAAGAAAACACACACACACTTGTTTTTAATAGTTTTTTTTTAGTTTAAGATGTGCAGGTGAAAATAGGTTGAAATGAGGAAATTAGATGAAATTTTGATAAGTAATCCATGAAAAACCATTTTGAATCAAATATTTGATGTTTTGATGGGATTCGAGTTGAAATGAACTGGCACAGTACTCACCACGACCGTGGTGACATGGAACGTCTGTGGCTGTGCATTCACAATCAATAGGGGAATTGAGAAAAATCAAGAATTGAAAATTTGAAGAACAGACCTAGCACGGTCGTGCAACATAGCATGAATGATAGCCACTCACCCAGAATGGTTGTGTGAAGTAGAACAGCCAAGTGAAGAACAAAGCTAGAACAGAAGCACAGACATGTTATGAGCCTCCCCACACGGCCATGTCGTATAGCACGGCCGTGTTGCAGCCCGATACAGCACTTAGGTTAGCCATTTTGTAAAATTTCTAAAACACTTTTACTCATTTCTCCAGAATAGAATGGCTAACCTCTGCGCGAGAGCGGGAGTGCAGCACCATACAAGCCTCCTCCCACCCTCAAATCACCACCAAATCACCCACAATACATCTCCAGTCAATCCCTCATCAATTCCACTACCTTAATATCCAGATTCCATCCATTTTCATCTACAAATCCTCCCATTTCTCTCCAATCTGCCCCAATAGCCTAGTTGTTCAGAGAAAACCTAAAATATAATTTTCTCCACCAATTTGATCCAAAATGAAGTAAATGGCTAAAAAGGTTGTGTCTAAGACTAAGGATGTCATTTCCTATGGGCGTCAGCCAAGAATACGTCGTATTCAGCTTCGTCGACACCTCTAGTCCTTCCACCACCATCGGCAGCCTCCAGTTCACAAGAAGAATCATCCCATACGGTGGTGATGGTGGATCCCATGATGGAGGAGTCCGCCAGACTACCTAGCGGAGGTGGGACAACAGTAAGGTCGTCAGTTTCGGAAGCCAGCCCATCCGTTTTAGCAGCCCGACCTTCAATTTCACCAGCTCGAGCATCGACTTCAACTCATCCTTCAGCATTTGCAGCACCAAAATTGAGAGCACGGTGACAGTTATAGTTAGACGGCAAGGATGAGGGGATGCAGGATGCATCACAGCCCGAGGCACCACAACAACAGCCTGATATAGATCCTGAGACTTCTAGCGGGAGGGCAAAGAAGCCCAAGCGCCCAGAGTGCCTTATGCATAGGGTGATAGCCACCCGCTATGCATGTCAGGAGAGATTGAACACCCTAGGTTTCCTTGAGTACTATGAGGGCATGATGAAGGAGATTGGCTTGTATGACATTCTGACGACAAAGTAGGAGACCTATATTGAGATCACGCAATAGTTCTTTGCCACATTGGAGAAGGTCTCCCATGATGGTGAACACACCATTAAAGTCAGGCTTAGAGACCAGCATCGGGTCATCTCTTCAACCATGCTAAACAATTTCTTTGATCCAAATGAAGAAATGGTAGCTCTCTTTGAGACTGGAAATACAACAAGAGTGCAAGTGCTAGTTTCACTACCATGTGGAAGGCATTCATCGCCCACAGTGACTTTGTAGCAGGGAAGTAAAAGACTAGTTTTCTCCATAACCCCTTCCTACGCTATGTTTAGAAAGTCCTAGAAAATACCATTATTGGCAGATATGAGAATCAAGGGAGAAGCACAGAGAAAGACTTGTGTGTTTTGGGCCGGTTGATAAAGGGAAAACATGTAAACTTAGGATCTTTAATGATTGACCACTTGAGAACGATCCCATCCAAGAGCAAGAATCTGTTCACTCTAGTAGGGATTGTGACATCCATAGTTGTTGTCCTTGGTCATGATGTTTTTGGATATATTAGGGTTGAAGGGGGGAAGTTGGTGGACTCACACTATCTTATATGCTCTTATATGATTTCATTTGTTGATCAGAAAATCATATATCAGGTAAACCTACCTTACCTAGGCGCATCACTAGAGCTCTCATACCACACTGCACCACTATTGATGGAGTGGGGTCCCACTCCATATTTCTTGGAAAAAGTAAGAAGATGGGAGGAGGAGAACCCTAGGGACATGTTTCAAAAGCCAGAGATCATCCCAGAGGGGTTAGGTGAATCACTGGTAGTTGCCGAGAAGAAGAGGAATGTTGAGAAGAGAGAGACGCATAGGGTGACGCGACGTGAGGCAGAGACAGCTCATCAGCCACAACAGCCTTCAGTGAACGCAAACGACATGTCTACCATACATGTGTAGCCATAGGGTATCTAGAGCACACATGACTGCATACTGAGAAACTAGGAGGGCATTTTGAGGGCATGGGAGGGTTTCCAGCACACCCAAGATGCTATATTGTTAGACCATCAGTAGATGCACTATCAGGTCAACCACTTGTATCAGTTCTAGCATGCCCAGTCCCAAAGGAACCCCTAGTGGGGGAAGATTGGTGGAGTTCACTATCAGCATTTCAGGACAACTACCCGCCTCCACAATCAGACTACTTGGGTTCCTATTACTGACATCCTCAACCATAGGGAGGAGCATCGCCACTGTAGTGATCTTCTACCTATCATTCCTATATTTTAGTGTCGTGTTGAGGACAGCATGATTCAAAATCTTGGGGTGGTAGGGTGGTATGCCCTTATCTCATTTTCACTCTTGTTCTTGCATTCACCTGTCATTTACTTTTGTTTTGTTTGCTTTTGTTTGTTTTAGTTTAGAATTTACCTACTTTGCATGCATGCATGTCATATAGTTACTTTCTTACAATTTTTGCATAATTTTCAAAAAAATGCTCTTTTTCCATGCATTGCATATCATATAGATTTTTGGTGATTTTTTAATGTTTTATCTAGGATTTGCTTGTTTACTGCTTTTTGTTCAATAATGTAGGCTTAGAGGTAATTGAAGGCAACTTGGCACCGTTTTGGCCAATTTTGGCCAAATTTGAGATTTCTTGCCTAAAAGTGTGTTTTGACCCAATCTCTACTCTTTGGATTAAAAATGATGACCTTTAACAAATGCAAGTGAATTATCATTGTTTATTACTAAATGGTATCAATTCTTGAATTTTTACATGTGCATCACCTCTCTTGTGTTTGTGAATGTTTTGGTTGAATTGTGACTTGAGCAAGCTATGAGCGCTTAGCGCCTATGAAATCACTTGATAGAAGTATAAATTTCATGTTGTTCATTCATGTGGTGTGAAATTGTAGTTAAATTTTCATGCAGGAGACCTTATGTTGAGAACCACACCAGTGACCGCTCTTTGACTCGACTTTTCATTCACCATCTTCTTACCCCTCCGCCTCATGAAAGGATGTCAAAGTGCACATTTCATCCGTGACCACCTCTAAAAGTTTCGGGTGGCCACATCTATATCTTCCCGTTTCACTCCCATCACCATATGCCCTATTTACACCAAGGGAAAATAAAAAGAAAATAAAAGATGCTCATGTTTAAGAGAATCTAAATAAAGAAAAGATGAGTGTGTAAAAGCACTCCAAAATCTTATTGCAATCCTTTCTTCCATTTTCATACCCATTGAGCAAGGAAACATGAAACCTAGCTCACTTCACCCTTTTTCCATATCCATGTGGGTCACTCAGTATGGTTTGAAGCATAAGATTGAACACATGAAGGTGAAACAACACTCTTAATCATCCTTGATTAACGCCATCATGAAATAGTCTACCCGGAACTACATGAAAGAAATATGGGTAGCTTGTGTGTTTTATGTGATATATTTGAAGTTCATATGCTTTGTGCTCTTTTCATGATTTGTTTGTGAAAGTAGGAAAGGAGAGAAGTGTAATGCATGCACTTAGTCAACATTGATCCCATTCAGCAATAATCATCTTTTGCATTACATTTGTCAATTCTTAATTGTGGAAAAATTGTAGAGAGATTGAGTTGGAGCATACTTGAGGACAAGTATGTTTTAAGTTTGGGGTGGTGATTTAGCCATAGTTTAGGGCTTCATCTTGTGTCATATTGCATTTCAATCACATCTATACATGTTATATTACATGTTATTTCCTATATAAAATGCACTTATGGATATTATTTGCATGTTTTTTAGGCATTTGGAACCACGCTTGGATGGAAGAGAGAGAGAATGAGTGATCCTAGGGTTTTTCTACCCTTATAGAGGCCCAAAGTGAAGTCTGAGGCTCCCTCAATCTACCCCTAGTGGCTAAAGCTCCATTAAAGAAAAGATGTCCAAGAAAATCCAAAGAAACAAGTCCAAGTGTTGATTGAGAGGCCAGCACAACCGTGGTACCATAGAACGGTCATGCTAGCATACTTTCAAATCAATAGAGTTACCTCTGTGCAAAGCAGAAATCACCACGACCGTGCCACTCAGAATGGCCATGGTGGATTGACTACAGAACGGACATACCACATTGCACGGCTGTGTCACCTCCAGAGCAAAATGGTCATGGAGTAGAGAATGGGCTGAGAAATCCAAGCCACCATGGTCGTGGTGACCACCACGGCCGTGGTACCCTAGCCCCACCACGACCGTGGTGACCACCATGACCGTGCTATTTCATTTACAAACTTGACCATGTTACTGTTATCTTTCTCCATTTTTCACCACAGTCGTTTCACACCACCACGAATGTTCTCACCCCTCCCCACCACGGCCGTGCTACTCACAAAAAACTAGCTACTTTTGCACTTCATTTCCCACTTTACCCCCACTTGACCTATTGCTTCCCCCACACCTATATATACCTAGGTGGTGTCTCTAGCACGAGGTTAGCTAGATTCTACCACCTCTTAGCTCCCCATTTTCACATTCCACCCATTCCACTCCATTTCACCATATCCACCACCAAAACCCTAGTTTTCTAGTGTTTTGCCCCTATTCCATCATCATCCCATGCCATTGCACCTGGGAGAAGAGAGGAGGACATCCTATAGCAGTTGAAGTGGAGGAATTCTTCATCTACATCGAGCTCCATGGCTTCTTCTACCTCTTTCTCCCTTCTTTTTATATTTTGCATTGCTATGAGTAGCTAGGCCCCTTGGGTGGGTTGTTTGGGGTGAAAAATGTTACTTTGATACCATGTTGGGGGGAAATGATATGTAAACATTGTAATTTCATTTGCTAATGATTATGTTCTATTTGTATCTCACTCTTCATGAATTTCTTGTTGGTTTGTGCTCACCTAGGAATTTAGGGAAATTGCTTATATGTGTGAATTGTGGGATTATTCTCCTAGGTCCAATTATTGGATCCCTAACTAGCTACCCATCCTTCTACATGCTAATAAATTCCCTTAACCCTAGTTAAGAGATCTAAGTAGCTAGTTTAGATGAATTTGGTGTGCTTAGCATGGAGCTTTCTCAACTCTAGAATGTGGGTGATGGGAGGCCTAAAACCTCACATCCGCTCCCATTACTAACCTCATCCCCTAATCATTCTAAGATCATCTAACCTAGAAACCAAGGCTTGTTTAGACTCTAAGTGAATTAATCCTTAAACCTAACCCAATTGAGCCTCGCAAGGGTAGTAGGGAGTGTTAGGGACTAGTTCCCCTATACACCACTAGCATATCCATGGCCAGTTAGTAGTTTAGGATAACTCATTAGACTCTAGCTTGTTGTTTGGTTTGATAATCTAAATGAAATCATTATGTTCATATGTCACCCCCAACCTAATTGATAAGTGCATCCCCTAAACAGCTAGGGGTGTAAACGGTGCAGGTACGGTGCGGGTCTGGCCATACCCATACCCATACTCATCTAATTTAGTGGGTCTGGTTCCGGTTCTAGAACTGCATAATACAAAACCTGGACCCACACCATACATGTACCCGCAATAATAGCGGGTATGCGGTGTGGGTATGTGGGTAAGTGGTTCTATAAAACATCATATTTTTATGTAAGAGAAATGACTATGATATATATTTAACACAACAAGATATTGTTATCATATAGTATATTAACATGTAATAGTTATATTAGACAATGTTGTATTCTACACAATAACATTAATTGAGTCATTGTTTACATATTTGTAGTCATGATCATAACATTTAATTTATGTAGAAAGTAATGTAAATTAGTAGACATTTTGATTTTAAGTTTACATATGATGTTCATTATTGTAACTAGAATAGTTAATTCTTAATTATATGACTAGGCTCAACCTTATTGTGGTTAGATTAGGATATAATCTCAATAATTATATTAGTTAGACTAGTAAAGTATGATTTATATATAACACATTATTTTAGTAGTTAGTTATGTATAACGGGTACACGGGTCTAGCGGGTCTGGGTCCAAGCATACCCATTATTGGACCCGCTTATATGCGGGTCCAAGGGTATGTGGGTATAAAAAATTAGACCCATGATGGGTTTTTTAAGGGTCCGGATTTGCGGGTCCGCGGGTCTACCCGTACCCATTTACAGCTCTATAAACAGCCCACATTTCCTTTAATTGCTTTAAAACCCTAATTGCCTTCTTCCTTAGCTAGTGTTATCTTAGTTAGCTCTTTACTTTTTTAGTTATCTTCTTGCCTTGTTTTGCTAGTTTAGATCTTTCATTGCTCTTTTGCCCTGTTTGCTAACTTAGTGTAGTGTAGACTTTTACCTACCTGCCTTAGTGTAGATTGTTCTTTTCTTGCCTTACCTTGTCTTTTCCTGCTCATTATAATTAACTGTCTAGGGTTGACTTAGGTTTTAATATTGTTTGCTTTATTGCTCAACTTAGTGTAATCAATCAAAACAACCTTCAAATCCTTAAACCCTAGACTACGCAGTAGGAACCTAGCCTAAAAAACTAACCTAGCTCTATTTCCCCCTTTTCTCCCTGTGGATCGACCTTATACTTTCCACCTTACCTATACTATGACACGACCCCGTGCACTTGAGGGTGTAGTGTTTTAGTGTATGTGAGTATGTTTGTGTAGGTCCTTATAAATTTTGAAAGTGAATCCACGGTGTGTTTCTGTTCGCAGAGTTGTATCTACTCAAATCTCAGTTGAGTAGTGTGTAACACCATTAGTAGAGACGCACCACTAAGCAAGATGAACCTATCTTGAGGTGCCTCTGGTACATGCCAACCCCTATAAATAGCAGCACCCAACCTCCATTGAGGACACCTTCTCCATTACAACAAAGTGTTGTCAAGATTCCATCTCACCATCAACCCAACAGAGGGAAAGGGTGACATTCCAAGCATATTCAGTATTCACATCCACTCTCACAACCTTCTACTTTAATTTTTGAGAGGACAAGGAGCATGGGAGCCATCACTCAATCAACAATCATTGTTGTCATGAAGAAGAAGGTGAGATTGTTTTTTTTTAGGTCTCGAGGCATGGACTCCCTATGTCGTTGATGCATGTGCTGAAGAAACTTGTACGGTTGGTGATTGTTGCTTACCCATTCTAGTAGGTACAAGCACTACACCCACCGTGGCATTTTATGTCTTTGCTTTCACCCATTTGTACATTTGATTAGTCTTCAAGGAGGTAGGTAATGTCTGGAAAGTGAGGGCTATTTTTGGTAGGCCCTCATTTTAATTGAATTTCATATATGTACGCTAGCTTGTATGAGCTCCAAAAAGGTTGTACACATTTGTAAAGATAAGAGGGCAATGAGAAATGACATCTCTACTCTAATCACCGTGTCTAAGACCTTCTTATCCATAAACCTAAATTCTAACTGAGCAAAAATCTCCCTAACCTTCCAACAAATTTAAAAAATCTTTTATCCATTTTCTACTATAGTGCTTCTATGTTCTCTGTGGTTGGGAGCTGGTCTAGATTCTAGGCATGCTGATCAATAAGCATTTTGACCATCTTGGACCATGTGGTGATGGTTGTTAAGTTTTATTTGTTTTACCAAGACAATGTTGGACCAATCAAGGTCCATGCGAGCAGTGTATCAGTACCTTGCCGTCATTTTGGACTTCCACCATATGTGAGCAATAAGCCTTAATGTGAGCCACGAGATCCTCTTTCGGAGTACTCATGGAATTTTGACTTGTAGAAGTTGTCAGGAAACTTTGCATCTGGAAAGTGGAAGAAATCATAGAATGATTTACCACTATCTTTCTTCTCCACTAGAAACTTGATTTTTTGCATGATCTTGAGCAATAGGGGATCTCCTAAAGCATGTTTATGTGCAACATCTTCCGGACTTACGGACACCATAGGTATAACTGACTGTTTGATTGTAGTTGGCAGTGCCATATATATGTGGTGGGAATCCATACCCTCCCCCTATGTACGGGTTGTACTAGGAGTGGGTTGTGGATATATATAATGTGGGTTGGGGAAAGGTCCTCAGCTATTTAGGTATAGCATATGAGTCTTTGTAGCGGTGTCATTTTTCTTGGACCCTTGGGACTCTCCTTGTATGGATGAAACTTCTTCTTCTTTCTTCTTTCCTTTGATTTCTTCTTCATGGTTTAAGAAGGAAATCACTACTCCATAAGGTATTGAGACAGCCCCAATGTTTCTAAACGGCAGACTCTAATAGAACCCCAGCTAGAATGCTTCAGGATGAGGTAGGTGGGAACTCCACACATTATATGGGAATAACGGCATAGATGACCTGACATGTGTAGCTCGTTATCTAGCGAACCTTGGATAGTACCACCCTCATATATATGTTGATCTTGATGGAGGCTTAAAAGGTGTGTTGGGAAGATTTTTCTTGTGGATGTCCTTTAGCAACTACTACTTCAGACACAACAATGGCTTCTTTGCATTTCTCAACCTCTTCTGGCTTGTCTTGTTTATCATGAAGGGCATCCCCTTTGGGGCTACCATTGGATTGACGATTTGTATTGTTGTTCCTAGCCATTTGGAGTGATTGCTAGAGGGACCGGGTGAGGTACATGCTTCTTTCTCTTCTTGTGATGTCCTAATATTAATACTAGTGAGATCTAAAATTTGTGTGTAACTCTATGAGAAAATAGTACATGCTTTGGGAAAGGACCTTCCGTACATGTTGTATTAGACAAGAATTTATAAGACTCCTCCCTCAGAGGGGAAGCGTCTAAAAGGGGTACTTCTATGATTAAGGACACATGTAGTTTTTTTTGTTTCTTTGGTGGTGGTTCCTGCCCCAGCTTGGGCTATATGAAGGAACTAACCGCCTTCTGTATAACACATGTTCACCAATGTCATGGCATACAATTAAAAGATGGTGAATGTGATGTTCCTTTGGGTAGTGCTCCTCAAAGGATTATTCTAGGATAGATGGTGGGGTTTTAGTGGTTGATCAAGAGTAAGGTAGTCTTGTCTGGGCTAGTGACTATGCTAAATCAATCACTTTTCTTTCCCTAGGGTGTACCCATCCTATCTAAAGGGTTTCTCTAGAGAATGATTGGCTAGGAGGAAGCCTCAACTTGGCTTCTCTCTTTTTGTGGTGTAAGTCATGATCTAGTTTTAGGTCATAGTCTAGGACCCTACTTAGGAAAATGAGGTGTATGATTGGGCCAGTATTAGGTCTTGTTATAGGACCCAAAAAGGATTTGAAAGTTCAAGTGATACTAGTTTAAGGTCATAATCTAGGACCATCTTGAGGAAAACCTGCAATGGACAACAATGTCTCACATGACATGGAGGAACCCCTATTTGCCTGAATTTTGGGGACAAGTTCCCTTCTTTTAGTTTGTTAACCTCTACAAAGGATTGTTTGAAATCTAAGTTAGATATTTTTGATCTTTGAAGATAATTTGATATTTGAGTTTGAGATTGTTAATCTTTGAAAAAGATTGCTTGGAATCTGAGTTTGAGATTGTTAATCTTTGAAAAATATTGTTTGGAATCTGAGTTTGAGATTGTTAATCTTTGAAATTTGAGTTTGAGATTGTTAATCTTTGAAAAAAATATTATCTGAAATCCACACACAAAAAGTTTTAGCAACAATCTCAATGATATTCCAGTTAGTGAAGAAAGGACATATGCACAAGAAGTCGATATCCCCTCTTTTTAGCCCATGAGTTTAGATCCATGTTACGTCCTCACTCAAGCTTGACTTGTGTAGGATGTGTTGGTCCTTGTCTTCCTTATGGATAGATGGCACTCGTTGAAGAGTATCTCGGGTTCAGCAGATAAAGGTATGACTCCCAATACTCCTCATGTCTATGGTAATTGTAATCATTCATGAGTTCTACAATGGGATGTTTTCAAGGCCTATGTACATCCATCTTAACACTGCGTCTATACCTTTACTGGCATCCCTTGTTACTTCTAGGGATCCAACATGTGGGTGGTACTTATTCCATGACACATGGGTTTATAGGAGTGTAGAGTGTATGTGATGGGTTTTAGCAATTTTGGAAGCAAGTCAATAATTCATGATAATCACATATATGCAGATAAAGAAACAACGACAGCATGTTTCCAAAAAAAATAGATTTTATTCCTAATCTACATCTTCCATTCATCCTTTATATATATATATATATATATATATATATATATATATATATATATATATATATATATATTACTTTTTTCTTCTAGAAAAACTAGGGAAGCAAACACAAACCCTAGAAGGGAGGCATAGCTGAAATCCTAATTGACAGTGGACATGGATATTCAAAGAGGCAAAACATGACCAAGATTAGGACATCTTGAAAAGGAAAAAAGAAAAATAGAAGGGGCCATGGATGATAGATCTCCTCAATCTTGAAGTTGTAGGATGATATGTGGCCCTATTCCTGGACAAAAAAGTTGTCAGAAAATGATAACAAAAGATGAATGATCATGAAAATTCAAACCTCAAAGGGGATAATATAGGTTAGACTCGAATAAACTTGGCATTACCCCCTATCAGAGTCACCAACTTGTTGTACCCTGTCCAAAAAGGGGTAAAGAAATAGAGATATTTGAGGAATCAAGATCTATCCCTTCTGGTAGTAAAACATTATATGAAAAAGAAAGTTTTAGAGTCACCACCATGTTTTTTGTAGAAAAATGGAAACAAAGATAGATCATGGAATCCATGGTGTAGACTGAGCGATTATCCAAGTTGGATGAAAAAATAGGAAACCAAAAAGTAAAACCAAATATCAAATTCAATAATCTAGTTATGAGTAGGGAAGGATTAACACCCCTGTCTCGCCTGGTAAATCAGTATCAAGACACTATCAGGCAAGAAAATTGAGCAATTTGAAGATTATTAATTAAAGAAAACATAAAAACAAGTCAAAAAGCAAATTTTATTATGGGTGGGTTTTTGGGGCAGAATATGTTTGTGGTTTTCTGGTCTTGACCCCAAAAGTCCTAAATTTTAGGTGTGTTGTGGTCTTAATCACCTCAGGACCTCCCATGGCAAATATTTGTCATGGGCGACTATGATCGATGCATAGGATGTTAGAGGATGACTACGAGAAGTGTGTCTAGAGAACTAGATCTAATTTATTAGGAGTAGTAACAAATGATAACTCTAGGAGAGACAAAGTAGTTATAGCATATAATAGATCAAATGTAGAAGTAGATCAAGTTAAATGCAACAGTTATAGATCAGATAGTAGATGCAACACTTTAGGCGTATAAGTTAGATTAGTTTATAGTTTTACATATCTAGCAAATCATATGGTGTTAAAGGAAGGATCCTCTAATCACAAGTAGAAAATAAAAGAGAGAGGTAGTTGTTTCTATAGATTTAGGAGAGACAAGAGGGTGTTGGAATACATTGGTTGTGGGGTTCTATTTATAGGTAGATTTTAGGGTTTTAGATTTTGGGCAGAACCTTTTAGAAGAGGCAGATCATCATGATGGGCCCCACAGAAGGGCACATGGATCTAGATGGTCTTCCATGTGTCATGCGGCAGATGGTTATTCTCTACTTGGTGTCCCAGGTGGAAAAAGGTAGTCTTCCATTTCCCCAGTAATTTTGTGAATGTTTTGGAAAGAATTGGAGAACACTCACATTGAAAGATAAGTTGGAGATATCTCTTGTATTTTCCTCAAAAAATAGTTGGAAAGGGAATATTTAATTTTAGGCAATTCAACTGGGCAATTTGTAAAGAATAGCCTATTTAAGGTAGAACTAAAAGATAATGGCACTTTCAGTCTAAAAGAAAGTTTCTTTGTTGAAGGCCCGAATTGTGTGAAAGTGGGCAAAAAGGGATGTATAAAATGTGCTAGAAAATGTGCGAAAAGGTGGAAAATAGGTATACGTGGAAATTGGGTAGGATGCGGAATGGATTCCATCACTATCTAGAGGACTAAATAAATCATGAATTTCTATTGAGCAAAAATGGGGTGTCAACAGTTTGCCCCTTTTAAGGCAGCGTTTGAGAAAAGAGTGAAAACCGCATGCTTGAGCCAAGTAAGACCCCCATTTTTTGTCACGGAAGGCCAAAAAGGTTGGACTCGTCAAGGATGTTATGACAAATCTTATGGAGGGTGAAAAGCGGATGTGATCTATGATTTGTTGGACAGACGTAAAGATAAAGAGTCCATTATTATTAAGGAATAGTGGCAATTTATCTACCTAAAAATAGATCTTGAAGAAAAAGAGTATTCATCCCTCTTCCTATGCATCTTTAGTTTTTAGTTTTTTTTAGTGGAAAATTCATAATCAGTACCAAAACTCTTAAAAGGCACAATTTGAGGAGTTTTTTTTAGGGGAATAGTGCTTATATCGACAATATTGGTTGTTGTACTTTTTAGATTTAAGGTGACCTTTCTGGCCAGTGACTATATCAGTTAGTTGTCTAATTATTTGAGGCATCTGAGATTGAACTGAGACTGGATGTTTTGCTGATTATCCAGTGAGAAGTAGCCTTCATGATGTGTTCCCTTACTGTCTGCCATTTGTCCTCTAGAGCATTGACGCTCCTTGACTTTTTAGTTCTTAGTCCTGGAAATTAGATATTTGAGCCACAACTCAGGATCGTGAGTCAGGGTCGATAATTTGGTTCACCTTTGAGTCATGATCCAAGATTGTCAGAGGATGTGTGCATGAAAGAAGGCTGGTAACCATGTTCACAAATGGTTTCAAAGGGTAATCTAGGTTTTGGTCATAGGTCATGAGTAGGGATCCCAAAAAGATTTGGAAGGGTTGGGAGCCTGTTTAGGAAAAGGTTGGTGGTCTAGTTTAAGTTCTTCATCTAGGATACAAATGTATTGGACGATAAAGCATATGATTGGTCCAGTTTTAGGTCATAGTCTGGGACCCTGAAAGATTGAAAAAAGTGAATATGAGTTCGGTCCAGTTTTAGGTCATAGTCTGGAACCCAAAAAGAGATTTTAAGTTATGTTTGTGATTGGTCTAGCTTTAGGTCATGGTCCAGGACCCTAATGATTATAGGTAGATCTAATGACTATTTCTCTTTGATAAAATAGAAATTTTGGTTCCTGGGTTGAGATTTGACATTTACAATTTTTGGGTAATTTTTCTAGTTCTTACGAATTTTATAGGATTTTAGAAATTTCTGTTGAAATCTAGGGATCTGTTTGTAATTTTTGCATAAATTTTTGTCTTTTGAAGAGGGGGAATGGGAGGAGGGTTGAGCACCCTTCCCATTTATTCCCTTCTCACGCAAGTTGTGTTGACAATGACTAGCTAGGAGCATTCTAGGGTGATGGGTGTAATGAGAAGAGAGAGAAAGAGATCTAACAAATCATTATGATCTGCCAGCTTGGAGCCTGCATATCAGGGCGTTATGCTAGCCTTTTTTTTTATAAGCCAGGAGGTTTTCTTATTCATCCCACCCTCCTCGTTGTGGGCCATCAAAAATCATCTGAAAATACAGCTCCTGCTTACTAAGCAGGTAAACAACACCTCAAAAAGACAGATCACAACCAACACACCCCAAAGAAACACAAACAGACGAGCTCTACAAAGAAAACATTACCGAGAACTAACTTCAACATAGGGTACGCCTCTTCTCTCAAGGATGCATAGGCCTCTAATTCTCCGGGGCAAGATGCTCGGCTCATCACAGATGAAAGCATTAGACGTGGCACTCCCTAGATGTCCCAGTTGTCTAGGGATTGTGTTTATTACTTTAGAAACATGCAGCCCAATAATGGAGTCATCAATCACCTTCTGGCGAAGCTGTCTAATAAAATTCCTAACTTTCCACGACGCTCTTGTGCTTTGCCATATCCTGTTGTAAGTATTGATGTCTTCCATCTCCACGATCGATATATTCAGATTATGCTCATCAGTGAACCTGAGCGCAGCAGCGATCGCAATAATATAAGCATCATCGTAATTCTTTTCATTCAGCTCAAATCTAAACGCCACCCTGACTCTACTCCTAGAGTCTCTCACAAGACCGGCCGCCCATCTTTTAGGTATATTATCCATACCAAAGAACCTGCCAATCGAGATATTAAGCTTGAGATTATTAATATCAGGTGGAAGCCATCGCACTAGCTTGATCGATCTCAATCTCGTCACAAGGATGTCAATGCCACTGATCGTAATCAAATTGTAGAAACTCGGTTCCTCTAATTTACTAAAAGAGGTGTTCTTCATGGCCCGGTTTAAAATGAAAACGATCTCTTTCCAAAGTAGATTCAAACTAAGCTTATGGCCATCAAATCTCTGTGCACATCTCGATCTCCAGATTACCCAGATCGTCAAGGCACTCAGGACGGCAGCTATCCATCTTTTTGCCGAGATTCTAGAATAATGGGGTATACACCAAAAAATCAAGTCCTCTAAGGATGTAGGAGGATCCTCCCCAATAATCGCACATATCTTGTGCCAAAAGAAGGTAGCGCACTGGCTGCGCAGGAAAAGGTGATCCATCGTCTCTTTGGCTGGATGATCACAACAAGAGCACCTCGAAGCGATGTGAATTCTGCATCTTCGGATGTTATCATCAGTAGGTATGGCTTTTCGCGCAATTTTCCAGATGATAGCGCTAGCTTTGGGAAATCCGGTCTTCCAAATATGGACGAAAGGGTTCGGATGAACCACCAGCCCAGGATGGAGAACGTGACGCTTAGTAGATCTGATAGAGAAATAACCATCGGTCTCCAGAGTCCACACCAGCTCATCATCAACATCAGAAATACACGTCATGGATGCTCTGATCAAGTGCGAACCTTCCACATTGATAACTTGATTCAACAAAGGCCAGTCCCAATCCCCTTGTTCGTTCCAGAAGTCCTTAAGGCGAAAATCCCTGCGAGTATCCTCCGAATTATGAGCAAAGCCTGTCAAAGAAGTCCCGAGCCATCTAGAATCCCAAAGAGAAATCTCCCCTTTACCTACAACCCACCTGCAGTGGGGAGAGAAAAACGGGAAGGTTCTCCATATCAGTTTCCAAGTAGGTGAAGCAAAGGAACTCAACTTGAGGTACGGTGGAAAAAGATCAGATCTTTGGTTGAGCTGCGACCAATATTTGTCTCGACAGAAAGTCGCCCAGGGTGAGCGACCAGTAGTAATCTCCCAGCATGCCTTGTACAGAAAATCTCTCGCCATGATTCTAGTTGAATCCAGATCCAGACCTCCCTTCGAATATGGAACAGCCACATGTTTCCATGCTACCCAGCACTTTCGCTTGTCGTTCTTTCTATCGGTCCAAAGGAAACGAGACATAATCATATCCAACCTATCACAGATACTCGCTGGTAGCCCAACGGCAGCCGCAGTGTAAATCGTTGTAGACGAGAGTGTATGCTTAATCAGCAATTTATGCCCAGCGAAGGAGAGAAACCTTGCCTTCCACGAGGCGATCTTCTTGGTCATCTTTGAGATCAGGAAGTCGAAATTTCTGATTTTAGCTCTACCATAATATAACGGAATGCCAAGGTACAAGAAAGACTCCCCAACTAGTGCAATACCCAACCTGTGTGCAAGCTCCAGGGCCACGGCCTGATCATCCGCGCCTATAAGACAGCATGACTTCTATTTGTTCACAACCTGCAAGGTGGCATCTTCATAATCAGAAATAAGCCGCACAATGAAATCTATGGACTGATCGGAGGCTCTACAGAACAGGATGATGTCATCTGCATATAGAAGGGAAACCGGAGCATTTCCCCTTCCTCTCGTATAGAATCTATCGATGTGGCCGTGTGTGACTGAATGATCAAGGAATCTAGCCAACAACTCCTCAAAGATGATGAAAAGATATGGCGAGAGCGGATTTCCTTGCTTGAGCCCACAAAAAATCTGGAAAAAGCCTTCCGTATGGTCCCCAATCGAAATGCTTGCCCACGAGTCCATAAAGAAACTAAGACATAAGTCTACGGATTCTTGGAAAAAACCAAACCTGAGCATCGTCTTCTCAAGGACCTTCCAGTGTACTTTATCATAAGCTTTAGCCATATCAAGCTTGATGACCATATTTGGGACCTCACCTCCTTGTCTAAGATCGTGGATCAGTTCTTTGGCAAAGCGAATATGGTTAGTGATGTCTCTCCCTTCAACAAACGCACCTTGAGATAACGAGATAATTTTATCCATAATAGGCATCATTCTATGACTAAGGATGTTAGCAAAAACTCGTAACAGCATCGATTCGATAGCAATAGGCCTGAAATCTTTTAGAATATCTTCTGGGTCATCGACTTTAGGAATGAGAACGATCCTGAAGGCTTTGAAGCTCCTGTGACATTGCCGGTTAGAAAAAAATCTTTTCATCAAATCAAGAACATCTTGGCTGACTATATCCCAAGCTGCCAAGAAGAACGATAGGGTATATCCATCAGGACCCGGGGCGGAGAATCTGTTCATACGTCTCATGGAAGCTAGACACTCCTCTTCAGATGGAATATTCAGCAGGGTTAGATTATCATCTGAACTCATGGACGGTTCAATGTATTGGAGGAATGACAACAGCGTATCATGGTGAGAAAGATCCTTCTCCGCAAAAAAATCTTTATAAAAGTCCACCGCCGCTTTTGCTATAAGGCCTGGATCATCAGTTCTAACCCCATTAGGTAAGGCAATATTCGAGATCATGCGACGCCTCTTTCTAGCTAGCTTTGACAACTGAATGAAAAAATTTTGTATTTCTCTCGCCATCTTCAAGCCATGCGATTTTTGCCTTCTCTTTCCAAAACGCTTCTTCTAAGTCAAGAATATCTTGTAACTCTATTTCAGCCTTCATCAGGAGGTCCTCATTCTTCGGTGATGGAATATCATCATATTTAAGCTGTAGGACATGCACAACATCTTCAAGATTCATACGTCTTTGCTTGATATCACCAAAGACATTCTTGTTCCAGATTCGAAGGGCCTTTCTAGTGTTATGCATCTTTCTATAAATGATATACGAAGGGTGTCCTATCTCATCCGTTTTCCAAGCTCCTCGGATAACTTCCATGCATTGAGGATGTTCTAGCCACACCGCCATGAAAGAAAAAGGTGAATGAGGCATGTAAGATTGATGTGTGCTCCCAGAGGCAAGAACGGGACAATGATCAGAGATCCAGTCGAGTGAGATGAAAAGTCCTGGCATTAGGATGTAACCGAAACCATTCATCATTAATAAGAATCCTATCCAGTCGTTCCCAGGTAGTAGGAGAAAAATGTTGTTTATCCACCCAAGTAAAAGCACTTCCTTCAAAGGGTGTTTCAGAAAGCTTATCATCTTCGATAAAGGTGTTGAAATCAAGCATTCCACGAAAATCTGGATCAGCGGTGCCTCTCTTCTCTTCAATTTTACGAATAATGTTAAAATCCCCTGCGATCAGCCAAGGTCTGTCCCCCACAGTCGTCATTAGTGAGATGAGTGATTCCCATAGGTCTCTTCTATGTCTTACAGAGCAGCTAGCGTAGACTGCGGTAATGAAAAAATTACTCATATCTGGCCGTTCACAGGAAATAGTAATATGTTGTTTATGAGAAGCAATCACCACTGGATTAAGGATACTATCCGCGTAAAGCCACACCTTGCCATCTTCCGAATGGTTGTCTGTCGACCAGTCTAGATTGACGATGTCCAAAAGTTCCTCCGATCTATGAGCATGTATGAACGGTTCAAAGAGACCAAGCACACTAGGTTTGTGAGAGTGACACAGTCTCCTCAAGACTTTCCTAGTCTTGTTGTTCGCAGCTCCTCTAAGATTCCAGAAAAGAAATTTATACAGATCCATTAAGAAACCATACACAGACCCAGATAAATGCACAAAAAACTATACAGCTTCTTCAACGACTCCCCCTTCTACGTTCCCTTCTCTCCCAGGTATCATCCCATTCTAGATCGGTGTCATATCTATGACCATCAGAAAAAGCCTCATCAAAGTGTTGTCCATCATGTCTGTACGACCTTCTATACTTATTCCCTTGATTATGAAAATCCGTAAAGTCAGTGTAACCATGCCTATGAGATCTTCCTTCATGTCTGTAATTCTCTTCCCCAAAGGACATATAGTCAATAAGGCTATGTGGCGGGAGATTAGTTCGTTCTCCATTATCATTTTATATCCTTCGGTCATCAGGGTAGAGACTCTCACTTCTTCGATGCCTGTATATGTTGTCCTCCTTGTGGTGTGACTCTGGTGGCTGATCGTCCTGCATAGCACGGGTAGGAGGGATAGGTGGGGTGTTACCAGCTGTAACTATTATCAGAGGTCTATCAAGCTGAGACTGCGACTCTTCCTGTATCTCTTCACGATTGTTCTCCTCATGCTTGTCGACTCGTCTCTCCAGAACTGTAGAAGGAACATTCAGCTCTCTGCCCATCTCTGTCAACTGAAATTGATTCTCAGAAATATCCGCCCGAGCGACTAGGTGCAATTTGACATTTACTCTTCCATATCCATGTGAGGTGACAATGTATTGTGGAACATCGTCCTTGAAGGCTTCTACAAGTATAAGAATACCAGAGAGGTCATCTTCTGAAATCTGCCAATCTGAAATGCAACCAAGATGCCCAAAGGACAGAACCAGCTGTTCAACTGTCTTCTCATCTCTGAATGCTATCGGCAGCCCTGTTACCCAAAACCAAAATCTCTCTTTCCGATCACCATCATCATATATGGTCATCTTACTCACCTTGAGTCTGTAGTGTCAGTAAGATAAGTGTAGTAGCCGGGCAGCTTCAGAAGCCTCCTCCTTGTTGTCGAAGAAGATAGCTGCTTTCCTGTAATCATGTCTATAGATGTATGCCGCCTTAGGCCATTTACTGGCGAGGAATTCCTTCAGTGGCTGCCATGCCAGGCCATCCGCCCAAGATACTTCAATCGCAAACTCCAAGGACTCGATTCTCTTGGCTCTGTCAGGATCTCGAGAGTTCAGGTGTACAAAAGCTTTCTTCGGTGTGTGCTGATTACCTCCTCGTGCAGGGACCCCCGCCGGCATCATAGGGAAGGCATGTCTGGAGAAGATGTCCGCTGGTGGATGATAGGGAGTATCAACTTTGTCACGCATCCGCGGATGCCCTCTCATTCTACATCTAGCTGCGATATGCCCTTCTCATCGACATATGTAGCAGACTTTTGCTGCCGAACATTGGGACTGCCAGTGTCCGCGCATCATACAGCGGAAACATGTATCATGTGGAATGTCGAAGAGGGGTCGACGTCTCTAAAGGGGTGCACCACAGTTCATCTGCTGGTGTGATACATTCCTCGCATGGGGGTGTGTTGTCGCCGACCATCAGAAACGATCAGGGGGGTAGTCTCATCTACATTGATGACCGGAGGATTCATGGCGATCTCTTCCCTGGGCACTTCATTACTCGCCACCCTATTCATCGAAGCGTTCTGATCACCCATATGCACCTGTGTTTGTGAATCCTGCTGAGGAACAGTCGGGGCCGATAGGGGAACCACAGGAGTCTCAGTTGCTGTAAGAATCTGACCATGTTCTGTATCTCCCTCAAGGTGGTCCTTAGACGAAGCATGTGGTGAAGGTGATCGCAAAAGGCTCCTCACGTCTGCGAGGATGTTGTCTGTAGGTATGGAGGAAGATGAGAAACGATCTCTACATTTAGCGACAACGTGTTGAGCAAGCATCTTTTTAGACAGCTATCGAGTAATCCTCCGCAAGATCGGCGATGGCAGCATCTGATCAAGGGGAGCCGTCAGACACACCCTTGCAGCCCGAAACCCTAGACGACGACAGAAAGAAACCGGTGTTCGTCCACGCCTACGTCAACGCTAAACCACCGGAAGGAGGAAGGGTAGGAGCAGAGGGGAGGGTTTAAGGGGGGTGGACTCCGGAGGGCGGAGTGCCCTACCCGAGGGGGGTGGCGGCGGGTGCCGCCGGCAGAGATCAGATCGTCCTTGGATCGCCCAAAAACCGGCGGAGATCAGATCGCTAGCTCCCTAGTTAAGGGATAACATGCATGATGATTAGTGACGAGTGGTCTAGAGGCTTGGATGATCATTAATTTATGATTGCTCCATTCTATCAGATCCAAGATGAGGTTGAAGTCCTTCCACGTTGGCCCCTGGGTTGTTGACCCATAGAGAAGGTAAAGTAAGAACATGGCTTGGTGATGATGGTGGATCAATGTTCAAGCACATATGGTGGAGGAGTTGCAGCATGGTGTTTCAGGTGGGGGGCAAAAGGCATTGTTGGGCATCACAGGTTGTGTTGCAGGCTGGAGACTGACGTCGACAACAGGGGGAGATCAGGGCTTCTAGATTGTTTTGGAAGTGGAGTTGCAGGCATCGGGTCTTAAGGGTGATGGAGTTGCACAAGTCGACGGAGTCGCAACATCATCGCCGACACAGAGGGGGGATGTCGAGCATCGAGGGTCGTATGGGTAGGTGTTAGGGATGCCGACGTAGCATTGTGGACCAGGCTGGACAGATTTGGAGGTTGAAGGCATTTCTTGGTGGTTTCGTTATGCTAGCCTTTACTATGGTATTTTTGGTAGCAGCATCATGGCAGCGACGGAGCTTCTAGAGGTCCTCTCCGATGACGTTTCACTATGTGTTTTAGCTATATCGGTCTCGGGGAAGGTATAGCTTTCATTTTTGCACTTTGGTTTGGCCATTTTGACCCTAGGTCACAAGATTTGGTTTTTGGATTCCTAGTGTTATTCACGATCTGGAGGTTGAAGACAATCCAGATGCGCATTTTGATTTGTGATCTAGTTGATTTCTGCATTTTGTCATTTTATCGATCATCCATTATCTGATTGAGTTGATTTTAGATGTTGTGGAGAGCTCTTGATATTACCCTCATTGTTGTACATATGTTTGCTTGTGATTAGTAGGAGAAAAATACCCTTGTAGATGAGCAAGATGCTAGTGATTCTGCCCCGATTGAGGCGTACCTAAGGTATGCATACTTGCCTTTTAGAGTTGTATCTGCTCTTATGAATATTCTTACTGAAGTCTCCTTGAGAAGGCGTCATGGAGGTGTGATAAGGATTGGAGGGGAACTGCTCCCTAATAAGAGATTCATCCATCAATCAAGCATTTCTTGGATGAATCTACATCATTGAGGCTTGTTGGGTGGATGATGAGGTATAACTAAAAAAATCCATGTCGTTTTCAATCTATTTTGTTGAGCTTGAATCGGGTTTTTTCACCATATAGCGATGATTTTAACTTTGTCCTCAGCTTTAATCTTCTAGGGTATTGTATTGTCGAACATATATTTGAGGACCTATTAGAATCATTTCGGGTATATATATGAGATCTTGGTGGTTGAGGAGGTGCAGTTGTTGGAGAGGACTGCTTTGGTAGCATTAATCGGTTTGGGTTCATAGATAAACCCTATCTCCTTCCCCTGATAAACACTTTTGTTTAGAAACCAGTACTTTTCATTTTGCTTGGGGTGACGTGGCCATCATTGAGTGAATTTTTTGGGATTATTGGTTTAAGGTTTGGTTGGACTCCCATTAGTTCTATGTCTTACTAATAGGAGTGGGGTCTCTACCACATGGGTCATCTTCTAGGAGTGAATCCCAGGGATATTCATATGGCCTCTAGATATGTAGTCAGAATTACTTGGTTGAGGTCCATCTTCTTTTATGAGGGCAAGTAGTGAGGTGCTAGTGATCCATTGTATGCAACCTTACAAGTCCATGTGTTCTTGTTTGTCTTGATCACTAGTTTCTTGTTTAGCTACAACTCGGGCAATAGAGGAGATGGATGTTGGTTCTCCTTTCTTCTAAATCTGGATGCAGTTCCTTCCTTTGACTAGGGTGGCGTTGGCAACTTTGAAGGAAAACGGTTTGAGTTACAAAAAATTTTGGATGTTTTGTACACTTGATTGTGGTAATCGTTCATCTATTTTAGCTTGTATTTGAAATAGCTACAATAGATGGTTTTCTATAACGCTTTTTCTTACATATGTGGGGCTATGAGCACTTTTGTCTACATATACCTATCACTTTGAGTGGTCCATAGGGATATTTGTATGCCTCCCTCCCCACATGTTGCCATTGGGTCAGTTGTGTCAGTAGGGTGTAGTATGAGTAGTGGAGGGGAGAACTAGAGATGATGATTGTGGGTGAGGTAAGCATAGTACTTTGAACACTATATTATATTGTGCATATGTACTTCAGTTGACTCTAATACATGTGGTGAGGTGGCCACATCTTGTACAACCTTCTTTGAGGCTTTGGCTCTAGATGCTTGCTAAATCTAATTTTAGTCTCCATTTGGGAGTGTGTTGCATATGGGTGAGCATGTTGCTCATCAGTAGACTGGTGGTTGGCATGTCCCTTTTAATCCTCTACATGGGTCGATCCTTCTACACTCGGGATTTGTCAGGCTGCTCAAGAGTTGATGTATTGGCAGACGACACACGATGAGTACCTGAGGTGGTACTTTGCACATGGTCAGCCCATTCTCTTATCTAGAGACGTGTATGATCAGCTCAAACATCCTCCAGTGGTGAGTTTCTAAGTCTGATACTATTTTTATATGTTTACATTATCTTTGACATGCACTTTCTTGTAGTGATTTATTATGATTTGGCTGAGGAGTAGGATGAATAGGGGTATGCATTTTTTCATCCACCTCCTCTTGAGGCAGTTACTTCACCTAAGATAGTTTCTTTTCTTGAGGCTCCACCTTCTATACCAATTGAATCTTGTGGCTTTGATGACTTCAATAGGTTGAGGCCCCAATAAGATTTTAGCATTGGGGGCTTGTATCACTTCTCAGGTGACTTTGGTTGGACCTTGTCCTTTGCAAAGACTGATGAGGCTTCGGATGCATTTGGTGGACTATTTGTCTCGAGTGTCCCGCTAGGCTATGGGCATAGCCACACTTTGAAGGATCTTCTGGTATAGGGGGATTTTCCTCAGATGTCCCAGTTCAGAGTGCAGACCCACCTTCAGCTGGTGTAGGGGCAAGGCTCCTCTCATCTAGATATATTGCCTTGGTTTTCAAGGTGACTTCTAGGAGTTCCTCTTTTGGTCATTGATGGTCTACCAGCAATATTTACTCTAATGTGAGTGGTGAGCATCATTCGTTAGGGTCTTCTTCAATTGATAATCGGCCTTTGGCCAAGTGATTTACTGGGTGGTTGAAGAAGAAGCTAAAGAAGTAGTTGTTTATATTTAGCATTTATATGATGTATTTTCCTTTTTGTAAGAAAAATCATGTATTACTCATGCTAGTATGTATAAACCAGTTTTAATTTTGAATAAAATTTGATTTTTTTGAGTTTAGAAATGATTGTGAATTTTTATGATTTTTTTATTCAAAATAGGATTTCAGAGTTTGACCTTCGAACCCAAAATTGGGGTTGTAACAAACCTAGTCCGTCCTTGGTATATGTCACGAAAATAGTGAAAGGAGGTGAGCATGCATACCCTACCATCTAAGGTACAACTGTAGTTGTCCTCCAATCTTATCACATATATACTCACTAAGACATGACTACAACTGTTCTCAATCACATCAGATGTATTAGGCATGACCATAGACAACCTCCACAATCTACATTGTGGATGATAAGGATATATCCTCAACTTGCCACCCCCACATACTCAACAGTATGCACTCTGAGTTTCACTTAGGAATACTCATTAACATTTGGACAGTTCTAACATTAAGATGGATCTATGGCACATGGCACTACATGGTTAGATATTCACTTGATTAGTTATGCCAAATGGGTGAATTAAGTCTGCATCAAACAAGTGTACATACAAACCCTAATTGACTTTTAGCAAGCATATAAATATCACAACTTTTAAAAGATATAAAACATGTGAAACATAATTTCTCATCTCATCATCACATGGTACTATTAACTTCTAGATTTTGTGTGTTGATCCATGTCGGTGGATCACAGTGATCCACAACCCTATATTAAGAGTCTAGCTTGCCTTGAGATGTGAGTCAATGTTGGTTGTGGATGTAGTGTGATTCCATCAGGGAAAACGATTCAGAATCCCCTTGCCTCTAGAAACAAGTTTGCCCTATTTAAGACCTATAAATAGGGTTGTATCCCTCGTCTTTTCATTACATCTTGTCTCTCACAACTCAGGGTCATGGGGGGAAGGAGATGTGGATGATCCCACTCTTGTGGCTTCCTCCCATCAACTTGTATTTGGTACGGCATGTAGTGTGATTCCATCAGGGAAAACGATTCAGAATCCCCTTGCCTCTAGAAACAAGTTTGCCCTATTTAAGACCTATAAATAGGGTTGTATCCCTCGTCTTTTCATTACATCTTGTCTCTCACGACTCAGGGTCATGGGGGGAAGGAGATGTGGATGATCCCACTCTTGTGGCTTCCTCCCATCAACTTGTATTTGGTACGGCATTATGTTACTAATCTTCTTCAATGAAGTCAAAACTAGAAATATTTGGTGTGATCCTCCATCTTTGTTGTCTGGCATATATCCTTTTTGTAAGGACATTGATGTCAGTGGCGATCCACTTCTTGGACCCCCTATGCCACACCTTCTATTTTGGAGATGTCATTTTGACTCCTGCCTTGAAGTATGTGTCTAAGATCATCTAGATTCCACTACATGACCATTGGTCAGTGGTTCCATGAAACTTGAGTTGGGTTGTTGAGTTGGGGAGTCTTCTTAGCATGAAGAAATATCAATTTTATCAATCGTTACTGGTGATAGTCACTCCATTTAGATGGCCTCTGTGTGGGAGTCATTCAAGAGTGAGGCGATTCATGGTGTTGATGCCTCTGATATGCCTCACATGCAGGTGTATACTTTGATCATCCTGGCGGAGTTGTTCTTTGGATAGTCTGTTGGGTGGGTGATGGTTGTTGCTTCTGGAGTTATATCCGCTCTATGGACAAAGGAAATTGTAGTTCCTTTGATTCTGAATAAGTTGTATGAATGCTTAGATGAAGCACAACTAATTGGTAAGATAAGGGGACCCTTTCAGGTTCTACATATTTATCTAGGAATGTGCATTGGTCCTGCCAGATTTATAGAGTCTTAGAACCATCATCATAATGTGGTGAAGGAGTTTCTGTCAAAGCACATTCAGGTAGGTGATCATCTCCCACTGCCTGGATATCTGGGTCAATGGCTCACAGCTCTGAAGCCCACAAATGTGTGTTGTGGATGGATAGAATTCCACCTTGATAACTCAATATATGGCATGGACATGCCTAGTTTTCAGTGGCTGATCATCTTCCTTGGTCTAGAGGGTTGTGTTTCTTACTACTCAGTGTCAATGTTGCGGTAGTTATACCGTTGGTAGTGTGTATCAAGTTGAAGATCTTCCCCCTTTCTTCAAGAATTTGATTCGAGATTCTTAAAAAGTTCATGAGAAGGTTGTAGAGATGTGGTTGAATCAGAAGAGGTTGACTCGAGATTATTTCCTTGTAGGTCAAGACTACTCTCCTGAGTATTTAGAGTGGCTTGCATCGACACCTTTAATGACAGTGACTTGTGATTCTTTTGGAGAACCAAAATGATGGCTTTCTTTAGTTTTTGTTTGTTTGGTTGTTTACATAAGAATCTAGGGTTTGTAATGATTTTATTTCTAAAAGAAAGATTTTTTATCCATAGTTCGCTAGCCAAGGGTCCTCTTGCTAAAGCTTTTTGATTTGACATTGATTCTCTAGCCTTAGTATGAGAGCCAAAGGTTCCTTTGGGAATGAATGGGGTTTTCCTAGTGATGGTTTCCCATATCATGACTCACGGGTTAGCTCATGTAGAGTTTGATCCCACCTCTCTTTGAGATGAGGTGAGAGTAGATATAGGGAGTTTCATCCTTCATCCTTCTCTCGACAGTCCTTCCTTTTAGGTTGACCCTGACTGATGAAAACTTTATGGCATATCCTTGGGTACAAATGTCATGATTTTTGTTGTGAAGATTGGATATGATTTGCCTTTGGGGACTCATAGCCTCTGTCATCCTTTTGTTGGATCATGGGGCTTCACCTAGATTTAGCCACAATCATAAACATTTTTCAATGTATTTTATTGGGATGGGCCTATTTCAAGGAGTTATTTGTAGGTTGTCAAACCATTGGGGAATCATGACAATGGTCATGCTCCTTCCATACTAGGCCCTAGGTTCTACTTTGAACTTATCATTTCAAGGTGCATGTGGGTAAGTGGTCAAGTGTTTAAGTAAAATTTACATTTTTTGGAATGACGGGAGCTTTTGGCTCCTTTCAATTTTTTTTCTTATCGTTGCAACCTAATCAAGAGAAGTACCATTTGACGAGGTTGGAATTTGTGTGATGAAGATGAACATCTCCATCCATGTCTTTCAAACATAGGTCACCCCATTCATAGATGTCATGGATGATGTAGGGTCCTTCCCATCAGGGATTGAAGTTGCTCTTCGAATCAGCACTCAGGATGGCTTATAATACCATGTCTCCCTTCTGGAAATTGTGTGGCTAAACCTTCTTGTTGAATGCTCGTGTTGTTCTTGTTTGATAACATTGTGCATGTTGCATGACTTTTTCCAACCATTCTTCAAGAGTTTTGAGGTAGTAGAGTCGTTCTTGAATCCATACCCCTATAGAATATTTTCTTATTGTAATTTGTGGAGCGAAGTGATATGTATTTTCACTAGAAAGATTGTTTCATACCATATACTAGAGAGTATGAAGCAACCCCAATGGAAGTTCTAATGTAAGTGTGGTAGGCCCACAAAGCCATCGGAATGTGTTCGTGCCAATTGGCATGAGAGTTGGTACTATTCTTTATCATCTTGATCAGATTTTTGTTTGCAGCTTCCACAACTCCATTCATCTGAGGTCGATAGGGTGATATTTGATCCCCAAAGATCTTACGTACTCCTTGACAGTCTTGGTGATGAAGTTTGTCCCATTATCTGAAATAATCTTGTGCAGTGTTCCATACCGGTTTATGATATTGTTCTTGAGGAATTTGATGAGTTGCTTGGTTGAGGTGTTGATGATGGACACTACTTATACCCACTTGATAAAGTAGTCAATCATGACCAGGATGAAGCAGTTTCCATTTGACATCCTAGGATTTATCTTTATGATCATGTCAATTCCCTAAATGAGAATGGCAAAGGCATGGCCATGTTGTAAAGTTCATTCACAGGTGAATGGGTGTAGTCTCCATGGATTTGATAGGCTTGACATTTACAGACAAACTGGCACTAGTCCATTTCTATGGTGATTTGGTAGTACCCCAAGAGTTGTATTTTCTTAGATAGTATGACATTGTTCATGTGTGTGTTGCATGATCCTGCATGTACCACCTTCATTAGATTTTAAGCTTCTATCTTGTTGATCATGACATCCTAGGATTTATCTTTATGATCATGTCAATTCCCTAAATGAGAATGGCAAAGGCATGGCCATGTTGTAAAGTTCATTCACATGTGAATGGGTGTAGTCTCCATGGATTTGATAGGCTCGACATTTACAGACAAACTGGCACTAGTCCATTTCTATGGTGATTTGGTAGTACCCCAAGAGTTGTATTTTCTTAGATAGTATGACATTGTTCATGTGTGTGTTGCATGATCCTGCATGTACCTCCTTCATTAGATTTTAAGCTTCTATCTTGTTGACACATTGAAGAAGAGTTTGTAAGATCTATGACATAGTTGTGTAGCCCCTAGAACATACTACGCAGCTCATCAGTTGAGTTCCAGTTGCTCCCTCATGGAGAGGTTCTAGTGAATGACTTGGTATTATACATACATCTTGATATTGTGAAACCAGGCCCTTTCTTTGTCATTGGGAGCATTGTCAGTGACCATGTGATGAATGCATACTCATCCTATATTTATTTGCATTTATCAACATAGTTTTGTACTCATTTCCATCACTTTAGCTTGGAACCAACTTACATTTAGGTTTACTTGATTTTATGTTAATTTGTAGGATTTTGATCCATTTTTGTGGTTTCCATGGCTGGTTTAAACCTCACATTTCATGCTCCAACAAAGGAGAAAGGCATCCCACTAACTTACTAGTGATCCATTTTTTAAAATAAATGGACCACATTTTCAATGACCTATTCCTTCATCTGTTGACGAGGATGTTGGTTTGCATTAGGTCTACCAAGGCAGTAGTTCCCGCATCTCTACCCCTCCATCGATTGTTGTCCCTTTGGTATAAGCACCATCGGTTTAGGCCTTTGACCTTATGCCAATACCCCCCTGGGGGTGGGTTTGCATCATTATGCATTTTCATCAATTCACACATGATGGAGGCCTTCCTTTGATTCACATACTTCTTACCAAGCCATCGGATCATGCCATTTTGTCCCTCCTTGGATTGACAACAGAAGGAAGGCACTCGCCAGCCTTTGCCTTATGATGGTTCCCTTCTGATTGTTGTCCAGACTCTGCTCCTGAAGGATCCTCTATGTTCCTGTTTGGATGGCCAACAACTGATGGTTGTGATGCATCATCTTCTAAAGGTTCCACTAAACTCACCAACTGATTGAGCTCCTTTCAAAAAATAGTTTTGCTTGCCTTCCTTGGGTCATCTACTTCACCTTCCAAAGGTCATTCTATGACCTTTAGCCTACTGATGGCTCCACTAAACATTGTGAGACTCCTCACCTACTGATGTTGGTACTGCAGATTACAAACCTTTCATCTTCCTCACACTATTGATGACTCTTCACCTCTATGGTGGCCAATACTTCACTCCATGGTGGTTGGGAGGGTTCCAAACCCTACCTTATGCCTATAAATAGAACACAAATATTTATAGAAAGGGGATTCACCATTGACGCTGCAAGGCTGCCATTTTCACTCCACAACCTTCGACCTTCATCCATTGTTTGATGAACGTCAACCAAAGGGGCTTCTACCTCCATTATCATTGAGGTTCTAAGGTCCAAACCTTGACAGAGGTCAGTTCTGCTACACCTTCTTCCATTAGTTGACGACCTTCACCATTGTCGACCTGCTCTCTTTTGCACGTACAGTCCCAGCATTTGAAGAAGGAAAGACAACTCATAAGTTCCAATTTTGATGAACGTCCAGGGGTATATTTGTTTCCACATCAATTGCCATCACTACATATCTCAGAGACACACATTGACACACTGTGGATCTACTTTCATATTCTACTATGATGATGACTTTCTTCTTCTCTTATACTATTTTTCTTGTCACTTCTACCATGACCAAGTAGTCCTCTCGCTATGATGTAGGGAGTAGCCCTTCTGCCCAATTTTTCTCTTGTATTTGCTTCTATTTTTTTGTATCGACCATTATATGTTTAGAATCAATCATTTTTTGCTTGTATGCTAGTCTGATCATCAAGTTTATTGATTGCCATGGTCTTTGATATAGAGAACTTTGAATTCAATATCTATGATATTGATTGGTTCTAGTTAAACCCTTGATGATAATTTTGGATAGGTGTTTCCCGAGGCAATAGATGTATAATCTTTAGGTAATATGACAATGAGATTAGAGTGATATCTGTCCAAGTTTTAATCTGAATGTCAAAAGGGGGATTTTCATATCCATAACATATATGTTCATGCTTAATATGATGTCGTGAGAGAGTGAATGATAGGTAGTGGTGTTGAAACCCATTTCACCCTAGTGTTTACACCCATCGATTCATCAACCCTTTAATTTAGTCTTTATTATTTGCAACTTTCGTTTACTAATCAAATCCAAATCTTTTGTTAAATACTAGTTCTTGCATGGTTACTTTGACCAAATTACTTCTTACATGTGTTGTCCTTTAGGTTTGATCCTGATCTATACTATAATAAGATCCATCTACTGCGGGTGGTGATTATTGTACGTTTGTTAAGGTAAACTCTAGGGATTTCACCCCTAGTGCATTTGTCAGTGCAATATCACGCATGCCCAATTTTGGCGCCATTGGCGCAAACAACATAATATTCTGATCATTTTAACATACATGGATTATTTAGGACTCTTCTTTTTCAATTGATATTATTGAAAATCATCTTGAATTCAACTCTTCTTCAACCATTTGAACTCAGTTGTTTGCACTTGCAAGTGATATTTTTCTATGCATGCAATGCTCCTTTAGCGTTAGTTCCATTGCACCCATTGATCATGAGATCCAAAGAAGCCTATCACAGGCTCCTTTATGAAGAAAGAGACAAGTTGAACAGTGTGGAAGTCAAACATAGAGTACAAGCCCCATTCAATGCACAAAGAGAGAGGCTTGTGGCTGAAGCCATAACTTCCATGCAGGTGGAGCAGCAAGCAACTGCTGAGGCAGAATGACAAAGAGAGCTACAAGAATTCTCTATCCCCAAAGATACAAACATCTGCATCAGATCGTCCAACCCACCATTACAACACCTAACTTTGAGATAAAGATGAAATGGGTGATGATGATGTAGAATAACATTTTTGCAGGCAGAACTGACGAGGGATCACATGACCATATGTAGAAGTTAGTAGATCTTTGTGGACTAAGAAAATAAGCTAGCATCTCCAAAGAAGACATGAGGTTATGACTCTTCTACTACTCCCTCACCAGAAATGCTAGGGTGTGGTACAATTCACTTGATGATCATAGTATCAAAACTTGGGAGGAACTTCAGAATAAGTTCTTATAGAATTTATTTCCACCCTCACTCACTTATTAGGTCTGAGGGGAAATTACTCAGTTCAAGCAACTCCAAGGTGAAACTCTATTCAAAGCATAGGAACGATTCAAGGAGCTTCTCCGTAAATGGCCCCATCATGGCATCCCCTTAGAACAACTGGTCGAGCAATTTTATAGGGGAGTTGACAATGATGTTAAATAGTTTCTTAATGCTTCCAACAAAAATATAATGTGGCAAAGCTTTGATGATGTTAAATAGTTTCTTGATGATGCTTCCAATGGAAACTTTGTGTAGAAAAGCTTTGAAGATGCATGGAATGTTGTGATTAGGGTATCTGAGAACCAAGTTAGCTGGTGCTCATCTCACGAGGGAGGTATTATCAAAGTGGATATGATAGAGGAGAAATTTGAGATCAAGGCAATTGATGAGTCCTTGAAGGCCCTAGCCCTCAAGCAAGACAACCTCTAATCCACCATCTTGAGGAATGGACAAAGAGGTCATTATTCCTTTCAACCTAGGGTGGCTCAGGAGGTCTGCCACATTTTTGTGTAGAGGAGCACACAAGTATATAGTGCAACCTTCTATATCAAGCCACCTTAAACATTTACTAGCCCCAGTTTGACAACAAATGGGTAATTCAAGAAGTCAATGATGTCGACTCCATTCCAAAATAGGGGTACTACAAGCCCAACCGACCAAGAAACCACCATGGCTTTCAATATGAAAATGCAGACAAAGTCGTGAATGCATATCAACTCTAGCAAGAACCTAGCCATAACCAAGGTTGGGGTCATCTTGGTTTCCAAAAAAACCAGAAATATCAAAAAAACAACTACAACATTGGTCCATACCACAACAATTTCAACTAGGACAATAATTACAATCTAGGATAAGAGCCCTATAACCAACAAATCCAACTTCTTCTAGTGCAAAGAAGCCAACAGACTATACCTGCTTGAAATGATCAGATTCACCTAGTGAGAAGATAATGGCGAGACAAAATGTGTACAACAAGTCCATGGAGGAACAACTTGTGCAGATAACTACGCCATCCGCCCTCCAGTAGGTTCATTTACGGGTCAACCTGAGGGTAAACCCAAGTATCAAGAAGAGCAGTTAAAAGCTATGACCACATATTCCAGATGTGTTCTATCAGAACCTCCAACCTCAACTATCAACAATAATGGATTGAACCTTGAAGATGTTGAGGATGAAGAAGTCAGTCTAATGGTTATATTAATATCTATTCTTGTGTCTACACATATAGAATCAGTTTTCAAAGCACCAAAGATGGGTGATACATCTATTCCACTAGACTAGCAGCACCCCCTCTCCTGAGAAGGCACCTCAAGCTACACCAACTTCCCCCTCCATGCTTGTGGTACCCATCTACACATCATGAGTTCCCTGCTAGAGTCAACTAGCTCAGACATGACTAGACTCGAGATTCATGAAGTTCAAGGAAGCGATGAAGAATATATATGTTGATATTCCCTTCCTTGATACTTTGGATGAAATCCCTTCATGGAACAAATTCTTCAAGACTCTCCTCACTAGAAAGCACATAACTGAGGAAGTCAAAAATGGGAAACTAGCACAAACGACATCAAACATTACCCAGATCAATATGCACAAGAAACTCAAAGATCCTAGATCTTTTGGCATTTCTTATTTTGTTGGAGACACCTCATCCAGAAAGGGTATAGACAATCTTAGAGTGAGTATGTCTATCATGTCCTATAGCTTGTACAAGAGGTTAGACTTCACCACCAACATCCTTCCTATAGGCATTGTAATCCAGTTAACTGCCTCTTCTATGACCACCCCTATGGGTATTGTAGAACACATCCCTGTGAGAGTGGGTCCCAAATTCTATCCCATTTGATTTTGTCATCATGGACATCAAGGATAATCTTAGATATCCTCTCCTCTTTGTGTTGCAATTCCTAGAAACTTCGTGAGCCGTGATCGACGTTGAAGCAAGAATTTTGACACTCATGCTTAGGACAAACACCATTGTTTTCAAAGTCTTTAAGAGTCTTAGGGGATCCTCTTTCCAGGAGTTATGCAATCTGATTGATTGTGCTAACAAGATGGAACAACTACGGTAGGAGGATCCTACTTCAAAGACCCCCTTGAGACTAAGCTCATCAACTCCAACGCCCATGAGTTGAATGATGAATAGGTGGAGAAATTTCTCCTCCTTTTAAACACTATTGAGGAAGATCCCAAGGTTGAGTTTGAAGAACTCAAATCTATCTCCATCGTAGAATAAGAATACAAGGAACTTACTGCACCAAGAATGAATCCTCTACCCAAGGGGCTAAAATATGTCTTCCTAAATGACAAGAAAGTCTGGCCAGTCATTGTCAATTCAAATATCATGGTTGAGCAAGAAGACAAGTTGTTGACAAAACTAAGAAAGAGGTGGGAGAAATTAGGCTACAAGATGACTAATCTGACTGGTGTGAGCTAAACCCTCTACATGCAACACATTAGTATGGTTGACAATTACAAGCTCGCCATTGAGCCTCAACACAAGATGAAACCAATTATGAAGGAGGTTGTGCAAAAGGAGGTGATTAAGCTATTGCAATTTGGGATCATCTATCCCATATCTAGTTCATCTTGGGTGTCATGTACAAGTAGTACTAAATAAAGAATGAACAATAGTTGTTCCAAATAAGAAGAATTAGCTTATCCCCACCCCCACAATTACCGAGTGGTGTATGTGCATAGACTATCACAAGCTCAACAATGCAACTCGTAAGGAGCATTTCCCACTCCCCTTTCTTTATCAATTCATGGAGTGGCTTGCACATCAGGAGTTATTTTTGTTACTTTAAAAGGGTACTCTGGTTTCTACCAAATTCCCATTCATCCAACTGATATAAAAAAGACAATATTCATGTGTCCCTTGGGAACATACACTTTCGATGAGATGCCCTTTAGATTATGCAATGCACCAACCACTTATGAGTGTAGCATGTTTGCCCTCTTCTTCAGTCTCACTAAAACCATAATGGAAATCTTCATGAACAACTTATCAGTCTATAAAGATTCATTTGAATCATGCCTACACCATCTTTGCCTTGTTCTAGCACGCTGTAAAGAAGCACATCTGGTGCTATATTGAAAACTGCCACTTCATGGTGAAGGAATGCATTGTTCTAGGGCATCGAGTCAGCTCCAGAGGCATTGAAGTCTACAAAGCAAAGATAGAAGTGATCGCCAAGCCATCTCCCCTAACTTATTAAATAAGTATAAATTCCTTGGACATGTCCAATTTTATAGGAGATTCATACATGATTCAGTAAGATCACTAAGCATCTAACATACCTTCTCTAGAAGTATGTGAATTTTATCTTTGAAGAGCTTCGACACTCTAAAGGAAGATCTCATTTCAACTTCCATCTTTTGAGTCTGGTCTCTTCCCTTTGAGATCATGTGTAATGCCAAAAATTATATTGTAGGTGCAGTTTTGGGGTAGTACATGAACAAGAAACACCATGTAATTACTACGCTAGCAAGAAATATGGACAATGCACTTAAG
The DNA here is from genome assembly GCA_963693085.1 of Alisma plantago-aquatica. Lineage (NCBI taxonomy): Eukaryota > Viridiplantae > Streptophyta > Magnoliopsida > Alismatales > Alismataceae > Alisma > Alisma plantago-aquatica. The sequence continues at coordinate 74,835,327 of OY856413.1, read as the reverse complement.
AACTATGCAACAACTGAAAATGAACTTCTGGCCATTGTCTTTGCCTTTGACAAGTTTCACTCCTATCCAATGGGTTCACAAGTGGCAGTCTACACTGATCATGCCGCTATAAAATACCTAATCAAAGAAGGATGCAAAGCCTGGGCTGATCAGATGGATCCTACTGCTTCAGGAGTTTGATCAGGAAATCAAGGAGAAGAAGTGGACTGAAAACATCATTCTTGATCATCTTAGCAGACTACACATCCAAGATAGTGACATTGTCCCGATCAATGACTTCCTTCCTGACGACCATTTGTTGAAGGTGACTACATTCACCCCATTGTATGAAGATTTTTTTCAACTATCTATATGGGAGTCCTCCATCTAGATTGTACGGGGAATGATAAAAGAAGTTCATGTCTAACATTGACCACTACTATTGGGATGAGCCTTATCTCTTCTAGTTATGCTCAAATAGTCTTTACCACTGGTGCATCTACAAAATCTCCTCTTAATCTCAAAAAATATCACTTTGGCCCAATTGGGAGCCATATGAACTCCAAAAAGACAACATTCAAAGTCCTTCAATGTGGGTTCTTTTAGACCACTATCTTTAAAGATGCCCACCATTATGTCAAGTCTTGTAACCAGTGCTAGTGATCAGGTAATATCCTAAAGAGGGGCGAAATGCCCCTCAATCTTTGGCAATATGTGGAAATATTTGACATATGGGGCATGGACTAATGGGTCCATTCCCCTACTCTTATTGATTCTCCTAACATCCTTGTTGTTTTTGGTTATGTCTCTAAATGAATGGAGCCTATCCCTACAAAGTCTAGTGACTCCAAGCCAATTATAAAGCTTTTCAAAGACATTATCTTCCCATGCTTTGGAGTCCCCCACGTTGTCATTTCTGATGGGGGTCACACTTTCTTGAGTGTAGCTTTGAAGTGCTCCTTCGTAGGTATGGAGTTTCTCATCATGCAAACACTTTGTACCACCTTCAAATGAGTGTCCAAGTAGAGGTTTCATATCATCAAATCAAAGCTATTCTGGAGAAGATATTTAGGAGGAGAAGGCAAGATTAGGATAACAAGCTAAACAACACATTATGGGCATACAGAACTACCTATAAGACTCCTCTAGGCACTTTCTACCTCATCTATAGGAATTCATGTCGCCTACTAATGGATCTTGAACACAAATCTCAATGATCCATCAAGAAACTCAACTTTGACCTCTGTAGAGTAAAGGAAAACCATATACTTCAATTGTAAGAGCTAGAAGATCTATGAATAACGACATATGAAAATGTACGCATCTACAATAAGCACACAAAGATGTGGCATGATGTCCACCTAAAGAGGAAAGTACTGCAAGTTTGAGACAAAATATTACTGCTCAAATCTTATCTTTTCCTCTTTCCTAGAAATCTCATGACTCAATGGTTGGGTCTATTCATTATCAAGCATATCTTCCATCATGGAGCTATTATAATTTGGAGCAAGAAGACTAGAGAATTCATTGTCAATGGCCAAAGACTCAAACACTATTTCACTATCACTGATATGTAGGCTAACCAACCTCTCTCACTTCTCCCTCCAACATATCATGGTTGCTTTTCAGGTGTCGATCCATTGACATTAAACAAAGGCACTTCTCGGGAGGCAACATGAGTGTTACCTTCATTTGTAGTTTTCTTACATCTTCGTCATATTGAATTTATTTATCTAGTGCATCTCATGACAAGATCATCGGTTCTAACAATTTTGATTGTAGGTTAATGATTTTTGCTTAATAAAGAGAAACCACAGTTCGTATACCGTCCAACATGATTTTGTATCCATCTTGAATTTAATGTTTTCTAGGGGAGGAGCAAATATCTAAGTTTGGGGTGGAGGATGGGTGTTACATATTCTACTTTCTACCTACACCTATATGTTTGTAACGTATGATCTTAGCATCACATACCACATGCAATGCATTTAGCTCAACTTTTTTTAAAAAAATTCTTTTGTACGGTAAACAAAGCCATTATCTACCCGACTTAGATTCAATTTTTTTGTTTTCATACATGCATGTTTCATCAATAACTCTTATTACTTAGAACAAAACCTCACAATGACCAATTTCTTAAAACAACCAGTGGCTATAAATCTCTATATGTGGCCTAGGAACTCGAACATATTCCCTAGAAAAGATGGCAAGTTTTTATGGAATTGAGAGTGATCAAACACATCATTATTCTAAATGATTAGTAAAATAAATTCATGGAATCGTCACTTTTTCCCTTATCATATCACTATTTGAGAATAGTGAGACTAGGAGAACTACTTGATGCATTGAATTGTAAATCAAGTTGCATGTTGATCTGACCCCTCTTCTACACCTCTTCCATCTTCTTAGCCTTCAACCATAAAAAAGGAAACCAAAATCCATGATAAGTACCAAACCCCAAGTTTGGGGTGACACACCCCCTCCCTACTCTACCCGCTTCTTCATACCCCTCTCTATGTAATATGGGCATACCACCAAAAAGGAAAAAAGCCAATGTGCGCTGAAAAAATGTTGCAATATATCTATTTGCAAAAATACAAGCAATCTTGAGTGGAATAGAGGAGAGATTTGCAACTTCCTTCTGCAACCCCCTTCTCTCCATTTTTCTACCCAGAGGCACAATGAGTGTCTCATTTTGATATCCTTTTCATGCACCCCAGTGTTAGATCATATGCATGCTTGTTGTTTTGTGGGATTCTATAAATGCTCATGAAAACTCTCAGATGTGTTTGGTCCTAAGAATAGTAGTAGAGGAAGTGTTTTTGGGAAGCAAAATTGGAAACTAACTATGATCATAGAAAGTTGGGAAGCTTTGTCATATTAGGTGGTGGGGAAATAAGCATGTTCTGTAGGTGAGGCAATCACATGGGTTGAAGTATTCATTTGGCAATTGTTTCTAGTTTTATGTTACTCAGGGACAAGCAACATTTAAGTTCAGAGGTTGTTTGATGAATGTATATACATCCTTGATTTAGACACATTTTCAACATAGTTTTGCACTCATTTCTATCATTTTAGCTTAGAACCAGCTTGCATTTAGGTTTTCTTGATTTTATGTTAATATGGTTTGATGCATTTTTGTGATTTCCTCAGCATGTTTAAACCTCACATGTGATGCTCCAACAAAGAATATGGTGGTCCTGCTAACTGACTAGAAGTCCTAGAAACTTTTGAATAAATGGACCACATTTTTGATGACTCGTTCCTTCATATGCTTTTGAGGGCATCGATTTGCATTAGGCCTATCAAGCCATCAGTTTCCACATATCATCCCCTTCATCAATTGTTGTTCCTTCGATAGAAGCTCTGTCGGCACATGCCTTTAACCTTACACCAATACCACCTCTTGGAGTGGGTTTGCATCATTATGCCTTTCCATTAGTCGATGCACGATGGAGGCCTTCCTTTGATTCATACTTCTTCCAGGCCGTAGGTTTGCGTTACTTTGTACTTCCTTTGTTTGACAACCAAAGGAAGCCAGCCTTCACCTTCTGATGGTTCCCTTTAGATGGTTGTCTAGACTCCACTCTCGAAGGATCCTCTGTGTTCCTCTTCTGATGGAAAACAACCAATGGTTGTAATACATCATCTTTTGAAGGTTTGACTACACTCACCAACTAATGGTCGTGTTGTTCTCCCTTCCAAAAATCATTATACTTGCCTTCTAATGGTTGATTTGCTTCGCCTTCCAAAGCTCATTATGTTACCTTTCATCTATCGATGACTCCACTAAACATTGTGAGACTCCTTGCCTTCTGATGACGTTACCGCAGATAACAAACCCTTCATGTTCCTCATGTTGTCACTGAGTCTTCACCTCCATGGTGAACAATATTTCACTCCATGGCGGTTGGGAAGGTTTAAAACCCTACCCTATGCCTATAAATAAAAGACAAAGATCTGCAAAAAGGGGATCGGCCATTGATGTTGCAACTCTGTCATTTCCAATCCAATCCTTCAAACTTAATCCATCAGTTGACGAACATCAACCAAAAGGGCTTCCATCTCCATTATCATTGAGGTTTCGAGGTCCAAACCTCGAAAAAGACATGTTGTATTGCCTCTTCTTCCATTGGTTGATGACCTCCACCATCTTCGACCTGCTCCCTTTTGCACTACACTCCCAACACTTGAAGAAGGAAGGACAATGTGTAAGGTCCACTTCTGACAAATGCCTAGGGGTATATTTGTTGTTACGTTGAGTGTCATCACCATAGATCTCAAAGACACACATATGCACACTATAGATTTGCTTTCATCTTTTGATGTGATGATAACTTTCTTCTCTTCTACTAGTTTGTTTGTTATTGTTTTCATGAGAGAGTAGTCCTCTCACTAGGGTTTAGGGAGTATCGACCCTGCTACCCAATTTTGCTCTTGTATTTGCATCTATTTTTTGTATCGATCATTATATGTTTAGAATCAATCACATTATACTTGAATGCCAATCTGATCAACAAGTTTATATGTTTTTCTTATTCTTGGATGTAGAGAAATTCGAACCCAAGATCTAGGATATTGATTGTGTTTCATTAAACCCTTGATGAGAATTTTGGATAGGTGTTTTCCAAGGCGATAGATGTATGAGCTTTAGGTATCGCGACAACAATCTTAGAGTGATTTCTGTCCAGGTTTTAATCCTACAATTGAAAGGGGTATTTTCTTGTCTTCAACATATATGTTCATTATCAATATGATGCAGTGAGTTAGTGAATGATAGGTATTTGTGAAAGCTATTCCACTATAGTTTTTCCATCCATTGATTTATTAACTTTTTAATACAACCTTTATAATTTGCAACTTTAATTTAATAATCAAATCCAAATCTTATGTTGAATACTATTTCTTGCATAGTTAGTTTGATCAAATTACTTCTTAAATACATTGTCCTTTGGGTTTGATCCTGAACTATGCTACAATAAGATATGTTTGTTTGGGGTGGTGATTATTGTATATTTTTTAAGGTAAACTCTAGATATTTTACCCCAAGTGAATTTGTCAGTGCAATACCACACACGTCATGTGGGGACCACCTTGACGCCCCGATGCACCACAAGCAAGATTACTCAAAACAAAGCAACGAATTATCACTAACAATCAGATTACCATAAAATAGGGTAAATTAAAATGATATCACATATCCACTTCAGGTGGAAACATTTATGTCAGAGTCCACAACACCACCTGTATTACATATCTCATGCCAAAATATTATTACATGATACAGCTTACTGGCTCACTGGCCACAACCTATTACATATGATAACATGTTCATATACATACATGCCATATATGTACAACAAGGGCATAAAGCCAAAAACCTCGTATCCGTATACAAAACTACAAAACTTCCCACAAGGACCTGAGAGTACATGGACGACAAACTAGACTCTACTACAAACTACTAGTAGCATGTCCAACCTTTCAACAGCTACTGCTCTTCTTGCTCCTCAGCCTCAACAACATGATCTCTAACTCGTCATACACGATCACCTAAAAGATGTAGAGACCCACAAGGTGAGAGAAAATGTCCCAATGAGAGATATAACTATCCACTAACATTATTATAAGCACAAGCAAACTAAAGCAGGTAGATAACATAACTATCAGGTTGAGCAGATTAGACTAAATGATATGTATTAAACTAATAATACAGACTCAACAAATTATGTTGTTGCCACTGAGCAATAGAACATCTTATATTTTAAGAAGTAATGCGAGGAACATGTATAACAGTTAATTTCTCTTACCACATTATAATTCAAGAAATCAGTATAAAGATAAGGAAAGGGGTCATCCAATGCGAGATGTATTTAACCCTAAGCAAGTATACTATAGTGTTGTATTATGTCTTTTATTATGCCCTGAGGAGATGAGGTATACCACTCATTCTCCAACTGACCACCGCTAAGTCAAAATTAGTGACATACAAGATCTATGGAAGAGTTGGAATCAATGATCTCTCCACACCCTCAATTAGTCTGAGTCTGTCGTAGTGACATATCAAGTCCAACTACAAAATAGCCTAGTCCACCTTGGTATATAGGTCACGAAACTAGTGAAACTGAGCTACGACCATAGTCGTTCTCCTGCCAGGGTATGATCGCAATCATCCCAGTAAATATATCACATATACTGAAAAACATCATATGAGATACGGTCTCGACCGTTCTCCTACCAGGGTATGACCTCACCCATCTCAGTGTAGTAAGGATACAAGGACATACCTCTAATTGCACCCCGCATATTCAACAATATGTGCTTCGAGTTTCCCGCGGGGATTGCTCGTTTCACCATCCAGCTAATACTGACATTGAAGATGGAACTACAACACAAGACAACTACGTGATTAGGGTTTCACTTGATTAGTTAATCCAATTCGGTATCTTTTAGCATCAATCAAGTTACAACTCATAAACCCTAAACAAACTCCACAAAGATAATGGCATATTACAAATTCAGAAGATATAAAACATTTAAAGCATAAACCTTTCACATCATCACATGATACCACTATCATACAAGGCTATCATCAGTTTCATACTACCATTGGATATCGATCCATCGTCACATCATTGGAGGATAACACTTCACACTAGGCATAAACCCTCTGCCAGATCATCAAACCTAATCACTTAATTATCATTTCAACATACCTCATCAAGGCTCATAGTCATCATCTCGTGTCCCATAAAACCACCATAGCATTCACTAGCTATGACACTGAATCAATCATGTAAGTTTAGAACCATACAAGTAGGAGAGAGAAAGTGTAATTACATGCCATATATCAAGACAAGTTCAATAAGTATCTCACACCCTAGGATTAGGGTTAGCGTTTCACATGTATATTTGATTAGGATTTCATATTATTATTCAACCAAGAAATCTTAAATATACCATCTCCCACTTTTTTGGAACACATCAGAGTTAGAACATCATCATTAGCTTGATTAGTTAACTATCCAAACAACTCTAAGTATCAACCATCATTTACATGTACACATGTAGCAACTTTATCATGTTACATATATGTAGTGACCATGTACCCATGTACATGTGTTGACCATCCTATGTGACACCTTGTAGCGATCATAGGTCAACTCATACAAGATGTGTAGAGACTGAAGGAGGGGTTAACCTTCTAAGGGTAGTGACCATCAAACCAGACCAAAGCATACACCAAGTGTAGCGACCAACCAAGGGACCTATGTGTTATGACCCACATAAGAATTCAAGAGTATTGACCGCAATTAGGTCACATGGGTGTCAACCAAAACATAAGCAAATTGAAGCTCTTAGACTGAAACAAAAGTAGACCATATCAAGGGCATGTCATCCAAAACAAACTGACCCAACTTGTATCGACCTAAAATGTTTAGGTGAGTGTAGCAACCACCAAGGGAACTACCTCAACCACAAATAACTATCATCAAAACAGAGATAACCCATTGTCAAAATAGATGGTAAACATAAAAACACTAAACACCATCTAGGAGAAAAATAACTCCATACTAGGTGATCATCAAAAACCCAAAAATGATTTCCAACATGATTCACCAAGACAACACTAGAAGAGAGAAGACTCAGCTTCAACCTTGTGAAAAACTGATTCAAACCTCAAGAAAAAATAAGGGCCAAATCATAGCATGGTGATAAAACCAAGGATCATGATGTGTGCATGAACATCACTTCAGCATCACTTAACAATCGAGTACATGAAATTAGGGTTTAGAAAAGAGAGAAATCTACATGAGAATACTACAGAGTCATAAACCCTAGATCATGATAACATCATCTACCGATTTTATATCACAATTTAGAGATGAAAGCATAGCATACAAGCAAGGCTATGGTGCAAATAATAGAAGAGGGAAAAGAGTTATATAACCCGCCTTATGAAGAGATCAAGCTCCCAAGATCACAAGCTCCAAGAGAGAGAAAGGAACTCCAACCAAGATCAACACCTCGGCCACAAGATCACCTCAAAAGAGAAGAACATCATGTTAAAGGAAGACTCAAGAAAGAGGCTAACCACCGTAGGTCAAATAAGAAGAAGAAAGAAGAGAGCTTCTTCTCACATAGGTACCATCATGGTCAAACCATAGTCTTTGACCTTTGTGAGGAGAAGATCTTCAAGAAAGCCACCATGGTCACACCATAGTCTCATGGTCAATAAGGCAGAGGTAGGGTGTAAAAGAAATTGAGATCAAAGGTCCAAAACCACTTACCAAGAAAGAACATCACTAAAGATCACCACAAGGAGGATGATCAAGCTCAAAAATATCACATGCAAGGTTGATCGGACACCAAAGCACCTAGATCATCACCCTCTAGTTCCAACAAGATCCAAGGTCGGCAAAGCAAGAAAGGAGAAGGAAAGAGAGCTAAAATAAATTGTTTTCATGTAAAATAGAGAGCATATATAAATGTGTGTAGGAGGGAGGTAAGATGGGTATGAGGTGTCAACACAAGAGAGAACCACCAAGACACTTGTCCACTAAGAAAACATCCATGCAACCACAAGCACTTGCATGCAATGAAGGGTGATGCAACCTAGGTGGTGTAGCTACCACTCAGGTCCACTACACACCTTGTAGCAGTTGAAGCATACCATGTGCATGTAGCGACTGCAACACTAGGTCACCACATCACCATGTGGTCGAAACACATCACTAAAGGACAAACCATATCGACCAAACCACATCAAGATCACCATGGTCGAAGCAAGAAACACCTAGGGCATGTTTTGCGGTCGCAACACATTAAACCCTAGCAAGGTTGACACTCAACTACAAGTAAACCCTAGAAGCCCTAACATCACCACATGATGCCACAACATCAACTACGGCTCCAAAAAGGTGTCCCATAGCATCACCTTCTCCCTCATGATGCTGAGGCACAAGAAACACACTCTCCATGTGACAAATTGTAAGCTAACCCTCACTCATGGGTAAATTGCAACTTGGTCCAAAACAAGGAGACATAGCTCAAACATCATCCAAATAGGACCAAACTAAAAATAGAGATATGTCACATTCTATAAAAGCATATCTAAGGATTAGATTAAGGTTTCAACATCTTATTAAGTAAAGCAAGCACACTCAAACACTAAGAAATGTTAGGGGCCTTACAACCATAAACCCCCAACAAGGATTTCACCCCCAAAACACTACGTGAAAAGAGATGGATACTTCCTACGCATCCCATCCTCAAGCTCCCACGTGGCCTCCCTAATGCCACGATGACACCACAAAACCTTAACCAGCACAAGGTCCTTCTTCTTCAACTTCTTGATCCTCCTATCCAGGATCAACACCAAACCTTCCACATAAGATATATCCTCATCTAGCTCAACCTCCATCGGCTGCCACACCAAATATGTATCAGGGTGGCACTTCTTCATCACAGAGACATGGAAAATTGGATGTACATGTGCAACTCAGGTGGTAACTCCAAATTATAGGCCACCTTCCCAACACGTGCCACCACTGGGTAAGGTCCCATATATCTAGGAGCCAACTTACCCTTCTTTTCAAACCTCAAAGCACCTTTCCAAGGAGAGACCTTGAGATATACTTTGTATCCCACTTTAAACTCCAACAATCTATGCCCGTTATCTACATATGATTTCTATCTATCTTGTTTTGCCTTCAGCTGCTGCTGAATCACTCTGATCTTCTCTATCGTCTGATGCACATGCTCAGGACCCAAAAGCTGTACTCACCAGTCTCGTACCAACATAATGGAAATCTAAAACGCCTCCCATACAATGCCTTATACAGTGTCATATCGATACTCCTATGATAATTGTTATCATAAGAAAATTGTATCAAGCTAAGGTGCACATCCCAACTGCCCAAAAACTATAAAACACATGCTCTCAACAGATCTTTTAGAATCTGGATCATCCTCTCTGATTGTCCATCTATCTGTAGGTGAAATGTCATATTGAACTTCAACTGTGTACCAATTGGAGTGTGTAGACATTCCCAAAAATGATTGGTGAACTAAGGATCTCTGTGAGACACAATGGTAGTTGGGATATCATGCAAATGAATGATCTCATAAACATATATATGAACAAGCTACTCTGCTATATATGTGGTCTTCATAGGCAAAAAGTGTGATGTTTTTGTCAAACGATCAACAATCATCCACATGGAGTCATGGCCTTTGGCTGTCCTAGGAAAACCAACCACAAACTCCATTGTGACATGATCCCTCTTCCATTGTGGTATGGGTAATGGTTGCAAAGTTCCTATAGGCTTCAGGTGTTCTTCTTTAACCTGCTGGCACACAGGACATCTGGCAACAAACTCGGCCACATTAAGCTTCAAACTAGGCCACTATTACAAAGCTTTTAGATTCTGATAGATCTTGGTGCTTACTGGATGCATAGTGTATATCAAAGTGTGAGCCTCTTCTAAAACTACCTTGCTCAAATTATCAACATCATGTACCACTGCTCTGTTGTGGTAACACACTGTCCCATCCTCCGTCTCATTAAAACGATCACACTTCTCACCGTCGAACTCTACTTGGATCTGTGAAATCATGATATCATCTGTTGATCATCTCTAATCTGTTGTCACAACATAGGCTTCACCTACAACTGCACCAACAATCTTGTCAACAAGGAGAATTCCAACTTTATGTTCATCTCACGCAAAGACACTAACATGTCTCTCTTTTGGCACACCAAGGAAATAACTATGCCTTATCAGTAGATGATGACAACAAAGACTTCCTACTCCAAGTGTCTCCCACTACGTTTGCCTTCCCTGGATGGTATTGATAGTGCAATCATAATCCTTTATTGACTCCATCCAGTGATAGTGCCTCATTCTCATCTCATGCTTCGAGAAGATGTATTGTAGGTTCTTGTGATCTATGAAGATCTGACTCTTCTCTCCATACAGGCAATGTCTCCATATCTTCAGAGTGTGAAAAACTTTGGCTAACTCTAGATCATGGTTGGTATAGTTCTCCTCATGCTTCTTTAATTGTTGCGATGTGAAAGAGTTTACATTCTTGTCTTGTATGAGCACACAACCTAGACCATTCTTCGAGGCATCACAAAAGACAATATAGACTTTTCCCTACTCTGGCAGCACTAACATTGGTGCACTTGTCATCTTCTCCTTCAACAACTGGAAAGTGTGTTGGCACTTGTCATCCCAGACAAACGTCACACCTGTCCTTGTTAGCCTCATTAGGGGTAACAACACTGTAATGGAGTTCTTGATGAACCTCCGGTAGTATCCTACCAAACCCAGGAAATTGCAGACTTCTGTCGGTGTCTTCAATTGCTCCCACTCTATCACACACTTAACCTTCTTAGGGTCTACACGAAAACCCTCAGCAGATATCATGTGTCTAAGAAAAGACACCTCTTTCAGCCAAAACTCACATTTGCTGAATTTAACATACAACTAGTGTTATCTAAACAGAGTCAATGCCTGACACAAATGTTGTTCGTGTTGCTGACTATCCTGACTATATATCAAGATGTCATATATGAATACCACCACAAATTGATCAAGATAAGGTTTGAACACCCTCTTCATAAAGTCCATGAACATTGTTGGTGCATTGGTTAACCCAAACGACATAACCATGAACTCATAGTGACCATACCTCATCCTGAAAGATGACTTTAGTATGTCAACTGCCTTGATTCGCAACTGGTGACATCCAAACCCTTAAGTCTATCTTTGAGAACATTACAAGACCTCAGAACTGGTCAAACAAATCTTTAATCTACGGCAGGGGATACCTATCCTTGATTGTCACTTTGTTCAACTGTCTTAATCGATGCACAACCTCATGGTTCCATCCTTGTTCTTGACAAACAAAATAGGAGCATCCCAATGTGATGTACTCGACCTAATAAAACCTTTATCAAGAATCTCTTGCAACTGTTTCTTTAACTCTTTCATTTCTGTTAGCACCATCTTATACGATGTCTGAGCTATCGGGTGGGTACCAGGAGCCATATTGATCTCAAAATCAATCTCTCTAACTAGAGGAACACCTGTGAACTCATCAGTAAACATGTCTTCAAACTCATAGACAACTGGAACCTCCTGGATACCCGGACTCCTCACCTTGGTATCCACCACATATGCCAAGAACGCATCACAACCCTGTCTCATCATCTTTTCTACCACCATCACTGAAACTAAACAAGTTAGAGGAATGTTCCTATCTCCTTGGAAGACCTATGTCTCATAAACATCAACAAACTTCACCACCTTGGAACCACAATCCAAGATGACCTAATACTTCTCCAAAGTATCCATTCCAAGAATCACATTGAATCCATGCATGTCAAGTGGTATGAGGTCCGCTTGAAGGATGTGTCATGAAAAAGAAAGGACACAGGAAGGACATTTTTCCCAAAGCTCAACAGAACCAACTAAAGGGGTTTCTAAATGAAGACTATCAACTCTGTGACTAACAAGTAAAGAAACAATGTCAATCACTTCTCTAGTGATAAAAGAGTGTGTTGCACCCGGGTCAAACAAAACAAATATAAAGCAAGAAGAAGACAAATCAGAATGAAATAGCTTCATCTGACATGTCATGACTCATGAGTTAACCACTCCTTATGGTTGACTCATTGTGTAGAATTGAGTCGTTGCGTGTTTTCATCCCCTTCCTCTGTTGGCTTGCCCAGAAGAACTAGCTTGTGATGCTTGTCCACGTCCTTTGCCAATGCCACTGCTAAACTATTGTCGTTGTTGTGACCCTTGTTGACGTTGTCTTGGTTGTTGGGTAACTTATTCATCTCTCATAGGGCAGTTCCATATGATATGTCCCACTTGTCCACACTTGTGGAAAGTCCTGGAGTCATATTGTGGCCTCACTGGCCTTGTCACTGATATTGATGATGCACTTTGGGCTCCTACAGTTGGAAAGTTACAACCTCTGCCTTTGCTCGGTGACCACTGAGACTGACTCACTGACGTCTATTGTGATGGTGGTGCTGAAAACCTAGGATTCTTAAAGCCTCTTGATGAATGTCTTTGATACTGTGTGCCTCTTCTTGGCTTTCGTCTCACGCTTCTCTACTATTAATCATTCCACTCTCCTAAGTGACTCCAAAAATGTGGCAAACTTCTCTCTATTCTCCAAAGATGATACTAGAGTCATAAACTTTGCACTCAACCCTTACTCAAACCGTCTGATTCTCTTCTTGTCTGTAGTCTCCATATGTGGAAAAAACCGCAGAAGCTCCATGAACTTAGCTTCATACTCATTGACTGTCATAGATCCCTGCCAGATCTTCTTGAACTAGGTGATCTTCTCATCAAGATAGGTCTCCAAAATGTACCGACTCATGAACTCATGTTGGAACTCTTCCCAATTGATCATGACACTAGGCCTTTTCTCTTCCTCTATGGCCCACTAGTGGCCAACACTCCCCTTCAACAGATACTCAGCATGCTTCACCTTATCTTCTTCGGGGATGTTTAGGATCTTGAAGGCCTTCTCTAGCTTGGCTAACCATAGATCTACATTCGTTGGGTCTACCTTACCTACATACTCAACCGTCCCTACACACCTAAACCTTTTAAAGGTCTTCCCATAACCCAAAGATTCCATATTGGGGACTGACACTTTTGCTTGAGGTGGGGGCATTCTGTCCGCCATATGTCATCGTGGCCGTGAGTTGTCTAAACATGGACTGAAAAGTGGGATTGGCCACTATAGTAGGGTCAATCTGGAGCATCTCAGGCACTCCATCAACCCTCTCCTACCTCATGGTGCAACAACATTGCTCTTGGTAGCATGTTCTTCATGTTCTCCATCTATCTTTTCTTATCTTCTTGTTCTTCTTCTACATAAGAAAAAGTTACCATAAGACAGACTGGAGGACATGAAAATAGACACAAACCCTAGTCCTATGTCCTTGTAGACTCAACGAACCTAGAGCTCTGATACCAACCTGTGGGGACCACCATGACACCCTGGTGCGCCACAAGCGAGATTACTCTAAATAAAATGCAGAATTATCACTAACAACCAGATTATTATAAATAGGGTAAATTAAAACCAATATCACATATCCACCTCGGGTGGAAACATTAGCATCAGAGTCCACAACATCACATGTATTATGTACCTCATTCCAAAAGATTATTACAAGATATAGTTCACTAACTCACATGACACAACCTGTTACATATGATAACTTGTTCATATACATACATGCCATATATGTACAACAATGGCATAAAGCAAAAAAACCTCCCATCGGTATAAAAAACTACAAAACTTCCCCCAAGGACCTGAGAGTACAGGGATGACACGTATGACTCTACTACACAACACTAGCAGCATGCCCAACCTTTCAACCGTGATTGTTCCTCTTATTACTCGGCCTTAATAGCACGATCTCTACCTTGTCGTGCACAACCACCTAAAAGATGTGGAGACCCACAGGGTGATATCAAACTTCCCAATGAGAGATATAACTCTCCTACAATGTCTATTATAAGCATAAGCAAACTAAAGCATATAGATAACATAACTATCAGGTTGAGCAAATTCAACTAAACAATATGTATTAAATTGATAATACAGACTACGCAAATTAGGCAGTTACCACTTAGCAGTAGAAAATCTTATATTCTAAGATGAAATATGAAGAATATGTATAATAACTAATTTTCTATTACCGCATTATAATTCAAGAAATCAATTTAAAGATAAGATAAGAGGTCATCTAATGTAAGACGTATTGAACCCTAAGCAAGTATACTACATGGCTATATTACCTATTTTATTATGCCCTAAGGATATGAGGTATAATACTACTCATGCTCCAACTGACCACTGCTAAGTCAAAATCAGTGCCATAAAAGATCAATGGAAGAGTCAGAATCCATGATCTCTGCACACCCTCAATTAGTCTGAGTCCACCGTAGTGACATATCAAGACCAACTACAAAACAGCCTAATTGCCTTGGTATATAGGTCACGACACTAGTGAAACTGAGATACGACCACAGTCGTTCTCCTGCTAGGGTATGACTGTAGTCATCCCAGTAAATATATCACATATACTGAATCACATCATCTAATATACGGTCTCGACCGTTCTTCTACCAGGGTATGACCTCATCCATCCCATTGTAGTAAGGATACATGGAGATACCTCAACTTGAACCTCGCATGTTCAATAATATGCACTCTGAGTTTCCCGCAGGAATTGCTCGTTTCACCATCCAACTAGTACTGACACTAAAGATGGATCTATGGCACATGGAAACTACGTGATCAGGGTTTCAATTTATTAACTAAGCCAATCGGGTATATTTTAGCTTCAATCATGTTACAATGTGTAAACCCTAAACAAACTCTATAAAGATAATGGGATATTACAACTTCAGAAGATATAAAATGTTTGAAGCATAAACATGTCATATCATCACATGATACCACTGTCCTAAAAGGCTATCATCATTTTCATACTGCCATGGGATATCAATCCATCATCACGTCATTGGCAGATAACACCTCACACTAGGCATAAAGCATCTGCCATGTCATTAGACCCAATCACTTCATTATTGTTTCAACATATTGTTGGTATGGTATGCCCATATAGCCAATCATGTGATGATTGACATGGCATATACCATAAAGGATTTGATTAATACTCATAAAGGCAAGCTTGCAATTCATTCTATTTCATTTAGTTTTGAGATAATGAGGAAACATTATGTAAGTATAAAGAATGACAATACACAATGACATATGTCTTCAAGTACGTGATTTGGAGGATGAGATCATACGAATGTTAAGAGTGTGTACATTCCTATTATGTCCCTAGTCAATTGTTACTGTAGAAGGTAGATAGACACCAGTAACACATAATACTAGAGTGAGGGTTGGTTGATGACAGAATCTCATTAGTTATGACATGGCAATATCAAACCAAGCACACATATACATGTTAGGGAACAGTGTATCGGACAGACCCACCTTGAAAGTGACAAAGGGAAACCATATTTGGTGGTCATAGTCATATCTCACAGTGAAGGTGGTGATTGTGATTCTTAGACCTAAAATCACTACACCCATCACATGTCGTTGGGTACTCTTTGACATCATCAAACACAGTCCTAAAACATGGGTTGTTATAATGATGATGATTGGGTGACTTTGACACATGGGGATTGATCGTGCATGATATATATGAGATTTGTATTGGTATGTATGCCCTGAGTGCCAATCATGGGATGATTGGTGAGATACATTAAGATTGATTTGATAAACATCAAAAGCAAGCTTCCAATTCATTCTAGTTCAGTCAGTTATGAGATAATGACAGAACAAATTGAATGTATAAAGAATTATTTTACTCAATGATGAATGCTTTTAGGTTCAGGACCTAAACGATGAGATCATATGGATGTTAAGAGTATACATTCTTGTTTTGTCCCTAGTCAGATGTCATTGTGGAAGGTTTATAGACAACAATGACACATAAGACTAGATTGTGTATTGGTTGATGATAGAATCTCATTAGTCATGATATAGTGGTATCAAACCAAGCACATAGGTACTTGTTAGAGAACAAGTGTAAAAGACAGACCCACTGTGAGAGTGACACATGGAACCATGACTTGGTAGTCACTGTCAGCTCTCACAGTGATGGTGGTGAGTGTGATTCTTTGACCTAAAATCACTACACTCAACACATGTCGTTGGGTACACTTTGACATCATCAAACACAGTCTTGAAATATAGATTGTTATAAAGGTGATGATTGGGTGACTTTGACACATGGGACTTTTAAGGGGTGAGTGATAGATATGAGATTTTTCCCTCCTGAGGGAGTTTGATATCCATGGCCACTTGATGATTAGGACTGAGAAAGGCATGCACATGCATGTGTGAATCAATATTTGATATTGATGTCACACATATCTCATCCATTCTGCTCTGAGATCAAGGAAGTGAATGAACATTGAAATGATGATTGTTCCATGCCTTGATTTCATTTGGGATATCAGTGACAAAGGAATTATACATTCATTGTAACACCAATCACGGATTGCAGGATTGAAAGTTGTTTTCCAACTTTCATTTTCACTTCGGTAGCACTGATGTGCGACTAGGCACCGCTCTTTGCTTGTGAAGTCATAAGTGTTATGGACTTTCACTGCCAACGTGATATGGGCCTGTAGGGTCACACACATAGGATTTAACCTGGAAGATGAGTTTATCCACAAATGATGTTTAGATTGTTTACTAAATGTGTTTAGTAGTTCAATTAAACATTCGATCAATTAACTTGACTCAGAATCATCAAGTTCAAGTGTTGGACTAACTTATTTGGGTGTCATATTGATTGAAAACTGCATTGACTATTTTCTACACAACCTGGATTACCAACCGACTGGTTCAAGTTGTTGAACCAATCGGCTCAGGGTCAAGTGAGACAACCGGTTCAAGTGTTGAACCGATCGGTTCAGCTGGACCAAACGAGCCAATTTGGGAAAGTTGGGTTGGTGAGAAAATATTTTCCTTTCACTTGTATAATTCGATTGGGACAAGTATTGATCTTTGGATTAATTGGAAATGGAAAAAGAAAGTCAATTGGGAACTATCCTGGGAAGTGAAATGACCAGTTCATGAATGGACCGATCGGTTCAGCTCCCTAAATGACTGGTTCATGAGATGAACTGATTGGTTCAGTCCCCAAATGATCGGTCCATTTGTGAAACAATCGGTTCACTTGCCGCAGTGTATCAATTCGTGGAAATTCCAGACCCTTCTACTCCCGCTTTAGTCCCGCATTGCCCAGGGCTGAGAACCCTGACCCTGACCCCTCCTATATATAGAAGGGTATTGGGGGCTTCTCAAGAACAAATCCGAACATTAGTTACTCTACAAAGTTGTCCTCTCTGGTTATGGTAACCAAGAGATCCTAAGCAAGTGCTACCCGACTAGGGAGACACAACAAGGGAAAGACAATTGCATGATGACAACTGGTGGTGGGAGAGCACATCGGTGACTAGTACACCGATAGAAGGGGATGACTCCTTCCAATGTCCTATAGGACAGTATGACTGGAGTTCCTGGCGGTCCGTGTGGACTACTACAGAGGGGGATATTTCTGTCGCTCGGAGTATAGTCGTCAATCTGACAGTTTGGGTGCGACCAGGAGCTGCACAGACACCATCTAAGACTGGAGGTGAAGACGACGCTAGCCGCAAGGTAACGTCATCGAGAAAGCCTCGGGATAAGGTATGTCTCTACAAACAATCATTCCTACCGTATAGATGTTGACAAGATCTCTTTGGGTTCTGGGTTTGGGGAGAATTTTTTTGTTTCCGCTGCCATCTATGCCTCCCCTAAAACCCAACAGTGGTATCAGAGCCACGTCAATGTTCTATACTTTAGGATAATCGATATGATCAGTTTTTTGGTTTGTTGCCTTTTATTTATTGCATATGATGTGAATAATTAATTGGCTTTATGCATGTCCAATATAAGTCCAAAAAATCCCTATATATACATATATGATATGGTATATAAATGCATTCAATACATGTCACCCTTAAATAGTTTCTGTGGTGATTGTAGCGTAATTGTGGCCATAAACCCTAAATCTGTGTGTGGTTGATTGTTTTTGCTAGCATCTCGGTCTGCGCACCGATTCCCTACCTCCTATTCCTGATGTAACTCGAGATAACTCGAGATTCTTTCCTACCTTTGCTCCCCCCGAATGTAACTCGGGGTTTCCCAATGCAAATGTAAATAGGGTTAGTTTATATTTCCTGTTATATCAAAGAACGGTGGACACCTGGAGGATCGAGACGATTGTCTCAAACATGAGACGATCGGCTGGTGGACTAAGGTGGTTGGTTCCTGGAGTGAGATGAGTGGGTGGCGACCTGAAGAGATGCACGATGACCAGTGAACCGATCGGCTAGAGGCTCCAGTCGATCGGCTGGTGGCACCCAACCGATCGGCCTGATGGCGATCCGATCAATCACAGAGATGAGTTGATCAAACCCAGAACGGCAAAGCACAGAGTTCATCTTGTACTGGTTGCATGTGGACCTAGAATCACATTAGGATGGCCATAATCATCACTTTTATCATTTCTCATGTTTTCTGTGGACCTAGATGATCGTGATTCCTCTGGCATTACGACCTTTACCACAAGTACATGATGCATACTATATATTGTGGTGATTGGATATGTATATGTACCTATAAAACCAAATCCCTTAATAAATATTAAGTTTTATATGCCTTCCAAATGCGACACACGTGAAAAGCTTGATCAACCAAGTGTGGGCACGCCCTAGTGTGGTGCACCGTCTATCTCATGGAACCATGAAGGATGGATATGTGGGTCTGCCCTAGTAGGGTGCATATTCATCGTGTTGGCTTTGGGTCAGACTTGACAAGGTGACCTAGATAGGATCTAGCACCTTAAGGCATGGAGGTGATCTTGGCAAGGAGTTGTGCATGACATCTTTCAAGAGTTGCATATGATGCAACTGGCAAGAGTTATCTACCTGGAAGATCTAAGTTGTGGGTGACAACCCTAGATGGTTTATGACTGAGAGGATTTTGGGATCTTGACCCACTAGAAGGTTATACGCTGCAATCTTCTGAATTGATGGTGAGGGCTATCAATTTGAACAAAAATAGTGAGAACGATAATTAATTAAAGTCCTAATTATATCGTAAAACTTTTTTCAAATCAATCAAATAAGTCAAAAATGAGTTTTTGGACTAAATTGCATATATTTCCTTTTGTAGTACAAATGGCCACCAACAATAATCACTTTATTTGTGATCGGTTTTTAAGATGGACAAATTAAATGGGAATAATTCCATGACTGATTAGGACGTTGAGAAGTGTTCTCAATCGAAGAGTGAAAGCTCTAAGTCCAAGTTATACCAGAACCAGATGAACTCGCTCCCACCACACCAAAGGCTAAAAGGGATGCTTACTGGAAGCATTTTGAGGAAGCCATTAATGTGTAGTGCTTGAATGTTGTATTCTCTGAACTATGAGTTACAGAGACAACATGAGACATATGATGTTTCCAAGGAACTATCCTAGTATTTCATGACAGAAGGAGATCTAGTAGGTCCTCACACACTCAATGTGATTGGGTATGTGGAGAACCTCACTAGACTAGGATTCCCTCTGAGCCAAGAGTTGGCTACTGGTATGATACTACAAATGGTGTAGGAATCATTCAGTTCATGATGAACTACAACATGAATAACTTTGATAATCGTTGACAGAGTTGTTGAGCATGTTGAGGACAGTTGAGGCATAGATGAAGAAAGACAAACCCTAATCTGTGATGTTGATCAACAGAAAGAAGGGTAAGTCTAATGGAAAGGTCAAGGGCAAAACAAAGAAGTGTTCTGATGCTAGCCAACAACCCAAGCCATCTTCAGCCTCAAGGCATATGGGAAGGGTGAATGAGGGAGGAGGAATTGTCCTCTCTATCTGGAAGAACAAAAGAAGAAGAAGGAGGTGATGAACGTCTCCACCTGAAGGTATCATGAAATAAACTTGTAACACTTTTGAGGTATATGATACCAAGATGTAAAGTGATAAGCACTCAATAAATGGGGCAAGTGTTGCCGCCATAGATAGGGGTACTTTAGTTTATTTTCAGCCTTGAAGGCATGTAATAGAGTTATGAACTGTTATTTCATATTTGCCAATATAAACACTTTATTGTTGCATCTTGTAGTAACTAGATGGCTATCAATATAGTTGATGTTTCAATTTCAAAGATATGACCTTTGTGGCAATGCCTTTCTTTATCTTGTGGTACTTGGTATGCATAATATAAAATGATACCTAAAAGTTATTGACAACTCTAACAAATAATTAGCATTATCATGAGAAATTCATCTCTAGTTTCCATGTTGATGGATAAGCTAGACTCTTTTAGTTGTGAACCATTAAGAGACATGAATATCTTGGACATGATAAATCAATCTTCACTAATGGTAGTGGGAGAATGATTATCCTATTAGGTATAATATATATGATGTATTTACATACCTATTAGAGCAAATGTTAATACTTCAAATGGTGTTTAGAGAAATACCAATATGAATATCTTGAAATGTTCAAGAAGATCATGAATGAAGTACAAATTTGGTAAAAGTAATAATTCTTGATGTGATCAATGAATGAGATACTTAAACCAAATGTTTGAGAACCTTATGAGTGATTATGATAGTGTATCATAAAGAACTCATGATTAAGGCATAGTGATGTGTAAATCAACAAGGAATAATACTCTAAAGAGTTAGAGCATGATTATCAAATAACTATATTCTTCTTAAATAGAGAATACCTTACACTAATAAAGGATATTAAGAATCACAAAGTGTTACGACCCGCGTCGAGCTTATCCCGTAAGTATGCTGTTAAGCATGTGATTAGCTGATGTGTTAAGTTATAAGCCTGTGTTTGTTAATAATGTTCATAATGGATATGATGTGAGATTAGTGTGTTTTCTAGCTTCTAAAGCGTGTACGATCTTACGCTTGAAGCGTTTCCAGAGAAATCGTTCGAATCCGACTTTCGAGTCAAAAGTTGCATGTTTTTGGGCTTATAGGGACCCGTTTGTAGTTTTGAACTTTGTGTTTAGGCCCCTAAGTTTCCTCCTTATCCTTTCTCTCTTCCTTATCCGTTTCATTTCTCAGAAACGAAGAACGCAGGAAGCGTTCTCCTTCCTTGCGTGAGAGAGAGAGAAAGAGAGAGAGAGAGAGGGAGCTGAGTAGGGAGAGACGTCGGAGCTCCGTTTTGCTCCGATCAGCTGCTGCAGCTCGTCCTCTTCCCTCCGTTGATCTTCTTCTCCGTCGATTTGATCTGGGTTTGCAGCTGGAGCTGCGTTTGCAGGGAAAACGGCCAAGAGATTGGGACGCAAGGAGCAGCCCTAGCTCATTTCTTTCCCCCCTTCAGGTGCGGTTTAGTGATGTGTATCATTTGCGAACGTTTCGCGATGTTTGTTTGAGTTTTGCCCGTCGATTCGAGAGAAATCGACTCTTGTAGGCCGTTTTTGTTTTCTGCCTGTGCGCGGTTCGGCCGAGTTCCTATTCGGTCGGCCGAGTTTCCTATTAGGGAAATCGTATAGAGTTTTGATCGGTCGAGTTTGGTCCTGATCGGCCGAGTTTCCTTGTAGGTATATAAAGCAGTGTGTCGGTCGGCCGAGTTCCCCAGAGGATCGGCCGAGTTTCCTGCTGGTCGGCCGAGGTTGGTCGGCCGAGTTTCAGATTCTGGGAAGTGTTCGGCCGAGTTCCATAGTGATCGGCCGAGTTTCAAGTGGTGAGTGGCAGTTCATTTAGAAATCATTATTTAACTCATTTTAAATGTTTATTTGCTTCAGTATCAGTTGATATGACTCCTAAACAGTGTAACATGTACTTTTTAGTATGATAAGTTCATTGGAACTTGAATTGCGTGATGTAAATGATGAAAAAGAGGAAACTCTATGTCTTACAGTTGCTATGTGATATTTTTGTCTAATTGTTTACCTATTAACTAATAGACCTAGATGCCCTAACACCGTAGAACCCCTTAGACAGGTCTGCAACTTTGGGATGAAACTCGTGTTGCAACATCATCCGTGCTTGTGTCACGGACAAACGAGGAAAGAGAGGCAGTGTCCAGCAACAATCGTGCTTGTGTCACGATGGCACTGCGATAATAAAAGAAAACACAGTTATCTAACACCATTCGTGCTTGTGTCACGAAGGTAACCCTGTGACCCTCCGCCGGTGTACTCAGGTTAAAGGAGGAGTCTGGAGCACACGTGGTTGTGCAGCACACGTGGTTGTGCAGCACACGTGGTTGTGCGTTGAGGCCGTGGAGCCTGGGTCCTGTGCAGACCAGGACGAGTAGTCAGACTTAGCACTTCCCGGGTGTGTCGCTAAGTCTTGTACGGTGGGACCGTAGCATGGACTTGCTGCAGATCTTCATATGCAGAGTACACTGCATATGTTTAGGGCATAATAATAAAAAAATGAATAAGTAATTATATAGGACCATAGTAAATTTATATAACTATTTATTTACCTAAAATACCTGTTGATGCTTAGAAATGTGTTTATTATCTGTATATTTGCTATGTCAAAAGAACTGCCCTGTTTGAACTGCATATATGTTTATTTTCAGTTGATAAACCTGACGAGTTGTTTAGTGATAGCTAAGTGAAATGTTATTCACTGAGCGAGTAGGCTCATCCCTCTACTCAAACATTTTTCAGGTCAGCATCAGCATCAGGAGTCGGAAGGATCGTTTCATCCTAACGCCTAGTTGATAGAAGGTTTGTAGTTAGTCTAGTTAGAGGTCTCTTAGTCCATTCCCCTCGATCCTCAGGACAAGGTGTGAGTGAGAGAGAGAATGTGTACACAGATGTAAATTAATGTTATGCTTTCTTTATGTTAACCAATGTATTATGTTGTAGACCTTGCTTGTATCTTTAATCAGTTAAATAGAAAAGTTCTTGCAGTTTGCTCGGTTTTCTATTTACAGTTTAAACTTGGTTATCATTTAAATGCCTTGAATTGTTTTAAAAAGTGACGAATGGTTGGTTATGTGTTAATCCATCATGTTGCGTCCTAATCTCGTGGTTTGTGGTTAATGTGAGATTGGGGCGTGACACAAAGTGTTGTGAGTTCTCAAATTCCTTAACAGATACACCTCAAATATCTATATGATGAGTTGGTCATATGATGAGTCAACAATCTAGATGATATTGAGGAATCATATTTTGAGTTATGGTTTATGAGCATAAGATCCTAAATGACTTCCATGTAAACCATAAGGTATGACCTTAGTGGTAGCACCCATTGGGATAAAATCCATAAGTGTGAATGAGTCTTAAGCGTTAAGACACATGGATGACATTTTGAGAAAGTTCATGCTTGTTGATTGCAACTTAATGACTAAGAGATTTGGCATACAGATACTAAAACTGCATTCCTGTGAGGAATAAAACAAGGATGTGTACGTGACACAGCCTATAATGTTTATGAATCCATTAATGCAAATGAAGTCTATAAGTTACAATGGACTAATCAATGTGATTGATTGAGTACAAGCAACTCAGATCTGGGATCTTTACTTTGATAATATAGCCAAAGGGTTTGATTAATATGACAAAGATAAAGAAGGGATCTGTGATTTAGTGGGAGCATATTTACATTCCACATGATGATGAGGAATGAGATGTTCTAGAATGGAATCCTTTGAGGAAATTATATTTAGGGAAGATATAGACATTTCCTATGTGATAGGAATAGATACCTATAGAGATAGTTCTCAAAAACCTCTTGACCTGGAAAAGAGAGAGCATACATTATCAATCTGTACTGAAGGGTTCAATATACACATATTCAGTGGGAGAAAACTTGTCCATGTTACATGGAGTTAGTATCCCAGAGCCAAGTGTCCCAATTCTTATGAAGAATGGGAACACAAAGAATAAATATGGATCTATCATGTATGTAATCATTCTGTTATCTTGCATGTATGGACATAGTAAGAATAAAATGCATTTATCATCTTGTATGTAGGACATGACAATATGATATGCTCATCCTGATAACTCGTATGTGGGACATGATGAGTGGATGTTTGTCTAGTTCCAGTAAGGGTTACTGGAATACCATGAGAACTTTATACTTGAGAAGTACTAGTTCTATGGAAATAAGGAAGGATTCATTGTAAGGAGTTACACTGATGCGAGCTTCTGAAAATGACAGAAAATTGATCGCAAAATATATAAGATATATAAAAGTGAATGTGTTAAAAAATGGAAATGTTCCAATAAAGCCATTTTAAAAGGAAATGTCGAGTATCCATGTGTTAAAGAATAGTAGTGGATACTATATGGATCTATGAGTTCATAAAGATGAACTTATAGATATTTTGGTCATTGATGACAAGTAAGGAGTGATTGGTCATGCAATGAGGATAAAGGTTAGCAAAGGAATATTGGATCGCATATTACGGAAACTCCATCTCATACGTAGGATGTACATCAAAGAGATGTGAGACATGCAATAATACCGACTTAGGCAATGTGTTCCATAACTCACTACGTTAGCACTAGAGCATAGTAACATGTGGGACATGTTTGAAGATCACTAAGAATATGATTCAAGGGTGATTGGCTCGCAGTGCAAGTGGGAGTCTGTTGGTATGTATGCCCTGAGAGCCAATCATGGGATGATTGGTGGGATATACTAAGATTGATTTTATAAACATCAAAGGCAAGCTTCCAATTCATTCTGGTTCAGTTAGTTATGAGATAATGACAGAACAAATTGAATGTCTAAAGAATTGTTTTACTCAATGATGTATGTGTTTAGGTTCAGGACCTAAACAATGAGATCATACATATGTTAAGAGTATACATTCTTATTTTGTCCCTAGTCGGATGTCATTGTGGAAGGTTGATAGACAACAATGACACACAAGACTAGATTGTGTATTGGTTCATGACAGAATCTCATTAGTCATGATATAGTAATATCAAACCAAGCACATAGGTACTTGTTAGAGAACAAGTGTATCAGACAAACCCACTGTGAGAGTGACACATGGAACCATGACTTGGTAGTCACATTCAACTCTCACAGTGATGGTGGTGAGTGTGATTCTTTGACCTAAAATCACTACACTCAACACATGTCGTTGGGTACACTTTGATTTCATCAAACACAGTCTTGAAATATAGATTGTTATAAAGGTGATGATTGGGTGACTTTGACACGTGGGGATTTTGAGGGGTGAGTGATAGTATAAAGAGTGGGATATCAATCCAACTCTCTACTAATAACAATGGTAAACAAAACTCAATTTGGATAGCAGCGGAAGATAAAATTTTGACTATATTTAATTTAAATAAAGTGTACATAAAAATTCTCCCAATATGGGTGTACATGCTTTCTACAAAAAGAGGATCTAAGTAGAGGGAACTAGACTACTCCACTTTTGTCTCCAAGCAACATATCCATCAGCTAAGTCCATGCCCAAGCTATGATCTTCAAGTCCTATCCATCACTTTGCTCCACACCTGGGTGGTTGGGAAAGCACCCAACAAGAGGGAAGGAAAAATAAAAGTATGTGTCACTAAACTATACTAAAGGTGAAAAGATAAATATAACAAGTAAATTAGGCTAGGGATTCATCAAAAGATGAGACATCAAGAGGATGAGGCCATTTATATAAAATAATATTTCAATAGATGTTTGCCATAAATAAAGTAAAATAACAACATTGCATGTATGATTAATATTGACTATCTTAACTATGTAGGGTTGAGGCACCTACCGGACCTTCAACCAAAAGGGTGAGGGGAGAGTATCACATTCCCAGTCACCTACACACATTTTGTGTGCGGGGGAGAGTATCACATTCCCCAGGGGAGAAATAACACATTCTCCAACTATGGGTGGTTGTACATACAAGTACCACTACACTAGTTAATTAGTCTAATATTATCAACATGCTAGAATAGATGGCAAGTAACAACAATATCAAATAAAACAAAGCAGTGGGGTACCAAGACCCAAGAATAATATTCCAAACTGATCATGAGGCAAGTATAGCAAGAGAATCATGAAGATAGGATATAAGGTGCAAATAAGCCTCATTATGGAAACATAGGTAATGGAACAAATAATTTCCAACTGAAGTGCATTATGCACATACCTTAGCCTCCAGAGTTCTAGAAACCACTTTCCAACCCTTCACACGAAATCAGAACCCACTTTCCCTAATTCATCATTAGATCTATGAATTAGAATTATATATACTCATTAAAGATTGAAAACCCTAATATTACTAACTTTTCACGCAAACCATAGAATTAGACTTCAAAAACCTCACCATCATCTTATTTAGGGTTTTCTGATCAAGATAACATATAATATTGTATATTTTAAAGATATGGACTTTTAGGGTTAATTTTAGTGATTTTAAGTTAATTAAATCATTCTAAAAATTACATTTTCGCAAACATCAAAACCAAAACTCAAAATTATTTTTAATGAATAGATCTTGTCTTCCTGATTTCAAAACACTATTTATTTTCTATTTTTGACCAATGGAATAATTTATAGAAATTATTCTATTTTGACTAATTAGAGAGTGCCACGTAGGCAAAGCAAGAGGGAGAGAGAGCTAGCGTGAGAGAGGGGGGGGACCCGCGCCCTGTGACCAAGACCCCTTGCTGCTGAAGTGTGGGCCACGGTAAACGTGATAGGGAGTCGTCTTCCTCCCCGTGCCAAGGCAACGAGCCGCAAGCAGCTTGCTTGGGCTCGATTTGGGCAAAACCACAAAACACCACGGATCTTCGCTTTCAGGTACACGAAAGAAAGAGGAAGGAGAGCTGAATATTATGGTACTTTTCAATCGAACCGAGATGAAGAGAGCAGGACATAAAAGGTGCCGCAAGAGCAGGGGCAAACGGCGGCTTGGTGGTGGTCAAAACGTCCATGAAGCTTGAAATCAAAGATACAAGTGAGTTGCTAAGGTCATGGCGGTCATTGGGTTGGTATATTTATAGGCAAGGTACCCTAGTCTAGGGTTTAGGTAGGTAAAGGTAGAGGGTGGCGGCGCCCATGTTGGGCGTTTCCCTAAATACTCGATTAAAACATGAGATCTTGTACTAGTTGAATGCGGAATTGAATTTACAATCCAATGCAACTTGTTTCACGAAGTTTCGTTGAGAAACTAGAGATTGTTTCATACAACTTGCTAAACTTTGGTCATTTGGTGCATTTAATGCATAAACCTTACTCTAATTATTTAAGGGTGCAAATAAAGTCCAAATAAACTCAAATTTGGTAGGTTTACTGATTTTGGGGTGAGGAATCCGAATATAAAATTATATTTGCCTTTTGAGAAAATTATATTATTTAATTAAGCCAATTACTATTTTCTTTTTCCTCCTTTATTAATGATGTTAAGATTATGCAAAAATTATAAAACTTGACCCACAAGTCACATTTAATATTTTGGATACTAATTTAGTATTATTTCTATTTTTTGATATCATTTATTATTTTAGTTAATGATTTTAATATTTTACACTTTCTCTCTCCTAAATTCACCTTCTTATAAAATATTTTCCAAATTGAATCAAAATTCATACAAAGATATATTTTGACGTGTAGAACACGAATTTAGCATTATTTTATTTTTTTGAATACTTTATAATTTTATTTAATTCATTTAAATTTTATCACCTATTTATCCTTTTAATTTATTAGAGACATCTAGAAACTTTTTAAAAATGTAAAACTTGTCCTATAAGCAATAATAAATGTTTGGAACACGAGTTTGTCATTAATTAATTTTTATCACCATATATTTAATATTTTTGGTCTTTAAGTCATTTTCTCTCTCCAGATTAAAATAAAATATTAAACATTGACCAAATTAAATGCAAATTTTCCCAAAGGCTTATTTTTATGTTTAGATTATGAATCTTGAGTTATTTTTCTAATTTGAGGGCATTAAATATTTTATCTCTCTTTCTTGGCTTATTTGGCCATTAAGCAACTTTTAAGTCAAGAAAACGAAATTGATATATTTATTATCCAAATTATCTTCTTGGGTTTCTATTTAGGATTTTTGGAACAATATATTCCTCATTATCTTCTTTTATCCATATTATCCCCAATTATTGCATTCATCGTCTCCTTTATTTATATTTCGGGGTTTTCTTTCTTTTTCATATTCTAAAAAGCACTAGAAAGTTCTAGGATGAAATATTTTATTATATTTATTATTTAAGGGGACATTTTATATATTAAACCCATTACTAAGTTTTCATTGAGGTATTTGTGCATAAACCCAAATATTGGAATAAAAGGTGAACAAATGTTCATTAAACCATCATATTGTCTACAAATTAAATAGAAAGGCCAAAGAGGATAGAAATAGAAGGAAAAGATGGAAAAGAGGACCAAAAAGGCAAGATGTCCATAATTCAGTATGTTACATCACTCCACCCCT
This sequence comes from Alisma plantago-aquatica, assembly GCA_963693085.1. NCBI lineage: Eukaryota > Viridiplantae > Streptophyta > Magnoliopsida > Alismatales > Alismataceae > Alisma > Alisma plantago-aquatica. The sequence continues at coordinate 74,806,241 of OY856413.1, read as the reverse complement.
TAAAGATGATTTTGTCCCCAAAATCACTAGCAATTAGGGAAGGGTGAGTGTGCAACCTCACATCACAAAACTTCATGTTGTTCCTCCAACTATAAAACTTCCACCATAACTTATACTTCAACTACACCTAAGGGTTCAGAAACTTCACATAAGCTCAACATAGGTTGGGTTCTCAAGGATCACTTAGGGTTCCACTATTAAGATATTCTTTTTAAGAGATTTAGCTTTATTTACATTTTTGACTTATTAACATTATATTCATTATGATATCACATTATCAACATTATATTAATTATGTCATGTTATATTCACTTTATTGCCAAAAGGGTTATATTGCACAATTAGAGGTTACTCAATTATCTCAACATTCATTATTATATTTGATCATTGTCCTTAATAATTCGGATTTATACTTCATTATCCTCATGTTACCACTTTATTAATTATAACAAATTATTTTACATGAATATAAGACATTCTATCCAATTTGTCGTTTAAGCATACAATTATTTCAAGTAATGTTACATTAGTTACTTATATTCATATTAACGTTGTCACAATGTCACATTATCTTTATTTCTCATCATTAATCATTATTCATATTTATTCATTTATATTATTGATTTTGCACATTTATGTGAATTCCAATCATCTCATATTCATATTGAATCCATTATATGTATTTTAATGATCAAGGTGGAACATATGTCATATTAATGATTTGATTCACATTAAGTGACTAATAACATGTATATTAGTTAACAAGGTAACTTGCATTTTATATAGATGACTTGATTATTATATGATTAGATGATTATATATATATATATATATATATATATATATATATATATATCATTTATGTCTATCAAAGTATGTTAACTGATTATGGCTCTTAGCATCATTAATGTATCATGAAAGACATTAAAGATGTATAGATTAGGGTTAGATATTACAACTTAGGGTTTAGATCAACATGACCATTATATTTCACTTATTCATCCTTAGCATGCATTAATTACAAATTATAACCTTACTCATCATATCATTAGGGTTTATTGGTTCTTGACATTATTAACATCTTACTTATTGACAATTAGCATTGATATTCATATTATGTGCATTGGATGTTCATTAGTATGTAAATAAGCATGTTAGGGTTACCATTATGACATGTTTGGTCAAGACCAAGGATCCAAGCATACTAACCTCCTATTTATGGACTTAGGGTTTCTAAAGATAGATCAAGATGTTATAGGGTTACATCCTCCTAAATAGGATTTCATCCTCAAAATCTAACCACTTAAACATCATCATCTAACCATACTCCACCCCTTAAAGGGTTCGACCTACTACACTAGGGTTCAAGGACAAGTCTAACTAAACCATTCTCAAGATCCATCATGCTTCCACTGCACACTCTGATATCTTCCCAAACACCCAAACTCCAAGGTCTAGGTTCTACGGACAAACTTATCCAAGCATGTGGTCCTAAGGGATATAAGGAACTATTTAGGGTATATATCCTCAAACAAGTCAAAGGTTATCATACATATGAAACTTAGGGTTCCCAAAGATATACAACATAGAAGTCTAAGGTCAGTATTGCATAAAAGCAAACTATTTCGAGCAATTCGTATCAGTGGAGTCCAGGCCGGTATCATATGGGCACGGGAGTCCTCGTATACCAAGCTAGTGGTGTGGAGGAAAATGTTTCCAGCCCCCAAAACCCTGATCCTTTCTAGACACCCATGCTTCAAATGCATGCCCTAATAGTTGCCTCAAGGCAAACCTAAACAACATCAAGTTATGCATATTTTAATTATAAGTATTTTAGGATTTTATTCATCAAGGTTCTAATGTGGAACTATTGGTTCCTAAGTCAACCTATCATCAAGGTAGATCAGATCTAGGGTAACCATGTCACCTAAAGGAACTATGCAAATCTAGGGTTCTAACTAGGGAGACAAACTGAAATAGTCAAAGATCTGACTACCATTGGCTCTGATACCATGTTGTAAAGAGTGGGATATCAATCCACCTCTCTACTAATAACAATGGTAAACAAATCTCAATTTGGATAGCAGCGGAAGATAAAATTTTGACTATATTCAATTTAAATAAAGTGTACATAAAAATTCTCCCAATATGGGTGTACATGCTTTATACAAAAAGAGGATCTAAGTAGAGGGAACTAGACTACTCCACTTTTGTCTCCAAGCAACATATCCATCAGCTAAGTCCATGCCCAAGCTATGATCTTCAAGTCCTATCCATCACTTTGCTCCACACCTGGGTGGTTGGGAAAGCACCCAGCAAGAGGGAAGGAAAAATAAAAGTATGTGTCACTAAACTATACTAAAGGTAAAAAGATAAATATAACAAGTAAATTAGTCTAGGGATTCATCAAAAGATGAGACATCAAGAGGATGAGGTCATTTATATAAAAGAATATTTCAATATATGCTTGCCATAAATAAAGTAAAATAACAACATTGCATGTATGATTAATATTGACTATCTTAACTATGTAGGGTTGAGGCACCTACTGGACCTTCAACCAAAAGGGTGATGGGAGAGTATCACATTCCCAGTCACCTACACACATTTTGTGTGCGGGGGAGAGTATCACATTCCCCAGGGGAGAAATAACACATTCCCCAACTATGGGTGGTTGTACATACAAGTACCACTACACTAGTTAATTAGTCTAATATTATCAACATGCTAGAATAGATGGCAAGTAACAACAATATCAAATAGAACAAAGCAGTTGGGTACCAAGACCCAAGAATAATATTCCAAACTGATCATGAGGCAAGTATAGCAAGAGAATCATGAAGATAGGATATAAGGTGCAAATAAGCCTCATTATGGAAACATAGGTAATGGAACAAATAATTCCCAACTGAAGTGTATTATGCACATACCTTAGCCTCAAGAGTTCTAGAAACCACTTTCCAACCCTTCACATGAAATCAGAACCCACTTTCCCTAATTCATCATTAGATCTATGAATTAGAATTATATATACTCATTAAAGATTGAAAACCCTAATATTACTAACTTTTCACGCAAACCATCGAATTAGACTTCAAAAACCTCACCATCATCTTATTTAGGGTTTTCTGATCAAGATAACATATAATATTGTATATTTTAAAGATATAGACTTTTAGGGTTAATTTTAGTGATTTTAAGTTAATTAAATCATTCTAAAAATTACGTTTTCGCAAACATCAAAACCAAAACTCAAAATTATTTTTAATGAATAGATCTCGTCTTCCTGATTTCAAAACACTATTTATTTTCTATTTTTGACCAATGGAATAATTTATAGAAATTATTCTATTTTGACCAATTAGAGAGTGCCACGTAGGCAAAGCAAGAGGGAGAGAGAGCTAGCGTGTGAGAGAGAGGGGGGGCGCCCTATGACCAAGACCCCTTGCTGCTGAAGCGTGGGCCGCGGTCAGCGCTGGTCAAAGGTGGGCCAAAGACAGAAGGGCAAAAATACCCTCACGCGAAAACACAGAAAGGCAAAAACGTCCAGGGGCGATTTGGTAAACGTGACAGGGAGTCGTCTTCCTCCCCGTGCCAAGACAACGAGCCGCAAGCAGCTTGCTTGGGCTCAATTTGGGAAAAACCACAAAACACCATGGATCTTCGCTTTCAGGTACACGAAAGAAAGAGGAAGGAGAGCCGAATATGATGGTACCTTTCAATCGAACCGAGATGAAGAGAGCTGGACACAAAAGGCGCCACAAGAGTAGGGGCAAACGGCGGCTTGGTGGTGGTCAAAACGTCCGCGAAGCTTGAAATCAAAGATACAGGCGAGTTGCTAAGGTCATGGCTGTAACATCCCAGGATTTGAGGCCTCGGATAAAACACTCTTAAAAGGAATGATTGGACTACCCATATCACCAAGGTGCACCTCCTTTTCCGGAAGCCCATCGCTAAATAACTCCATAGTTAAGCGTACTCTGCTTGGATTAGTACTAGGATGGGTGACCAGTCGGGAAGTTGACCCCGGCTTGCACGTGCATGAGGATAAAACACGCAATTAAGGCTAGTGGTTGTCTGTGGGTTCAGTCGTCATTCCTGAAACTCTACTAGAGCCTTGGGCAGTGGGCTCGGTCGTTACAAATGGTATCAGAGCCATAACCCCTCTAGTAGGTGGGGCCCACATGGGCATGTGGTATGCCAGTCTTAAGTCGTGCGGTCCAGGCAAGTTGGAAAGGGCTACCCGTAGAGACGAGATGGAGCCGCCCTTGCGCTGGTAGCCGTGGACGGGAGCTGGATGTCCATGGGCCATTGTGGGTCTGCACTGAAATGAGGTCAGATTATGAGGCCATATAGTTGGGCCTTGATGAGGACGTCAAGAGTCTAAGTGGGGGAGATTGTAACATTCTAGGATTTGAGGTCTCGGATAAAACACTCTTAAAAGGAATGATTGGACTACCCATATCACCAAGGTGCACCTCCTTTTCCGGGAGCCCATCGCTAAAGAACTCCATAGTTAAGCATGCTCTGCTTGGAGTAGTATTAGGATGGGTGACCAGTCGGGAAGTTGACCCCGTCTTGCACGTGCATGAGGATAAAGCACGCAATTAAGGCTAGTGGTGGTCTGTGGGGCCAGTCGTCATTCCTAAAACTCTACTAGAGCATTGGGCAGTGGGCTTGGTCGTTACAATGGTGGTCATTGGGGTTGGTATATTTATATACAAGGTACCCTAGTCTAGGGTTTAGGTAGGTAAGGTAGAGGGTGGTGACGGCGTTTCCCTAAATACTCGATTAAAACATGAGATCTTGTACTAGTTGGATGCGGAATTGAATTTGCAATCCAATGCAACTTATTTCGCGAAGTTTCATTGAGAAACCAGGGAGAAATAGCCATCCGAAAAAATCACAAAACGCGGATTATTGTTCATACGTGACCAAGGAAGAAGATGAAATGAGATTGTTTAATACAACTTGCTAAACTTTGGTCATTTGGTGCATTTAATGCATAAACCTTACTCTAATTATTTAAGGGTGCAAATAAAGTCCAAATAAACTCAAATTTGGTATGTTTACTGATTCCAGGGTGAGGAATTCGAATATAAAATTATATTTACCTTTTGAGAAAATTATATTATTTAATTAAGCCAATTACTATTTTCTCTTTCCTCCTTTACTAATGATGTTAGGATTATCCAAAATTTATAAAACTTGACCCACAAGTCACATTTTATATTTTGGATACTAATTTAGTACTATTTCTATTTGTTGATATCGTTTATTATTTTAATTAATGCTTTTAATATTTTACACACTTTCTCTCTCCTAAACTCACCTTCTTATAAAATATTTTCCAATTGAATCAAAATTCATAAAAAGATATATTTTGACGTGTAGAACATGAATTTAGCATTATTTTATTTTTTTGAGGACTTTATAATTTTATTTAATTCATTTAAATTTTATCACCTATTTATCCTTTTAATTTATTAGAGACATCTAGAAACTTTCTAAAAATGTAAAACTTGGCCTATAAGCAATAATAAACGTTTGGAACACGAGTTTGTCATTAATTAATTTTTATCACCATATATTTAATATTTTTGGTCTTTAAGTCATTTTCTCTCTCCAGATTAAAATAAAATATTAACATTGACCAAATTAAATGCAAATTTGCCCAAAGGCTTATTTTTATGTTTAGATTACGAATCTTGAGTTATTTTTCTAATTTGAGGGCATTAAATATTTTATCTCTCTTTCTTGGCTTATTTCCCATTATCTTGTATTAAAGGCATTATATATTTATTTATTATCCAAATTAGATGATACTTGGCCATTAAGAAACTTTTAAGTCAAGAAAATGAAATTGATATATTTATTATCCAAATTATCTTCTTGGGTTTCTATTTAGGATTTTTGGAACAATATATTCCTCATTATCTTCTTTTATCCATATTATCCCCAATTATTACATTCATCATCTCCTTTATTTATATTTTGGGGCTTTCTTTCTTTTTCATATTCTAAAAAGCACTAGAAAGTTCTAGGACGAAATGTTTTATTATATTTATTATTTAAGGGGATATTATATATTAAACCTATTACTAAGCTTTCACTGAGGTATTTGTGCATAAACCCAAATATTGGAATAAAAGGTGAACAAATGTTCATTAAACCATCATATTGTCCACAAATTAAATAGAAAGGCCAAAGAGGATAGAAATAGAAGGAAAAGATGGAAAAGAGGACCAAAAAGGCAAGATGTCCAGAATTCAGTATGTTACAGATAGATATGGGATTTGTCCCTCCTGAGAGAGTTTGATGTCCATGACCACTTGATGAGTAGGACTGAGAAAGGCATGTGCATGCATGTGTGAATCAATATGTGATATTGATGTCACACATATCTCATCCAGTATGCTCTGAGATCAAGGAAGTGAATGAACGTTGAAAGGATGATTGTTCCATGCCTTGAGTTCATTCAGGATATTAGTGACAAAGGAATTATACATTCACTCTAACACCAATCACGGATTGTAGGATTGAAAGTTGTTCTCCAACTTTCCTTTTCACTTGGGTAGCACTAATGTGTGACTAGGCACCGCTCTTTGCTTGTGAAGTCATAAGTGTTATGGACTTTCACTGCCAACGTGAAATGGGCATGCAGGGTCACACATAGGATATAACCTGGAAGAGGAGTTTATCCAAGAATGATGTTTAGATTGTTTACTAAATGTGTTTAGTAGTTCAATTAAACATTCAATAAATTAACTTGACTCAGAATCATCAAGTTCAAGTGTTGGACTAACTAATTTGGGTGTCATATTGATTGAAAACTGCATTGACTATTTTCTGCACAGCCTGGACTACCAACCGACCGGTTCAAGCTGTTGAACCGATCGAATCAGGGTCAAGTGAGACAAACAGTTCAAGTGTTGAACCGATCGGTTCAGCTGGACCAAACGAGCTAGTTTGGGAAAGTTGGGTTGGTGAGAAAATATCTTCCTTTCACTTGTACAATTCAATTGGGACAAGTATTGATCTTTGGATTAATTGGAAATGGAAAAAGAAAGTCAATTGAGAATGCCCTGGGAAGTGAAACGACCGGTTCATGAATGAATGGGAACTGCCCTCAGAAGTGAAACGATCGATTCATGAATGAACTGATCAGTTTAGCTCCCTAAATGACTGGTTCATGAGATGAACCAATCGGTTCAGTCCCCAAACGATCGGTTCATTTGTGAAATGACCGGTTCACTTGCCGTAGTGTATCAATTTGTGGAAATTCCAGACCCTTCTACTCCCCCTTTAGTCCCGTATTGCCCGGGGCTGAGAACCCTGACCCTGACCCCTCCTGTATATAGATGGGTACTGGGGGCTTCTCAAGAACAACTCAGAACATCAGTTGCTCTAAAAAGTTGTCCTCTCTAGTTTTGGTAACCGAGAGAACCCAAGAAAGTGCTACCCAACTAGGGAGGCACAGTGAGGGAAAGACAACTGCAGAACGACAATTGGTGGTGGGAGAGCACATCAGTGACTAGTACACCGACAGAAGGGGACGAATCCTTCCAGTATCCTATAGGACAGGATGACTGGAGTTCCTAGTGGTCTGTGTGGACTACTACAGAGGCGGGAGATTTCTGCCGCTCGGAGGACAATCATCAATCTGACAGTCCAGGTGTGACCAGGAGCTACACAAACACTATTCAAGACCAGATGTGAAGACCATGCTAGCTACGAGGTAATGTTACTGAGCAAGCCTTGGGACAAGGTATGCCTCTACAAACCATCCTTCCTACTGTATAGATGTTGACAAGATCTCTTTGGGTTCTGGGTTTGGATAGAAAATTTCTATTTATGCTACCATCTCTGCCTCCCCTAAAACCCAACAATTTCTCTCTCCGGCTACCGATTGATATCCTGGCCACTTGATAAGTGAGACTGAGAAACGTGTGTGCATGCACATGTGAATCAATATATGATATTGAGGTCACATTATCTTAGACACTCTACTCTTGGTTCAAGGAACATGGGCTGAACATTGAGAGGATGACAATTCCATGCCTTGATTCATCCTAGATATCAGTTACAAAGGAATTATATAATCACTCCAACACCTTACACAGATTGTGGTTGAAGTTGTTATCTAGCTTTCCATTCACTTGGGTAGCATTGATTTGTGACTTGGCACCACTCTCTACCTGTGATGTCATAAGCTAATTATAGACATTCACTACCAACGTTATATGGGACCTATAAGGTCACACACATAGGAGCTCATCTAGAAGAGGAGTTTAATCTTGAATGATGATTGTGTTGATTACTAAAGTGTTTAGGTACTAAATTCACACAATAGATTGGATGACTACACTGCCAGACGACCATCTCATAGGGTAAGACGGTTGTTTGGGTAGCTAGACAAGCATCTCAAGTGTTGAGACGACCATTTGGGTTGTCAGGCTGATCATAGGTCGAATTAGCTAAGTTCTTCCCAAATTGAGGTGTGAACCGATCAATTCAATTTGTTGAACCGACCGGTTTGGCTCGTCTCACCAAACAGTCATCTGGGTGTGCAAGACGACTGTCTTGCATGTACGAGATTGCTCAGTTAGGCTGGAGGAAGGTTCTAGATACTTTCTTGATTCATTTCAATTGCAAAATACTTGTGGTGTAAGGAATTAATGTCTAGCATTAATGGGAAATGAGTTGCCAATTCCATATGCAATTGGGAAACTGCCAAATGTCCGTTTGGCAGTATGAGACAACCATCTCGCATTACCAAACGACCATCTAGACTTCCAAGCTGCCATTTTGTGTCTCGTAGGTTGCCAAAATTCAAGATCTTCTGGTCCCTTCCACTCCCGAACAGATCCGTCTTGTACTGCCAAACGACCGTCTAGACTTCTAGACGGTCGTTTCATGTCTTGTAGGTTGCCAAAATTTAAGATCTTCCAGTTCCTTCCACTCCTGCATAGATCTCGAATAGACTGGGAACCCTGACCCAAACCCCGCCTGTAATTACATGGGTATTGGGGGCTTCCCATAGAACAACAATAACAAAAACATCAACTAATAATTAGTTGCTCTGACAATTGTTGTCCTCTCTGGTTGTGGTAACCAAGAGAGTCCAAGAAAGTCCTACACGACTAGGGAGGGATAGCTACCGGATCGAACAATTGAGGATTGTTGTTGTGGGAGAGCAAGTTGGTGACTAGTACACCAACGGGAGGGACAACTCCTTCATGTCTGTTCTAGTTGAACGACATGAGTTCTAGTTGGTCTGTGTGGAGTACTCTAGAGGAATGATTCTTTTGGCTACTTCTAGGAGAGCAAAGTCAGCCTGTAGTTTGTGGCGAGACCACATTAGTCATTACATATGCTCTCCCATTCGTTATTCATGGTGAAGACCAAGAGTTGTACAACCACCATCCAAGAGCACCACCTAGGAGAGAAAACTACATACCAGGTGATCATCAAAAACCCTAAAAATAATCTCCAACATGATCCACCAAGAAACAACATTAGAAGAGAGAAGACCAAGCTTCAACCTCATAAAAAACTGATTCAAACCTCAAGGAAACATAAGGGTCGAACCATAGCATGGTGATAAAACCAAGGATCATGATGTGTGCATGAACATCACTTCAACACCACTTAACAAACGAATACATGAAATTAGGGTTTAGAAAAGAGAGCAATCTACATGAGAATACTACAAAGTCATAAACCCTAGATCATCATAACATCATCTAGCATCTTTATATCACATTTTAGAGATGAAAACATAGTGTGTAAGCAAGGTTATGGTGCAAATAATTAAAGAGGGAAAAGAGTTATATAACCCGCCTTATGAAGAGATCAAGCTCCCAAGATCACAAGCTCCAAGAGAGAGAAGGGAACTCCAACCAAGATCAGCACCTCGACCACAAGATCACCTCAAAAGATAAGAACACCATGGTCAAAGGAAGGCTCAAGAAAGAGGGTAACCACCCTAGGTCGAACAAGAAGAAGAAAGAAGAGAGCTTATTATCACATAGATACCACCATGGTCAAGCCATAGTCTCCGACCTTTGTGAGGAGAGGATCTTCAAGAAAGCAACCATGGTCACACCATAGTCTCATGGCCGAGAAGGGAGAGGTAGGGTGCAAAACAAAACTAGATCAAAGGTCCAAAACCACTTACCAAGAAAGAAAATCACTAAAGATCACCACAAGGAGGATGATCAAGCTCAAGAACACCATATACAAAGTTGATCGGCCACCAAAGCACCTAGATCAACACCCTCTAGATCCATCGAGATCCAAGGTCAGTCAAGCAAGAAGGGAGAAGGAAAGAGAGCTAAAAGAATTGCTTGCATGTAAAAGAGAGAGCATATATACATGTGGGTAGGAGGGAGGTAAGGTGGGTATGAGGTGTCAACATAAGAGAGCATCACCACGACACTTTTCCACCAAGAAATAGCCATGCAACCACAAGCACTTGCATGAAATAAAGGGTGATACAACCTAGGTGGTGTAGCAACCACTCATGTCCACTACACACCTTGTAGCGGTCGAAGCAGACCATGTGCATGTAGAGACCGCAACACTAGGTCACCACATCACCACATGGTCCAAACACATCACTAAAGGACAAACTATGTCAACCAAACCACATCAAGATCACCATGGTCAAAGCCAACAACACCTACGACATGTGTTGTGGTCACAACACATCAAACCCTAGCAAGGTTGACACTCAATAACAAGCAAACCCTAGAAAGCCTAACATCACCACATGATGCCACAACATCAACCATGCTCCCAGCAAGGTGCCCCATAGAATCACCGCCTCTCTAATGATACTAAGGCACAAGAAACACACTCTCCATGTGACATATTGCAAGATAAGCCTCATTCATGGGTAAATTTGAACTTGGTACAAAACAAGGAGACATAGCTCAAACATCATCCATACATGACCAAACTAAAAACATAGATATGCCACGTGTTATAAAAGCATCTCTTAGGATTAGATTAAGGTTTAAGCATCTTATTAAGCAAAGCAATCACACTCAAACACTAAGTAAGGTAAGGGGCCTTACACGTCACCAAGTAGTGAGCATGTTGAGTAAGTGATCCAGCTTTTAGAGAGAAGGTCTGGCCCTTTTGGATGTCAATCCATGAAGCAAGGGTTGCTAGAGTGTCAACAAAAGGCATTGTTCTCTCTTCTAATGAAGTGAAAGGATATATTCTCGAACCCTCAAGCCAGAGAGCACATCTTCTCCCAGTAGGGTACCAAATTCTGATGTAATGTTCTTCAATTATTCTAGACATCAGAAACGATAAGGAGAGAGTCACCCTAGACCTGGAGGAATCATTCCCCTTGTTGTCTAGAGAACTGGAGTCTCAAAATGCAGGATTCATATTCAACTATGTTGTTATTGACATCGAGTTCTTGCCATCTTGTTGCGGGTAGATGATCTCCCTGAGGGTTTTAAAGGACTATGCCTATTCTGAATCCTTTACAGAGAATAGATCCATCAAAGAATATTTTCCACATGTCAGTATTTGGAGGGATACCCATACCTGGTGAGTCCATCATCCCTATATCTTCATCTAGGAAATCATACTCATGTGTAGCTTCTTCTTGTAGTGGGGAATCTACAAGGGCTTGTACTTGAAATGTCTTCATTGGGAGATAGGTAATGTCGAATTCTAAATACATTACCTGCCATTTAGTGCATCGTCAAATCGGAGTTGGGCAATTATAAATAATGGAGTGGATCATGCTTAGAAATTAGTTGTATAGGATAAGTCATTTGATAATGGTTTAACTTCCTCATTGTGTGGATTAGAGCCATGCAATATCTTTCAATTGTAGTGTAGAGAGCCTCTGTGTTGTTGAACTTCTTAAACATGTAGTAGATAGCGTGCTCACCATAAATCATTGCTTGATGTAAGACTTACTCATTGATGTCTCACGGATAGATAGGATTAGGATGAGAGGATATCCATGCATAACTGGCCTTAGTATTGGAGAGTTGGTAGGGTAATCTTTTATCCTCTAGAGAGTTGCTCACATTGTTTGTTCCATTCGAAGTTGGAGTTCTTCTTTAACAACTTGAAGATTGGCTCATATATAGGTGTGAGTTTGGCAATGAAGAGGTTGATGTATTGGAGACGCTCGAGTAGGCTTCATATTTGCTTCTCAGTTTTGGGGGAAGCCATTTCCCGAATGGCCCAAGCTTTCCCAAAATCCACTTTAATCCCTCATTGGTTGACTTTGTATCCCGACAGGTTACCATATGTAACCCCAAAGGTACAATTGGATAGATTCAAGTACATGGAGAACCGTCATAGTCATCGAAATAGTTTCTTGAGGTTGAAGATGTGGTCCTCATGATTTTTTTAGATTTAGAAATCATGTCATCAACATAGACCTCACCTCCTTGTGCATAATGTCATGAAAGAGGGCAACACTTGCCCCTTGAGTTCTGGATCCAACATTCTTGAGACTAAAAGGCATGCCCAATAGCAGACAACTACCCATTCTATGATGAAGACAGTCTTTTCTTCGTCTTCCTGGTCCATCTTGATCTAATTATAGCTAATGAGTCTATCTATGTTGAGTAGTGCATGGTCAATTGTGTTGTCAATGAGTACATCTATGTCTGGAAGCAAGAAGTTATCTTTTTGAGATGGCTTGTTGAGGTTGTGATAGTCCACACACATCCACAATGTGTCGTCTTTCTTTGAAACTAATACAATGTTGGTTAGCAACCTAGAATAGTTGACCGGCTCTAGGAAACCATCTTTGTATTGATTTTAACTTCCTCCATGATCTTGAGGCTCCATTCTGATCACATTCATCTAGCCTTCTATTTAATGGGGCAAACATCAGGGATGATGGGTAATCATTGGACAATGATTGCATCGTCTAACCCAGGCTTGTCGATGTAGCTGCATGCAAATGTCTCAATTATAGTGATGTAGAAGCTCAACTAGTTGGTCTTTGATGTCTTGTGGTAGATGTACCCCAACTTTGACTTGCATGGCTTGGGGTCTCAGGTTGAGATTGACCATCTCTGTTTCATATTTGATATGAAAAGGTTGATGCTCCTTTGTCATATACTCCATAATAGGGACACCTTCAAACTTTGTATCTTAATCAATGTAGATCAATGGCACCTCAATGAAGTAGCTAGCAAACTCTTGGAGAGCATACTCATCTTCAAACTCTTATAGGTTTTCTATATTTTGTGATGTTTTGGATTTTTGTGTGTTTTACAAATTTTTGGATTTTGCGGGGTGAGTGGGGATGTGGTATAGTGTGACCAAACACTCTAGGATCTCTACCACATCATGGTGTTGTTCCTCTAACATGCCTTTTTTGGGTATGAGGGGAGACCTAGACCTTATGATATTGTGGTCATCCACACACCAGTTCTGACATTGGTGCTTGTAGTCTTGATGCCATCTTGACTGGGACAATATGATTGTAGCCATCTGCTTTGGGTAGCATTTCCACCGTTTATGGTGTTCGGTCGACAATCTTTGCCTAGACAACGTGGTCATATTGAAGACGTGTGATTCCTTTACTGATGTCTAAATGCTTATGGCAAGGCTTAATGACAATAGGAGTTAGCATCTAGTTGATTGCATCCTCATTCAGGGGGATGACTTTTCTCTCAAACAGTTGATTGATATGGGCATTCTGGATGCCCTGGTATTCATTTGTTATGAGGAAGATGTCCCTGATCCTAGCAGTGATACTGATGTAGTCCACTTGGTCGTTGTTGATGACCTCTTACATGAAGTAAGACAACATCACAGGAGCCATTTCCTTAGTTGTATCTATATGGTCTTCTGTGGTGGCCACATTACAAGTAAAATATATGTGGGGACCCTTACACTCAAGGCTGAGGTCCCACTAATATAGCACCTTAATTTGATACTCTTCTTCTATCAGAATGTGGCTGGCTTCACAGCTCATATCTCTAGTCATCGACAGGTTGTTAAGCTAACCTCTTCTGATTAAGTCCCTCGTAGTGGGCCACAACATTGCAGGATTCCAATACGATGTCCACCTGGTGATCTGAGACAACATGTAGGATGGGTTGTGGAACCCTATACCCAACCCTTTCTATCTAATAGGGAACTGGATGATCTTTGTGTGTCCTTGTCGTTAGGATCCCAACCCTTTTGTTTGATGGATATTCATCTCCCATAACTATTGCACAAATAGTACAAGGTTGTAGGGTGATGTAGTCCTATTTTAAGGCTCCATATTGTGTCTTTTTGCACTTTTATCACATCTAGAGATTGTTAGAATGCAAATTATTCCCCTATCATGTGATTTCATATCACATGCACTTATGGCTACTTTTTGTGTTTTTTCCAGACATTTGCACATACATTGGATGCAAATGAGAGAGAAGGAGAGGATCATTGGGTTATTACACCCCGGGATTGGACCCAGATCTTCCACAAGCATCCCTTGAATAGGCAAAAATTGGTCCAAGGCAAAAAGCAACCATTTGGAGGAGTTAATAGCAAAGATAATTAGTTGGGCCCTCACAACGGGCCGTGGTATATTGCCATGGTTGTGGCCAAATTGCTCAAATCACAGGAGAAATGCAAGCTACAACAAAAATTTCACCATAACTGTGGACATCAATACAACCTTCAAACCACACTATGTGACCCACATGGTTGCGAACAAGGGTGAAGTGAGCTAGGTTTGATGTTTCCTAGCTTAATGGATGTGAAGATAGAAGAAAGGGTTGTGGTAAGAGATTGGAGTGCTATCATACAAGAGTACTCATCTTTTTTTCTCTTTTTTTCTTCTTCTTTTTCTTTGCCCTTGCGGTAGTTAGGGCATATAGTGGTGAGAGCGGAGAGATATAGATATGGCCACCCCAAACTTTTGCATGTGGCCAAGGCTAAATATGTGCACTTTGGCATCCTTTCGTGAGGTGGAGAGGTAAAAATATGATGAAAGAAAATTTGGGTCAAAGAGGGGTCACTAGTGTGGTTCTCAACATAAAGTCTCTTGCATGAAAATTATTCCAATGCTTCATCAAGTAATGTCACACCACATGAGTGAACAACATGAAATTCATACTTTTATCATGTGATTCCACATGTCCTAAGCATTTATAGCTTGCTCAAATCACAATTCAACCAAACCATTCACAAACATAAGAGAAGTGATTCACATGTAGAAAGTAAACAATTAAGACCATTTAGAAACAAAACATATGAATGTAGCATGCATTTGTCATATATCAAGATTTTCAATTCAAAAAGTGGAGATTAAGTCAAAACAAGCTTTTAGGCAAGAAGTTCCAAATTTGGGAAAATTTGGCCAAAATGGTGTCAGTTTGCACTCAATTACATCTAAAACTACATTAAGAAAATGAAAACAATAAAGCAAGCAAGTCCTAACTAAAACAAACAAAATTACCAAAAATCTACATGAAATGCAATGCATGACATGAAAAGCAATTTAAAAAAAAATACACAAAAATGCATGAAATTGAACTACATGGTATGCATGAATGCAAACATGAGACAAAAAGTCAGGATAGACAAGTATAAGGGTTAGTTAAACTATTTGATCATCTATGCAAAACTTTTAAATCATGTTATCCTCACCATGAGTTAGTAGAACAAGGAATATAAAGGAAATGAGTTAAAGGAAGGGCTTACCGCCCTACCAATCCAAACTTTTAAATCATGTTATCCTCACCATGAAATAGAAGTTTAGGATAGTAGGGTATAGGGTACAAATTCATAGTAGACAATTGCCAAGAGATGAGTGGTCAACGTAGCACTAGGTGAATAGGGTAGGGCCACCATGATTGTGTAGTGAAAAACAGTCGTGTTGACTTCCAACAACATGATTGTGTTGTGTGGAATGGTTGCACTGGCCGCTTTCCTATAGCTTTTTCACTGGTTTCAATTTTTTTCTTTTCAAACTTGATATCCTCCTTGGTTGGCTTCTCCATGCATGATTTTTCCTCTGTTACACCTAATCTAACATGATTCACAAATTGGTGCATGTGTGTGTATTTCTTGGAAAAACAAAAGTATGTCAGGAAAAGGGGTTTTGAGAGTAAGGGTTTCAAACCAATGTGGGTTTCCTCCCACTAGCATTAAGTTTTATGCCTTCAGTCGAGCTTGTTGTTCCTTCCATCATCAATCATTATCCAAAAGTAAAATGTTTCCATCCTCATCATAGGCAATCATGTCAAATGCCTTCATTGTTTGATCTCCCTCCCAAGGGTCATGTAAGCTTCTCAAGTGTCTTTTAGCAGTTTTCTCTCCTTCGGGGTCATCATCATAGATCTCAAAGTAAGAATCCTCATCAACAAAACTTTTAGCTCATTTGACGTGATTCCCTTAGGAAGATTTTGTGATAACTTGTCATGCTAAACAAGATTACTTAAAACTCAAAATATGATTGATCACTAATTAATCACATAGCAGAAAAAGGGATAATTAAAATTGATTAAACATTCAAGACTTATCCAAGATCATTTACATAAAAGCATAACATCTTGCATATATTCATTTTATGCCAAGTATCTTTTACAACTACTCCATGGCCTCAACCACAACATATTTATATAGAAGAACGTTATCCATGAATACAACATGTACAACATCATAATGCTACCAAAATCTCGATTCGATTGAAACACTGTATGCAAACTTTCTATCCCAGACCTAAAAGTACAGGGACAAATCTAATACGCACTAGACATCTAAACAACCTTCTATAAGGTCCATCACCATAGCTTCTCCTCACTTCCACAGTTCTATTACCATTGTTATCGATCACCTAAAAAGATGTGGTGACCCATGAGGTGAGACCCATGTCCCAACGAGAGATATAACTCTCAACAACATTTATTGATTACATTAGGTGAAACAATTAAACAAATAGAGCCATTATTTAACATAATAAAAATACCAAATATAAAACTTCTTGAGAATAGTTTTAATCAAAATCTTATGCCTAGTGTTGAAAGTATAGCCTTAACCTCAAAAGATCAAGTGTACTTAACATCATGGCATAACTATCATCATAAGTTTGACTAACATCATAAACATAGATAACATCATCAACATGGCTAACAATAATAGTATGGCTAATCAGCAAGCATATCTAATAACATAAACATAACTTATAGTAGAAATATGACTTATCAACATAAGCATGACTAGCAGTATAAGTATGACTTAGTGATGTAAACATATCTATAACATAAGCATATCTACCTTCTCTTATTGCATTATACATCATCTATATGTAAAAAGGGCAAACAAGGGTTATCATCCAATGTGAAACACTCTATATAACCTTATATGATACACGGTCGGATTACATCTTTTATTAAGCCATGGGGAGTTTAAATCATACCACCCAAAGTTCCAACTGACCACCACTTGGTCGCAATCAGTTTTGTATAAGATATAGGAGAGCTAAAATCTTAAGATCTCTTCCCCTTGGTCAGTATGAGTGAACTATAATGACATATCAGTCAAACTACCTACAATGAGGTACGACCGTAGCTGCCCTCAATCACATCACATATACAAATATATGAGACACGACCTCAATCACTCTCAATCTGAGGCATAACCGCAACCATCCAACACAACCTTGGTATCGTGATGTCAAGGATGTACACTCCCTACAACCCGCTTACTCAACAATATGTGCTTTGAGCTTCCCTTAGGAATACTCGTATCCTCATCTAGGAAGTCCTGACATTGAATGGTTCTACGACATAGGGCACTACATGATTAGGGTTTTACTTGATTAATTATTTCCAATTGGGTGAATTAAGGCCGCATCAAACAAGTGGACATACAAACCCTGATTCATTTCTAACAAGCATTGATATGTAACAACTCCAGAAGATATAAAATGTATGAGACATATTTCCTCATTTCAACATCACAAGGTACTATTTTATTGCCATTCATGAGACAATACTTGTCATCACACCATCACAGGATATAAATGAATATCACATTATCCCATGTACCAACCCTTGCCAACATAAAGAGGTTCGCACCTCCATAAGAGTTCAATACATGCCCAAGGGTCATTGAGATTATCACATCATTTCCTGCATGATCATCAAAATCTTTTAAAACCTTGAAGAAGGTTTAACATACCATCACCATACTTATGATACACAGGTTCATCAAAACATTGAATTAAAGAGCTATGATGTTCACATGGTAGCATAAAATAAAGCATCAACCACAAGGCTAAGGTAACCACTAGTTAACATTTTAGGGTTACATCAAACATTAGAGAGAATATTCATTCATCATATCATACAAGGAAGATAAGTATGATTAACCATCATTCCTTAATTGCATTAAGTTAAGTTCAACAAGACAAGTGGAATTGATTCTTCAAATCAACATCTCAAACTAAATCATAGGGTCATGCACTTACTTAGGTCAAAGCACATTCTTCACACATAACAACCCCATCCGATCATGGATGCACAAGGTAAAGCATCACCATAGAATCCTACATTATCCTTAAGTATGGATTCATATTTAAGACAAGGTTTAACCATCAAAACTTAGGGATCAACAAACCATCAATTTCCATAATAGCAAAATCATCGAATTGTATTAATTTTAGGACAAAGGTAAGACTACAAACTCATGGACTAAACCATCAATTCTAGATCATCAAATCCAAACCATTAGATCAGGGGCAATGAGTACAAACCATACAACCATAGAACACACATAAAACTATTGATTTCAAGGCAAATAAAATCATTGAATCATGTTTATTAATCATCACCATTGGATCATGAGAAGCCATAGGTTTATACACTTAGAAATGCCATTGTGTGTTGACTTTAGAAACACCATTGATTGTGGACATCCAGTCCACCATCGGTTGTGGACTTCAAGTCCACCATCATATGTTTACACAAGGGACAACAAACTAGAGAGACCATTGTTTGAGGCTCAGAAGCATCATCAAGTGTTGAACTAGTCTTGCCATTGGTTGTTGTAACCAATGAGACCATTGGTTGAGAACCATCGACCAAAGAACCAGAGAAACCATCGAATGTACAACCAGAAAATCCATTGAATGATGAACCAGTGAGGCCATCAGATGTTGACCATGGAGTCATGAATCAGTGGGTCCATTGGTTGATGATCCAGAGGGATCATCGAGTGTGAAACCCAGTGAAGCCATCAATTGTGGTCAATAGGTGGAAAACAAGTCTTAAACACCAAGTACAACCATCAATTGTGAGAGGGAGGAAAACCATCGACTTGCACCACATGAGGGAACACTAAATACATCATTTCTCAAGCATAAGAAGGTCCAAAATAGAATCTAAGTCAAAGCCATCAGTTGGCACAAGAAGGTCAACCACAACAACACCAAAAACCAAACCATCGGGTTGCATCACAAGAAAGGAAAATTGGCTCAAAATCCTAAGAAAGAACCATCGTTTGCGGGAACCAAAACCATCAGTTGTGAGGAGAAACATAGCCATCAGTTTCAAGCACAAGAGAAAGTACAAACAATGACTAAGGTACCCACCATAAATTGGCATATGGGGCCCAACCATCAGATCATGAACAAGGCAGAAAACAATCCCTAAAACCCCAGGAAAACCATTGTTTGGTACCTCAAAGGGAACCCTAGGTTTAAGGAACAAAATCATCGATCTCCACACACATGTAAGGTCTAGAGCATGCAAATCCATGGAAGAAATGTTCACAAAACTAAGGAGTGCATCTAGGAAGACCATCTACTCAACAACTACCATATAATCACAAACCCTAGACAAATATGCAACCTTTCTACTTAGAACATTGTTTTAGAGCAAGATCTAGTACATACAAGCTATGAGTAAGCAATAAATGTGGAGGAAGTTATATAACTCGCCTCAAGGATGAAGATGAAGCTCCAAATAGAAAGGTAGCGCAAGGAAAGAAGGAAGAAACCCTAGCTTGAGCACTCCACTCGGCCAAGTTAGCACCTTCTCCAAAAGCAAGCAAACCCTAGGTCAAGGAAGCAAGAAAGAAGGTGTCTTCAACCTCTAGCTCAAGCTCCACCATGGATCTGACCAAGAAGAAGAGAGAGGAAGTAAAACAAGGAAAATGAAGGGAAAGAGAAATTTCTTACTTGAATAGGTCAAGAACAAGCTAAGGAAGCTCCACAAGCTTGAAGAGAGGGTAGATCTGAACCCTAGGTGCACATGCAAGCAAGATCGATCAAGCTTCTTCTACCTTGGATCCTTCTTCTCCGCCACACAAGAGGGGTGAGATCCAAGCAGAAAGGAAGAAGAGAGGGTGATATAGGTGTGTAAAGAACTTGTTTGCATGCAAGGAGGGAGGTATACAAGGCTATGGGTGAGAGAGAAAGGAATGGTAAGGTGTCTAGCTATGTTTGCCATGTGTCCAATGTATAAAGCATCATGTCTGTGCAAACCAGCAGGTACATTGGTTGTGTGAGTCAGGGGGACCATCAAATATTGACTCCCAGGCTAGCCATAGACCTCCAACATCAAGATGACCACCGGATCTTGACCCTTTGGTCACAAGCATGATCACCCTAGCTCCACCATTGCTTTGCACCTCTACTTGGTGAATCATCGATCCAAGGATCTCCAAGAGAGGAAACCATCAACCCTCACACTTCTAGGAACCACCATAGGATCCCAAAACACCAAAAAACCATTGGATCCCAACTCACAAGGAAAACCATCAAGTTCTAGCACTCAAGGTAGCCCATCGACGAGAGGAAACCCTAAGATCAACCCTAGGTGGATGTCACCAACAAAACCAAGGTGTAACAAGGCACCCCAAGGTACAAATATCTCAAGAATGATGTGAAAACATGTGAGGAACAACAATCATTTGAAAAATTATAAGAAACATCTTAGATATGGGTAAATTGCATGAAAGTCCAAAATAAGCATATAAATGCATAACTTGCTCAAATAGTGTCCAAACTAGACCAAACTTGAAACTTAACTTTGTCTTTTTTTATCATTAAGCGTGCTTCCTTATATTATTCCATTAAAACAAGATTTACAAGTGATACATATATGTAAGAAAATACAGAAATATTATCTATGCATATCTATCTGTACTATGCATCAAAGGTTTGTGAAAGCCTTATTCCATGTCTGTTTCGGAGTAATGCTGACCTCTTCAAAAATTGTCAGGTTACGAGCACTCCAAATGTGGTAGAGTATAAGCATTATCAACTGTTTTTCTTTAACTGTAGTAATGCTTGTTATGTAATCTTTATTTTCTGGTTCTTGGGCAAAATGCGGCTTTGCTCTATCCCACATTTCTTAGGCGAAATTGCAGTCCCAAGAGATGTGGTTTTCTATTTCATTTGATTGCTTACAGAGGGAACATATTGAGTCCAGGTTGTAGCCCCTGTTCTACATGTTATCTTCAGTTATTAATCTGCCTTTGAAGTACTTCCAACCAAAAAGTTTAACTCTGTTAGGTGTTTTACTCCTCTGCAACCACTTTGCCCATTGTTGTTCAGGCAACCGTTCCCTACACAACTCCCATGCGCTCTTGAGCGTGAAGGATTCTAGGCCATCAAAACAACACATGTCCTCTTTATCAATACGTATGTTACTACATATCTTATTGATGGCAGAGCTGCCCCTGAATTTAGGAAGCCTCCAGGCACCATTGTGAATCAGGGCGCTTAGCTTCTGGTTCTTTTCCAAACCACTTCGTAAACTGAGACATGCATTTACAGAGGCCCCAAGATAGTCACCATGGAACCAAGGGTCATTCCAGAGGAATATAGACCTACCAGTGCCAATCTTGAATCTTACTCTGTGGCTTAGTTTGTCTCGATGTTTTAACAGTGATCTCCACATCCAGCTGATGTTATACCTTTGTTTGTGGGACCACAATGACTCATCAACCATGTATTGATTATGAATCCATTTTACCCATAAGTTTTCCTTTTTGTTTGCTATGTCCCACAGTAGCCTGGTGAGGCCAGCATTGCTTCAATCAGCTATTGATCGGATACCAAGGCCACCTTCAACCTTAGGCTTACAAATTTCATCCCAGGAAACTGTATGAATTTTTTTGGAATCTTCTGTATCTCCCCAAAGGAAGTTCCTATAGAGTTTATCAATTTCATCCATGGTTCCTTTTGGTTGTGGGAACATGCCAGTCCATAAGAGATGATAAGAGGAAAGGGTGGACATAATGAGCTCCAGCCTACCAGCTTTCGACAGCAGCTTGGACTTCCAAGAGTCAAGCTTATTCTTAATTTTATTAATCAGAGGTGAACACATGTTTTTAGTAAGCCGACCAGAAAACAATGGCAGACCCAAGTACCTCACTAGAAGGTCCATTTTCTCCACTTTCATAAGCTCGCTTATATTTGTAGGGGTAGAGTTGCTCAAGAACAACTGACTCTTAATGGGGTTGAGTTTGAGGACAAAGAGGTTGCTAAACTCATCAAGACAATCCAGAATTCCAATCACATCACTTTCTGTAGCTTGGGCAAATACTAGTAAATCATATGTAAACAAATATGAGACAGTGAATTACTTCTTGTCATAATAGGTTTGAACTTTTCTTCTTCCACTGCTTTGTTCAGCATCGAGGTGAGTCCTTCCATGCCTATGACAAATAGATATGGAGCGAGAGGGTTGCCCTGTCTAATTCCCCTAGTGGCATGTATAATTTCAGTAGGAGATCCGTTCACTAAGACCTAGAACGATGGAGTGTACAAGCACTCTTTGACCCAATTTATCTAGCATTTAGGGAACTCCATGGCCCTCATAATATTAAGGATATACATCCTATCAATGGTATCATATTCTTTGCTAAGATCTGCCTTTAGACATATCTTGTTATCTTTACAAGGTTTGAAGTCGTGGATTACTTCATTTGTAAGAAGAATAGCATCTGAGATCCTCCTTCCCTTCATAAAAGCAGATTGGTTTAAGATGATGATATCAAGCATCACATCTCTCAAGCGGTTAGCAAGAATTTTGGCTATTATCTTGTAAACCACATTACAAAGAGATATGGGTCTCCAATCACCAGAGCACTCAGGTTGGTTGATTTTTGGAATCAAGGATATGTAAGTCTTGTTAACTTCTTTGAGAAGCCTGCCTTTGTAGAAGAAATCTTTTATGGCTCAACACACATCAGGACCAACTACCTCCCAAGTTTGTTTGAAAAAATGGGCATTGAAGCCATCAGGGCCCGGAGCCTTATCATCACTGAAGACCTTCATAGTATTGAGGATTTCGTCATATGTGACCAGTTTACACATGGCCTCTTTTTGGTTAGCTGTAATTTTCTTTAGGTTTTTCCATTCTCCCCCTCCTCCTCTAGGCTCAACAACACAATTGAAGAGGTTATTGTAATGCTCATAGAAGAAATGTTTTATGTCTTCTTCATCCCTGTAGTTAGCACCAGCCCACTGCAGGGTTTTGATTTGATTTCTACTCCTTCTTGTCTTCATCGATGCATAGAAGAAACTGGTGTTTGACTCACCATGTTTGAGCCACTTTATTCTAGATTTTTATCGAATAATGGACTCCTCTATGTTTTTTGTCTTTAGAGCCTCATTCTTTTTCTATTTTGCAATTTCCCATAGGAGTTCATTATTTGGGTCCAGGTCCGAAGTTGTAACAACATTCATGGCCTCCCTTTCTTTGTTTTTTGTTGAATCAGAAACATCTCCCAAACGCTCCCAATTCCAGGTTTGTAGGGACCTTTTGGTTTGCTTAAGTTTTTGACAGCCTGTACATTGGGTTGCCTTTCATCTCGGTTGCCCATGCTTTACTCGTTGTTTCCTTAAATTCAGGTAAATCTGCCCACACATTGAAATATTTAGTAGGGTATTTCTGCCTTTTCTTCTCCTCATTAAGATGAAGCACAAGGATGTGATGGTCATTATAAATGGTAGAAAGCACTTCCATCCACATATTAGGGAACTCAAGGAAAGATGACAGTTGACACACTGCTCTATCAAGCTTACATCTCATATTGTCTGGTCCAACCTGTTGGTTATTCCAGGTATAGAACGAGCCCTTGGTAGGTATTTATACTGTATCAGTGTCAGAAATAGCTTGGTTGAAATCAGCCATCGAATGAGCAGATGGTGCCGATCTACCCACTCTTTCAGCGTTGAGGCAGACTGTATTAAAATCACCAAGTATGAACTAGTTGTCCTATCCTTGGCTTTTTAGGTAACGCAAATCATCCCAGAGGTTGCATCTTTTACTATCATCATTGTCTGCATACACAATAGTGATATTAAGGTCTTTCCCCCCAGTATTCAACCTGATGTGTAAATGTTGTTTGGACTGATGAAGGATTTTTATAGTGTAATTCTGATTCTCCCACAGAATCAAAATACGAAGCTTATTACAGCTGGCTGTGTTAGCAATCCAATTACACTCAGGCCATTGTCTAGCCAGTAGCTTTCTTGCTTTTTTATTCTTGAATTTAGCTTCAGTCAAGAGAGCTAAGTCAGCCTTTGCTCTCTTGAACTCAGCCCGGACCATGTCGAGTTTCTCCAATTATGAGAGACCCTAGACATTCCAGGCTATTATTGTTGGGAGATCAACCATTAGGGGGAGGATTGGTGCGAGCGCTACCTCCCACCGATTCAGTAGTTCCTTCAGTTGAATCCAATGACTGAAAATAGTTGTCATTTTTTTCCTTCTACTTTTGGTGTTGGCTTCGAGTTCTCCTCTTTGTTTGCAGACTTGTTGTTCTTCTAGGTTGCACAAATCCTTCTTCATCCCTACCGCTAATGTCCTGAGCACTTGCAGTGGGTTGTTGTTGATTTTTAGTTGACTCAAAAGCATAGTGATATTGTTGTGTTACTTGTGGTGTTGCCAAAGCAGACCCCTGTTGAGCATTATTTTGAACAGGGATAGTGTTCAACGAATCAGAGAGGCTCGTTACTGCTGTGGTGGCAGACCATGACTGGGCACTTTGAATCATGCTCGACGAACCAGTGGGGCTTGTTGCTTCAGCGGGGCCAGGGTTAGCTGTTGCTGTCTCTGGCATCCTTGGTTTACAAAGGTACTTATCATGTCTGAAAGTGTCACAATGGGGGCAGCACTCCGGAGTCCATTCATATTCCACAAACACTTCATAGGGATGACCTTTATCAGTTCTCAACTTGACTGCAGTAAGGAAACTAGACGAAGCATTCATCAGGATGTTAACCCTTGCATAGTCAACCCTTGCTCTAGCCTTAGTCTGTTTGTCTTAACATTGTGGTTTGCCGAGAAAAGATGTGATCCTCTCTAGCATTCTCTCCGACCACAATTCTAGTGGAAGGTTGTGAAGATTCACCCACACCAGAACCAATATAAGTCTTTCTTGTTCCAGTGGCTCACCCTTCTCCCATAGTTTGAGTAGCATCGACTTTCCTTTGATCATCCACGGGCCGCCCTCAATCGATGTGTTCATATCTTGCTCTGATTGGAACTGGATGACAAAGTAACCATTAGACCTCCCAAAAACTTCGATTGGGCATGTTGGTTTCCACATTTGAGTGAGGTAGCCTTGTAGCGTGGGAATGTGAGGTCTAAAGCCGATGATATAATCGACCACCATATTCTACCATTGGGCTGCGTTTTCATCAACCTCGGCATGGGGAATTATTATGGTGTCATCATCTGTCATGATCTATGTGAATTGGAGTCTTGTGTTGACGTCCCCCATAGGTTGTTTGTAGACATTTGCCCATTCTTTCTCAATATCAATGACCCTAACATGATCTCCTGCCAGCCGGGGGTGGCGATCTCCTCGCTGGGTAGGAGTTTTATGACCACCCGCACCACAGTCGCATCATCCCGTGCGGACCATGCTAGGGCACAGTTCCTCTCCTCATGTGATATCTTTACTTGTTCCTCCGTATAACTTAACTTTGTCATATGATATAAAAGTACGTATTAGGGTTATATTAAGGTTTTAAGCATCTAATTATGATAATAAAGCATGATAAACCAAAAAGTAAGGTCATGTGTCTTACAACTTCCCTCTTATCTTCTTCTTGAAGTTATACACACCCTTATGGAACTTCACATAAGTTGGCCTTTTCTTGATGATCTCAAGCAACAAGGTGTTTACCTTAATTAGCCTTAAGACCTTCAAATTTTTCATGGCATCATTTTTGCTTTACCTTGAGGAATGGGTTTTCATAGGTATTAAAGAGAGGGGACTCAATCATATTAGACACTTTAGAACCTTGAAATATCACATTGGGATGTCTTGGATCACCGATTGGGGAACTTGGTGGTTTACTCTCAAAGAAAGGTAGGACACTTGGTATCATTGCTTTAAAAGGGGTCAGAACAATAGATTTTCTAGTGCCCTTGGAACTCTCAATAGAAGGTGGTATGGAAAAATCTTTAGTGCACTTGGCACTCTCACAAGGGCTTTCCGGTAAGGGTACTCCATCATGCTCTTTTTCAAATTGCTTCCCCCATTTCTAGACTTCTCAACCACCATCTCACACCTTAAGATGGAAACCATCTTCACTTTCTCATGGGGAAGAGGGGTAGCATGCGATGATTGTGGTGGTGGTGGTCTTTGGCATGGTGGATTAGGATTTTGAAGGATGTAGGATGGTTGTTGTAGAGGTTGTTGTGGAGGTGGTTGGCATAGGGGTGGTTCTTGTGGTTGGTATTGCGGTGGTGGTTGTGAGGTGTGTTGGAAGTTGTGTGAAGGTGGAGGAGGTGGTGGAGCATAAGGGTTAAAGGGAGCTTGATATTGTTGTAAGATAGATACTTGCCATTGTGGTGGATCATAGATGCCTTGAGGAGCACCCCTAAAACCATTTGCATTGTTTGGGTTGGCCATGGTTTGGGAAGGGGGTATTCCCTACTCATAAAGGTCAAGTGAATGGGAAATCCGATCCAACCTTTGCTCAAGCCAATCAATGGTTTATCCAAGAAAGGATACCTCTCTCTTCACTTCATCAAGGCTTCTTAACCCTACAAGAACTTCTTCTTGAAACATGGAGTTGTTTCTTGGATCTTGGTCTCCTTGTTTCTCCCATGAAATGTTTGGATGATTTCTCCATTTTGAAGTGTAAGAGCTAGACATGGAGCCTTGGTTGTTTTGGATGCCATAGGATTGTATAACTTGTACATATTCACAAAGAGCCTCCATGGAGTTGGGATAGTGATTAGAAGAACCTCCTACATTAATCTTCATGAGATTTACCATGTCTGCAATATCTTCATCGTGTAGGGAGGTTGAGGAATTGAATGGGTCCGTGCATCTCGATCTAGCATCTTGACTTCAAAGTGTTGCTTGTCACATGCATAAGGCACAACCAAATAAAAAAGGACAAGTTAGCAAACCAACATGCAAAAGTAACACAAAGAATAAAGAATAGAAATGATGGGGGTAGTAGGAAGAAAAAATCTACGCTAACTAGCTAGTCGAGCGCCTCTTTCCCAGACAACGACACCAGAAAGCTTGGTGTATTTTTCACACACTTGGATCTTTTGATATTTATAAGCTTATAGTCTAACACACTCACTTAGACCAATCACACTTCATTCGCAAGCGTACAATATCATGTTATAGTATAGGAAAGAGGCAAAATAAGGGTTGATCCACAGGGAGAGAGGGGGTACTAGAGCTTAATTAGCATGAGCCATGTTCCTAAACTAGATATTAAGGTTTTTAGGGTTTAATATTGATTTGGGTTGATTACACTAAGATGCAAGCAATTGAATAAGAAATGAGGTAAGACAAGCAAGACAAGAAAACCCTACTTTAACTCTAAATAATCAATTCTAATTAATAAAGAAAGCAACTACTTAAACAAGAGCTCAAGACTACACTAGACTAGCAATTAAGACACTAAAGCAATTAGAGACCTAAATTACAACTAACTAGATTAAGCAAGCACAAAGATGCACTAACTACCCTAGCAAGGATTAACTACCAGGAACAAAGCAATTGGCTAAGAAGTAATTAAACTAAGCAACTTAGCAAGCATGAACAAACTAAGTGAGCAAGTTGGGTTTTAAACAATGCTAAAGAGAGGTAGGCCTTTTGGGGCAAATTATACTTTGATACTGTGTTGGGGGAATATATCTCATAACTCTATATTATCATTCTATGATGATTACTTTCTACTTTATCTCATTTCCTATGGTTCTACTTGTGATTGGTACTTGAAAACATGAATCACTTGTTTTTTATGCTTGAAACTACCTAAGTCTAGGAGAAGATGGCATATGTGAGGCTATCTTGGGATTTGCTCCTAGGTCGAATTAGTGGATCCTAGCTAGCACCCCATCTTCCCACACAAATCCTCCTTCTCCTGCTCCTAGGTGTGAGATCTAAGTAGATAGTGTAAGATTATTTAGTGTAATTGCCTAGGAGTTTACTAAAATCTAGATGGTGAGTAATGTGTGGTGAGATACCCCCACCTATGTTCCTCATTCCTACCTTTGGCTCCCAATTATACTAATCAGTCTCACCCTAGAAACGTAGATTAGTTAAATCCAATTGAAATCCCATGCAACCTTGCTCCAAATGAGCCTCATCAGATTAGATGGGGTGTGCAAGGGTGTAGTTCCCCTTCACACACTCTATTCTATCCATGGCCAACAAATAGTCTAGGATGATTCTGTTGCTTTTGACTACTTGTTTGGTTTGGCAATCTAGAATGAATGATTAGGTTTTTGCTTGGTATGCTCCCCCAAGATCCCAACTAGTATCTTAGTAAGACATTCACCCAAACGGCCTACCTCTCTTTAACATTGCTTAAAACCCACCTTTCTCTCTTAGTTTGTTCATGCTTGCTTAATTTCTTAGTTTAATTACTTCTTAGTCAATTGCTTTGTTCTCAGTAGGTAATCCTTGCTAGGGTAGTTAGTGCATTTTTGTGCTTGCTTAATCTAGTTAGTTGTACTTTGGTCTCTAATTGCTTTAGTGTCTCAATTACTACTCTAGTGTAGTCTTGATCTCTTACTTAAGTAGTTGCTTTCTTTGTTAATTACAATTGTTTATTTAGGGCTAAAGTTGGGTTTGCTTGTCTTACTTCCTTTCTTGTTCAATTGCTTACATCTTATCGTAACCTAAATCAAGATTAAACCCCAAAAACCCTAATATTCGCTTCAGGAACATAGCTCACGCTAACTAAGATGTAGTGTCCCCTCTCTCCCTGTGGATCGACCCTTATCTTACGTCTTGCTTATACTATAACACAACCCTACACGCTTGCGAGTGAAGTGTGATTGGTCTAAGTGAGTATGTAAGACTAGGTTCTTATAAATATCAAAAGATCCAAGTGTGTGAAAAATGCACCATAGGGCAGATGAACTCTCCCCCTACGTGGGGGAACCATATGATGTTGGCGATGTAGAGCATCTCAAAGTGAAGTCGGAGGTTGTCTTCTTTGATGCATTCAATGACACCGAGATTTCTCCCAGAGCATCCTTGATTACTTTGTCGAAGGAGGTTGCTGTCTTTGTTGTTGATTGGAGATCATAAGGATCCTTCACCATGCTAATTAGTGTCTTTGAAGGACACACATTGAGACATGTGTCATTTTTGATGAAACAATATTTGTCTTGAGATCATTGTATATAGATATGATCAGTAAGGGCATGTTGTGATTCTCACCTATCAGGATTTCATCCTCGGAGAATGAGATCAAGTATAGGGTCGTGACAACCCGATAGTGGTTGTGAGAGTTTCAAGTGATACATCTCTAGAAATGTAGGCCCTTGGTAGAGTCTTCATGACTGCATCTCAGTGTCTTGGTGATTTTTGCATCACTTTTGCTAGTGACACTTCCCGTTCTGGTTCATTAAGGAATTGGACTGTGTATGAGCCTTCATGATATGTCTCCTTACAAAGCTCAGACGTTGGTGGTAGATTTTTGGTATCAATGGTTGGAATTGACACCTTGTCGCCCCCTCTTATGTAATGTTGGTAGCGACTCCTTTGTAGTAATCACCTTCTCATTACCCTTGTCGAGAGGTAGTGGTACCTCTCACAAGGCAGAGTGTTGGTCACCCTTTGCTGAGATGAGTGAAGTGGTTGTGGCTAATATCACAATTGTAGGGCGGGAGATTGGAGTAACTGGATTCTTTGGGACCCACACCTTCTGCACTTTTGGCTTTGGATTTGCCTTTGGTACATTGATTGGTTGTGCCTACTGCCTCTGACGGACCCATGGTAGATGATTGGTTGCAATCTCTACCCTTGGATGGTGCTTGATGTGTGAGTTAGCTTTCATATACTTATAGGAATTACCAGATTTTGTTCCCAGACTGAGGCAGCGATCTGAGTATTTTGAGACCAATTCTTGATTGCTTGTTCCAATCTAAGGATGAGCCCACATGTTGGATCTTCCAATGAAGAGATCATGGCCACCGTATTAGATGACGAAGGTATTTTATCTAAGGCAACGATGTGTACCTCCCCAATATTTATCGCATCTTGTAAGGCATATTTGAGAGTGATGCAAGCATTTTTCTTGTGGCCCTTTGTATGATGGAAACCATACTAGGTGTTGGTATTATAGCTCTTTGGAAAGGGATGGGGTGGATCCCTTATGGTTGGATACTTGATCATATGCTTGAAATCTGGAAAGATAATAATGAGGGAAGCTCCCAAGGGGGTGAACTTCCTCTTTGGTTTGGAAGGTTCATCTACTTAATAAGTCATAGTTGCTGGATCGACATGAGATCTCAGACTGCTCCCTGCGGAGGAGTGTTTGCAACTGCCTGCTGCATTGCTGACTAGAAAGGTCATGGTGCGTACCCATAATAGTTGTTGGCAGCCACATGTACTATGGAGGTATGTATTGAGGCTGATAATTGGGTGGCATCACGTGAGCCTGTTGTCATTAAGGCACCAAGGCATGGACTTCCTATGTCACAGATGCTTGTGGTGACTAAACATGTATGGCTAGCGGCTATTTCTTACCTATTCCAGCATGGACAATTACCAAGATAAGTTGGAGAACATCTGCAACCTAGTGTTTTGATTAGAGATACAATGACTATGTAATCCCTTTATCTCTAATATACAAATTGAATCTGAGCATGGAATCATCATACTATTAATTTTCAATCTAAAATTTTTAATGCAAAGTAGGATATTGAGATACATGTGAGCTCCCTCCTTGAATTTCGAAAGTAAGAATTGCGTAAACTTAGCGTACTTAGATATTCATGTATCAAGGGCATGAGACTTGCCAAGAGTATGGTAGATCACAAGTTGGGAATCTCCTACCAAGGTGAGAAACTCCACTCCAAGATCGAATGTGTGTGTCAACCCTAGAATTCTTGTATTCAACCACATTGTTGGTAGCATGTAACATGACTGGCAAATGACATGGTGAGTCCTTGAGGTGTGAGAAGGACTGCCCCTATTCCTGCCCCTTATGCATTCAACATCAAAGTGTAGAACCCACACATTTTGATTGTGAACTTCATTGATCCTTATGGATCGACTCCTCATCCGTGATAGGAAGGCTAGCAAAATGGTCAACAATGGCTTGGGCTTTGATTTTTAGTGGACAAACTTGAGATCGAATTCAGTGAGTAACATTTGCCACCTTGCCAGTCGACCTGACAAGGCTTCTCGAACATTTGATCAGATCCATTTTCATGATGTACCAAACCTTGTGGGCCAGAAAGTAGTGTCTGAGTTTCTAAGAGGGCCAAACTAAGGCTAAGCATGTCTTCTCTATATGAGAGTAGTTATTATTCTTCTCATAGGGAAAAAATACACGACTCAAGTAGTACACTGCCCTTTCCTCCTTTTGGTCATCATGTTGTGCTAGAATAACCCCAAGAGAGTCTTCAAAGATGGAGAGGTACAGAAGCAAGGGGCATCCCAATACTGGTGCTATTAGGATGGGTGGTGTAAGGAGTTAGTGCTTAATCTCATCGAATGCAAGTTGACACTTGTCACCCCAATGAAACTCAGCCTCAAAGAAGCGTGAAAAGGGCTTGCATCGCTCAATGTTTTGAGTGATGAAGTTGTATCATATATTAACTCACATGATCATGGTCATAAATTTTATATTCTCACTTATAAAGTGGTCAGGATGTCACTCCAATAATAGGGACAAATTCCATCTATGTCACTCACAATATTGTTGGGTTTTGAAGGAGGCAGAGAAGCAGCGGAAACAAAAAAAATCTCTCCCCAAACCCGGAACAAAAGGAATCGCGTCAACATCTATATAATAGGAAAGATGGTTTGTGAATCATACCTTGTCCCGAGGCTTGCTCGGCGACAATACCACACGCCTTGCGCGGTCTTCACCTCCGGTCTTGGACGGTGTCTGTGCAGCTCCTGGTCGCACCGGGACTGAAGACTCCTCCTCCTACCGGACTGTCGGATGACAGTTGTCCTCCTGAGCGGCAGTGACCTCCCGCCTCTGAAGTAGTCCACACGGACCACCTGGAACTCCACTCTCCTTGTCCCACAAGGAAGTGGAAGGAGTCGCACCCTCCTGTTGACGTACTAGTCGCCAACACACTCTCCTACTGTCAATTGCAACTGCAGTTGTCCTTCCCTTACTGCACCTCCCTTTGCGGGAAGCACTTGCTCGGTCTCTCTCTCGATTACCAAAACTAGAGAGAACGACAACTTTGCAGAGCAATCAACTTGCACTGAGTTGTTATTCGAGAAGCCCCCAATACCCTTATATATAGGCGGGTCATGGGACAGGGTTCTCTGTGTCCGGCAATATGGGACTAAAGCAGGAGTAGAAGGGTTTGAGAATTTTCCACAAAAAGCAACCGGTTTGCAACTTGAAATGATCGGTTCACAACTGAACCGATCAGTTCGGCCATTGAGTTGATCGGTTGGACCTGAGCCGATCATTTGGGGCACTCCAACCGATCGGTTGGTGCCCTGAACCGATCGGTTCATAGTCCTAATCCGGCTCAAAAAGACTTTCTTTGTTTCGTTCCCAATTGGTATCGAATACCAATGTTATTCCCAATCGAATTGGGCAATTTGAAACCAAAGGAAAATTCTTGCCGACATGACTTTTCCCAACTGGTCGGTTGCACCAGTTGAGCCGATCGGTTCAACCCTTGAACCGGTCGTTTCAACCTGGGCATGAGCCGATCGGCCTGGACACTCCAGCCGACCGGTTCAGCAACCTCAGCCGACCGGTTCATCACATGAACCGATCGGTTGGGAGCACAGGTTGGGCAAAATCAGTCAATTGTGATTTCAATCAATCCGATACTCCAATCAATGCGTCCAACACCTTGAACCATACGATATTGAGCCATCGACTGATTGAGTGTTTAATTGAACTACTAAACTCCTTTAGTAATCAATATAAACATTGCTTTGTGGACACAACTCCTCTTCCAGGTTAAATCCTATGTGTGTGACCCTGCAGGTCCATTTCACGTTGGCAGTGAAAGTCCATAACATTTATGACTTCACAAGCAAAGAGTGGTGCCTAGTCACACATCATTGCTACCCAAGTGAAATTAGAAAGTTGGAGAACAACTTTCATCCTACAATCCGTGAATGGTGTTACAGTGAATGTATAAATCCTTTGTCACTGATATCCAGAATGAACTCGAGGCATGGAACAGTCATCCTGTCAATGTTCATTCATTTCCTTGATCTCAGAGTAGACTGAGTGAGATGTGTATGACATCAATATCACATATTGATTCACACGTGCATGCACATGCCTTTCTCAATCCTACTCATCAAGTGGCCAAGGATATCAAACTCCCTTAGGAGGGACAAGTCCCATATCTATCACTCACCCCTCAAAAGCCCCATGTGTCAAAGCCACCCAATCATCACCTTTATAACAATCCATGTTTCAGGACTGCGTTTGATGATGTCAAAGTGTACCCAACGACATGTGTTGAGTGTAGTGATTTCAGGTCTGAGAATCACACTCACCACCATCACTATGAGAGCTGACTGTGACTACCAAGTCATGGTTCCATGTGTCACTCTCACGGTGGGTCTGTCCGGTACCTTGTTCTCTAACAAGTACCTATGTGCTTGGTTTGATATCACCATATCATGACTAATGAGATTCTGTCATCAACCAACACACAATCTAGTCTTTAGTGTTATTGATGTCTATGGTTATTTCCACAATAACAACCGACTAGGGACTAAACAAGAAAGAATACTCTTAGCATCCGTATGATCTCATCGTTTAGGTCCTCAACCCAAAAGCATACGTCATTGAGTAAAACAATCTTTAGACATCTATCATGTTACACCATCATCTCAGAAACAGTTTAAACATATAGATTGGAAATTGCCTTTATTATTATTCAAATCATTTACAAAGTATCCCATTACAATCATCATATGACTTGCTCTATGGGCATACCTACCAACAAATATTCCATAAGTGTCACAATGCACCCATGCACTACTTGTATGGCAACCCTTATTCTAGGTCATGTTGAGTATTGCTAAGGTAAATTGAACAACATGTGATCATTGTATGAGACTTTAGGTCTAAGAACCACAATCACCACTGTAATATTGGGACATGAATTACTGTCATTTTTAGCTTCTATATATCATACACAATTTGATTATGTTTGATACACTTGTTCACAACAAGCACATTATGAGAAATATATTAGGAGACATGGAGGAAATAGGTGAAATAGAAGAAATAAAAATTTTCATTATTTCCCACACAAGATGATCTTGTCAACAATAATAATTGGGAATGAGGGATGTGAGGTAAACCTTGTCACAAAGTAGATCTGACAATGTTCCTCTTATAGATATATAGGTCGATGCAGTGGTACATAGACTGTAGTTGATCATGTCTCCCAAAATAGTCATTAGACATACATGTCTCTACATAGTCCACACAGATGATGGGAACTCCATGTTGTACTATAAGATCTAACGGGGAAGGATCATCCTTTCTGTTGGCAACGTGCTAGTGTTTCACTCTCTCTCCTTTTCTATCGTGGTAATGATGGATAGGGTTACATGTTAAAAGGTGTAACCAAAACCCTAGCCATATTGTCTTCAAACAAGATAGGCAAGGAAGCATGGTTTCTAAAATCCTAGGAAATGAAAAGACAATGGCTGCATTTTAAGAAGTCTACTCACATATAGCCAATGGACTGACTGACCAATCTAGTCAGTTGACTAGACTATATTAGAACTTTTTGGGATAAGCCATCCGACTCGCTAATCTAGTGTAGTCGGCTGACTGGACTAAACAGTTGTCCGAGTTGATCTTGTGTAGTCATCCGACAAGGCTGGCCAGTTGATCAATTGAGATAATCTCAACTCAGTCAACCAAATAGACTTTCCAATTGATTTATTGGTCTATCCAAACAATTGATTGGACTTTCCAATTGATTGAATGGGTTTCTAGTTAGTCTATTAGTGATCTAATTGATAACTTAAACCTTTTAGCAACAAATATAATATGATGTCCATGATTATACTACTCTTATATGTGCATCCTATGTGTGTGACTCTATAGGATCCACATTATGTTGGTAGTAATGTCTATAATCATATTATGACTTCAAAGATAATGACTGGTATCAATAGGACAAAAAAGCTTCATTACCACCCAAATAATTGGACAAGTTAGAGAACAACTTGAGCATAGTCTTGTGACCAGTGTTACAGTCCTATAATCCCTTCGTCTATGATATCTATATTAAACTCAAGGCATATCATCCTATTAATGTTCAATATATGTTCCTTGATCCAGAGTAGACAAATTGAGATACATGTGAGCTCAATTTCACATATTGACCCACATGAGCATGTCCATGCATTTTATAGTTCCATTCACCAAGTGACTAGATATCACTCCAATAGGTGGGACAAATTCCATCTATGTCACTCAATATAATTCCACATGTGTCACACTTCACCCAAGAAGTACTTATATGTCAACCCTTGTTTAAGGTCACATTGAGTAGTATCAAATTACATTCAACAACATGTGATCATTATAGTGACTTCAAGATTAAGGCTCATAGTCACAACCATCACATTGATATATGACTCTGACTATCATTTTTGGATTCCATGAATATACTCAAGTTGAGATTATCCAACACACTTGTTTATAGTAAGTACATGTGTGTTTGGATTGATATCCAATATCATGACTAATGAGATGTAGTCATCAATTAACACACATACTAGTCTTAATTTAACGATATATGTAATCAATACTCTTGGCATATACATGATCTCACATTCAAGTCCCTAAACCAAAATCATGATGTCTTGAGTCATACATTTCTAGGCCATTATTATATTTCTTCATTATCTCATATTAAAACAAACATAATGATTGGGATTTCATTTATTGATAACAAAATCAATTACAAAGTGTGCCATTACAGTCATCATACAATTGGATCTCAATGC
Source organism: Alisma plantago-aquatica (assembly GCA_963693085.1). Lineage (NCBI taxonomy): Eukaryota > Viridiplantae > Streptophyta > Magnoliopsida > Alismatales > Alismataceae > Alisma > Alisma plantago-aquatica. Next base: position 74,769,821 of record OY856413.1, on the reverse strand, counting down.
ATATTACCAGCAACATAGTCATTAATCAACAAAATACTAGTCTTGTGTATTATTATCATTTGAATTCTCACAATAACATCTGTCTATGGATTATACGAGAATGGTTACTCTTAACACACACACGATCCCATGTTCATGTCCTAAACCTAAAATTACTATAATTAACTAATACATTTTATGACATTGTTATATTTAGTTATTGTCTCGTATGGAAGTGGACATAAAAATGGAAATGCCTTTATTATCAATCAAACCAAGTATATTTTATACCATTACAATAATCATATGACTATATCTCATTTCATACAACAAACATAATCATCCTTGCAACATCTAATAACCTATACAAGACGTAATAACTTTTCCTAAAGTCAATTTCACCCTAGCATGAGGTGATTGCATTTCCCTCTTTTTGTTAGCCCCTCTAAGAACTTTCAGAGCTTCTAGCCATCCTTCATTGTTTTTTCAACATGTTTTTCCTATGTCTACTACAACATTTTTTTTCTTTCTCTGGACCCTTTGTTACTAGCAATATATGATTTAGTAGTGTTTCCTCCTTAAGCTCACCTTCTAGCCATGGAAAAAGAACAAATCAGTAACCCAAGGTCCTATGAACCTCAAGCAAGGGGATGCAAACACCATGTGGTAACGATGTGTGTGACACAAGAACCATTTTATTCAAATCCTCCTTCAAAATCATGTTTTGTCTCCAGATATCAATCTCTATACAAGCTCTCTTGTTATACAAATGATAAGAAAATTTTGAATGTCATTTCCCATTTTGATGCAATTTTTATTATAGTATCGTAATGTTGTTTAGGGGCCTTTATATCCCTTTCCATACTCTGTTGTGGTACAACTTTTGAGTTTGCATTTTGACTGAAGTACCATTCCGCATGAAAAAGTTCTAAAAATCCTGGGTTAAGTAATTCTTTTGCCGTACCAATTGAATAAATTCCAAAATTCATGGTTAAACAAGATAATGAATATCCATGATCTTTGCATTGATTGAATGAATTCATATTTCATGACAAAACAAGTTAATGATTATCCAAGATCTTTAATTTGTTTAGTTCTTTGAAGATCCACTACAAACTCATCATTTATTATAAAAGTAGAAAATGTTTACTACAAAGGTATATTCTATAAACCTTTGCACTGAGTTTTCAATCCCTATCTCTTTGGGATAACCCTAGGTTTATGGGAAATCTAAGACTAGGGTGTTTTATAATTATTAGTATGATCGTTGATCAAATAAACATTTTTTTCAGGTGGCTTCAACTCAACCATGAACAATAAGACATGTCCTAAGATTCTCTCAGCTCAAGGTAAGCATGCTATTCCGTTGATGCACAATTACTTGGTTGTTTGATTATATGTTTATGTATGGTTTCATACTTAGGATTAGAGTTATTTTTATGCAAATCCATATAACATTGATAATGATGATACTATTAATATAATGGTTGTTTGCTATTTTGTTACATGCTATGGTCAATATGATATTATATTCACTTGGTCATAAGAAATTTATGGTTCATGATTATAAAAGTAATCTACTATATATTCATGTAATGCTTAAGCTTCATGTTTAAGATTATAATCATGTAATATGTCTATGTTAAGATTAACTTTAATGTTTGAGATGCATGTTCAAGAAGATAATTTCCATCATGTTTGAAAGGACCAAAACAAGATAATGTAACTGAAAAATTGAAATATTTGTTATACACTTCCCGATCACTTCCAAATCGAGTGCTTTCCTAACAATCAAGGGATTTCTTGGAATTATACCATCATAAGTGAAAAATCATACATGGAGGTTTATACATATAACATATTGATTTAAGTATGTATTCATGTCATTGTTTTTTTTTCTTCTTCAAATAATAAAGTAAAGTCATATCGAGTTCTTTCTTTTTCAAAGTATATGTTATTTTCCTTATAGTGCTTAGTACTGCTTATTGAAGTTTATGTTTGTGAGCGCATGGCCTTGATACATGTTGTCCCTTGATCAAGAAAGCTTAGGAGTTGAAGTGATGACTTCAAACACAACAAGGATACACATATACAACCTAGTGGGGTTGCCTTCTACAATGATAGATCTTGCATTTTTAGATCAGGGTTACCTAGATCTTTTGTTATCTAACCATGTTTTAGAAAGAAAAGTATAGGATGTATCACTTATTGTATTTCCATTTTCCTCAAAGATGCACATGAATCTAATTAAATCAATGGCAAGTATTTCATTTATTTCATTGATTTTTTGTGACATTTCTATAAGTGGTTATCCATGTTATGAAAAATATGATATTAGGTTTAGGTTGAGCACATGACTTGGAGGGGTGTTATGTTAACCATGCACATTACATATTTTGAAGAGCTTCTATTAAATTGTGTTTGATGCGTAAATACATAATGCATGAGATTTTGTGGGTATAATTATACGAAATAACCCAAATATAAACTCCTACTTCAGACAAGTCAAACTTCTTCTACAATAGCTAGATAGTTGGAAAGACCACCACAAGTTGTTTGTTGATAATCATATGCCATAAAGTGTGGCAATTTTACATGAGGCAATCTTTTGCAGATGACAAAATTGTTGCACAAAGTTGACATCTTATCCATATTCTTTCACATGGTTCACAATTATTAAATGAGAAAACACATTATATATTTTGTATATATGCTAGCTAACTTTTCAAATAAAAAGACAAGTATAAAGTGAATACATTACAAACTAGGAACATTTTGATCTCAAGTACATGCATACAGTCCTAAATAAACAGAAACATTGCAATAGTAATGAAATAGATCTGAATTTGTTATTTTAAACATATTAGAACCATATCATCTTTTTTTGTAAAGAGCTTTGGTGAACTGGTATGCATTTCCGAAAAAGGGTATATTTTTCACAATTTTGAATATATATAATTACAATTTATTAAATATGCAGCTGAGGTAATTTATTAAATGTGTAGCTGAGGTAATTGGCTATTCAGATTCTATTTTCTCATCGAGGTAATAAGTTTTTTGATTAATAATTTTGGCTTACCCCACCACACTTCATTTTCGAGAAAAAATGATAAAGTTAGCCCCTCTCGTCCCCGCTTCCATTCCATCCGCAGTCCGCAGCCTCCACCCGTTTTCTGACCAACACCAGTCATTGATTCGCCTTCCTTTTTCTCCATTGGGTTCCATTGAGTTGTACCGACGACGATTCCCACCTAAAACCCCGTCTCATCTCACTGTGTGGGAAAAATACTAAAAAAATTAAAGAATAATCGGGTCCACTTCTCTATTCTATCATTCCTCGCTATTTACTCCCTTCTCTCTTCGTTTTACTTTTGGCTTCTGTGTATGAAGACCACCAACAAGCAGAGGACAGACCGAGAGGAGTCTATGCCGCCCCCTAAACCACATAGCTTCTCTCTACTGCGGTCTGCTCTGAACCTCTGATCTTCCGTCGCTTCCCAACTCTTTGATGAGTCTGGCAAGGACGCATCTTGGAACCCAGGGATATTGATTGGAGAAAACACATGTTTATACATATAGAACGGTTTCTTCCGTCAGATATAATGAGAAAAAAGTGACTTTTCTTCATTTGTTTATCGCTCTCTCGCTGCGGCTGTAGCGCTGGTCTCCTCGTTTTTCTGTTTGCTTTTTGTTGCTGTTGTGGCTGTGTCGTCGGGCGCCAGCAAGACGAAGGGGGCGGTCAAGGGGAATGGGAAAGCATGGGCCTTGCTATCACTGTGGCGTTACAAGTTAGCCCCTGTTCCCATTTACATATTCGGATCCCCAGTTTCTTTCCAGTTAATGTTCTCGATTTTGTTCTCTCTTTCCTATGCTTTTGGGTGAAATATATGAGCTAAAATGGGAGACGAGACCTGCTGTTCTGTGTTTCAACTGGTTTGACTTGTAGTGTTTCTTTTGATCCATGAATTTTGATATCTGTCTTGAATCATCACATGTTCAAGTGAATCCGGCGTCAATGACAAAATGTATTACCTGTTATACCAGCTTTGGGCACATATGTCCAAGTTGTTTGCCATCTAATCTATTGGAAAGACCCTTTCAGTTTCATTCCTGAATGCAATTAGGAATGTTGCCACATGAATGACAAGTGTGCGCAGATATCTCTGAAACAATATTTCAGACCCCTACACATATCTGAAAATGTTGTTGCATTTCAATGATCTTTACAAATTGCAGTACAATTGTGTGAGACAGCCACATTACCCTGTGATATGCAAGTGATGGAAACAGTTGTACTGATGAATTACAAGTTAGCTGTACCATGCAACCAATCTGCCATGTAGTAATTCTAAGATGGGTACACACCCCCTGTGAGACATGTAGGCACACTGCTAGGATGGTTTTTAGGCTGATGGATGAATGTCGCAACAAAGTCTTCATGATATCAATCAAACATGTATCGTAGCAAGTAGCAACAAAACCTTGTTAACTTGTAACATAATAATACCTAACATTTAGTATGATACTAAATTGAAACAAATTCTTTGGCACGTGCTTCTCGAGTTGGTTTATCATTCTCGACTTACACTAACAATACTGGACAACTTCTTATGAGACCATTTCTCCTCAATGATTGTTGTGATTGTATGCAAATCTCTATGCCGTCAATCCTTTGTGTATTTGTGCTCTATTTTGTGTATTATCATGGGTGTACTAAAAGTAGGAATTTGACAGGCACCCCTCTCTGGAGAAATGGACCACCAGACAAGCCTGTTTTGTGCAATGCCTGTGGATCTAGATGGAGAACTAAAGGAACACTTGCAAACTATACCCCTTTACATGCTCGTGAAGAAGAGTCTAAAGTATCTTTAGACAAGTACACATCTTTCAAACTCAAAGGTCATGACACTCACAAGAAGAAGCAGAATATCGTTAGGATTAAAGCTGAATTTGGAAGAACGAACTTTGATCAGAATTTTCAAAAGGGTCTTGATGATGATGATTTAACTAGTGAATCCAGTTCAGGATCTGCTGGTTCATACTCCGACAGTTGTGCTCATTTTGGTGATACAAGTGAAGCGACAGGTCAATAACCCACACTAGTTAATAGCTAATATGTTTTCCTTTTTATTGTTAACGTCTATCATCAGGTACCGTGGTTAATTCTTAACTTGGAAGTAGAATTCAAATATTGACACTATTCTTAGTTAATACAAAATTTGAATGGATCATTTTACTGATCAATCAGACTGCTTCCAGTTCCTTATTTTCTTGGTTTGGTTTGATTATTTATCAAGACAGGCTAAATGTTTTTAAACTTCGGTAGATTTCCCATATTTTTTGGTTTTGTCTTTTAGGCACCACAGAGCTGGAGATCTCATTCCAGCGGTTAAAATATTCATTAAAAGTTTGTTACTGTCTGCATGTTTACCATATAATCTATGGAATCTAAAGAAACCTAAACATATTCAACACCACCAAATCATATGCCTAGTTGTCCATCATCAACAACGATGGAAATGTTCTCCCCCCAAAAAGGAACAGAAAAATGCAATTATGGGGCGTGATATTGTTTTGAATGTCACCCAAGGCTCATCTAACAATTCTTGTGAACATTCTTTATTGGACTATGAAGATCTTATTTCACAAATTTATATGGTTTCCTAGTGTGGTTGGGATTAACAAAGTTTTCAACGGCAAACACACTTCATATTGTAGGACTAGACTACAATTTAAAGCAGGATTGGGAGAAGGGTTGAATAGTATAGGGGGGATGAAATCTTTGCTCTAAAATATTGCACTAATATGAATAATGAATGCAAAGTAGTGTAGATGGCATAAATATGCAATACAAGTCAAATGACCATTGTATGCTCCATGTTCATGCAAGCAAGTCATTCATAGCATGATAAAAAATGCATGTTATCGAAACCAAAAGTATACAAGATTAATATAACTTGAATCCATTGACCAGAATTGATGCCATGACTAACTTCAGAATTGATTCCATGACTAACTTCCTCCCGGGGAAAGGATTTCTTGACCCCTCTTTGATTATTGAGAGATTTAAGGATGAGCCGCACAAGCCACACTTGGTGAACTACCACCACAAGATGACCTTATGTGTGCCACAACACACAACTTTGGGAGACTTTATATTGTTATGTCCCTTAGTTAACAAGGCCGACTAAAACCTCCCTACCGAGGTTGATAAAACATTTCAACCTACTCACTAAATGTTGGCGAACAAGCATCTCCATTTTAAGTGAAAGTGCCTCTTTTAACTATTGCAAAAGAGTAATTGGGGAGAATGCGAAAGAAAGGAGCTCAAAGAACAATGAATGCTTTATAGAGTCGCCCTAAGCTTTGCATATTGGCCTTAGTCTTAAGCAAGGAATTAAATGCCGATACCGACAACTTATCGACGACGTGGAAATAGATATTTACAGGTATACCGACGGAAATATCGACAGATGCAATCCTGGACTTATCGACGCCTAAATGAACGAATTAAATCATGAAATTTTACAGGCGTGGTCTCAACACCTAGATGCAACGTTTTAAGCAATAAAATTCTATATTGGGCATGTTGGGGGGGGTCAATCATGTGGGAGGTAAGGAATCAATCCTGTTTTTTTGAGATTTCGATGAAGGATTTCGATGACAAAATATAAGAATTAAGATCTGAAATTTTAGTAGCACAATCCATAAACGCATGTTTACACACTTATGCAATAATATTCAACTTACAACAAACATATAACAACATAGTAAATTACTAAGTACTAACTCACATCAGTTGTATGTTGAGTGGCGCGCCGACTGCTGATAAGGATATTGTTGTTCTACATATTGCTCCCATGTCATCAAAGCTCTATACGATTTGTTGTATGTGACAACATGCTCCTCATATACTTCAGGATTCACATACCGCATCATCCCAATCTTTGTAAAATGTTCTTGTAAATCTTTGAGATATTGAGCCTTGTTTGCTGAATTCCTGGGAGGCTGAGAAGAAGCGGGAGGAGGTGCGGGTGCCCTTGCTTGAGGAGCTGGAGGTTGAGGAAAAGGAGGTTGTAATGGAACTCCGGCAATAGGATAAATTGTAGTATGCCCACCACTCCATGTTTGCCCGAAATCACCAGAGTATGCTTCGGTGTTCACCCGAAAGCATCCATAAGGGCTACGGACAGAGTATGCTTCATGATATCCCATACCAGGTCCAAGTTCTAATTGTAACCTTGGTTGTGGGCCTTGTGGTTCAACTTGATATCCAGAATACCCATGTTGAGAAGTCTGAGGTGGGTATGGAAGTGTTTGCCCAAATAACATATCTCCAAATGAATGTTCTTGAGATTGAGATTGAGAGTCAGATATACTCAATGCATCCATTGATTCAGCAACATCAGAATGATAATCACTTGGACTCCGGTATTGTGGTTGTGGTTGTGGATTAGGTGGGTAGGAGTAGGGGTAGGGGCTTGGAGTTGTGGGCATTGCGGCATTTGGTGGAGGTGCACCGCTGTAATATTTCCCAGTTCGAGTTTTTCTTCTTTGAAATTTTTTTTCAGGCATGGGATATTCTTGTTGTTGTGGAGGTGCACCCCTAGTAACATAAGGCCGATCATCATGTTGAGGATCCACAACTAGAGGATATTCTGGAGAGCGTTGACTTTGATTACCACCATCATTATCATTGTCACTATCATCAGACTTAGATTTAGAACCAGCTGAAGAAGAAGAATTTGAGCTACCTAACTGCTCTTGTACTCTTCTATCTATTTCCATATCAACATTTACATGTGCAGCTTCAGGCTCAAGTCTTTCAGGCGGATTATCAAGAATAATATCATCACCGTTGTTTGGCTCAAATTGATCTTCTATGTATGGATCTGGACGCCCATCTAAATTATCAAGAATAGGACGACCTATCTCATTCATCCATTCCTCTAAAGGATTTTCTGAATCTTCCTCCAGCCCTCTGCGTCTGTCAGTGCTGAAAGTGTATGCGGTGTCAATGGGATCGTGGACAACAGCAAAATCCACTTCCCTATAGTTGGCATCTCGTATTGCTCTAGCCCTCAACCGCATGTTGTAGTGAACGTAGACAAGGTCCCTCAACCTGTTTGCCCCAAGCTTGTTCCTTCTCTTTGAGTGTATCGGATTGAATGTGCTCCAATTTCTTTCACAACCCCCTGCAGATGTTGTTTGAGCAAGGAGACGAACAACCACTTTTCTTAAATGGGGGGCACCTATTCCATTCCAAACCCACCACTCACAAGGATCACCTGCCTCACGATCAGAAACCGCATTTGGATGTCCAAAACATCCAGTGGCTTCACGGAAATGGCGCAACTGCAAAAAAAAAACATCATTTACGATATTTAGATGATGAAATCAAAGTGATGACTAATGAGTAATGACTAATGAATGTACGTAATATAGTTATCTTATACCTCATCCAGTACTAGCAATCGCTCTTCTGGAGAGGTAATGAACTTGTTGGTGACATCTCTCACTGCAGTCATTAGAGTCGGATTCAATCCAAGCGTTCGTGAGTATTGGAACCTCGGATTCAAATAATTAGCTGTCACAAATATAAATAAGGAAATTAGAATGACATTTTAATAGGTAGACTATGAGTTAGACAAATAACTCAGAAGTTAGAAACTTAGAACATAATTGATTGAGATATATACCTGCTTTATGCAATGGATGCAAAAGCATATTTGTCCAACGAGACTCATAAATTCTGATGTATTGCTCATTGGACTTAGGAGCTGCTTCTTTGATGCGGTCCACCATTGAGGTCATTGCATCATATAAAAAAGGCATTGTTGCAGTTTTGTCACCATCTACCAGCCTCAATACCTTGACAATTGGTTCCATTATTCGCAACACCCTAGTAACCTTATCCCAAAAAGGTCTGCTGGCAATCAACTGCTCAATTCTACTGCCAACTGGGGTATTGTGCTCCTTCATGGAGGTCCACTCCACTCCATTGAAGAGCCTCCTAAGTCCATCCTTTTTGGACTTTAATGATTGTAAGGCAAGAAAGTTTGTTGCAAATCTAGTTGCACCTGTTCTAATCAAATCACCTCCACAATACTCACGTCGCCTCATTGCATTCAATAGAAAAGAATGGTTGTAGATGAATCCTGTGATCAACCTACCATCAATGATAACAAATTTAATGAATTCAATTGAGCCAATGTCCTTGAGAATGAGATCTATGCAGTGGGCAGCACATGGTGTCTAGTATATGGGATATTTCTTCATTAAACTGTCCCCGGCCTTCTTGAAGGCAGAACCATTATCAGTAACTATCTGCACCACATTTTCCACACCAACCTGCTTCATGTATGTCTTCATTAGTTTCTTTATGAACCTGTGGTTCCTGACCTCACCTGAAGCATCAACAGAGTCCAAAAAAATTGTGGATCCACGACAATGTGCAAGAAAGTTGATAATTTGTCTTCTGTTGCCACTAGTCCACCCGTCACACATAAGTGTGACACCATATTCAGCCCACATATTTTTTGGCCTAAAATCCAGACTTGTAGATCCTTCTTCTCTAGGGGAAGATACTTGTTCATTAATTCATATGAAGTGGGGGCCTTGACGCCCCTCCCAGAATCCCCTATCACATCTACCATATGTTGCAGATACGGTTCAGTAGCAACATGTGCAGGTATACCATGAGCAAAGAAGAACTTACCCACTGCCTTGCCGACCTTATCTTTTGCACCAGTGAACATTGCTTTAATGCCTTTTTGCCTAGCTTCAGGCCTCCTAACCCCTGGCTCATCAACATGCCTCAATCTCGTACTAGCAGAACGGAAAAGTGTATCAATGCCACCTTTCTTCCTTTTTCCATGACCAACTCTGTCTTCATCATCATCTACATCAACAACAGGAATACGTGCAGTACCACTGCCTCCACCTGCACCAGATGGCCCATACCTCCTTGTAATTCGATCTGCCTCCTCTCTTTCCCATTCATCTCTGCGGGAATCTCTAAGGGCACGCCTATACGCACGACGTGAATAAGTTGTGTCACAATCAGGAGGATATGCAATGTCATCATCTGATTCTGCAGAAGAACCTGTGCCCCTAACATTGAATAATGTATCTGTGTAACCCCTGTCAGCCTCCTTCATCTTTTGTTGTTTGTGTTTCTTTGCACCCATAATATTTCTAAAATCATCCCTAACACTTTGGGGACACCTTGTGCACATTGCCACATTTTTGTCACCGCCAGTAATGTGACGTTTGAATCTAGTAATCCCCCCTCCACCAATTGTCTTGTTGCAGTAATTGCAAACTATCTTTGCCCTATTGCCTTCAAGAGGCGTGCAGTGATTCCATGCAAAATCCATCACATTCTTAGCTCCACCAACATTACCGGCCCCAGAACCCTCACCATCGCTTGAAGACATCTTCTCAAAAGTCAAAAGTGGACACTGTCACACTGCAAAAAGACAAAGACAAATAAAAATTAGGTGTATGAAATCTATAACCCATTAAGTTGCAAGAAATTAATCTATTTTATGTATTATAGAATCAAACACAACACTTTTAGGTGTATAAATGTTAAATGTATTTATAGAATCAAACACAATATTTTTTAAGATTTTTATTAACAAGAAAAAAGGCTTAAATAAAAAATTTAAGTCTGAAATTAATTTTAAAATTATAAAATCTAATAATTATCTAGTATTAAGTCAAGTGATGTATTACAACTTTACTCATACCATCTTACATAACACTAACGCATACATTTCTGTAGAAAAAAAAAATGATTTTTTTTATTTTCAGCATTTTAAATAAATAAAAAAACGAAAAATATAAATATTTTTACTATATTTTTGTTTGTATTTGTTCACATTGCTATTTGGTACAACTTCTTCTACTAAACCTAAGTTAGATACCTACTATTTCTAGTACTTATTGTATTATTACGAATTTAATATTAATTAGTGAAATTATATGATAATACTAATTAAAAGTAGTAGATCTAGTTATACATTAGTAGATCTACATATAATATTCATAGATCTAATGTTAAATAGCATTAATCCTAAGTTTTTTGAAGTAGATCTAAGATTTAGGTGTATTTAGAGTTTTTTGGAGAGATTTTATGGTGAAAATAGATGGAAATAGATAGGAGATGGGTTGGAAATGATGAAGAATGCAAGAAATCAAGAAAACATACCTTGATTACAGCTGATTTGAGCTCCAACGAAGAAAATCACCCCAAATGTGTTTTTCTTTCACTCCAACAGCAGCAGCAGCAATGCGCTCGCAAATGCCGGCATACCGGGGCGGTATACCGCCGATATCGCCAATAAGTGGGACATTTTACACTGAACCCCCTCCTTACCGTCGAAAACCGGTCGGTTTTACCGGTAAACCCACCGGTTTACCGAAATTTGCGGGAGCAGCGATAGAAATGCTTAAACCGATGCCAGGTTGGGTCGATATCGGTATACCGACGATATCGTCGGTATCTTCTTCCTTGGTCTTAAGCTCCACACAAGGTCATTAGCCTCAACGGAATAGTATAGATCTTAAAGTTGAGGAATATAAGGTGAGCTCCCGGAGTACTATAAGGTCACCAACGGGTGCTTATTATTGTTTCTACTTAATGTTCCTATGGGGCCGGTAGGTCCAAATAAAAAAGATTCAATATGACACATTACCACTGTAATATCTATAAATGTAACTAATTAGCCAGGTTCCACCACTTATATTAGTCACAAATTGGGAGGTTGGTAGGCTGATGGGACACAATTATCGGTCTAGAAAAAATGGACCGAGCATTAGCTAGTGGGATTTGGTGCAAGGTTTTTAGTAGTTTATATATCGATTCTCATTAGTTGAATAAGAATTCTACATTACTTTTGGTGGTTGGGTTTCGACACCTACATCAAACCTAACTTCTTGATGTTGTCTTTACATATTACCTTCTCCTATTACTAATTCACTATTATTAAGTTTCTAGCTCCCTTTGTTATCAACCAATATGTGCACATGATAACTTTGGAAGTTAGCAATGGAATAACTGCTCATGTGTAACCATGCGTATTAAAGATAACCAAGGGCATGTAAAGCCGTCAAGGTCTTAAGTTGATTTTAAACTCTGTAATGTTGTTACTTGCAGGGAACTAGATGTAGATAATTTATTGTTGGTCCAAGGTGGGGCTAAAAAGTTGATTTAACTAAGGCTTCATATATACATGCATTTCATAAGATTTTGGAATCTGGCCTTAGTTTGATAAATGATCAGCTTTATGAGTCATACAAGTGCAACCTTTCGTAGGAAGCAATGTTCAAAATTTCGTCGAAATTGGCAAAATTTCGCTAATTATTTCGATGCCGCCAATGATCGGACATAGAAATGGCCTTACATGTCTATACATAGGGAAAAAAATTAAATTTTGACAATTATTTCGAATTTCGACGAAATTAGGTAAATTTCGATGAAAAAAGGCCCATTTCGTCCGCATTTCGACGAAATTTCGAGAAACACATCTATTATATCGAGAAATGGGGTATGATGTCTGCAGATTTTACTACGTGATCCCTTGGGCTTATTAGGGGCAATCTAAGTTATGTTTATTCTCTTCCTAGCCTAATTCTACCTATCTCCTATTTCTCTCACTTCTATAAATATCTACAAAGGAAATATTTAAAAATATGTGTGAGAGTGATATCTATGACTATGATGGCCCACTAACTTTCATTTTTGAGGTCACATGATTTATGTTATAGTGCGCAAAATTAGCATGACTATCGAGATATTTTGTATGTATGCCATTATCAATCACACCTCTAACTACATGGTTGCCTCCTATAGGCTCTCGCTACAAAAGCACATGACCAAGAACAAAGCTTAAGTTAATCCATTAGTATGCATTTTATCACTTGAAAGCATATGGAGATTAATAGTGAGACACATCTATGCTTGTATAAAACAAAATAAATAGGAGCCAATATGTTGATAGGTATAATCAACAAGGAGGATGACAACCATCATTGTTCAACTAGATGCATAAACCATAGTTGTCTCATGCTTCCTCAATACTCACATACCACTGCAACATTGTTTCTGTACTACGTCCCGTCATCCTACTGAGAGGTCCTACCATCCTAGATCATGCTATGTTTCCATAAATTTGTGTCTTTAAGTCTATATATTGTGCTTGTGAACTATGATGACTTAATTCATTCATTTTGCCATTCAATTGACCTCAAAATCTCCATCGAAATGCCCATCGAAATTGTTCAGCTTCTTTCACTCACACATGAGGAGCCCCACCCCCTCACATATCCAATATGAAATATTATTGCATATTTGAGTAGATCTACACTGGTAGATTGTTCTGGTAAAATTTTGCTAAATAATTCGATGATTTGGTCATCGAAACGCTAGGTATGCATTTGTCGAAATTTCCGTCGAAATTTGTCGAAATTTCTGTTTCTGTGGCTACTGAAACGGCGTCGAAATCAGACATTTTCTTCCTTGGTAGGAAGCATGGATGCTATATATTTTTAGAGGCGCCCTAGACGTCTATTGAAGATTAATGAGCAATCTCAAATAAATGTAGCTACCTAGGACTCCAGGCTCAAGGTTGAGGTCTACACAAAGTCCTTTAGAATATGCCATATAGCCATGTACATGATTAACAATTTCCTATTCTGTTTGTAATTTCGGAAATTCTAGACGAGTCTAAGTTAACTAGTAAATGTTATAAACTGTGTAATCTTGGTGTGGTGTTGTAATAGATGGGTTGAGTAATTGAGCTATATGATTAAGGATTATAGGCTAAATGTACAAACCAAAACTCGTAGACACATGAGACTGAAGCTTGTCCAAGCTTAGATATGAAAAAGCCTTGATATACCCTACTCATTTAACTATTAAAAAATGTCGGGGGGTTATTGAGACAATTTTGGAGTTCAAAAGGCTATCTTATTTGATGTTGCCAAGTGTCCGCACTAGCTGTGTGTACATTACATGCGATGGCTAATCATCATAAGATGAATGCTATCACAACATTGACCTTAGGGTAATTTCCTTCTTCCCCCATCCTTATCTATATGGTTTGTCATCTGACAACTACTTGCATTATTTGGCGTCTAAAAGCCGGTGCTACTATCTCATCATTTTCCAGTCATTTTTTTTGAGTCTTCTGCACCCGTTTGAGACTTAAGCCATGAATAAATATGTAAACGAGAAAATGATGGAAGATTATCATGTGTTGCACAATGAATAGAGCTACCCTATATATAGGATAAGGGTGGCTGTTAATGACCCATAGGACTAATCTCAATATACAAAGAACATAAAGAATATGGAAAGAGTTATCTAGCACTCGCACATCAAAATGGTGCATATATATTACAAGCACCACGTTTGTTCACAAGAATTTGACTTGACACACATTTAATGATTTAGTGAACATATTTGCAAGCAAATCATCTAAATTGATTGGAGTGAGTTTGATCAACTTGTCTTGAACCTTTTTCTGAACAATGCGGCAGTTAATTTCTATTTGCTTAATTCTTAAATGAAAGACAAGGTTGGAAGCGAAATGAATTGAGACTTGATTATCACACTGGAGGTCCATTGCTTTCGTATGACATAATCAGAGTTCCATGAAGTCCTTTACTCATAGTAGTTGACATGAGCCATAGTTCGATATTCAAATTTAGTGCTAGTGCGGGCAACGAAAATTCGTTTCTTGCTTTTTCAAGAGAGCATGTTTCCTCTTACAAAAACACAATAGCCGGTAACAGATCGCCGATCAATGATAAAGCTTGCCCAGTCTGCTCCGAGAAACCACACAACCGGTATTGATCTTATAGCCTTTGCTCAATAATCCTCTGCCAACTCTTCACTGTGTGACTCATTAACTTGATACCTCTGTAATTTGTGCAGCTCTGAACATCTCCTTTGTTCTTGTAGATTGGGACTATAATACTATATCTCCATTCATCTGACATCTTCTTTGTCTTTGTAATCTTGTTAAAGAAATTTGTTAACCACACATCTCCTTCATCCCCCACACTCTTCCATACATCAATTGGAATACTGTCTGGATTGTGTTCCTTTTTTCGTTTTCATCTTTTCCAAAGCATTCTTGACCTCAAATGGTGAAACTCGTTGTGTGTAAGTTTTATCTCTTGCATTCATGTCATCCGAGTCTCTTACATTATTCATAGTATCTTTATGAAAGTAGTTTCTCCATTGGTTCTTTATATCATCATCCTTCACCAACACCCTGCCATCGTCATTCTTGATGCACTTTACTTGACTCAAGTCTCTTCCTTTCTCTTATACAAGCCATTTTATAAATATCTTTCCCCTTCTCTAGTGTCCAACTTCTTATATATTTCATCAAAGTATCTGGACCTTGTGTCTTGCTCTTAGCATCTTTCTTTGCTTGTTTGTCTCTCTGAAAAGTTGTATCATCTCTAGATTTGGACAAGCTCCTTTAAATCTCCTTTTTGAGTTTAACAGCCTTCTGTACTTCATCATTCCGCCACCAAGTCTCTTTATATGGAGGCCCACACCCCTTGGACTCTCCCAAAACCTCTTTGACAATTTTTGTTATGCAAGAGTTCATACTTTGCACATAGAGTTAGCATCAGACTCCAACTTCCGAGTTCCCTCCTTGATAAGTTTATCATAAAATGTCAATTTCTTTCCTCCTTTAAGATTCCACAATTTGATCCTTCTATCTTGACTTCTGTTATGCTTACATTTGTTGATATTCATGTTCACATCCAAAACCTCCAACCGATGTTGTGTGGTGAGTTATTTCCTAGGGTCACTTTACAATCCTTGCATATTTTTCGATCCAGTTGTTTGGTAAGGAAGTAATCAATTTGGCTACAATTGTGCCCACTCTTGAAAGTAATAATCTGATGATCTTTTTCTTGAAATGTGTATTTGCCAAGATCATATCATAAGCAACTACGAAATCTAAAATCCTCTCCTTTTCCGTTTCTGCTGTCATATTTAAAACCTCCATGAACTCTTTCACATCCAACATTGCTACTCCCCACACGGCCATTTAAGTCACTCCAATACGGATCTTCTTCTCTATTGGTATTCCTTGCATCGGTTCATCCATGTTATCCCAAAAATCCTTTGCCTCCTCACTAAGGCCAATTTGGGGGGCATAAACACTAATAATATGAAACATCGTTCCCCTAAGAACAACATGAATAGCTACGATTCCATCACCCATCCGTGTGATCTTGACAACATAATTTTTGTTTTCATGTTATTACTCTACTTATGTTTCTCTTCTTTCTTTCATCCCTAATTGAGGTTTGCCTGCTCCCCTTTCATGTCTATAACTGACAACTTTTTGTGCTGTACATACCTTTTCTTCCTCTATAATATGCATCTCAAGATCTTAACTAGATATAACATCTTTCAATATGAAAAATCGGTATGTTTATAGTTAAGGTGATTAAGCATAATTCTCATTAGTTTAATAGTGTAACTAGGCCTCCTATATCTAAGAGCTTAAAGAGATAGATGGATCCCTAAGTGGTAAATGGATCACTTACGTAAGAGAGGAAAATAAAGAGAGAGCACATAAGTGCATAGGTGAGCCTAGGCACAATACCAAATAACTAATAATGCTAGCACACCCTCTCAAGATGGAGAGTGCACATCATGTAGTCCTAGCTTTTTCCTCATAATATTGGAATAGAGCAAGATGCAACGGCTTGGTACGAATATTAGCGCTTGGTCATCAATTTTCACATGTGGTGTGACAACCTTTTTGATTGACAAGATCTCGAACAAAGTGACATTCAACCTCAGATGTGTTTTGTTAGAAAGTATTATTGGCCTATTTAATTATTAGGATAATTTGTATACAGGCTTAAGTGTCTCTGCCCATATAGTTTTACTTGGGTGTGGCGTCTAATATTTTCTAAAGTAATCTTCTCAGGTGTAATATTTACTTGAGTCTATATAGGACATGTGTAATATTTTCTCTCTTTATCCTATATGTAGGACATGGGTGTGGCATCTAATATTAATCAATCAAGAAAGTTTCCCTCACACTTTCAACATGGTATTATAGCACTTAACCTAACCCTAAAGAGCAAAACGAGAGCCTCCTCCTGCGGCGGTACCTGTCTTTCCTTGGCTTGGCTGGCCGACCGTTAGGCATCTTCTCAACCTCCATGGCCGTTTCTCTTCTTCTTTCAAAAAGAACTTCATCTATAGTCTTCTCTACGCTTCCTCAATTCATAGTCAAAGGCATCCATCGAGTCTCCCTTGTAGTCGTCACCCTCGAGTCACGTCGTCGCTTTCCTGAGGTTATCTTCTAGGTCATGTGCATGCATTGTTCACCCCAGTCATCATCAAACGTCGTTTGCCCCGGGCTATCTCCATCGTCCATTGAATCGCAAAATGCCGCCGCCTCAACCTATCAAGATTTGGGCTTCATCCTGGACATCTCCTACGTCGTCGTAGCAACGACAAAAGCCATCGCAGCAGTAACCACCTCTTGGGGTGTCTTCTTGGGTTGGGACGTCTTTCCTAGATAACACATTTTCCCGTTCAGATTGGTTCATGGTCTAACAAGGGGCTGTTGTTGCGCCAAATTCACATCACCATTATAACAAGTGACGATGCTAATTCCCATTGCCCCCGGTGCATCTACTCGGGGTTGTTTTATCCTTGAGGTCACCAAACTTCTGTTAGATTGCGCATTAGTGGTGCCGTACATGGCGAGTTGTACGATCGACATGACGTGTTGTAGTTTAGCAATCGTCCTCGTCGGTGCAGGGTTTTGTTCAAACCTAAAGTTACGACATGTCAGATTCCCACACGGTGTGTTGATGGATGGTTGTTTATCACCTTTGACATCTTACACATTGTGTCAGATTTCCACATGCCATGTTGATGAGAGATTGTTTCTTGCATTTGACATCTTATACGTCGTATAAGATCTCCACACGACATGTCGGCAAAAAACTATTCTCGTCTTCCACACCTTAGATGTCGTGTAAAATTCCCACCCGACGTGTCGTTTTGAGCCTGTTATCTTCGATCAAAAGATCCACACCCAAGTCAGAACTCCACTGCGTCTCCAAAGAAGTCTTTCTCTACTTCCAGTGCTAAGATCATAAGAGAACACGGTGTGTCGGTCAATGACACGTCGTGTCATCTTTAGACACTGCATGCCACCATACAAACATGACGTGTTCTATACTATTCAAGTCACGACGTCCTCCAAATCTTTTCATTTGGACTCTCTCTCATATATATATCGTTTTTGGCTCAATACTTTCACATGATGTCCGAATCTCTATAATCGGGTCGTGCTGCCCATTGAATCCAATTACCGATTTATCTTCTCTACATACTACACTTCTCGCTTTAAATTTTCATTCCCCGCCCTCCCACCCCTCATGTGTGCGTCTTTTTGCATGTACAACGGGGTCATGTGTCTCTTTTCCACACCAACTACTCATTCTCTTCATAGTTGGCGTGCGAAGGAGATATAGGAGAGAGAGAGAGTACGGGGAGAGTATGGTGAGAGCATTAGAGAGAGAATATGAGGAGAGAGATGATATATATATATAATGTTACAACTATTATGATCTTCATGGAGCTTCGTATTCTTACACATCTGCTCTTTAATGTCTTTGTGTTGCTTCATTCCCACTAAGCATCACTTTACATGTGGGTTGGCCATCTGTGCTGATTCTAGTTGGCTATCGCTTCCAGACGACTTTGAAGTATATCAATTAAAGCATTAACACCAAGCTTTTTGTGGAAATCGATATGTGTGGGGAAGATCCCCTTTCATGTAGGTTTTTCTTATTGCTTGATAGATAGGAGGCAACCACCCTTTCCTATAAATAGGATAAGGGGGAAGCATACTGACACAGACAAACCCTAATGGGCCAAGGACACACTTGGGTCCATATTACAAATAGACTAAACAACACTTAAGTAAATAGACACGTGGAAAACGAATGAGTGGGGCAAAAACCCCAAACGTGTAGGGTGTTTTCTTATTGCTTGATAGATAGGAGGCAACCACCCTTTCCTATAAATAGGATAAGGGGGAGGCATACAAACACAGACAAATCCTAATGGGCCAAGGACACACTTGGGCCCATATTACAAATAGACTAAACAACACTTAAGTAAATAGACACTCTAACACTTACGTCAGGACAGAGCTTGCTGCGCTTACTCTAGCCTCTTTATTCCTCTGGTGTTGATGATATCTCAATCGATCATTCTTGTTACATTCTAATGAGACAGGTGGTTTCTTCTTTACATCGGACTTTTCTCAGAAGTTCGTCAATTTCTAGGTTGCAAATTTCGTATCTACAAGGTTGATGATTCATTTGGATTTTGTCATCACCGAGCTACTTTATTTATGTCTTTTCGGAGTTGCATCTGTTGTTTCTAAGTGTTGAAATGACACTTTTACTGATCTACTTGAGTTTCTCCTCGATGGTGTCCTTCATTTCTATCAAGCTCGATTCATGTGCTAGATTTAAGGAACCAATATGCAGTCATCATCACCTCGTTCAGTTCGTGTTTGTGCCACATTATGCACGTCTTTCGTTTTCTATGCTTCGGTTCAGTTGGCTACACTTCTCAAACGATTTGAAGATACCTATACTGCTACCAAGGAATGAGCTATATGATTTTGGTATTTTTTCGACAATGTAGAAATGGAAATTTATCGAAATTTCAACAATGTGGAAATGGAAATTTATCAAATTTCAATAAATACCACTGTGCCCGTTTCGACTGAGGTTTGTAAACCCGGGTTTCCGACCCGGAGGTCGACCCTGCTAAGCTCCCGAGTCTTCGGTCCCTGGTTCAACCGTCGGGTCACCCGGTGACCATAGTCACAAATTCAACATTCGAGATACGTATGGTCAAGCTGAAAAATTCGAAAAAAGGGAATTATGTGGAAAATTCAGATTAAAAAAGATCAACATACAATAAAAATACGGTCAACTATTCCAGAAAAAGTCGAAAAAACCCCCGTATATATATATATATATATATATATATATATATATATATAGAGAGAGAGAGAGAGAGAGAGAGAGAGATATTTATATATAGACACACAATAAAATATAATTTCGGCAACGTAATTCAGAGATGGAGAGTGAGTCAATTTGCTACAATTGGAAATCAAAGTTGAAGATTATATGGATAACCCCTAATATTTGCAATGTGCAATTAGTCAAACTTAGAAAATGAATTTGAACAATAAATCTAAAGCACATTACGAAATTATAACTAATGGACTAATTGTAGATAATAATAAAAGAGAAATACAGGAAAAAGGGTGCATAATTATAGTGGTCACAATAGGTGATTCAGAAGGAGGGTAATGGGAGGAACTGAATGAGGATGCTCGAGAGCGGATATAAAGATACATATTAAATGGGAAGTTGGAAATTTTTTTAGGAGGATTTCAAAAGGACGGTACAGTAGCAAGGGGAAATAGTGGTACTTGGGAAGAAAGGGAAGCAAAGCAATTGAAGGAAAAAGGCGAAGTCAGGAGAATGAAAGGGATAACTTGGAAGTAGAGAGGAAGAAATATAAGCTGAAATAAGAGCATGAAGAAGAGGGGAAGATGGCGGAAGAGGAAGGGGAAGTAGCAGCAAGAGACGATGGAGGAACATGAGAAGAATTAACAAGAAGCATAAAAGGGAGTAGAGGGGAAACATGGAAGTAGAGACAAAGAAATGAAGCACCAAGAAGAACAAGAATATGAGGGGATGATGGAGGAGGAGCAAAGGGAAAAAGGGGAAGCAACAATAGGATATAGGAGGACCGTGGAAGAAAGAAGGGAAGAAGGGGAAGAAGCAAGGAAGAAGAAGGGAAAAACGTCCAACAAGAGGGGACAATGGAGGAAGGGGGGAGGGGAAGTAGAAAGGATGAACTAGAAAGAGAGAAAACTCTGGAGGAAGATGGGACACAGGAGGAGGAAGGCGAGAAGCGGAATCAGCAAGCAAGAAGAAGATGAAATCATGGAGAAAGAGAGGATGGTGAAGAAGGAAGAATGGGAAGAAGCAAGAAGAAAGAGGGGAAGGAGGAGGAACCATAAAACGTATGACAAAGCACACAAGACAAAACCCTAGAGGCAAGCACACATAACTGGAAAACACGTATTAAACGTGTTTAAAAGGCAATACGCGAATAAAACGTGAATAAAATGCGTATAAAACGTATTAGACAGTCTGAAGTTTTAAACGGGCGTCACATACGGCAGGTGAAAAAAAGCGTTTTAAACGCGTTTTTCTTCAAAAAAAGGCGAATATTGTGACAATGCCGTTGACGTCATGTGACACGCATATGTTATAAATATATATACATATATATATACATATTTTTATGTATATATTTCTACATATATACATATATATGCATATATGTATGAATATAAATGCACACACACATACATAAATAGCTACATATATATATTAATAAAAGATTAACACTCTGGAGCAAATACGTACAAAAATAAACAAGAAAATCAAGGGTTTGCTCCACACAACATTGATGACATGAATCAGTAAGCAATCTTTCGTATATTAATAAACATTGTTGCAGTTATTTCTTTTTCAAATGGGACAAAGGCATATATGTGGCATACTTTAGGTTTTTTTTGACCCGCCTCGGTTCGATAGAATCATGACCAAGTCATCGGGTGGCCGGTTCAACTGGCAAGGTATCCATTTTTTGGAGGCTACCCGACCAACCAGGCTTACCGTGAGTGGCAGTTCAACCGGTTGAACCATCCTGATCGGGTCGGTTTTATAACTCTGGTTTTGACACCAAAATAAACGAATTATTCCATGAGATTTCTCTGGCATGATCTCTACACCTAAATGCATTGTTTTATGCTATAAAATTTGATATGGGGATAGGTGGGCGGGGTCCTTCACATGGGAGGAGAGGACACTTTCCCGTTTCCTGGGGAATTTTAAAATTTGGGCAATTTTTTTTTACTGATTTTGACATAGTGGCACAATGACAAGGTTATATAGCAGATGCTGTCGAAACCAAATTTTTTGACAAAATTTCTACGATTTCAGCGAAACTTCATTCCTTGACTGCTACATCGACATTTTGCCTCCACGTTCGTATTGCGTTATGTACACAGGATGTGTTGACTGTACTTATATCACTCACACATTCCTGTGCAGTAAAAATGGCATAGTTGTGATGTTTTTGATCCTCATCCAAATTGATGGTGACGAGTTCTTGGTGTAGCGTTTAGATTCCATTTATCAGATGTTCTTCATTCCAGATGCACTTCAAAAGACCTTCTCCAAAGCTCGAGTATTTCTAGCTTGCTGAACACAACTCAAAAGAGGCGCCATCATATGTTTTTAGTTAGGATGTATTGTTTAGGGGGAGTGACATATATATTTCTTATGTGACTTATCGTCTAATTTAGTCCTCTTAGTCCAAGCTAGAACGTGTTTCACCCATGCTCCATCTTGAGGGGGAGATGTTAGAAAGTATTATTGGGCTATTTAGTTAATAGGCTAATTTGTATACGGGCTTAAGTGTTTCGACTCATATAGTTTTACTTGAGTCCCAAGTCTGTAATGTTTCCCCCTTTCTCCTATACACAGGACATGGGTGTGCCATCTAATATTAATCAATTAAGAAAATTCCCCCCACACTTTTTGACATGCTTTTAGCATTCATAGAAGGCCGAGTTATTGGCAACATGAATGGCCGCTTGGTTGTCGTAGTGGAGAACAGAAAATGACCGCTAGAAGATCTTTAAAGCCAAGTTTTTAGAACCATGCTGAGCTTGTTGAACCAAGCATGAGGAGACTGTTTGAAGCCATGGATAGAACAACAAAGATGACAAACCTTGATCGAACACCCCCCAACAACAAAACTAGGGGTTTGCTACATGTACGCTTCTTCAGATAAGTCGCCATGGAGAAAGCATTCTTGATGTCTAGCTGATAAAGATGTCAGTCTAGGTGAACAACAACAGAGATGAGAAAGTGGACCAAAGCAAACTAGTTGATGGGCGAGAATGTCTCAAAGAAGTTAACCTCATAAGTTTGAGTGAAACCTTTGGTGACGAGACATGATTTTAATTGGTTAATGGGTGCGTCTGAATGATGATTAACCGAGAAGACCCATCGACAGCCAACTATGTTCTTGTCGCGGAGTGGGGCAAAAAGATCCCACATATGGTTTTTCCACACAGCCTCCATCTCATCCATCATCATGGCTTTCCACCATGGGTGGGCATTGTTATGACTTTTGGGGGTTGGTGTTGGCAAAGTTCGTGCCAGCAGCTAGGCAGAATAGGAAAGTCGTGCAAGACAACACATTTTAGACTTAGTATGAAGAAGTGCATGAACATTTACCTTTGTGGCGAGCTATTGGCCCTTCAGATTCTATTGGAGCAGAGAATGATGGCAGAGCAAAGGATACACCTTGGAATAAAACTGGGGTGGTGTATGTGGATTAACATATTGGTGGCAGCTAGAACCTTAGGGGGTCAATATATAGAGGAACAATACAAACTGCAATGGCTGGGAGGTATGAACTGTCGGAGTGGGGAAGAAGATGTGACATCAACAATATTCAAATGATTGCTGCTCGGGTCAAAACAACTTGTACCCTTTCTGATCTTGAGAGTAACCCCCCAAAAAAAAAACTCTGCAAAGCATGAGGCAAAGGTTTCTCGGTGTTTGCATTGATTTTATGCATAATGACTGCACACCCTAAACCCTAAACTGTAAGCATAAATCTCATTAATTCGATAGTGTTTGATTAGGCCCTTCCTATATATAGGAGCCTAGAGAGTTACATGGATCCCTAAGTGGTAGATAGATCACTTAGATACGAGAGAAAAATAAAGAGAGAGAGAGCACATATGTGCGGGTCTAAGCCTACTAACAAATAACTAATAATGCCAACAGTTATCATAAGATATTTCTGTGAGTTTAGATGTCATCTTATTGTTATTTAACTTTTTGATGTGAAATGCAGCAGTGTTCCTGCTATCTCAGTCCTTATGCTGATATTGTTTTCATATATATTTAGTGTTTTCTCTAAAATGCTGTTCATAAACTGATAAACGCATGACAAATGTCTTTGTTTTTCAGGTTCTTGTCAATCTAATATGTGGGATACACTTGTTCCATCTAGGAGGAGGAGTGGTGCTACTCGTTCAAAGCCATCTCCTGCAGAGAAACTGACTAAGGACCTGCATTCTATATTGCATCAGCAATCATCTTATCTTTCTGCATCTTCAGACGATCTACTATATGAAACTGGAGCTTCTATGGACGCTGAGATAGGCCATGGTGTTCTACTACTAAAAAAGTCACATTCAAATACCAAAGCTGAAGAGTCAGAAGCAAGTTCTTTTCTCATAGATAACAAGTCGGTCCAGAGCGGATTTCCTTTATCCACACATTATAAATCCAAGAATCCATGTGTTCCAGGTATGGAAGACAAGAAATATAGTAATCTGAAGACACCACAGGGGTATCCACTAAGGTGTTTATCTGACGCTAAACCTAGACTTCTTTTAATACAATTGCTTGCTTGAATCTAATGATGTTTTAGCTATAGTGTTTATCTGTCAGGTATTGATCAGTTTTGTTTTCAGGGAGAAGCCATCTCAGGACAAGTTTCACATCCTACTGAATAAGGATTCATATCTGGCTTCCATCAATCTGAAAGTAAGTTTTTATAAAATGCATGCCTATACCATTTATAGATGCCTTTAAACAAGCTTTGTTAAGATTGTTACACAACATTAGATATGCAGCACAGACTTTCATCAAGTCATGGAGGGCCTTGTTAGCATTTTAGTTTTGTATTTAGTCTTTCTTGAAATATCAACTCATGCATTAGCAGCACAATTTTATTAGGATATTGTTAATTTTGATGGATACATGAGATGCTTGACTTCTGAAGAACGACAACATTTGGTAAAATATTTGCCTGATACTGGCACTGCAAATCTTACTGAAAGGTATGATTACTTCATTTTGTGATAAACGATTGCTATTAACCATCAATGTGTGTTTTTATCTTTTCTGTGAATTCTCTATGCAGCCTTAGAAGTATGTTCAGCAGCACTCAGTTTCAGGAGGCATTGCCTTATTTTCAGCATCTTCTTAAGGAAGGGATCTTTGATTTGTCTTTCCCTGGGTTGAGCACCGAGGAATGCAGAAAAGTTAGGAAGGCCGCACTAACCAATTTGACAAAGGCTAAATTGATCGAACAATGCAACACACTCAAGGTGTGAAGACCTTTAATTCTTAAACCACCTCATAGTTCCAAAGCACACACATCGATGTGATTCAGACTTTTTTGGTCAGCCCATTTAATGAAAATATCTGCTTAAACAGGAGGCAATTGCAAAACCATTCGGGAAAAAGGGCTCTAATTCGAACGTGTCATCTCTGAAGAGATCACAAGAAAGTCTGATAAGCTCATTATCAGGTGAGGTTCCTAGTAATTATAATTATTGTTACATCTGCTCTTGTGATACTGCATATGCATCTAGTGCTATCTAGCTATGATGGATGCAGTCTGTAGTTCTAATTGTTTTACAGAGTGCATATCTATACCACTTATAGAACTGTCCATAGAGTCTAAAGTAGTTATAAGGGATACACCTCTTTTTATGATTTAGCTCTCATTTTCAACTTGTTGGCTATCTGCTACCATGGATTTCTATCTCTCAAAGTGGCTACAATTTTGTTAGACAGGCTCTTATTTTCATGGTGACTTTGATTTGGTTAGCTTGGTCATGTCATCCTAAAAGTCTGCCTCATAGTAGTAGATGCTAGACAGTTTGTGCATTCAACAATAAAATATGCTTTCACTCCATTTTAGACATCCTTTACAGTTAATATTTTAAGCAAGGACAAGGAATTAAAGACGATCTTCTACACTACTATAGCAGCTTCTTAAAGGTCTGTTATACAGCAAGAGTTATAGTTCAATTTTCTTAGATCCCGGCCCCCGTTAGGAGAATCTATGCAGTTTCTTATTTTTTCATGCCGATTCTAGTGGCTTCACTGAGGATTCTAAATATGTTCTGTTACGGCACTTCATCTGTGAAGGATGTTCAGCCATATTTTCAGTTATTAAGTCCTAAAGGGAGTCAATGTCGAGACATTATTGTACGACAGGGAGTGTCTGGTTTTACATCTGTCTGATTTTTCTAGATCTTGGATTGCTTTTCTGGGTATCTATGAATTTTAGAGACTTGAAAAGGTTGTTAATAAATAAAGCTCAGCTTAGTTATGAAATGGGGAGATGGATGACAGAAGTGCAAATAAGCAGACGAAGATGAAAAATAATAAATGAAATATGAATGTCAAAACTCTCCCTCAAGCAGGAGCAAATATATCATGCATGCACAACTTGCCACATAGCTCTTGGACTCTCTTCTGAGAGAGAGGCTTGGTGAAGAGATTGGCAGCCTGATCTCGAGTTCTCATCAAAGGACTGGATATCATCTTGGGCATCACTTTAACTCGTACAAAATGAAACTCAACTTCTATTGTGCTTTGAAAATGGAGCTAGAAATTGTACCCTGCAGGGCCCTTTTTGAAAAGCATCCTTTTGCAAGTGTTATGCTGGTGTATTTGGGCTGTAGATGGTAGGTCCGATGAAAGAATCTTGAATGCAAATAACCTTTGGCATATGGTGATGGGGATAGCTGACTAGATTACAAGGAGGCTGTTAGAGAGTCTATGTAGTTAAATTGTTTTTGTCTATTTTGTAATATGGGCCCAAGTGTATCTTGGCCCATTAGGGGTTGTCTTGAGTCTGTATGCTTCCCCCTTATCCTATATATAGGAGAGGGAGGCTGCCCTTCTATCTATAAAGAAAAACTACACAAGGGGATTTCTCATTATATCGCCTTTCCTCATGGTATCAGAGTAAACTTTCTTGTGCCGCCCCCAACCCTAAGAGAGAGATAGAGCGCAAAGGAGAGAAGCCTCCCTTTGCGGGCAACCGATGTTGCTTGGCTGCCCACAGGGATTTCCTACCCCTGCTTTTTCTTAGAGTCGTCTCCATCTTCAACAACAAAGTATCCACTTTGAAGTTGCTGTTACTAGATATACAAGGGTCGCCATGCCTCCGTCCATAGTTTTTGCTAATGGAGCCGCCATATCTATCCTATTTGCAACCTTCATCTACTGCGCTACCGATCTACACTGCCATTGTCTAACCTGTGCAGATCTACACTACACCACCGTCATCTACATCTTTGCAGATCTACACCGCCTTTGTCATCTATGCATCAACTGAGATATAGTCCCAAGTCTTGGATAAAAATCTACTCTTTTTGGTGATACCGGGGACATATCATCCCTATATTGATATGGTGGAGATT
Organism: Alisma plantago-aquatica; assembly: GCA_963693085.1. Lineage (NCBI taxonomy): Eukaryota > Viridiplantae > Streptophyta > Magnoliopsida > Alismatales > Alismataceae > Alisma > Alisma plantago-aquatica. Next base: position 74,742,414 of record OY856413.1, on the reverse strand, counting down.
CGGAAGGATTAATCAATGTTTTGCTACTGTCTCAGGGTTTTTTCTACTGATGTTTGCCACTAAAACGACGTGTCTCTTCTTGAAACGAAGTGTAGGTGGTGTTCGACTTCATTCACGACTTTGTTTGCAAAATCTGTCAGACGACACGCCGTGTCGTTTTCTAACATGACATGTTGGCTGCACTTTGGCAAGTTGTGTCACCTAAATGGTACGACGTGTCACTTGCATTCTGCCCTGAGTTTTGTCAACTGACACACCGTGTCTCCCAAAGATACAGCGTCTCGTCAGCTTCTTGTCGGCGATGATTTTTGTTGCTGCATCTACTAATGTGCGAAATGGTGTGTCCCTTCACCTACACGGTGTGTCACCTGCTATTGCTGCTACATCTTGGCGTGCTACATCATCCTCAATGATTCTATTATATGGCGGAGGTTTCTATACTTGGCAAGTCCCTTCTTTATCTTTACCAACAATAATTATCTTCCTTTTCCAACGATTTTATATTTGTTTTTTGTTCTTTAAACCCCCACCCTTTCAGCCCTACATACATATTGCCTACCTCCCCAATACTTGTACTAACCCCCATATACATATTATACCCAATGATAATCCGATCCTATTATTTTTTTACCTAATCTCGGGTCGTAAAAAGATCTATTTATTTTTTATCCGAATCTATGTAATCGGGTCATGTTGCACCTTGGCTCGAGTTGTTGGTTATCCCCTCCACATACTTGCCTACATAGCCCTTGCCTCTACCATTGTTTTTGACTTCCCCCCAACCACTCTTTTGACTCTTTTCGTGGTTGGCGTGGGACAATAAAGGATGATGAGTAGAGGGAAGAGATGAGAAGAGGAGAGTAAAGAAGACTGTAGTTTTGCTGCTCCATATTTCCATGTATCTTCATGCTATTTTTACTGCTGTTATGGGGTATGTTATGGGGTGTTATTTTGCTGCTGCTGCTCCTATGTGGATCCTTTTGCTACACTGTGGTGTTCTTTTTCCTTCTATGTGGATCCTTCTATTGTAATGTGGTCTCTTCATGCTATTTTTACTGCTACTATGTAGTGTTGCTTTTTCTACTATGTGGAGCTTTCTGTTGCTATTATTGATCTATTTACCTTATGAAGAGCTTGAGAAACTTATTCATCATCATCTCGACTATTGTTCTACTTCACTTCTGCTATTTGTTGATTGCTATTTGTTAAGAATCAGGGTTGCAGAGAGCATAGGGTTGCACAAAGTGTGCACCCTCATATATATAACACTGAAACAATTACAGAGAGGTCCATACAGAATAAACAAATAACAAAATAAATAACAGAATAAGTAAACCACAGAAAACATATACTGTAACACTCCCCCTCAAGTTGGAGCATAGATATCAATCATGCCCAACTTGTCCACCAGCGTGCAGAAGTGCTTCTTAGCCAGAAGTTTTGTGAAGAGATCTGCAACTTGATCTTCAGATCTTGTAAAAGGAGTGCAAATTTTACCAGCCAGAACAGATTCTCGAATGAAGTGGCAATCCACCTCGATATGCTTGGTGCGCTCATGATAGACAGGATTATTGGCAATGAAAATAGCAGCTCGGTTGTCGCAGTGCATTGGAATCGCATAAGGAGATTCAATCCCAAGTTCATGCAGAAGAGAACGCACCCAGAGAAGTTCACATGCAGTATGGGCCATGGCCCTGTATTCAGCTTCAGCACTGGAGCGAGCAACAACATTCTGTTTCTTGCTCCTCCAAGTCACCAAGTTACCTCCTACATAGGTGCAGTAGCCAGAGGTGGATTTCCTGTCAATTCTGCTGCCTGCATAATCTGAATCAGAATAGCCCTCAAGTTTACAATGTCCACTTTTCTTGTAATACAGACCTTTGCCAGGTGCCCGTTTTAAGTATCTCAGAATGTGACAGACAGCATCCCAGTGACACTGTCTAGGCTTGTCCAGGTACCTGCTCAGAAGGCCCACAACAGTAGTAATGTCAGGACGAGTAACAGTCAGATAGATCAATTTCCCAATAAGTCTCCTGTATTTCTTCGGCTCAGAAAACATAGATGAGGTATCATCGTCCCAATCAACATTGGGATCCATAGGAGTATCTGCAGGTCTTGCTCCCATCATACCAGTTTCTTGCAGGATATCAAGTACATATTTTCTCTGGGACAGCACAAGAGCACTAGAGATCCTGGAAACCTCTATACCCAGAAAGTATCGCAATCTGCCCAAGTCTTTGGTAGCAAAATGCTTACCCAAATGATTTTTTGTGGCCTGAATACCTGAAGCATCACTGCCTGAAATAATGATATCATCTACATAGACAATCAGAATAATAATACCTGCAGAAGTTTTCTTTGTGAAGACAGAATGATCCACTTGAGACCGTAGAAAGCCAAAGTCAGACAGAATCCTGCTTAATTTATCGAACCATGCACGTGGACTCTGCTTGAGCCCATAAATAGATTTTTTAAGCCGACATACTTTGTGAGACTCCCCCTGAGCAACAAACCCAGGAGGTCGCTCCATGTAAACCTCTTCCTGTAGATCACCATATAAGAAAGCATTCTTCACATCAAGCTGTAGAAGAGGCCAGTCACAGTTTACAGCTACAGATAGTAAGATTCTGACAGAATTTAAGCGAGCAACAGGAGAAAATGTCTCAAAGTAGTCAATGCCGTAGGTCTGAGTATATCCTTTGGCAACTAACCGAGCTTTCAACCGTTCAACTGTACCATCTGGTTGATATTTGACAGTGTACACCCAGCGGCAACCTACATGCTTGCACTGAGGAGGAGGATCCACCAGCTCCCAAGTGCCTCTATCAGTCAGAGCGGTCATCTCATCCTGCATAGCAGAAGTCCAAGCTGTACTCCGCAGGGCATCCTGAATAGTCTTAGGAACAGTAACAGCAGATAAGGCATATACAAAATCACGCGCCTGAGCAATGAGATGATCAGTAGATACAAAATTAGCAATACTGTGAGACGTGCAGGAACGAGTCCCTTTGCGAAGTGCAATAGGGATATGTAAATCAGATTGTACCTCAGGTGAAGCAGAACCTTCTTGAGGTGAAGATTGGTCGACTGGGGGGGTACATGTGAAGGAGGTGCTCTGTTCCTGCGCTGATAAACACGAAGCTGAGGAGGATCTGGTATCACAGTATCATCCGTCTCAGGGCTGCAGTCAGACAAAATAGGCAAGGGTGGTGCAATAAGATCTGTTTGCAAATTCTCCCGCAGATGAATAATAAGGAGTGTCTTCAAAGAACACCACATCACTACTAGTCAACCACTTTCACGTAGCAGGATTATAACAGCGATAGCCTTTCTGAGTCCTTGAATATCCCAAGAAAATACATTTGGCTGCTCTAGGCGACAGTTTATCAGATGTAGGGCCAAGGAGTCGTACAAAGCACGTGCAACCAAAAATCCGTGGAGGGACAGAAAACAAGGGAGCCTCCGGATGTAAAACTTGGAAAGGAATTTTGTTACCAATAACCGACGATGGCATACGATTAATGAGAAAACAGGCAGTCAGAACCGCTTCTGGCCAATAAGTACGAGGTACATGCGAATGCAACATGATAGTTCGAGCCACTTCCAACAGATGACGATTCTTTCTTTTGGCTACACCATTCTGTTGTGGTGTATAGGCACATGAGGTTTGATGTAAAGTTCCAACAGATTTACAAAAAAGTTCCACCTCTTTCTGAACAAATTCCAACGCATTATCAGTTCTAAAAATTTTAATAGGCACACCAAACTGGGTTTTAATTTCAGCAAAAAAGAACTTTATTGTGGATATCACCTCGGATCTACTTTTCAACAGAAATAGCCAAGTAGTCCGCGAAAAATCATCAATAAACAAAATAAAGTATCGATAGCCAGACACACTCGGTACATTACATGGTCCCCACACATCAGAGTGCACTACATCAAAAATATGCCTGCTGCTCACAGAACTACGCCTCGGATATACCGATCTAGTTTGTTTACCCAGTTGACAAGACTCACACTGGAAACTACAACTACTCATGTCTGGAAGTAAATGGCGCAGTTTGTCAGAAGAAGGGTGTCCCAACCGGTAATGCCACTGTAAAGTAGAAACGGAGGCAGATAAGGCCGAAACCACAACAACTTTGGCAGACCTTGGCATCTCGTCCAAGTAGTAGAGACCATCAGCACCTTCATACCCCCCCACCAATCTTCATCCTCGTGAGAAGGTCCTGAAAAATGCAGGAGCCAGGAAGAAAAGTCAGGCTACAATTCAAATTCCTTACAAGTTTGCTAACAGATAATAAATTCATAGGGAAGTTAGGCACATATAAGGCAGATTTGATAAAGAACTGAGAAATAATGTCCCCAATGCCAGAAACTGGAGATCTAGATCCATCAGCAACCATAACCGTAGATTTATGAGCAGGTTTAGAGATGGACTTAAACAAAGCCCGATTGCCAGAAATATGGGATGATGCACCAGAGTCGATCACCCATTTATTATTACCAGATGGGGGTGGCAAATGTGAACTCAGAAAAGCAGTATCATAACCAGTATGGGCAGCATGTGCTCCACTCGTGGACGCTTCAGAAGATGATCTAGCACGCTCCAGAAAGAGACGTTCGACTTCAGCCCTGATGTAGTCAGCAGTAGCGCCCGCAGTGTCCGGTGTAGTAGGATGTGCAACACTCTCGGATGCGGTGGCGGGAGAATCAGTAGCAGTGTTCGCCCATTCTGGTTTGCCATATTTCTCCCAACACTTTTCTTCAATGTGGTTCGTACGACCACAGTAAGAGCACAAGCGCGATCCGGGCGGAAGACGCGCAACAGTAGTAGTAGCAGTAGGAGGGGCCCCACGCCCAGCAGTAGGAGCACGACCTCTCCCGACACCAAGGGGAGGACGTCCATCAGAAGCGCGGCCACGGCCACGACCGCGACCACGGTCGCGGCCACCCCAGGCAGCTAAGGCAGTAGAGTCGCCAACATCTGGAGTAGTCGGTGATGTCGGTGATGAAAGTCGCTGAAGTCGCTGGTAGGCACTCTGAAGGGTAGGCAGTGGATCACCGGCCAGAATCTGATCCACAACTATAGCATAGGAGTCAGGCAAGCCACTTAAGAACTGGATCAGCTGTAGCTCATCGCGCTGCTTTTGCATAATCACCAGATCCGTGGACAGAGGATGATACGTCTCCAGTTCACCCCACAAACCGGTGAACGTAGAGAAGTAATCGGTGATATCAGTGCCAGTAAAAGTGAGACGACTAAGCTGTTTGTTGATATCAAACACCTTCTTCGGATTCTGGCTATGGGAGAAGGTGCGAGCAAGCTGATCCCACATCTGCTTTGCTGTAGGCAGACGGAGAATGGTCACACTAATCTTCTCAACCGTGCTGTTGAGAATCCAAGTCATCACTGTTGAGTCGTCACAGACCCAATCATCGTAAGCTTTGACGTCCTTCAAGTCAGCATCGTCAGCAGGCTGTGGCGGACCGGCACGAGTGAGATGGGAATATTTCCCTTGTGATTTGGCATATATCACAAAGGAGCAAACCCACAGCTGGTAGTTGCGCCCGTCAAGTTTTACCGTAGTAACCTGACGACGCAGATCATCAGTCGAGGACGCCATCAGTTAGGCAGGCACAGCAGGCAGGCAAGACAGGCAGGCAGAAGATCACAGGGGACCTCTCACATACGGACTACACCAAAGTGTAGTAGAAGACCCGGAGGCCGAAGCCTACACGGGCAGGCAGGCACAAACAAACACGAACCGAAGTAGGCCCTAGCCGAACAACGTACCGATCTCCCCCGGAAGACTGATCTAGTCCAGATCTACCAACCCGGCAGCGCACCTACTGTGCGAACAACAACAACGGTTGCTCAAGCACTAGCGGAGCACCGCGCCAGGAGAGTAGGCAGACCTGTGACCGGCGGGAGACGGCTGGCTAGGCCAGCTGTGGCAGTCGGCTAGCAGCTGCTGCTGCCCGGAGGCGGCGGCGGCGGCGGCCGGCTGGCTGTGCTGCCCGGCGGCTGGTCCGCGCGGGGGGGGGGGGCGCCGGTGGAGAGGGAGGGAGGGAGAGACCCTAGGTCTCGACCTGCTCTGGTACCATGTTAAGAATCAGGGTTGCAGAGAGCATAGGGTTGCACAAAGTGTGCACCCTCATATATATAATACTGAAACAATTACAGAGAGGTCCATACAGAATAAACAAATAACAAAATAAATAACAGAATAAGTAAACCACAGAAAACATATACTGTAACACTATTCTATCCAGTGATGTCATTCTTGCTACTTGTGCTATGATTAACACATTTTACGTGCTTCTTTGTGAGTTTGCACATTCTGCTATCCGTGCTCTGTTTGCACATTGACTATTTGTATATGCCTGCACATCTTTGCTGCTACTGTGAGCCATCACTCTCTGGAATGTGATGTCTGCTACCATGATGGAAACTATATTATGAGAGAAGATGATGAAGATTGCTATTGATGATTTTACATATACACAATGGAGTTTCATCTACATCGGATCTTGGAGTCTTTTATATGCTTTCTACTTCATGCACTAGTCTTCTATCCAGCTACATCGTCTACTTTCTACTACTGTATGCCAACATTCTCTGGCTTGTTCGTGCCTTGAGCATGCTGACTCTTTTCTTGTTCATGCCTTTTTTTGTGTGTTGACAACTACTTGTGCTCCAACACTCTGGTCTATTTGTTGACGATAATGATTGAGATAAAGACCATGAAAAAAAGATGAAGACCATGATGCCTACATGTTGCTGTTTACTTCTGCTCCAGATGCCACTTCACAGTGATCAAGAAGCTCCTTCTACATACTTGCCTACCTACTTTGAGATTATCTACTTGAGGGGGAGTATTTGAGTGATTTATTGTAAAATTGAGGGGGAGAAACATTCTTGTATGGGCAGATTTATACTTTGCTATTTTGTCCTTGTTTGTCTGTCTATTTGCAAGCTGACTTGGGACTCTACCAAGCTCTTGCTTGAAGGGGAGTGTTAGAGAGTCTATGCAGTTCAAATTTATTTTAGTCGAATATGTGTCTAAGTATGTCTTGGCCCATTAGGATTGGTCTTGACTTGAGTCTGTATGCTTCCCCCTTATCCTATATATAGGAGAGGGGGCTGCCCTTCTATCATCGTCATCATCTAAGCCTCAATCCCAACCATGTTGGGGTCGGCTACTTGGATCCTTCTTTTCCAATCAACTCTATTATGGGCCATACCCTGATCAAGATGTAAAGATTCAAAATATGTCTTTATAAGCTCTTCCCAAGTTAATTTGGGTCTTCCTCTACTTCTTTTAATTGTGTCTGACTCAATAACCTTGCTTTGAATAGGTGTGTTTGTCGGTCTGCGCTACACATGTCCATACCATCTTAGACGGCCTTCACACAACTTGTCCTCGATGCTCACCACCCCACTTTGTTCCTGATATATTCATTCCTCAAACGATCTTTTCTGGTCTTTTCACACATACATCTCAACATACACATTTCGGCCACATTCGTCTTGTTGAAACCTTGTTTCTTCACTGTCCAACATTCACTCCCATATAGCATGGCTGGCTGTATAGCTGTTTTATAAAACTTGGGAAGGGCTGCCCTTCTATCTAGAAAGAAAAACTACACAAGGGAATTTCCCCATGATATCGCCTTTCCACAAACGCAGATATAAAGCGGTTTTTAAAGGTGGTTTCAAGCTGCCAAGGGCCCAACAACACTGGCTGATCCCAATGCATTGGCTTAAATCTGGTGAGGGTAAGTTTAAGCTGAACATAGCTGCTACCAGAACCAAGATGGAAGGGGGATGTCAAAGAACTGAAATCGGTCAAGTGATACGAGATGCCCATGGTGCATGCACACTCTGCTCTGCAACACCTTCTTGGGCAATATTGCTAAGGTGGAGGCTATGATGATATCAATCAAAAGTGGGTGTAATTTACTAAGAACATGAGCACAAGGTTGATAAGGTAAAAAGTAGAAACTAATTTGCTCATCCTGGTGGAGCAAGTTGGGGGCTTAAACTAAGGATATCATTGGCAGATTTGGCTAGGTGGTAGTCATGCATACCTCCAAGACATATAACAACACATACATGAAGCTTGCGAGCTTAGGTGTTGCTTTCGACAATGTGGAGACTTTTTGGAGTTTGGAGGAGCTCCAATTGATGTTAGATGCAGAGGAGTGGCTTCCATTATAAGAGTTAGGGGTGATGATGAGGATGGATAGGATGATCATAAATCTCATCGATCTTTTTGAGGACATTTGTATAGACTTTGTTTCATTCGTTGTATACCTATGGAGTCTTGGTAGGATTTGATGTATTAAAGTATTTATATTGGCCCAAGGGGAGGCAGGATCAATCTCTCCTTTCTCAAAAAACCATGCATTTGTTCATCTCGTGAAACATTGTTATCGAAACACATAGATACAACAGTGTCTATTGATGTCCAAAATCATTAAGGCTTTCAGACATGGTAATTAACATGCTGTACAAGAGTAATAAGCCTCTTCACTCAATTTGGCCACCATATTTTGTTTTTCCTGCTCCGAGTGACAAAATTGCTACCAACCAAAATACAACCAGAGGTAGACTGCTATTTGCCTGTTTGATCAACATGAAAATGTGCAATCTAGCTACTTGTTCCATTTTTCTTATGAAGTAAGCCTTTTGGAACCGAATTCTTAAGATACTGTAGGATATGGCAAGCAACATCCTAGTGGCTGTTCTTGGGCTTATTTATACTTTTAGCTGCAAAAGAAATGTCAAGTTTGGTAATGGTAAGATAGCCATTTTCCAGCTAGATACTTGTATCTCTTATTTTCCTCCAACCTTTACAGTTTGTAAAGTCAAAAGTAAGGAATTCCTCCCAAAAACCCTACAAACTGCAGGGGCTTGATGAAGGTGAGGTGGGTAAAATCAAGGGTAGTCACATCGGATTGGTGAACTAGATCCTGAACTCTAGAGCCCCTAGGGTAAACCCTCGCATGCTGGCTGCACTTACATGTGTCTGATAAGTTGTGACAAAAATATAAAGACAGTCACTTGGTTTGACCCCAACATTCTTATTCCCTAAGGATGTCCAAAGTGCTTTTTTGAGATATAGATCATCATCATCATCAACCAAGCCTCAATCCCAACTATGTTGGGGTCGGCTACATGGATCCTTCTTTTCCATTCAGCTCTATCATGGGTCATATTCTGGTTGAGATGTAGAGATTCAAAATCTCTCTTTATAAGCTCTTCGCATGTTAATTAGGCCTTTCTCTTCTTCTATTAATTGTGCTTGCCTCAATAGTATTGCTTTGTATAGGCGCATTAGTCGGTCTGCGTTGCACATGTCCATACCATCTAAGTCGGCCCTCGCGAAACTTGTCGCCAATGCTCGCCACCCCCACTTTATTCCTGATATAGTCATTTCTCAAGCGACCTTTTCTTGTCTTCCCACACATCCATCTCAACATACACATTTCAGCCACGTTCATCTTGTTGAGTCCTTGTGTCTTCACCCTCCAACATTCACTCCCATAGAGCATGGCTGGCCGTATAGCAGTTTTATAAAGCTTGCTTTTTAGTCTGAGAGGGATCTTCCGATCTCATAATACTCCAGTTGCACTCCTCCATTTCCACCATCCTGCAGTAATCCTATGACAAATGTCATTTTGGACATCCTCATCTATTTGAATGATAGAGCCCAATGGGGTACCTGAACCTAAGACTGTAATGCATCAACATCAACGGTAAAAAAACTTTAATGAATTTTTCAATGAAGAAATATTGATATTGTTAGTACTACCAAAAGAGTCCCAGTGTTGCACCCTTCTGCCATGTGCATTGTGCCATTCTACGCTCATAAACTTCCAAAGTAGGTGGAGGACAAGATATAAATGGAGCCCTAGGTGAGTGAAAAACACGTTTAGGAAACGGAACACTCATCATAATGGATATATGTGTCCTTGCGCTCAAACCTTCATAGTAGGTGAAGGAGAAGACTCAGGGGGAACATTAGGAGGGTGAAAAATAGTTTTGAAAGAGGAACAATCATCATCATCATAGAAGGCACAATCCCATCTGATGACATCCGTTTTTGGATGTTTTCCCAGCTTTAATTAGTCTCAAATTGCCCTGAATATAGAGAAATAACTATTATCATCATTGATATATATTTGTAGGGAATGTATGAATCAACAAATTTCATATCTTTTGAGTATAATTTGAGACTTATTCGACAAAACTTCCTCCATCCATCTCATGGTCTCCATCGAGCACACATGCCACATATGCGCAAGCATTGCACACTCAACAGAGAACCAGACGGATAGGGTCCCTCCATATTTAACATAATGTCCTTAGCTACAAGACATTGCTTCTTGAACCTGGCTTTCAAAAACATCTTTCAAAGGACAAAACGTGCTCAGTTATCCGATCAACTTGGTTCTCTAGGATTTTATAGTCCCCAAAGATGTCGATGATTCTGAGAAGAAAGCTTAGATACAAGTACTAAAAACCCAAATCCATCATTGGGTGTATTTGTATCCGGTGGCATTGAAGACTTGTAATAGAGAGTTACAAGCTCCTCCTACAAGCCATCCGACTACGACCAACTCGGTATATACCTAAAGGCAACATGACCAAAGTCTTCTACAACCTAACCAAATAGAACCCCATCTGGTCGGATACAAAAATACACTCCAAATGTTCAACCGAAAAGGAAAAGCCAATCAAATTCCTAAAACTATCCACCTCTTATGTGGCCTTCCCTCAACGTATTCCTCTCGAATGCTTGGAAAAAGACAAATATATCCCCTGCCTAAGTTTTCCCTTATAAAAAGAACACCTCACCATTGTCTATAGGTTTTGTTCACTCCCCATTCACGATCACACATAGCCTCCACTTATGTTCCACACTGTCATCCATCTCCCTCCCACAATGGAGTGACATATCCACATATAGCTATCATAGTATCTATGCTACACTACTTCGCCGCCCTCATCCTGCCTCGTCGAAGTTGAATTTTTCTCCAGATTTGGAGGCACGACAGTAGCGGGACAGACAAAAGGAGATCCTACGCAACGACAACAGAGAGATCCACATCCTTCTTTAGACTTCTTTTCTTCTGTCCCCTTCTATTCTCTATCAGAGATGGAACTAAGCTCCATCATAGAGCACTGTAATGTCGTCTCAAACATGAGCGACTAAGTTCCATCCCTAGTTCAGGGAATGTGCTCCTCGATCATGTTATCTGTTCACAATAATTACCTATGATATGGATTTCAATGGGTTCCCCTTGCTTATCGTCATTCCAGATCTAATGTCCTTCTAAAATGACTATGAATGTGAAAGTTTAGTGTTGTACCTAAAGTAGAGGGGGGATCAGATCTGACTTCCAAAGAAGTAGATCAGGTTGGGTGTTTGACTGTCATGCCATAGCGAGTGAGTATTGACAATTGACTTTGAGAGAGCTTTATCCATTAAATTTGCAACTTCAACCTAAATTTGAGAGTAGGAAGTAGAGCAAAAATGAGAACCACTTAGTAAATGATGTGTTCTATGCGATAATTATAGTCAGATTGGTAGCGTGATTGGAGGGTGCTTAAACCCCCAATGTAGACATTTAATCACTGATCTCAAATCATCAACATCAAATATAAAAAAGAAATCTAATAGATAGATTTATATTTAGAGAAACCCTACTATATATAGAAAAAGGGTTACAATTACAAACTAACCACTCTGATGAGCCACCACGCTTAGGCCCATTTACTAGATAATGAATTTGTTAAATAAATAACTATCAATACCCCCTCCCCCCTCTAAGCTGGAGCATGGGTGAAAACTAGGGCTGGCAAACAAGACTTGACCCGAATGACCCGACCCGAACCCAAATTTTTTAAGCGGGTTAGGGTCTAAGGTTTTTTCAACCCGAGTCGTGATTGACCTGAACCTGAGAACCCGAAATAAATTTAGGGTCGGGTCCGGGCTTGGACTTTTGACCCGAATTGACCCGAAATTCACGATTATATAGTCAAATAAAATTACAGATACTAGAGTTTAAGACACCCAATGACCTATTAAATTGCTAATCCAACACTCGTGAAGGTTATTGGCGATTCTATGTAGTTTTTTATTGGTTTGTATGATATATTGCGCTAATTGTTTTATGAACTGGTGTTTAAAATTCTCCAACAAACTAAAATAGCTTTATATGTGTTTCTTGTTTCACTGAAATGTGTTATTTACACTTGGTAATTGTCAATGATTAGACAAAACATTTTTTTAAATTGTTCTCTTGGTATTTGGATTTACGGGTCAGACCCAATGGAGCCGAAAATATTTGCTGGTCGGGTTAGGGTCAAAGGTTTCGACCCGAAAATCCATCTTTTGCAACTTTAGGGTCTAGACAAAAAGTGTCAATCTGAAACGACGTGAAATGAAACCCAGTTGACTCGAAACCCGATTGCCACTCCTAGTGAAAACCCAAGCCCAACTTGTAGACATACAAACTCAAGCAGTAGAAAGAAATTTTAATAATAACGACACTAGATAACACAACCCATTCAAGAAAAAAGCTCTCCCCCTGAATTTCACCGTACAAAACTCAAGCACTCCTCCTTAAACGTATATATGTCATGAATCTACGTCTTAAATCAATCATTAAACGTGTTTGTGAGGGTGAAAGTAGCATATATACATCAAATCAAGGGCAAGAAAAGCTATCAACATAATAGGCCAGTAGCAGGAAAGCATCAACATATCACATAGCAACAAGTAGGTAACATGCTAGCCTGAGTTGAGCACATGCAATATCTAGAGCAGAATTATATGGTAGTAAATCGGAGTTAGTGTCACCATCACGGTCAAGGTTGAAAAATGCGTGAGGCGTAACGAGGCGTTTTTGTCTCAGTGAGGCGAGACGTAAGCCTCAAAATATGTATGAGGCGGTCATAAAAAATAAATTTATACATGTATTTACATATATATATTTTATAGGTTGTGTATCAATGTGTTATAACAAAAATATGTATATACAAGCACAACAATATAAAACAGTAATTATTTTAGAAACTTAATAATGGTAATAGAGACTAAGGACCCACCAGAATACCAAAATAAATATGTAAAAAAATAACAAGATATCAATTCTTTATACTACTAGAATAAAAAATGTCAATAGATAAACTGAAGGAGATATAATTTCAAATTAGTAGGAACGAGGAACCAAATTTAGTTAACAATGATATGAAATTCACCGACATAGTGAATAAGAAGGTAGCAAACAAAGAGAAATTTAACAATGAAGATTGTAAGATGCTACTCAAAAAATGATGATTAAATGTTTATTAATGAAAAGTAACAATCAACTACAGGAACTTTGATTTTTTTGAAGAAAGTGTTTTTAATAAACTTAAAAGTAGACAATTTGGTGGTTAACATAAGACATCATAATTCAGAATTGAGGCGTGCGCCTCAGCTAAGCCTTAGAGCCTCAGTGCTTTGAGGCGGGCCTCAGACATTGTGAGGCGTAAGCCTCAGTCCAGGACACTGAGGCGTAAGCCTCAAGGCACATCTGGGATAGCCTCGCCAAGAGGCGTAAGCCTCGAGATCCTCAAGGCGGGTTTTTTGTTACCATGATCACGGTCGAAAAGCATTGTCAAATAGCCAGAGAGCATTGAGGCACATATAGTAAATTTCAAAGAGTGTTGGTGTCCCGAGTACGTCGTCAATGTGCGTAGAAAACATGGACATGCTAAAGAGTACTGATACACAAATCGAGTCATCAACATGCACACCTAAGCACGGACAAGCAGTGGCCAACACATAAAGTGCATACCGTTAGAATAATAAGCATTTATTCCCTTTATTCATTATTCTTTATGTCCTTGTATATTCGCTGTGTATATGGGATTAGTCCCACATTGTGTGAATGGGTATTGGCCACCACCCGTGTCCATATATATAGGTGTACCCTGTCAATACAAAAGGCATCTCATTCCACACTTTGCTTTTCTTGTTTACATGGTATCAGAGCCACCGATACCCTAATTCTCTGGAGAGGGTGTTCCGCAGGAGCAGTAGCCATCACCTCTATCGGTGTTGACGTCATCATCACCAGGCTCCTCTGTTGTGGCCGTCTCTCCTTCTCTGTCGTGGAAATCATCTCCACTGTGGAAATCTTTCTCCTTCCCATCTTGGAAATCATCTCCACCATGGGAACCATCTCCAAAGTGTTAGAAGTCGTCTCCATCACCTTCTGAAACATCATTCTTGGAAACATCACCATCCTCTCCTATCAAAGGGTCTCCATCTCCTTTCCAAAATCTTCACCACCGTCATAGTGGTAGATTAGATCTACGCCTAGGATGTTTTCTCAGCAAGAAGATCTTTCCAAGGTGTGATTTTTAGGGAAGAAGGCTTAAGATTTTTGAGCCGGCGGCACGACACACGCCGTGTCTATCATCAACATGGCGTGTTGACAGAAGACAAGGTTACGACCGTACAACTCATACGCCGTGTCCATTGCCGACATATCGTGTTGACAGGAGACAAAGTTACGCCTTCGACAACGTACACGTCGTGTCCATTGCTGACATGTCGTGTTGACAGGAGACAAAGTTACGCCTTCGACAACGTACACGCCGTGTCCTTCACTGACACGACGTGTTGTCAACAATCATGGATTTATCTGGTTCTCCAAACACACAATGTGTTTTCCCATACACGCCGTCTAAGGCACCGGTCAATTCTCTGCCTTCTTCAAACACGTCGTGTGCTATTCCACACATGCCGTGTAAGGTACCTACTGCCCTATTATACCTCCTATCTTCATCATGCCAGAAAAGAAGGAAGTGATGGTTCCTCTCCTTATTCGAGATCAAGTCATCACTATTCATAAGCTCAATGAAAAGAGCTTGACTTAGTGGACTCAATCAGTAAAAATCTAGTTCAAAGGGCAAGGAAGATACAAACACCTCACAAAGGGTCCTACTAATGACACTCTAGAACAATGGGAGCAAGCTGATGCCAATCTTCTCTCCATCTTGTGGAATTCCATGGAGCCAGAAGTAACTGATATCACCAGTCACTTCGAGAAATGCAAAGATGTCTGGTATCACCTTAATCTCATGTACAAGTGAAACATCTCCCACATGTACGAAATGACTGTGGAGATGTACAATCCTCAACTAGATGAGAAATCTCTGACTCAAAATTTTGGGGAGGTAACTCGCATCACTGACGATCTCCATTATCTTCTTCCGCTCACAGTGGACCTCAAAGAGCTCTCGAAGCAAAGGGAACAAATGGCTATCATCAAATTCTTGGCTGGTCTTCGATGTGAATACAAAGGAGTATGCAACCAAATTCCTGCTGAGTCTGAGCTTCCCAGATTGGCAAAAGCATATCAGAGTGTCTCCTGTGCCTTCATTGAACAAGCTCCACATTCTACCTTGGACAAATCTACCATGGTTTCTACCATGAAGAGTTACATCAACATTGGCCCTGCTACTTGTGGACGAGGAAGAGGGGGACGAGGAGGTCGTAGAGGTAGGTCTACTGGAGGACGTAGACGCACATAATGCTCTCATTGTGACAAGATGGGGCATTACAAAGAAACTTGCTATGAACTTCATGGGTATCCTCCCAAAACCACATCTGCAAATGTGACACCCATTGACCACACTTCAGGGGACACCAACCGTTAGATTGAGGTGACAGATGAGGAGTTTAATAAGTTCTGTCAGTGCAGAGCTTTTCAAGAAGCCTCGTCCTCAGTTTCTTTAATGGATTCCTTTGCACAACACCCTGGTAGACCTACTATATGCATACCTCAATCTTCTAGTTCAGGTTCTTCTTGTGTTCTTGATTTAAACGCAACGGATCACATTACAGGTAAAACCCAGCTTATATCCAATCTATCAACCAACAAAACACCTTTACCACCTATCACCATTGCTAATAGATCCAAAGTCCCAGTACATGGTACTGGATTATCGAACCCATACCTACAGTCACCTTGCAATCTACATTATTTGCTCCTGAGTTTCCTTTCAATTTACTTATTATTAGCAAATTGACCCGTTTGCTTCAAGCCTCAGTTACATTTAACCCTGATGATTGTGTGATATAGGACCTCCAGACGCAGAAGGTGATTGGCGGCGGGGATGAAGTTGCAGGTCTCTACTATCTTGGTCTGGCGTCCAAGGCGTGTGTGGCAACTTCTCTCCATATCCATAGTTGGCTTGGACACTCGTCCCTGGACAAACTTTGGGTTCTCCACCCTTAACTATCTAGACTTAGCACACTCCAGTTTGAGTCATGTCAGTTAGGAAAGCATTATCGATCCACCTTTAAATCTAGGGATCACATAACTGCTAAGTCAAGTTTCGAAATTATTTGTTCTGATGTATGTGGCCCATGTCAGGGCCGTCGAAACTTGGTCAAAAATGTTGTCACTTTCATCGATGACTTTTTTAGAGTCACTTGGTTGTATTTGATGAAAGATCTATTTGAGATTTTATCAGTAATAAAGAACTTTTTTGATGAGATCGAAACCCAATTCTCTCGGCGTATTCATATTTTTCAGATGGATTATGCCAAAGAATATTTCAGTAATACTCTTACTCAATTCTTATCTTCCAAAGGAGTTATTAGGATATGTGATATTAAACCCAAAACTAATTGTCGATGGTTGAAGGGACCACACACCTTATAAGCCCCAGGACCACCCCTGAGCTTAGCGGTGTGGGCATAATCTAGCATCCCCCCTCAAGTGCAGCCACTTTTGTGTGCTTGCACTTGTCGTTTTAGGTAGGGTGTGGTCCTCAAACTTGTCTCGTGGGGTCCACTCTGATACCATATTAGAATGTGTGGCATTCAACTCAAAGCCAATTGGTAATTGGTGAAGGGGCCACACACCTTATAAGCTCCAGGACCACTTCTGAGTTCAGCGGTGTGGGATTATTCTAACATCCCCCCTCAAGTGCAATCACTTTTGTGTGCTTGCACTTGTCATTTTAGGTAGGCTGTGGTCCTCACACTTGTCTGATGGGGTCCGCTCTGATACCATATTAGAATGTGTGGTGTTCAACCCAAAACCAATTGGTGATGGGTGAAGGGACCATATGCTTTATAAGCCCTAGGACCACCCCTGAGCTCAAACGATGTGGGCATATTCTAACATGAGTTATACATCAATCATCTTGTCCTCACACACCTCAACAAAATGGGGTACCGAGAGGAAAAGCCGTCACATCGTCAAAATTGCCCGTATTCTTCTTTTGCATATGAGCGCTCCCAAGGAGTTCTGGGGCGATCCTAACCTCACTGCGACATATCTCATCAATCACATGCCATCATCCACCTTAAATAAGCACATCCCCTTTCAACTTTTATCTCCTGGTCAACCCATTTATACTGTTCCTCCTAAAGTTTTTGGATGTGTCTGTTTTGTGCATAATGTTGGGACAGGTCATGACAAGCTCAGTCCAAAGGCTTCCAAGTGTGTCTTCCTTGGTTATTCTAAGACTCAGAGGGGATATCGATGTTGTGATCTAGTTGATCACCACTTTTTGGTTTCAGCTGATGTCACCTTCTTTGAAGACACTCCATACTTTGGAGATCCCCAATCATTGAGGGATCTTGAAGAAGCTCTCCCACATCCGTTTGTCATTGACATCTCGTTACCTGAACCTCCTGTCCAGGGAGAGTCATCTCCACCTCCGTCACAAGGAGAGAAAACCCCCATCATCATGTTTACACACGCTGTGTGAAGGACCATTCCAAATCAGGCATCAAACAACGCAAGTGTCAACCCTCCTCTAATCATCACTCAGTCTGGAGCTCCAGGTAACAACGATAGTTTCCTTAATCTACCAGTTTCTATTCGAAAAGGAAAACGGTCGTGCACTCTTTATCCCATTTCTAACTTTATTTCATATGGCTGTTTATCTCCCTCATATAAATCCTTCATATCATCAAGGAAGCATGGACACGTTTGTAGACACGGACACTGACACGGACACGGGCACGGGACACGGCAATTTTCTAAAATATAGGACACAAACACGGCGCTGATGAGGGCTATTTTTTTCTAATATATACATATGTGAGTGTATAATTATATAATATATGTATGTATAATAGTATATGAATATAAATGCAAAGGTGTCTTTATGTGTAGTACAAACAGTATGAAGTCAACAAATAAACCTAATGCATTTTTAGGTAACTACAATAGATTTTCAGTAATTAGTTCATTAGACCAAAATGTGATTCATGATATAGAACTCATCTTGGACTTTGCATTTAGACTCTTTTTAAGACATTTTATTTGTAATTTTGATTAAATTTCCTTGTGTTATGTGTTCTCAATCACAAGAACACTTAGAAGTGGCTGTATTTCTAGAATTTAAACTCTGAAACAAGTTACTACTGGAGCAGTTGCTGCACGAAGTGTCCGGGAAGTGTCTTGGCCATGTCCGGCTGTGTCCGGGCTGAAAAAAATGACCAAAATGGATAGGACACGGCATAACCGTGTCCAAAACGTTTTGAGCCGTGTCCAGGAAGTGTCCGTGTCCGAAATGTGTCCGACACAGACACCACAGCTGTATAGAAGTGTCCGTGCTTCCTAGCATATCATCCATAATCGATATTTCCATTCCTACTGTTTCTGTTGCCATGAATCACCTAGGATGGCGTCGTACTATGAAAGATGAGATTCTGACTAGCCTGGAGAGTATGTGCATGGCGAAGAGTACGAAGCTCAGCCATGATGGAATTGATTGACTGACCCAGAGTTTCAAGGGTAAAGGGGGGTTGGGAAGACATCAGGGCTGTTTCTGATGTAGGTTCTAAAACTGGGCTATTGGACCTACGGTCAGACATAATGATCTGCAACGAAATAGCCAAAAATATATTGTACCAAATGAAAACTTAGTTCTGAAATGGACAACGCAAAACGATTCAAGAAAACAATGCAGACACATATATGATAGTAAAATAGTGCATCGAACAAGGGAAACCTTTCTACAAATTGGGACTTGATTTTTTTTTGGTGGATGAATCAAAACTTCCTACGGACCCTTTGCGATTGTACTAAAAATGCAGTAGATAAGCAAAAGCACAATAAATAACCCAAAGTGATGACAATTGTTGCTTCCTTGCTTTTGATATAGATGGAGAGAATTACCTCAGGAGGAAGTAATATATATGTGCCCTGACCCTACGTGGATCCAACACGCAGCGGCCCGGGGGCCAGTTGTCGACGGAGTAGTGGAGGGCTGACAGAAGGGCGGCGGCGACAATGGTAGCAACATGCAACGGCGGCGGCCTTGGGCCAGTTGTCGATGAAGTAGTGGATGGTCGACCAAAGGACGGCAACGACGGAGGAAGCAACAAGCAGCGACTGCGGTGGCAGCAGGCTACGACGACAGGGAACAGAGGCAGTGGCCGGTGGACGAGGGCGACGACCGCAGACAGAAGCGGTGGCTGCAGCGGTAGCGGTGGTAGGCAGCGGACAAGGGGGTGGCGGCGGGGGCGGGTATGGTTGGAACGGGTTAGGACGGAGAACGGCGGTTGGGCATGACCTAATCCTAATGTTTTTAGGGTTAGGCTCTGATACCACTTAATGTAAAGCTACATGCTAACTTAAGATAAACGAAGCAATGGCTAAAAGATAATTCTTATTCATCAACTTTGTCTCTACATGGACGCAGATAGAGCCTTTATATAGGATTTTAAAAGAAAGACTAAGCGGACGTAGCCAATGTGAGACAAAACCACTTGACTTTACAAAAGCCCAAAAACGAGAAACAAATGCAAAATAAAATAAAGCCTGCTAATGAAACCTAGCTAATGACACGACGCCGTCTACACTCATAAGTGCGTAAAGGTGGGGCATGTAACATCACAACCAGTGGTAGCTTGATCTAGCGCTGAATCTGAATACAGAGCAATGACTCATGCAACCGGTGATCTCCTATAGACCAAGAATATTCTAGAAGAACTGGAAATCATCCAGTCTGAAGCAATGAAACTCATGTGTGATAATCAAGCTGCTGTTCACATTGCCTCTAACCCGGTTTTTCACGAACGGACCAAACATATTGAAGTTGATCGTCATGTCTTTCGGGAAAAGGTACAAGATCACCAAATCATACTTATTCCAGTATGTTTAGAAGATCAAGTGGCTGATCTTTTCACAAAATCCTTCAATGGATGTCGAGTACAATTCCTATATAACAAGCTTGGTGCCTATGACATCCACGCACCAACTTGAGGGGGAGTGTTAGAATAATATGCATTTATTCCCTTTATTCATTATTCTTTACGTCCTTGTATATTCCCTATGTATATGGCATTCGTCCCACATTGTGTAACGGGTATTAACCACCACCTGATTCCATATATAGGCGTGCCTTGTCAATACAAAAGGCATCTCATTCCGCACTTTACTTTTTTTGTTTACACATACAAATGGTGGAAAATCAACACACAAAAAGTTGGAAATTGGCAGCAGAGAGTCAAAACACACATAAAGATGTGGAGATGTGGAGGAAACTCAATATGTACAAAGCAAGGACAAGTAGTGGAAAGTCAACGCACACACATGTGCATAGAAGTAGCGTAGAGTCAACGTATACAAGTGCAAAGAAGTAGAAAAGACAACACAACCTGATAAGAACACTCCAAAGAACACATGTGCAAGATACACCAAAGTAAGCTAAAGACATAACTACAAAGACCCACTCAAATACCAAGTAGAGGTTGTATGATAAAAGAGGTACAAGCTGCATGACAAAACAAATAAATCTTCCTCCTTTTCAATTATACATCTTTTCATTTCTTCTGCTCGCTTCATCTCTCCTTTCATCTATTTCTTTCCCTGAAACCAACCACAAATAGAAGTAGAAGAGTGGTTCAGGTGGAGAATAACAATAATAGATGGTGTTTGAAGAGGCTTACAATAATGATATAAGAGAAGAAACAACAACAATGAATTAACTAAATATGTGCCATCAACGTGCACTATAAACCACGGACAAGCAGTGGCCAACACATATAAAGTGCATACAAAAGGTAGAAAATCAACACACAAAAAGGCGCGAATTGGCAACAGAGAGTCAATACACATAAAGATGTGTACATGCGATGGAAAGTCAACATGTATATAGCAAGGACAAGCAATGAAAGTCAACACACAAATATGTGCAGACAAGTAGCGTAGAATCAACGTGCACAAGTGCAAAGAAGTAGAAAAGACAACAAAACCTAATGACAACACTCCAAAGAACAAATGTCCAAGATACCCAACCGTAAGCTAAAGACAACTACGGTGACCCACTCAAATAACCAAGTAGAGGTTGTATGACAAAAGAGGTACAAGTTGCATGACAAAAAATAAATCTTCATTTGTTTTTATTATCTGTCTTTTCCTTTCTTCTCCTCACTTCCTCTCTTCCTCTCTTCTTCTCTCCTATATTTCCCCCCCTCACGCCAACCACCAATAGAAGTAGAAGAGTTGTTCGGGTGGAGAATAACAACAGAGATGGCGTTTGAAGAGGCTTAACAACATAAGAGTAGAAACAACATCAACTAACTAAATATGTTGATGGTTTTTATCAAGGAAGAAGAATAGAGAGAAGCAGATGACCATGGAGGTTGCAGATATGCCTAACAGACGACCAATCCTAGAAGGGGTGGGCTGCTATTTGTAGGCGGAGATCTCACTCCATTTCCCACTCTAGATATAGTGTTAGGCTTAGGATCAATGATTTGATACCATGTTAGATATTAAATAGACAACTAACATGCATATTTTCACTTGGACTTTGGAGAAACCTTACTATATATTGGAGAAGGGACACAATTACAGACTGACAAAACCCTAATGGGTCAGCACACTTAGGCCCATTTACTAATTAGATAATAAACTCATTAACCAAATCACTCTCAACAACATGTTAAGTTTAATCTATTCTTGTTCTTTACTTCAATTATTCTTTAGTTCATAATTATTTTCCGTATATTATGATTGGATTATCTAACAAAAATTAGTGGTTCTATCGCTATATTCTTGCCGTCCTTGAAAATGGTCCCATCTCTACAATCGGCCTCACACTTGCAAGTAGATTTGAGCATTTGGTATTTATAAATTTGAAACCCAGTGCTTGCACAAAAAGTGTTGGTATTGAGAGCTCGCATTGCGCCTGGATAGCACTAGCCTGCTCACTTCGGGTGCGACACCAACTATGTCGGGGTTGGCTACATGAATCTTTCTTTTCCATCTAATTTTGTTTTTAGTTATATTCTCATAAAATGTAAAGGCTCTGAATCTCTCCTTATTTACACTCCCCAAATTAACTTAGCTCTACATCTTCTGCTTTTACCTTTGTATGATTTGATGCCCTCTCTGCTTGTATAATGCATATCGCTAATTAGAACTAGGACAATTCGGGTATGATGCCCAAATCCATAAATAAGGGTTTTGACCCATGAAAGTTCATAGGTATGTCAGGCCATGGAACAATATGCAACCTCTACATTAGAGTGGGCTTCAACATTAAGCTTCTGCTATGCCAAAAATCCAACTTTCCCCCAACAAAAGTACATATCTAGTGGTGCCTCCTATCAAAGAGACAATTAACACAGTCAACATTAGAGTATTCAATCACAACGAGATCAACCAAACACCAAGAAACGCACAACAACTTCTTCATGGCCTTGATGAGGTCAGGAGGGGATGATGGAGACCGAACTAATTATCATTAATAACACATTTAAGATTAGAAATTAAAATACCATTAATCCCAATTATCAAGTCTAATTATATATATAGGCACACAAAACTAGGTGAATTGGGCGTTAGCCAATGTGGGACTAAACCCATTGAGTTAAAAGAAATGCCACCACTAATAAAATACTCTAGATAACAATGATAATTGGAGTCTGGCCTAAAATTGTTTCCATACACAGACACATATTCGATGCCTATGCTGCTTCAGCTCCACTGGAATGTGAAATACTCAACCATATGAAATTGGCATGGTGATACTATGGCACTGCATTCGATGGATGAAACTCGTCCTTTATGATGCATGTCTTGTCAGAAAGAGGAGGATCATGCCATTGCATGAGGTAGCAGTGAATAGTGCCCTAACTGGTGAGAGGAGTCTGATTCCTTAAGACAACCTTGATGAGCCTAGAGGTGGAGGTAGTGTTGTAGGCGATTATGAACTGCATGATCCGTATACGGTCCTACTAGAGGTGGAGATGGCTTAAAACTATCGTGACTTGAATACTGCATTTGTCCAGATATTTCTTGGTAGGTCTAGTACATAAGCACTAAGTCTAGTTCTATTAATGATTTTAAATGGTCCTGGCACTTGTGCATGAAGTTTCTTGAAGGAGTTCGGAGGGGGGGGGTAACATTCAAGACACACTTGAACAAAGTAATCGTCTATTTTATATTCCGTAGATCTATAATGAACATATGCAAACAACTTATAATTTTCATAAGATAAAACAAGTTTTGTGACAAATCTCGATATCTAAATCACACTTGTTCTGGTCAAAAGTTTCAACGCTATAAAAGGATGGCTGTTAAGAGATAAAGGAAGGAGATCAACAAGTTCATGGGGATGGCATCTCGTGGACAATCTCTATGGGTCTTTTTCCTGTAGACCTATTCATAGAGCTATTGTAGGCAAGTTTAGCCATTGGTCTCACTGAGCTATTGTTATACGAGCACCCACTAAACATTGTAAAAGATTACCCAGACTGTGGACAATAACCTAAGTTTGACCATTTATCTAGGGTGAAAGAAAAAAAAAAAACTTGAGTGCGGTGCTAAAGAGTATTCATAGTGTCTTACAAAATAGCTGACAAATTTAACATCACGATTAACCCAACGGTGGAGGGAACCTTTCTATAAAGGGTCTGAGATGAGTCATCTTCGAAAATTGGTCGACAACAACAATGACCGAGTTGTGATTTTGTAGAGTGCGAGGAGACCAAAAACGAAGTCCATGCTCAAGTCTTTCTAGTGGAGCATGCACAAGGAGGGTTAAGTCCTTGTTAGGGGGGAGGAAGCATTGCTCTTACACTGGTTTCATTGGATCACAAGGCGAATGCTTGGCATTTTTTTGGAAGCTAACAATTCAGGCAAATTTGGTTGAAGGATTTGTAGTTTATAATTTTTTATTAGTGAGAGAACATCTGATATGAGAGGTGAGAATGAGGAGAGGATTCATGAAAAATCAGCTTCAGTTCATGGTGCCAGCTAGAGGTGTTTAGAAAAACTGAAATTTGACCCAAACTCGTTTCAATAAACATTTATAAATAACAAACATCTGGGTGGATTGTGTCTCCTAAGTTAGGTAATAATCACAAAAACCTAAACCAAACTAGTTTACCTTTAGCAATGCTGACTTAGCACGTATACATACAAACTCTTGCGGGCGACACGGTCAAACATTCCATTTTGCCAAATAAAATAACTTCTAGAACATTTCCAACTTCATTTTGTAAAAATATTACCTCACTTTCACTTGGAAGATTAACTAGGACAAGTGGAGTTGAGCAAGGGAATTTTTTGTTTGTTTGTTAGTTTGGTAACCCTGAATCCCAAGCCAAACTGTTTTACGGCAATGTTAATATGATGTATATACGCGTGTGCATGCACACATTCACAACAATTTCCATCTACCAAATAAAAATTGCACTTGAAAAGTTCCTCATTTGCCGTGTTAGAAATACAATTACTTTATTCAGAAGATAATTGTGACAAGTGCAGTTAATTTGTTGAGCAAGGGAGAGAACGAAGATCATGTGTATTTTAATGTGTGAGGATAATTTGGATCTTGTCCGAGAGAAAGAATATAGTCGTCGTCTATTTAAGGGTCATGAATTTGGATAGTGCCATGGGAGCCTCTTTGAATGGTGACCATACTGAGCTTAGATTTTTTTTAGCTAGCTTTGGTGTATACATCCCATATTAAAAAGGCGGTCCCAAGCAATTGGGAAGAAACCTGCACTGAAAGTAGGGAGTTGAGAATATTGATCACTAGCGTGCTTAAAAGCAAGGAATTAAATGCCAATACCGACGCCTTATCGACGACGTGGAAATAGATATTTACAGGTATATCGACGGAAATATCGACAGATGCAATCATGGACTTATCGATGCCTAAATGAACGAATTAAATCATGAAATTTTAAAGGCGTGGTCTCAACACCTAGATGCAACGTTTTATGCAATAAAATTCTATATTGGGTATTTTGGGGGGGGGGTCCATCATGTGGGAGGTAGGGAACCTATCCTGTTTTCTGCAGATTTCGATGAAGGATTTCGATGACAAAATACTGGAATTAAGATTTGAAATTTTACTAGTACAATCCATAAACATAAATACACACACTTATGCAATAATATCCAATTTACAACACATAAATAGCATAGTAACTTACTAACTCATATCAGTTGTATGTCGAGTTACACACTGATTCTCCATACAATATTGAGTTGATATGGTTGACATATCGCTCCCATGACATGTACATTATGTAAGGTTGGTGGTATCAAGTTACATGTTGCTCATACACGTCATGTACAATACTATATAAGTGTATAATACTCGTTCGTATTATGTAATTAAACACGATATGTTTTAGAATTTTACAGTACTATGTCTCCATATGCATCATATCAGATTCTAAAAGAAAATATACACCAGGGCTTCCTATTGCTCTTCTTCAATGTGTGACTTTGACAATTAACTTCATGACTGTCAAGGAAGTTAGGCACCATCACTGTTGTGACACCTTTTCTCTGTTGTTGTTTGTAGCACATGATCTTGATATGCAGTAGTGAGTTTCTCCATGGATTATGCACAATAGCGGGATAAGTATAAAAGCCATTATTACCATGCCCACCATATGCATGTCATGGGGATGCGATAATTTAAAAGTCTAGTTACCATGTCAACCATGTCCATCTTGTGGGATATATGTAGCAAGTGCCATGTATAATCAAATATAAGACTAGAAAGTTACAAAATCTATGTTTTTTTTACAATATTTGTTTGTTGTGTTGCGAACTAGTACATTTTCTTCCTTTGTATGATAAAAATACTAGTTAGAAGAACATATGTATACTTATTAGCTTACTACTAAAAATGATAGCAAATTATACTTATGTTTCGTGGATTATTTAGGTATATTACTATGATTATTATGTAGATTATGAGAAAGTGTTGTAGATCTACAAACACATACAATTAGGAAGACATAAAAAAGTAGATGGTGAGATCTTTGCCAATTTAAGGCATTTTGGGACGAATTTACATTTTAATTGAGTTAGATGACGTGTAAATGAGAGAAATGGTAGAAAACATAAAGGAACACCGTAGATTAGACTTATCTGAGCCCTAGTTGTCGAGATCCCTTTGCTCCACCATTTCCTCTCAAACAATAGAAACAGACTTAAGCACGTAAAAATCGGTATATCTGTCGGTATACTAGTAAATTTCGTCGATATTTGGCGGTATTTGGCGATATTTGGCGATATTTGGCGGTATATCATCGGTTTACCGATATTTGCAATCCCAACGACAGGTTTGTGTGAACCGATGACCGATGTCGTCGATATCGGTATACCGGTCGGTATACCGACGGTATCGTCGATATCTCTTTCCATGCTTAAAAGTTCTGCAATAGGTTAAGCTCGAGTTTGTTGTAAAAGTTTCTTGTTATTATGTCCTTTGTTTTGAGGGACTTTTTCCTTTTTCGTCCTTGTTAGAATATAGCCTATTTAGTTAATAGGTTATTAGTTTATTGTCTACATGGGCCTGTTGCCCATGGCCCATTAGGGTTGAGTTGCTTCGTTTGTGCTTCCTTGTAATAGCCTCCTTTCCTATATATAGGATAGGGTGTTCATATCAATAGAACAACACAACATCATCGTATACACTTCTTCACATGGTATCAGAGCTAAAGCCCTGAGGAGACAACCCTAGTCGCCACCCCTCCTTCCCTCTCCTCTCGGCCTTCCTTCCAGACCTAGCCGCCGACGCCCCTTCTCTCCTAGAGAGAGCAACTAGGGGGCATCCCGCCTGTGGGCGGCTGCCGCCTCCTTCCATGGCTTAGGCCGGCTGCCCGCTAGGCACATCCCGGCCTCCATGGTCGCATCTTCTTCCGACGCCATCCTTCCCGACACTCTATCCAGTCCGAGTCTCTGGACGACACTATTTCCTGTCCAGAATTATCTGTCGTCGTCACCTTCCCCAAGATCCGTTCGTCAAGCAGCTCCAACCTCCGCTATTGGAAAAGCCACGCCAAGCAGATCAGCCTTCCGCTCCAGCAACCGTCGCCACCATCTTCACTGCCTTGTTGCCTTGCCGTCTCAACGTCTAGCCTCCGCGCCAAGCCATCAAAGCACCTCCACTCTATCACTACACCACCTCTTTTGATCTTGGACGTCGCTTATTCCTGTCCGGATCCGGCCATGGTCAAGCAAGGAGCCATCACTGTTCATGATCAAAGGAGTACAAAAGACGACGCTAATTCCCGTCAACCCATGGTGCTAATTCCCGCGGTACTTGTCTCCTTGACGATGCAAATTCCCGTCAAGATTGTGCATCAGCCGCCATCGACACGACGTTTTGCTCAAACAACACGTCATGCCGCACTCCTGAAATCATCATCATAGCGCAAAGTTTTTTTCCAGAATGCCAAAGACAAGGCGTGTTACTCAAAACATACGACATGTTCGATTCCAGAACTCTTCCTGACGTTGTCTATCGCAAAATACACGACGTGTCATCCTCGAACACGGTGTGCCGGCAGACATCAGAGTTACACCTTCGATTTCAGACACAGCATGTCCACTTGGAACACGACGTGTCGACGGAGATCCAGTTCATAGCTCCGACTTCCGACACGACGTGTCTCATTTTCACACGGCTTGTTGCTGGGAGCCTATCATCATCTACCATCAAAGCTACATGGCGTGTCAGCAAGCCTACACGGTGTGTCATCATGAGTCTGCCTCTCACCCCCGACAAATACACAATGTGTCCTTATCCAGACACGGCGTGTCAAAAGCAGTCAGCACACTTCCAGTTCCAGTTTGACGTCCTCCAAAGGTCTAGCTCTCCTCCAATACTTGTGATAATCGAATCCTACTATTTTTTTTAGCCCAACAAAATTTTTTGTGGGGATTCGCCGCCGCACCCCCACATTTGTCATCCTAAGGGCCGGACAAATGCCTTTTTCGGGTCAAGAAAAGATCCATTTATTTTTTATTTCTCTATTCAGATCTTAATCGGGTTGTTTTGCATATTGATTCTGGTTATCGATTTTCATGCCGAGAAACATTTCGGCAGTGCCGTTTCCTCCCCTACCGAGCAAAATTTCGATAGCGTATCTTCTCTTTCTACCGATGCTTCCGTCCCGGTAGTCTTCTTTTTGTTCTTCTCTTTGACCCCCATCCATCATGTGTGCGTGTTTCCACATGCGAGTGGGGGTCATATTTCCCTTTTTCCACGCCATCTACTCACTCTCGTCGTATTTAACGTGCGGGGGGGGGGAATCGAGGAGAGAGAGATAGAGAGGAGGGTATGAAGAGAACATGAGAGAGGATATGAGGAGAGAGAGGAAAGAGACATGATATGAGATGACATGATATATTCCAGGCTGTCTTCATGGAGCTTCGTATTGTTCAGCGCATTTGGTTTCCTGATGTCTTGGGGGCACGCCATTCCCACTTAGCATCACTTTACTTTTCAGACAACATTGAAGGATCTAACAGTTGCAGCATTGACACCACGACTTCCGCGTTCTTACTGCATCATGTACGTCAGTACAAGAGCTTGCTGCGCATATTCCGACCTCTAGTCTTGTTTGTGTTGATGACATTCCAGTTGATCATCCGTGCAACGTTGATGGTGTTCCAGATCGTTGCTTCTTCATCTTCGAAGCTCATCTTCAAGCCTGTGCCAAAATTATATCTGCAAGGATTTAACCAGAATGATCTTCACCGAGCTACTTCGTCACGTCTTCTCCGAGTTGCATCTTCTTCTTTTACGTGTTGAGATGACACCTCAGCACCTCGCCCAACGTGTTCGTGCCACTTTATGCACGTCGGTGGTCATCTACGCTTATTCCAGTTGGCTACACTTCTCAGACAATTCAGAGACATCTCCCCTGCTACATCGACACTGTGCGTCTGCGTTCTTGCCGCGTTATGTACGTTGGATGTGTTGAGTGCGCTTATTCCACTCCAGTGAAGATGGCGTAGTCGTGGTATTTAATGATTGTCCGCTTCAAATGTTCTTCACTCCAGACGCACTTCAAGAGAAAAACCTTCTTCAAAGCTCGAACTTCTCCGACATGCAGAACACATCTCAAAGAGGCGTCATCATCATATCTTTTTAGTTAGGAAGTCTTATTTAAGGGGGAGTAACAATTTTTGTATGGGGAGTGACATATCTATCTTTCATTTATCGTTTATTTCTCATTGTTCAATCGAGTCATGTAACTCCAAGCTTGGACATGCGTTCACCCATGCTCCAGCTTGAGGGGGAGTGTTAGAATATAGTCTATTTAGTTAATAGGTTATTAGTCTCTTGTCTACACGAGCCTGTTGCCCATGGCCCATTAAGGCTGAGTCGCTTCCTTTGTGCTTCCTTGCAATAACCTCCTTTCCTATATATAGGATAGGGGTGTACATGTCAATAGAACAACACAACATCATCGTATACACTTCTTCACAGTCCTTGTTAGTACATTTGTTATTTCCTAATCAAATTCTGGTCACATAATTATTTTCTATCAGTAGAAATTACTTGAAACAAGAACAGTAATAAATCTGGTAGTCTTAGTTCCTTAATAATTATTTATTTGTTTCAATTTGGGGTATTTACGAATCCATGTGCTAACAAAGTGTTCCAAAAAGTTGTGTAAAAATAAACAACACCTTTAATGGGGTCCTAATTAACTTGGATTGATTGTGGAAAAGAAGATATGAGACCGTTAGATGACCGATCAGGCAAAAGTCTGCTCATACGTAGGAGAGATTGACACATACTACTTTGATTCAAACCCTAATGGGCCAAACATGCTTAGGCCCATTTGCAATAATAAACACAATAACTAATAACTCAATGTAATGAAACTCTAAATTTAAAATAAATAAATATACTAATCTCATCTTTAAGTCTGCCTTGTAGTGAGGTTTACAAACCTATATATAGTTGTCTATGGCTTATCCTAGTTTAGTGGTAGCCAATGTGGGACTAAATCACAAGGCTTCACATAATCTCAAAGCATAGAATAAAATAATCAAAACATAAAGCATATTTTCGTCCTACATCTAGCTTCCAATGAATTTTTTCACAGGAAATCTTCGTGCTGGTGAAAAATCAATAAGGGAATTACTGCTTACAAATCGTTTTTTATTACTAGCTTATTTTGCAAAAAAAAGCATTTATTGCTTCACTTGGAAGATGATTGTGACAAGTGCTATAAATTCGAGTTGAGCCCAGGGAGGGTGGATATCTTTGGCATTGTTATGTGTGGGGATACTTTGAATCTTGGTGTAAGTGCAGTATGTGGGCATGGTCTATTTAAGGGGTTGTGTGCATGTGTGTGTGCACACACACACACTCCTCTTCTTCTCCCTTTTCTATTCCAATAGAAATTGTCACCCCATAGACTAACTCGACTATCAACCTCGTCATTTATTGTCGCTCCCAACAAGACGGTTAGTTTCCACCTTCTTGTGGCCGTCCAAATGCTCCTTAACCTCCTCCCGTCAACCCACCACTATGGCCTTCAACCTCTGCACACAAGCTGTATTTGCTATGCGTTGAGTCGGAAAATTAGGAGACACTTTGCCATTCCAGAATAATCCATATACAATTGTTTTATTCTTTTCTTGTTTGCTTTTCTGTCATTCCAGTATAGGTATGTTTGCGGACAATCATCTTGTTTACATATAACACCTTCTACAATGACATTGAAATCTTTATGGATGATCAACTTATTTCTTAACATTATAAATGTCAGTAATGCTACTCTCGACTTGCCATTGCTGCTTGTTTACTGTGGACCCATCATCCACAGCTCAGGGGCAACACTCGCTCATGAAGGAAAAAGGCATCCTACGTCGCTCTGGAAAAAGAAAAGAAAAATATAGCTAGTGTTCTTCACTTCCACAGGTGAAATTCAGTGCAAAAGGAATCGTCTTCAAAGCTGCATCACGTTCGAACTACAACGGAGTTTGGAAGGCGAAGATGATGTAGGATTCATTATCAACATAACACAGATTCAATGGGCTATAAATTTTGAACTTACCAGACCAAAGCATGATGGCATAGGTGACCGTAAGCTTGAGGTGACTCTACATGCCAGAGAAGGCCCTAACCGAGTGGCCACCATGACAAGTACAGAGCTAGGGCGGTACCAACCATCCCTCAGGTGAGGACGGATATGACGAGCCATATGATTAGGATG
Organism: Alisma plantago-aquatica; assembly: GCA_963693085.1. Lineage (NCBI taxonomy): Eukaryota > Viridiplantae > Streptophyta > Magnoliopsida > Alismatales > Alismataceae > Alisma > Alisma plantago-aquatica. The sequence goes on along the minus strand of OY856413.1, from coordinate 74,710,879 downwards.
TGCAGCCCGAATACCCCGATTGCATGGAGTTCACCACATTGTGACTGCAAGAACTGTTGCACAAGGAGGTGCAACTCTTAGCCCTAGAGCTTTGCAGAAGAGTGTGGACATACATATGGTCGACCCATGGTCACAATGTCCGTGGACTGCCCTAGGGCGTAGATGAGTGGATCGGAGAACCAGTAGAGTGGACATAGTAGGATTGTCGTCGCCAGTTGGAGGTTCATGGCGTGCTGGCAGAAAACACCCATTGTGGAGAAATGACCAACGACCTGGTTGCAAACCATCCGGACAACACTCACCATGCCCAACATTATCCAAATGCGAGGCCCCGAATGCCGACATTGCCCATCTACATTGGCCCACCGTCTAAATCTAGGCAGCCGTAAGGGCTAGGGCCTGGCAATGAGCTGGAATTCTGGAAACCCAATCGGAACCCGACCCGACCCCTGCGTAACTCAAACCCGACCGGGCCCGACCAAAGTATGTTTGCTTCTTTACAAACCAGTGCCAACCAGACCCTGCCTATACCCGACTCGATCTTGCCTATATCTGACCCGACCCCAACTTATAGTAAACATTTCAGCAAGCAGAAGGTGTGCGGACGTCACCTTGTGGCCGCTTGAGCGCCAAGCGGGCACTTTTTGAAAAAAAAATGGGTTCCTAAATTCATATATAATTTTATAGGAAATTACACATATGTCTATAAATAATATATTTTTAAGGAACTTCCATACATATATAACCATGTGATGAGTATAAAATAACCAAATTAACTCAATCATAACATACTAAATATAGTAATATATATAGATTAGTTATATACAACACTAGCCAACATGATACATATACACTAGTTATACACACTACATAGTACATGAATATATAGTAGTAGGCAACATGATATATACATTATGCTATAGTGGTACATACTACATAGTACAAAACATTATACAGTAGTAGGCAGTACATGATATGCACATTATATAGTTGTACCTATTGCTTACAACGAAGTAAATCTACATAGACAGTACATTAGTTGTACACATAACAAACAATAGAAACAAACATATGAATGTATAAGTAGGTAGCATAGATACGAGTATAGTACATTAGTATGTAATTAGTAGTTCAGTACCTAGCAGAGCAGCACTGCATGCATAAATGATAAACATTTAATGTAGGTGCAGCAGGTCATACATAAAGATGTAACATGGGTGCAGCAGTACATACATACAAAGCTTGTATAAATTAGGAATGATTTTGATACATATAAACTCAATTAATAATTAGAAACACATAGCTACCTTGATTTACAGAACTATGCACCAATATAGGCGTAATGTAAAATAAATGCAGCAATTTCAGGCTTCATTTTGGCCCCAGAAGCCGATTTTTCATTAAGCGGGCTGAAGCAGCTGCCTCGACAAGGAAGTGAAGCGGGCGGTTAAGCGGCCTTGCTGGCCCGCCCCACTGGCGCTTATCCCACTAATTAGGCGGCAGAAGGCTTGGGCCGCTTAAGCGGCCGCCTGAGCCGCTTTTTAAAACACTATGTATAATAAACCACCATTTAAGCTACTGATATATGCATCAATATTACAATGCTTCTACATACATCAATTTTATGACACAAGTAATTCACCATTTATGCTACTGCTTCATACAATATTTAATTTTGCTGTTTCTTACATAGATCACCATTCAGAACACCACTGTAAAACGACATATATACACTTTAAACAAGATCTGGGAATCTACTATACGACTTCTCTAGAAAGTGTCTAATCACAAAATTCAGAAAAAAATGGTGTTTATGTTCTAGAATTTCTGCAATAGGTTGACGATCTGCGGCCTTGCGTCAGTGCTGTTCTGCAGTTGACCTTGAATGATTAAAGAGAGGTCCCAACGGATTGCTGAAGACCTAGGAAGCACGGACGCTTCTAGACAGCCCCCATGTCCGTGTTAGACACGTTTCGGACGCGGACACTTCCCGGACATGGCCCAAAACGTTTTGGACACGGCTGGGACGTGTCCAGTTCATTTTGTTTTTTTTTTCTGCACCCCAGACACAGCTGGACACTGCCCAGACACTTCTTGGACACTTCACTGCAGTGGCTGCTGCTGCAATCTAGCCTATTTCAGAGTGCAAATGCTGAACATACAACTACTGTTTATGTTTTGTTACTGTGAAAATGTTTCATAGAGCTGAGATCTAATCACAATTACAAACAAATCTGTTGAAAAGAACCAATATGTAAAGTCTACGCTGAATCAGACACTTTGAATCAAATTATAGCCTAATAGGTTGGTTAAATGAGTAATACAAACTCATATTTACATTTTCTAATCTACTATATTTACAAAAATCACATGTTTAGTTTTCTACTTCGTATTATTTCCACTACACACGAAGACACCTCTTTATGCATAAAGATTATACATACATAGATACATTAATCTGGATAAATTATAAAATAAATTCCAGTTCATACATCATAAACCCACATATATGTCTATATTAAAAAAATGTTTTCCACTCATCCAATGCCGTGTCCGCGTCCTACATTTTAGAAATTTGGCGTGTCCCGTGTTCGTGTCCGTATCAGTGTCCGTGTCTAGAAACGTGTCCGTGCTTCCTTGCTGAAGACTAAAACAAAAATCCATCTATCATCTTGGAATCAAGTAATGGAGGTGCTGAACGGGAACAAAATCCGAGAACAACTTCAAAATTTAGCAGCTTTCATTCTTCCAAATTGCCTTTTTAACTCCATTCCCAACACCTACTGATCATACATATCCCTTGTTCTCACGCCGCCTCAACAAGTGAAGCGGGCGGTTAGGCAGGTCAAGCAGCTGGTAGGCGGCTGCTTTTTGCTGGCCCGCTCTACTGGCGCTTATCCCACTAACCAGGCGGCAAAAGACTTGGGCCGCTTGAGCGGTGGTGCTGAACGGGAACACAATCCGAGAACAACTTCAAAATTGAGCAACTTTTGTTCTACCAAATTGCCTTTTTAACTCCATTCCCAACACCTACTGATCATACATATCCCTTGTTCTTTCGGCTTTGCATCATCACCTTTCACCAGACCTCTATGATGACCCTGTCGTGCTGATGGTCGTCCTCACGGACAACAATCTAGTCAGTACTGCGCCCGCCACCACATCTGAGGCAGAGAAGAAGAAGGCCAATATCCGACACGAGGTGTATGATGTTGTGATCGACATTGACGTCGGGTTAACACTGAGGATGGTTATCTACTTTGACAGGTTGTCCCTGTCCATGGGCAGCACGAGGAAGAGCTTTGACAAGGTGCTCGTAGGGCTCATGAAGAAGTTGTCCAAATTTTGCCACTTAAATGCATTGCTCGCACCCTCCGCCCGATCATGCCGCCTACACCAAAAACCCAAGAATTTTTGAGTTGCGTCTGGTCCTGTCGGGGCCTAGTGAGGGCAGGCTAGGTGGCCTCAAATAGCAGCAAGTTCATCCTGCACCTGCTACTGCGTCACAACTCACAACCACCCATGGGATAAAGACAACCACCATCGTTGAAGGGCCCATACAGACAAACCTTGCTATGAGTACCTTGATGATGTTGGCCTTTGCACTGCATCTTTGGTGATGAGTGTTGTAGCCATGGATGCCCTTTGCACTGCATCATTCTTCATTTTCCAATGTGTATAGCCTACGAAAGCTTTTTTTTGAAGATCAAGTGGGAAAGGAAGCTGGATTGCAATTGAGCGTCTCAGGAACAAGAAAGTGAATCCGTGGGCATATTGCTTACAAAATGTCGTTGATGTCCATTTTTTCTGGCAAAGGGGCGTCTCTCCTTGCCACTGGGTGCGGTTCCGACATGCCGACCAAGGCTCGGTCACTGCCGTGTGCAAAGCTACTTCTTATTCATTGGAATCTAGGTGTGCAGAATGTTGCTTCTGGTTCAGCTAATTCTGGATCCATCAACCTTCGTTCTCAAGGACGAAGGCCGCTAATGGGAAGAGGGAGGGGGATGGGGAGGAAGGAAGAAGGCGGTAAGGGGAAGCGAGGGGGATGAGAAGGAAGGAAGAAAGCGTTGAGCGGAAGAGAGGAGGACGACAAGGAAGAAAGAAGGCGGTGAGGGGAAGATAGGAGGACAAGTAGGAAGAAATAAGGCGGTGAGGGGAAGAGGGAAGGTGGATGAAGTAATCTGGGAAAGAATAGAAGCGAGAGGAGAGATAGGATGCTGATTTTAAGAAAATGAAGAGAGAGAGGGGAGTAACTAGGGAGAGAGAGAATGTGAAAAGTGGAAGGATTGATAGATGGCATTTGGGGTAATATTTTTTTTGCATGATCAAATCTGAATCGAGTGGTTAAGAAGTTAGTTGTGTTGAGGGGAAAATACACTCAAATGTATTCTAGCTCCACTCTCTCTCTTTTCTCTCTCTCTCTCTATATATATATATATATATAGAGAGTCAGGCTAGAATACACTCGAGTGTATAGATCACACCATCCACCCCAATGACGTTTTCCTATCTAGACCATATTTTTGTAAAATCTAATCCATTGACATTCATTGTTCAATAATAATAGGCCACATACCGAATTTGAGCCCATTTGGATGAGCATAAGTCACTCATCCGAGGATAACACAATTTGATGTACATAACTAATTTAAAATGCATAATTTTTTCCTCCTTTAGATGCATGACCTATAACTGTCCAAATAAGCTCAAATGTATTATATAGCATGTTCTTAAGAGATTTAAGAAGATCAACAATTTAGATTTTTAAAATAGTTGCTTCATGATAGAAAACGACTGAGGTGTACAACGTTTCTGGTACACTCGAGTGTATTCAAATGCATAATTTTTGCATGAGCGCAAGTCACTCATCCGAGGATAACAAAATCGACACACATAACTAATTTAAAATACATAATTTTTATCTCCTTTAGATGCATGACCTATAACTGTCCAAATAAGCTCAAATTTATTATGTAGTATGTTCTTAAGAAATTTAAGAAGATCAACAATTTAGATTTTCAAAATAGCTGCTTCATGATAGAAAACGACTGAGGTGTATAACGTCTCTGGTACACTTGAGTGTATTCCAGCTTGACTCTCTCTCTCTCTCTCTCTCTTTATATATATATATGTATATATATGTGTGTGTGTGTGTGTGTGTGTGTGTGTATTCACTGCCAACGCGTTTGTTACCCGTGAATCTGTTTTGTAACAGACACATATTTGTGAGACGATCAAAATTGTAATAAAAAGACTCGTTTTGTAAATACAACGAAAATTTTTTATCGTCCCTTTGTAAACAGTAAAAATGATATTTATGACAAAATAAACAATTTACGTTATATTACAAAATGATTCTTTCTATTACAATTTTGGTCATCTCATTACAATTTTGGCTCTCATTACAAATGTGCCTTCGTATTACAAAACAGATGTGTGGGTAGTAAATGAATGGCTTATATATATATATATATATATATATAGAGTCAAGCTAGAATACACTCGAGTGTATCCGGAGCGGAATACACTCAAGTAGTTTTTCATGATGCAATATGTTTTTTGAAAATCTAATCCATTGATCTTATTAAACATCTCGTGAACAACTCATACGCAAAATTTGAGCACATTTGGATATGTATAGCTCATGTTATGAAGACCGCAAAAATTATGCATTTCAAATTAGTTTCGCGCGTCGATTTTGTTGCCCTTGGATGAGTGACTTACACTCATCCAAATGGGCTCAAAATTTATATGTAGCCTAGTTATAGTATGACGGTGAAGATCAACGGTTTACATTTTACAAAAAATAGTCTTGATATGCAAACACACTTGAGTTTATTCGCGCGATCCGTACACGTATATATATATATGAGCTATAGTCATCTTGCATCATAATGACGGTGCCTGCATTTGGAAGTATGCAAAGGTCGTGACAGTCCTGCATCAGAATGTTTCTTTGTAATAATGTGCATTATGAGGGGCTATTTCCTGTTTCCATGTTCTTTCCCTCGTGCATTTGTTTTTTCCCTGCATCTCCGGTTCTGTATTCTGTCCGTATAAATTATATACAATAATAGTGATCCAAATCTGTTCATCTTAGTGTCTTATAATTATTTTCTGTTTCTGTTTGGCTTATTTCAGAACCGAAAGTCAGTATGAAGTGTTCCAAAAAGTTGTGTAAAAATAAACTAGAGCAGCTTCCGATGGACTTTCCCTCAAGAAGACCTCATGCCGGTGGAAAATCAATAGAGGGAACTGCTGCCTGCAAAAATGAAGAATTTTCTTGTTTCAGTCTAACTAGTCTTTCTGCTGCTTCTTCACATAAGAGCTGTATTATGGACAATTTGGGGTCGGCAGATAACAACAGTGATGAGGAATTACTTCTTGATGTGCGGTCCAATACCTCTTTTCCTGAAGCTGAGCTTCTCTCGGATCACTGGTCACAGAGAAAATTTTCAGAAAGCTTTTGTGAAGGGAGTGGTGTTTCTGAGAAAGAAGGCAGTCTTTGTTGCAACTCTTCCGTGAGCTTCAATAGCAATCGACTAAAGCATGGATAGTTGGCTTGTTCAACTGTTTGCTTCATGCAGGTATGTCTTAAACTAGTTTTATTAGATTTGTCATCATTGTTTGCTTATCTTTGGAGTCCTTTTGAACAAGACATTCTCCTCAACTGTTTTTTAGCATTTTCTGTCATCGCTTGTTTTGTTCTGACTCCTTTTGCACAAAACATTCTTCTTTAGGTGAGAGTGGATTCATGCTGCAGCCTTAGCCGTGTGTTTAAGCTGAGTCTTTTTTGTACAGTTGGTAATGTTTGTAATGTTTCACTGGATAGTGTTTACAGCGGATGGAAAAAAGTGGCAAGAAAAAAGAATTTAAGTACAGCTGTCAATCCAAAATGGAAGGATGCCGTGCTGCTTACAGTTTCTTTCTATGGTTTAAGTGATGCGGCAAAAACTCTTATTGGAATATGCTAGCACTTTGCGATTTATCATGAGGATGGTATCATTAAATCATCACATGCGGATGAGAAAAATGCATGGCCTTGCAGAGCCTTCCATCAGTTGGATGTTTTCTTTTTGCCCCTTTCAACTAAGAGGGGGCTATGCTTTTGTAATCTTGCGCTCAGTGCTTGTTGTTCAAATCAACTCTAGGAAGTGGACATTTTACTTTTATATTAAAAGCATTGACACTCTGGCACAGCTGCCGAGTTTGACTGATTCTATGATTAGAAATGGACTGCTTTTGCTTATGTGAATTGATGATATTTCAATTAGTTGATTACGATCTCAAGGATGGATTATGATGAGAGTACTATAAACCCGTCATATTTCACCAAGTAGGCTGCTCTCCTCCGGCCAGTTCAACCCTTCAAACGAAACCAAGAGGTGAGGTAGGGTGACCTTATGAGCCCCTACTTCTCCGTCCATCTCTCTGGTGTGCAACATTACCCCCGTCACTCATGTTTGCTTTGCTAATGCCATCCTTCTGATGGCGTAGGCCTCTGTAGAACAAGATGCAAACATCCTTAAAACGCTTTTAAGGCCTTCTCCCTCGCATCAGGGCAAACGATCTCAAGAAAATTCAAAATATATCTTCTCGGCCAGAGTTTCTGCATATGAAAAGAGACATATTAGTAGATAGTTGGGTTTCCCTGCCACTTGGTATTTGGGACGCTACCTTAGGGTTTCAATCATCCATCACAGAGTAAATAAAACCACACATCCAATCCTCTCCCTTGCAGGACGGATCTCCCTAGCTATGACCACTCTGCAAGCTATCCTAACCCACACCGTGCAGACCGTGAAGCTCTCACTGTATCTCTATGATGATGTCAGTAGTCATATGACGAACTTTATCTGGCAAGGGGGATGTGAATAGTAAACTCACTACTTGTTTCCTGGAAGAAAGCTGACCTCAAATAAGGTCTCGGAGTCAAGAATGCCTCTTAGGAGACCAAAACTAGTCGGCCATGCTATAAAATATATAGAGCTTCATCACCCAGCCGTCTAAGCTATGGGTACCATTACCAAACAATGCTCTGCTACATGGTATATATAAACAGGTGGCCTCATTACCAAACAATGCTCTGCTACATGGTCCTTCATCACGAGACACATAGATGCGGTCTTGGAGAGTTGTTGCAAAGTCATCAACAATGGTCAGACAAATGGCGACCCGGAAAGTTTGTCCTAGTCTTTGACCCGTCTTGGCCTATCCCAAGCGACCTGTAAGATTTGAAAGTGAACTCTATGTGGCTGGAGTTTGGTGCATGCGATTGGAAGTTCATCCACGACCATATGCCGCAGCCTATTGCGAGCCCCACTGTCGACGCTAGTCCAGACTGGTAGAGGTAGCATCAACAACCTACCCAAGATGCAACAATCACGACGAGATAGCCCTCCACTGCTTAAAAGATTGCCCTAGCAACGCCATTCGGAGATTCTTTCCCGTCAATCCCCCATTTTCCACTCACGATGAGGATGCATGGATTCGCTCCATTACAGCCGCCGAAGCTCCAAAAAACACCATTCTACTCAGTATTGCAGCATGGCACTTGTGATATCTTAAAAACTCCCAAGTTCACCCTAGCAAGTTGATAACATCTACAACTGATGCTAAGTTCATCACCGAGCGTGGCCGCACTTTCCAATCCTTGCATGCTGCTCATCGTAGGCCGCAGACCAATTCTACTAAAAGAGCAATACTGGTGGAGCTTAGAACAGACGTCTACATGCATGCGACGCCACTTTCCAACCCCTAAGTAAGGATGTAGCATGTGAGATCATAACTCACAATGCCAATGTGGATCTTCTTCTCTCTGGGACGGGCAAGCCTAACGGGTGCCCAATCGCTAGTTGAAGCCAACATCCAAGCAACCAAAATTGCCAAGGATAAAGGTTGGATCAACTACACCATAATCTTAAGACTTCAACCATGTCGAGGAGCTCTTCCAATCTCAAAACCCCACCCCCCAAAAGCTCTTGTCTCACAGATGATTGTTGGCCTAATGATGGATGAAAAGGTGCTCCCTGGGCGGAAAGACATGTCTATATATATATAATAAGGGTGCAAAGGCACACCCTGGATAAAATTGTACATTCTAATAAATATAGTTGTGCAACATCTACAATAGACAAGCCCATCCATATACCATGCACACATAATAGAGTGCGAGAACATAATTGCTTAGCCAATATTATATTCATAAGTTATTCATAATATTCAATGAACTCATGGCAGGGGATCAACGAAAAATTCTATATTCACAAACGGATCATTATTTCACAAATTGTAATTTAAGAGATTGCATTTAATGTTTTAAAAAGGGATATAAGAAAAAGTATCCCTCACATAGTAAATTTGGTTCCCACTCATTTAAATGACCAAAAAGAATTGGAGATTGCACATACCTCAAAATGGCCTAAGGTCAGTGTTACAGATTTTACAACACATAATAGAAATATATATGTATATACAAATATATACGTATATAGACACACACACATTCAAGTGTCATTAAATATTCCACTTAGTTCTTTAAAACCCCAAAAGAATTTTACTAAATAACCTAGATACAAACCTTCAAAACATCACTAATAAACCAAAGAAATTTATTACTCCAAAATGTATACGTTTATACTTTCAGAATAAACTAATAATTAGTTATATTTTTGTATATCAATTCAATTTCCATTTATCTAATAAAAGAAATCCTATAAAGATGACTAATATGCCCTCACATTCGATTATTAACTAATCATATGTGACATGGCATTTTAATCCTTTTCCCCCAAGTCAAAACTTACACAATCATTACTGATAAAAGGGCCAAGAGACCAAAATAACCCACCCCCTAAAGATTGCTTGAGAGTCGACTAAGGGCACATGAGGAATTCTAGGGGACGGGGTGGCTCCCCTCCCTTTCTCAGGATGGTCAAGCATCTTTAGCATAGCTTACCAAATTTTAGGGGGGTTGTTCCCCTCCCTTCTCCATCCGTCAAACATCTCTAGAAGATCTTACCAAATTACTTGGGGGCAAATGCACCTATGGCCATGCTCATACTATATCAATGTGTAGATCTTGCTTCCGTGACCATGTCAGATTCAACAAGCTCATTCATGGGGCTCTGAGATGAAGAGAGCAAGGAGAAGAAGCTCCTAAAAGAAGAAAAGGATAGGGGAAAACTCCAACAAGGAGAAAAAGTGGTACCTAGCACCTAAAAAGGATGGGGAACACATTGGAAAACATTGACAAAGGTTCCATGCCTCATGCATCTGTGATGGATGCATATTCATCTCAATTTAATCACACATTTGGATTTATTTTTCTACATTTTATGCACTTTTGTTCTGTATTATATCTCAATTAGTATTTTATACCTTTTGACATATTTTGTAGAGACCTATGTGTTTAATTTTAGGAAATACACAAGATCAATATTGAAGCTCTAAATGCCCTGCTAAGCATGATGGAAGTTCATTCTTCCCCATCTACAAGCAACTAGGAGATCCATGCCACTAGAAAAAGTCCAACATGTATCTAGTTGATTGACTGGACCATCTACTCGACTGATTGGATTATGCCTCAAGAAGTTGCCTAGATACCCAATGAATCAACTAACCTAGAACATGAGTCTTTAAAATCAATGGAATAAGGAGTTCATAGTGAAGCCACCATTTTGTGAATTGATAGGTTGGCTATCCTAGTCAACCGGCTCAATAAAGACCAAGAATCCATAAAGAAGTCTGACACTTACCAAATGATCGATTGGACACCCAATCAACTAGCTAGGATTCCTCTCAAGAAATTAGGTAAAGGTTAGTTGACCGATTGGCTTGACAAATTGACTGACTAGGAAAGTCTTTAGTGTCCATATTTAGAAGTGAATTAATTGATGTACTTCACCAATTGGCCAGTTCACGATTGCCCCTAAGCAAAAATTTCTCTGCTCATCCATTCGACTGGTGAGACACATGGGCAATTTCAATATCCAAGGCCCAATCAATTGATTGTCCAGCTAGTTGACTAACTAGATCTCCCTACACACAAACAACAAAGCCACAACCCCACTTAAGAAATGAATTAGTGGATTTGACAGATAAAGTATATAAGTTTTTTAAACCTAATTCATTAGGATCAAAATTTCCATACGAGAACTCACGCTTGGAGCCATCTTGGAACAAAAGGAGTAAGAAGTGAAGTACCTTTGTGGCTACTTTGCAATCTTCTTCATCACCAAAGTGAATGTAGATCGTCGAACACTCATCACTGTGAGGATGACCTTACATATTTCTCTCACACTTTTGTTTACTTTCCTAACATTAAGGAGTAGTTCTATTATTAGGGTCCTATGATTACTCGTGATATCATACTTTTTGATTTCAAATCTTCTTCTCTACTTGGAACAATAATTTGTCCATTAATGTTTTGTTTCATGTTGTACAGATTGATCATCTATTTTACATATCTATTTCAATCCTAGGTAGAGAGAACTTCAAAAACTAGGATTAGAATATTGATTAGTTGTTGTTAAATCCCACACAAGAACTTTTAAGGGCATTTTCTGGGGTGATGAGTTCACGGTCCATAAGTAACATGCGACAATATGGGGAAACATATCATTATGATTTCCTCAAGCTGAACGAATTCAAAATTTCTTGACCTCAATCTAATTTATGGTGAGTATGCTATGCAATGTGAATGAGGGACTATAAGTAGTGTTGGTGAACCCCAATTTCACCTCAATGCCTCCCGTTGCTTCATCAAATATCTTTTAATTTTGACTTTAATTCAAATTCATTTAATAATAAAACAATCAACCTTTGGGTTTAAATGCTAGTCTTAACTTGAACTGGATTAGATCAACAAGGTTCTTAAAATATTGGTCTCTTTGAATTCGACCCTTAACTATACTATGAGAAAATGTACTTGCATGCAGGTGGGCTTGTCATACTCTTAGTTTAGGTAAAATAAGAAATTATACTCATGATGTGAAAAAATAATGGCACAAGAAATTCATATAGGAATAAATTCCTAAGTTTTCATATAAACTAACGTGCAATAATCACCACCTACAACCAAACGGGTCTTGTCACATTATAGTTTTAGAATTGGATCCAAAGGATAACATTTTTCAAACAAAAAATAGATACTTAACTAATTAATAAAAAGTACTTAACAAGAATAGATGGTTGGTTTTTGGTTGATTAACTAAATTAACAAGCGTGAAATGAAATCAAACTATGATAGAAATGATTTTTAACACTATCATATAGTTATCAATATGATAAGGCTCACTATCACAAACTATGTAATTGTTCTATACATCATTCATTCATATAAATACTAAAATGGGGCCCATGGAATTCATATACTTTCTATGAAATCCACATGGATCAATCTTCTTGTAGTCTTGAGGTCTTGTTACCTACATATCCTTATTTTGTTTTCTCAGAGAACGTCCTTTTGTGGTCTCATATGAGGTTCAATGATGTTGTTTGGTGTTCTAATCCTAGGTTTCAAGGTCTCTACATCTTGGATTATATTAATCATGCAATATATATGATCATATTATAAAGTAAGCATTGAAAAATTGATTATCTACCCATATATTCATGTAAATAGCAATTAACAATGTAGAAATAGAATATGGGCAGCGAGGCTAATCCCTAGTGTCCTGATGAAAAATATTCTCTCTAATCATATTCATGATACAAAGAGAGAGAGAGAGATAAGAAGAAGATTATTAAGAAGACAATGTTATAAAGGAGAGTCTCAGTGGTCTTGTTACAACTTCCCAAACGATGGTTGCAATCTCCAGACCGTCCACCAACATGGCACATCTCCACGTCAAGTCGTCAGCTCCCATCTCCATATCTTTTTGGTAGATGCTAGTGTTGTTGGTGGGAGAGAATAGGCCATGAGCTCTTGCCTTGTTATGTCCCCCATGTGCTTTTGTATCAACCCATAAAATATCAAATCCATCCAAAATACTCCAATGATTGTCAACCATTTGTTTTGGATTTCCCTAGCAAGAGTTTAGGTGTGTGTAAGGCTGGTAGGACAATTGAAAGTAGTAAGTAATATATTTTGTGTGTAGATAATTAAATGACCTTTCCAACTAAATTTGAAATGCCCAATTCCAAAATTGGATGTAAAATATAAATTCATTTTACTAACTAGGTACCCATTAATGATCCTCTCTCCGATCAATGAAGTTGGGGAATGAGGATTTAATATTTTGTCTTATCATTTGGCAAATTCTACAAGAAGTTTATGCCTATCCTCTTCTCCTCGCATCAATGTTTTTACTTATTGCATCAAAATTTTATATAGAGTTATGACTTATCATCTTCCTTGCATCAACCTACAAATTTAACATAAATGTTAATTAAATACCAAATAAACTGCATAACCAATTAAAAAGCAAAACAAGTGAAATGCAAGAAAAATATGCAAAAATAGATCTAAGATACAACTAAGAAACTTGATGAACAGACATTCATCACAACCTCGAGCTTGAATAACACTTGTCCTTGAGTTACAAAAAAACCAAAACACTCTCCAAATAAATACTTTCAACTAATATACATACCTCATACTTGCATCATATTTGGATGGCTACTACTAATACAACCATCCAATCTCAATTTTCTAAAATCACATAATTAAACTTCTCATATTCTCTATCCTAACTTAGATTCACACACCATATTCCTTGTTGAAATTCTACAATATAAATGAGATGCAATACTCTTGATGTTTCACATAATCATGCATATTCCTATGAGATTTTTGCACAAGAACAATGTTGGCTCTGAAAGGTTTTATTAAGAGTATTTTTCTAGAGTGAATGGGGTGTGAAAGAAGAATTGTGAATATCTAATATATTCAACTCATAATCACTTTTTATTAGTGCAAATACATATATTGCACATTTTTTTCTTTTTGTGAAAATTAGTGTCTCTTATTTATTTTGATGGTATGCCCATATTAAATAGATAGGGGTATGGTAGAAGCAACTATAGAGTGAGAATGAGGGCGTGCTACCCCAATCTTAGAGTCTTTCACACTTATGTCTTTTTGATTATTTAATGAATTGTGGGGTGAGATGGTGATAACAAAATGTAGAAGAGGGTTGAACTTGTGCATATCAGATTTTAGAACTCAGAGAATAGGCACAAAATTACACAACAATTCACTCACATCATGTCAGATTCATGATTAAGATATTTCCACAAGCATGATATGCTAATCAATAAAGATACATGTTGTGTTTGATTCTTCTTAATTCCACATAACTTCCATCATTTCCTAAAAATGTGATGCTTATATTCATTGGCTACAAAGGGTGATTCTTAACTATTGTCATGTTTTCAAAAACATAGTTAACATGAAGAAATTACTTCAAATAAGGGGATTTGTATGAAAATTTCTATACGAAATGCAAATATGCACGTAAGCTAAGACGGATAGATAGTGGCTTCAACTAACATTGCAACAACTAAGAACTAAAATGAGAATAGTTTAAGCTACATGAAATATATGTAATCTACATGAATATCAAGCATGTTTAAATTAAAAAAAAAAGAATGTGAAAATAGGTAAGTGTTGGGGGGAAGGACTATGTATCACCCACCCTTCACCCTGAGTTTAGAAATTTTCTCATCCCCAAGAAAACATAAAACCCAATATGGAGGGGAAGAAATCCTCGATGCTCATCTAGGTTGTCCAAGTAACTCAAGAAATGTCTAGTTGAAAGGAATATGAACAAGGCATGGCACCTTGTTCAAGAGAGCTCTATGTTGCAAAATATGACCTGGTGGTTGTGGTAACTCAAAGATACAATCCAGATGTTTGAATAAATATTGTTTTTCACCCCACAATCCATCCAACATGATCTACCAATACTCCTACATTAGTAGAGGAAACATAATAATGGTATGTGGATCAGGAAGAAATGACATGATGAAGGGCCGATGCCCATATGGTGACCTCAGAATCTTCTCGTTGTGAAGACTGGAGACAAACTACCTTCTTTTATGTCTAAGATAGTATGTAAAAAATATGTAAGTTGTGTTTCTAACTATGCTAATCAAATGTAGGATTTGGCTCTATATTTTTCTCATTACCTAGATCAACATATAGAAAAGGTGATGTTGGGATAGGAGAATTGTCCTCATTTGTTAAGAGAACTTGGTGAAACTTTGTATGTGTCTCTACGTCCTCCTAGCTTACCATCGAACCAACTTTGGATAATAGAAGGCAATAGGGTCCTACACAGTCTCAACATGTGGTTGTTAATTCTCCACATGGTATATACCCAACTCATCCATGGGTTCAACAAGACTAGAACCAGAGAGGGGATAGAAGAATCAATCAATTGTGACATATATACCTCTTGTTGGGGCTGGACCTCATCATACATTTCTATGTGTGATCATTAGGTATTGTTGTATCAATAATTATACAAATATCATCCTCATCGTCACTCATGAATGTGGGCTACTCCTTTCTCGGGAAGCACTCTATTTGACCTTCAAGTGATGTGACTAGATGGGAGATTTGTTTTATCAAATGAGCCAGTTGTGCCTCCATCTTTTGTTTTGTGTTTTTGCTCAACTAGGGTTTCTTGTTGGTCATATAGCATTGATTGTTGGTTAGCTAGAACTTTCTATAGGGTATCCATCTGCTTATCTATGTCAGGTGAATATTCATACGCATAGTGAGGCTATTTGTTGTAAACCCCTAAATATTGTTGATTTTAGCCTGCCTCTTTGGGAAAGTCATCTGCACAAGATAATTCATCATAGTAGCATCCTAGATATGGTGGATTGGAATTTACAATGTATCCAACCTTATAATACATAAATTTTGAATCGGTAATGATTTTCCATAATGCTACTTCAAACTGTGAAAGGTTGTTAGAGCAATTTACAAAATATGGTTGTAATAACCACACTTTGACATTGCTCGAGCTGTGGTACCGACCACCCCATATGATTTGGATGCCTGAAAAATACAAAATTTAAGCATCAGGATCAAAAGAGGAAAAATATATTCTAATGAATGAAGATATTTTTTCTTTTTACAATAGAATAGAAGAAAGAGATTAAAAAAATCCAAATTGGTAAAAAAACAAGTCTAAACTAAAAAAATTATGGAATAAATCTAAAAAAATATAGAAACTATCTAAAATATATAAAAACAAACTAAGGAGTTAAAAAAGGTTACATTTACTAAAAACAAACTAAGAAATTATAAGAAAATAAGAATTACAAGACCAATTTTTCTATTTCTGATTAGTATATCTAATATTGGTAGATTTTTTCCAATTTCATTTATTTTCATTTTACTAAGATAAGAAAAAGGATGCAAGAAAGACTAAATTGAGGCATCTTCATAGTCAGAAGATGGTTCCCTAAAATTCAAAACTAAAAGTACAAAAGCAAACTAGAAAGAAGAAATTCTAACTTTATTTCAATAGGTTAAGAATCCAATAAGTCTAGGTGTCCCCAACAATGGCACCAACATTGGGTGCATGGATGCAGGAAACTCACAAAATAATACAAGATGAAATTCATGTATCCTAGGAAGTAGTGCAAGAGGTTGAGGGGAAACATCTTAGGTATTTTCCCATTCTAAAGGCCCTAAACATTTATTATCTTGTAGTTCCACCAGTCATAACAACAAAACAACTTGATATTTGAAGCCAATGGGTGTACGTGATGCAGAGTAGTGCTTTGTGGATAATAAGAAGACAACTATGAGGACCACATGCAAAGATTTTCTGACATGTGTATAGTGAAAAGGCAACAATGTATGTCTACAAACACCATAAAACTATGTCTATTCATATACAAACTTTCTAATAAATCTAGGAGATGGTACAACTCCTCAAAAGGGGAGAACATTACAACATGGAAGGATTTAAAAAGTAAATTCTTGGAGAAGTTATACCACCTTCACTCACCTACCATATCAGGGCACATTACACAATTCCCAATATCCAAATTCAAGTCATTGGTTGAACCTTAGGAAAGGTACCATGAGCTCTTTTGATGAGCCCCCCACCATGGCATTTCATAGGTTCAAAATATCATGATCTTTAATAGGGATCAATTATGATACAAATAAGTTTCATGATTCCTCATATGAAGAAAATTTTATGCGCCTAAGCTATGATAGAGAACGGATGGTTGTGAGCCTTGGAGCTAAAAATCAGGAAAATGGGGTAGATCTAGACATGAAGACGTTCTCAATGTATCTATGACAGAAGAAAGATCTAAAATAAAATCAAATGTTCAAGTATTTAAAACTAATGGAACTAAAGTAGAAAAACCTAGAAAAATTCTTTGGTAGTTATGAAAGGATGAGTTGACACAACAACAATAGGTGAAGGAAGTTGCACATGTCTGCAAAGTTTGTAAGATTGGCAATCATTCCATATTGGGATGAAAATTTCCTTGTGACATAATTCTAAATGACTCACAATATCAAGGTGATGAAATTGAGTGGAGGACTTGAACTCTACTCAAAACATCTCAGGTCAAGGGTACTACAACCTGAATATAATCAAAATTGTCCTAGGTTTCAGTAGGGATTGCATTCACTTTTCACATGCTACTTTTTGAGCTTATTTAGAATATATGTTCACTTTAAGACATTTTTATGTGTTGTTTACTGTCATTAGCCTATGAATAAATGTTGCATAAATTATTTAGTATTTCTATCGAATCATGCTAATTTATTGTCTATATTTTGGACTCATGTCATATTTCCCTTATTTCTGGCAATTTGAGCACTGGATGGATAGCTTGGTACCACTGACATCTTCAGTGGTACCAATAAATAAAAAATCTACATTCGAGAAAGAGGGAAAACTCAGTGCTACTAAGAAGGATATCAGTGCTACAGAGAGATATGTTGATGCTACCAAAGACTATAGTCGGTGCTACTGACTTAAGATCTAGGGATCATCAGAACTCAAGAATAATTATCTCGTTGCCACCGACTTGCATATTTCTGGTACAATCTTCAACATCCAAGGAGCATCAAAACTTAAAGGGAAACTCGATGCTATCGACTCATAATGTTGATAGTACTGGCACAGTTTGAGAGATTCAAGTAGGCCGATTATTCGATGACAGTGACACCCTATCATTCGTACTAACACTGCATGATATGCATATTTTATGTTATTTTTTGGACCAATTCTGATTGTATTTCCAATAAATTTCACCCAATAATCACTCTTACTCATGCAAGATTTTCCACTTTATTTTTATCTTTGCTTGATCCATGGTTTGGACTATAGGTACTATTATTTGACACAAACATGGGGTTGAATTAATCACAACTCGACCATCAACACATTCCCTAAGTAATTTCTCAAAGTTGGAGCCAATTCCTGAGAAATCCTACAAAAACACAACGTGTTGTCCAACCAACGTGGTGTGTCCCTGTTGGTATGTATGCCCTGAGAGACAATCATGTGATGATTGGTGGGATACATTAAGATTGAGTTTATAAGCATCAAAGGCAAACTTCCAATTCTTTCTGGTTCAGTCATATGAGATAATGATAGAACAGATTGAATGTCTAGAGAATGACAATACTTAATGACGTATGCTTTCAGGTTGAGGATCTGAATGATGAGATCATACAGATGCTAAGAGTTTGTACATTCTTTGTGGGATCCATCTCACAAAAACATGATTAACTTAAGCGGAAGCGATCATTAACAACGGATTACTGAAAATCACTAAAAATTAAAACCTTTTTCAAAGAGATCCAATTCCAGGAAACTCTTATAACAAGAATCAAAGTATTACATATACATTCTGGTTCACAAGTACATACCATGTACCATCTCTTCTTGAGGATTACATACAACAGTTGCTTTTCCAGAACTATACATAAGCAACATAAAACCTCGAGGCATCAAGCCAAAATCTCAGATCGACGCATTAAAAGTACTAACTACTAACTCTGAGGACCTGACAGTACAGAGACGATACATATGACTTCTATCTACAAGACACGACAGACAATACACTCAACCTGAGATGTCACCGCTGTCCTTGTTGCTGCTGATATTCTTCCTGTGCAAGATGTTCTCAAACTCCTCTATGCTTGCCTACCTAGAAAAATGTTGAATCCCACGGGGGTGAGACAATTGAAAATTGCCCCAGCAAGAGATATATCTCTCTGCCAAAAACATTATTAATGCAATTTAATAATATAAAACTAAGTAGAGGATAAACATTTTAGATCATTCTCATCTTTTAAAGTATTGCAACTGTCTATGATAGAACAGTAAATCATCTATTCTCTTTATAAGGAATAGGAAGAACATGTATATCATTTATCTATCATATCATTTCAACATCTCAAGTTTTTCCTTATTATTCTGATATGTCACCCATGATTCATTCTTGTTTTCATTTGTTGGCCTTAGCCAATCTGCTAAATAGATATTGAATTATACCAGACATAAGAGTATACATCATCATATTCTATCTAGGCATTGGACTATGCCAATCCTTTGGTTATAGGCTTCATACCTTTGCCATGTATTGGACCATGCAATTCCTGATTTCACAGCCAGGCATTGGACTTTAACCAATCCTGATTACACAACCAGACATTGGACTCTAACCAATCCTGATTACAGGCTTCATGCCTCTGCCAGGTATTGGACTTTAACCAATCCTGATTACACAGCCAGACATTGGACTCTACCAATCCTGATTACACAGCCAGGCATTGGACTCTAACCAATCCTGATTACACAGCCATGCATTGGACTCTAACCAATCCTGATTATACAGCCAAACATTGGACTCTAACCAATCTTGATTACACAACCATGCATTGGAATTTAACCAATCCTGATTACAAGCTTCATGCCTCTGCCAGGTATTAGACTTTAACCAATCCTGATTACACCGCCAGGCATTGGACTCTACCAATCCTGATTACGCATCCAGGCATTGGACTCTAACCATTCCTGATTACACAGCCAGGCATTGGACTCTAACCAATCCTGATTACACAGCCAGACATTGGACTCTGACCAATCCTGATTACACAGCCATGCATTGGACTTTAACCAATCCTAATTACATGCTTCATGCCTCTGCCAGGTATTGGACTTTAACCAATCTTGATTACATCGCCAGACATTGGACTCTTACCAATCCTGATTACACAGCCATGCATTGGACTTTAACCAATCCTAATTACATGCTTCATGCCTCTGCCAGGTATTGGACTTTAACCAATCTTGATTACACCGCCAGACATTGGACTCTACCAATCCTGATTACACAGCCAGGAACCACATCCTTTTACTAGCATTAACTTTGGCCATGCCATCATACTTAATCACATTCTTTATGTAATACAACTATTCCTCTCTTTCCCCTTCAGCATATTCAAAAACATGTATGATCATGATTTCATTATTATTATTGTATCCTTTTGTTATTATTATCATATTGCTGAGTTTCCATTTCTTGGTTTATTATGAACATTATCATCTCTCACGAATCCCATTAAACATCTTGTTA
The DNA here is from genome assembly GCA_963693085.1 of Alisma plantago-aquatica. Taxonomy (NCBI): domain Eukaryota; kingdom Viridiplantae; phylum Streptophyta; class Magnoliopsida; order Alismatales; family Alismataceae; genus Alisma; species Alisma plantago-aquatica. The sequence goes on along the minus strand of OY856413.1, from coordinate 74,690,305 downwards.
CCTTTCACTAGGCAACAACCATCCACATGGCTCACAAAGCCCATTAAGCCTCTTGTCAACTCTCACTAGGCAACAACTATCCACATGGCTCACAAAGCCCATTAAACATCTTGTTACCTCTCACTAGGAAACAACCATCCACATGGCTCACAAAGCCCATTAAACATCTTGTTGCCTCTCACTAGGCAACAACTATTAGGGTTAGAGTTTTCCCTTTATAGTGGAATAGGGTTTCAAGTTCATATTATCAATACAAACCCTAAATCATTGCTCCACACATCTAGGAGCATACATTAATATCATAAGTATTCAACCATACTTATTTATTCTCATCATTTATCATTAAGAGATAATCAATACAATGTATGAGTTTCTCTCTCATCTTCTCTAGGATAATGATTACATCATACTTTGTTATCTTGGCTTAACCCCTTTTTCAAGGTATGTTAGCCTACACTTATCAAAGTGCATCACATCTTAATGTGACAATGACAATTGTCATGGCATACTTCATGTGTTACTTCATCCAAGTATATTGGATATAGGGTACATCAAGGTGTATCAACCTTGAGGTGCTGAATGTGATACCTATCACATCTTAATGTTTCACCTCCATCATCACCTTGATATTACTTAAGTTCATCAACTTATCTTGTATTAGGGTAATTCCCATCCTAATACTTTATGTACCAGTTCATCACATATCATGTAATGCATTGGTCATAATTCACTCATTTAATTTATTCATCCATTATTGATATAAGATTATCCATTATCAGGAATAGGGTTTCCCTTCTTTATAAATTAGGGATTTGCATAACATCACCCTATGCTGGGGTTTCTCATGACATCACCCCATGCTAGGGTTTCATATGACATTACCCTATATTAGGGTTTCACATAGCCTTACCTAAAATTAGGGTTTCTCAACTCTTAGCCCAAAGTTAGGGTTATGGTTTATCATCATATTGCTCAAGATTAGGGTTTCATGTTCTATAACCCAAAATTAGGGCTTCACATACCTTTACCCTATATCAGGGTTAGGATTTCATATTAGGGTTTCATATAGCATTTTATAACATCACCCTAGAATTAGAGTTCACATCACATCTCTGTATTAGGGTTTCACTTAACATCCCCCTTGATTAGTGTTTCACATGACATCACCCTTAATTAGGGTTTCATGTGACATTTCCCTTGATTAGGGTTTTTCATTATGTTACCTTGAATTAGGATTCCTCATGTTCTTACCCTAGATTAGGGTTACTCCATTACCCTAGATTAGGGTTAAGGTTTACTATTCACATCAATTAGAATTTCACATATCCTAATTCATCTCAATCAAGATTTCCCCATCAGCTAGGGTTTTCCCATCAATTAGGGTTTTCCCATCAATTAGGGTTTTCTCATCAATTAGGTTAGTTCAACTCTTCATTATAGTACATACACCTATGATTATCATAGTGTACTTATTTGCATTCATAAGCATCAAAGGATGAATACTCTAATTACATTAATTATTTAAGCACCCTAAAGGTACTTCCATTGTAATCAACATTAGTATACTTTTCAACCACTCATGGGGTTATTGGTCTTTTCATAATTTGAACTAATTGAACCTTTAAATGGTCTTGATCAAATAGACCTCAATTGGTTTTGATCAATCAAACCTTCAATTAATTTTAGACCATCTAATTCTTTATTGGGTTTAGGACCAATTTGGACCTCCATTCGGTTTTGGTCATGACCTTTAAACGGTCTTGGGGTTTGACCTTCAAACGGTCTTGGCCCTTAGTCCCTTGAATGATCTTGAAACTGTTTCCTTTCAAACGGTCAACTATCTCAAATGGTCGATGATCCTAAACGGTTTTGATTATATTGAACCTCTTAAACGGTTTTGATCAAATGGACCCCAAACGGTCTTGGTCCAATTGAACCCCAAACGGTTTGAGACCATTTGATCTCAAACGGTCTCAAGACTGTTTGGACTCAAGTGGTCTCAAGACCATTTGGTCCAAAACATCTTGAAACCGAGAGGATCAACTAGGGTTCCATTCACTCAAATCAATTAGGGATTTACTTCATTGAATCCATCATCAATTGAACTATTAATTATTCATCAGTTGGTAACCATTGGATCCTCAACCATCCAATCATACTCAACCATAGACCTCCAAACGGTCTTAAGACCGTTTGGTTGACCTCCAAACGGTTTTGAAACCATTTGGGTCAATCAACCCTTAAATTGATTCAATTCACTTAAGGATTCAACACTCAACCCGATTAGGGTTTGCAATAGATGGATCATTCACAATTGGAGCCAATAAGATCAAATCAATTATAACCAATTGAATCAACCTTCAACTATATCATCACTTGTCCTCCAAACAGTCTGGGACCGTTTGATCCCAAACGGTCTTGAGACCGTTTGGTCTCAAACGATCTTGAGACCAATTGGTCTCAAGTCCTTTGAAACCATTTGCTTTAGATATTATTGAGGTGTGTGCTTAGGATGATGTCATCATCATCAAGCTAAGATCCTTCATAATTTTATGTAATTCTCATGGTGGTTCCATTGATTTGATCAAATGAATTTCAATAAGAACAAAATGATCAACAATTGATGAAGAATTGAATGCAATAATAATATTAAGGGTTTAAGTTATAAAACCCACTTCCAAAGAAGATTCAAAGCTTCAAACTCCATGTCTTCAATGGTGAAAGAAACTCCTTCAACTATCCAACTTAAGTCTTTGAGTGAAAAGAATGGCTAGGGTTGAAGTTTGAAGGGAGAAAAGAAGAAATCAAGCATTGATTTATAATTTCCACCATGAAATCAAGGTGAAAGAGGACCATGGAGCTTACCTACAGGTTGGGGATCGTCCTCCTCCTGCTCCTGAGCTCCCTTGGTCGTTTTGCAAGTAAAGAGTTAAAGTGGTTTCGAAATAACCCTTTCAAGTTATGGATATGTGAGTATATATGTGTATTATTGAATTTCTTTTTAAGAGAGAGAATGTATGGGATAGTTCCTCCATTTCCTTGCCACTTTCCCCCTCTTCTTCCTTTCATACGAAGCCTCCTTCCTTGCCTTTAATTCCCTTCAATTATCCATGATTTAAAGGAAAATAATTTAAGCACCTTAATCATATAATAATAATATCCATAAGTTAGTGGATATTACTTTTTCCTTTAACTAATGTGAGTGGGCTCTCCACTCACTTAGATATTTTTGAGTGCCTTTGAAAGGCTCAAGGACGTCCACTCTTAAGAAAATTCAACCATCTCATTTTTGGTTGAAGGCACTTCAATTAACATATTTATTTTTGCATTAATTTGAAGTAAAGTTCCATTTATGCTTAAATCTTGATTATTTTAATATCAAGATTCTCTCTCTTCCAAAATGATTCAAATGAGGCGCCCCTCTCAAATTATTTTCTATAAATGATGCAAAGAATCATGAGGGACCCTCTAGCAGTGGTATTTTGCATATTGAACCCTGGGTTTTGGGTAAATTGCACATTACACCAAAACTAGGTTTTAATGCACAAACATTGCTTAACAAGCTCTGTCTTGGTATTCAGGCTACCACAAGCCATACCACAACATAATTCTCATTCTTATGATGCTTCAACATTTGAGTAACATTTTATCATATACAATTTGCAAGTTAACCCCTCAAATTTGGTAATTTGCACTTTAGTCCAAAACTAACAAAACATTGTTTCAACATTATTCAAAAAGGACTAAAATTGAAACATAAGTTCCTCTTGAGTCTTAATTACTTTTCACAAAATAAAATCAAGGATCTAATTAACTTGCTTAAGCAAAACTCCCAGGGTTAAGGTATATCCCAGGTCAGGGATATTACATTCTTATTATGTCCCTAGTCGGATTTCATTGTGGAAGGTAGATAGACAACAATGACACACAAGACTAGATTGTGGCGTTGGTTGATGACAGAATCTCATTAGTCATGGTATGGAGATATCAAACCAAACACATAGGTACTTGTTAGAGAACAAGTATACCGGATAGACCCATCGTGAGTTTGACACATGGAACCATGACATGGTAGTCACAGTCAGTTCTCACAATGATGGTGGTGAGTGTGATTCTTTGACCTGAAATCACTACAGTCAACACATGTCGTTGGGTACACTTCAACATCATCAAACGCAGTCCTGAAACATGGGTTGTTATAAAGGTGATGATTGGGTGGCTTTGACACATGGGGCTTTTAAGGGGTGAGTGATAGATATGGGATTTGTCCCTCCTGAGGGAGTTTGATATCCATGGCCACTTGATGAGTAGGATTGAGCTAGGTGTGCATGCATGTGTGAATCAGTATGTGATATTGATGCTATACATATGTCCTCCAATCTACTTTGATATCAAGAAAGTGAATGAACGTTGACAGGATGACTGTTCCATGCCTCGAGTTCATTCGGGATATCAGTGACAAAGGAATTATACATTCACTGTAACACCATTCACAGATTGTAGGATTGAAAGTTGTTCTCCAACTTTCCTTTTCACTTAGGTAGCACTGATGTGTGACTAGGCACCACTCTTTTCTTGTGAAGTCATAAGTGTTATGGACTTTCACTGCCAACATGAAATGGACCTGTAGGGTTACACACATAGGATTTAACCTGGAAGAGGAATTTATCCACAAATGATGTTTAGATTGATTACTAAAAGAGTTTGGTAGTTCAATTAAACACTCAATCAATCGATAGCTTAGTATCATAGTGTTCAAGGTGTTGGACCGATTGATTAGAGTATCAGATTGGTTGAAACTACAATTGACTAATTTGCACAGTCTTCTGCACCAACCGATCGGCTCATAGGGATGAACCGATCGTCTCAGGTTGGTGAACCGGTCGACTCAACGTAGTGAGACGATCGGCTCATGTGTCATGAAACGATCAACTCAATTGTTGAACCGGTCGATTCGTTGACCAACCAAGATTGTTTGGAAAGTTAGAAGACTATTTTGCAAATACAATTTGTTTCACTTGTACAAATTTGATTTGGATAAGGTTAATATTTGATTAAGTTGGAAACAAATATGAAATTCAATTCAAGTTGGACCAGGACCACAAATCGATTGGCTCATGCTTGAAGCGATCGGCTTAGGTGCCCAACCGACCATTTCATGGTTGAAATGATCAGTTCAGCTGACACAGTTGGATGTTTTGTGGAAAATCTCAAATCCTTCTACTCCTACTTTAATCCCGCATTGCCCAAGGTAGAGAACTCTGTCCCATGAACCTCCTATATATATATAGGGGTATTGGGGGCTTCTCAGACACAACAACTCAGAACACCAGTTGCTCTGCAAAGTTATCGTTCTCTCTTATTGTGGTAATCGAGAGAGAGCCTGAGCAAGTGCTACCCGATAAGGGAGGCACAACAAGGGAAAGACAATTGCAGAAAAGCGACTAATTGTAGGAGAGTGTGTTGGTGGCTAGTGTGTCGACATGAGGGTGTGACTCCTTCTGATTCTTTGTAGGATAAGGATATCGGAGTTCCAGGTGGTCTGTGTGGACTACTTCAGAGGCGGGAGACTTCTGCCGCTCAGAGGACAGCTGTCAATCCTGACAGTCCCGGTGAGCCAGGAGCTGCACAGACACCATCCAAGACTGGAGGTGAAGACTGTGCAAGTCGTGAGGTAACATCTCCGAGCAAGCCTCGGGACAAGGTATGTCTCTATAAACCATCCTTCCTACTGTGTAGACGTTGACATGATTCCTTCGTTCTGGGTTTGGGAGAAGAAAATTTTTGTTTCCGCTGCCTTCAGTGTCTCCCTCTAAAACCCAACAGTGGTATCAGAGCCACATCAACTGCTCTATACTTTAGGATTATCGATGTGATCGATTTTGGTTTGTCACCTTTATTTATTGCATACGATGCAAATAAAATTGTCTTTATGCATGTCCAATCCTAAATCCACAAATTCCAATATACATATATGATATGTAATATGAATGCACTTGATACGTGTCACCCTTAAACGAGTTTTGTGGTGGATGTATAGCGTGGTTATGGCCAATAAACCCTATATGTGTGCTTGGTTGAATGTGGTTGCTTGCATCTCGGTCTGCGCACCGATTCCCTATCTCCTAATCCTAATGTAACTCGAGATAACTCAAGATTTCTTTCCTACCTATGCTCCCCCCGAATGTAACTCGGGGTTTCCCAATTCAAATGCAAAATATGATAGATCTTTTATTTCCTATTATGTCAAAGAACGGAAGACAATCTGACGACGACTGTGATGATTGGTTCAAGGCATGAACCGACCGGTTGGCAATCTAGACGACTGGTTCAAGGAGTGAGATGATCGGGTGGGGGCCATGAGGAGATGCACGACGACCAGGTGAACTGATCGGTTGGAGGATCCAACCGATCGACTTGTGGCACCCAGACGACCGGCCAAGGCGAGCAGATCATTCATGTGATGATTTGATCAACTTGGACGACTATAGCACTTCATCATGGATAGGTTGCATATGATGTATACCTAGATGACCGTGATTCCTCTTGGCTCGAGGAATCACACTAGGATGGCCATAATCATCGCTTTTATCATTTCACATGTTTTCTGTGGGATATAACATGTATATGATATGTACTATGTATTGTGGTGATTGGATATGTATATGTACCCATAAAACCAAATCCCTCATCTAAATATTGAGTCTTTTACGCCTTCCATTAGCGGCACACATGAAAAACTTGATCGACCAAGCGTAGGTTATGCCAAAGCGTGGTGCGCCATCTATCTCGTGGAAGTGTGAAGGCTAAACATGTAGGTTCTGCCGAAGCAGGGTGCATGTTTACCATGTCGGCTTTTGGGTTAGACTTAACTGATGATTCTTAGAGCATCTAAGCCCAGAGGCACGAAATGTTCATGTCAAGGTGTTGCGCATGTTCATTCATCAAGAGTTTCATATGATGCAATTGGCATGATGGCCTACCTAAATAGTCAAGATTGTGGGCGATCAACCAAAGCTGACTCATGACTTGATGAAATACGGATCTTGACCCACTAAGAAGATTATATGCTGCAATCTTCCGAATTGATGGTGAGGGCTATCAATTTGAAAAAAAATAGTGGGAGCGATAATTAATTAAAGTCGTAATTATATCATCAACCTTTCAAATCAATCAAATAAGTCAAAATTGAGTTTTGGACTAAATTGCATATATTTCCTTTTGTAGTACAAATGGCAACAAACAACAGTCACTTTTCATTGCGATCGGTCCTTGAAAAGGACAAGCTGAATGGGACTAACTTCCACGATTGGTTTAGGACATTGAGAATTGTTCTCACTCAAGTGAGAAATCTCTATGTCCTGGATACTCCAGCTCTAGAGGAACCTGCTCCTACCGCACCAAAGGTAGAAAAGGACGCTTATAAGAAGCATTCTGAAGATGCCATTGATGCAAAGTGCTTGATGTTGTGCTCTATGAACCATGAGTTGTAGAGACAACATGAGAACATGGGTGTCATTAAGATGATTCAACATCTCAAGAACATGTATGAAGATCAAGCACGACAAGAGAGATATGATGTCTCCAGGGCACTGTTCAAGTGTGTCATGACAGAAGGAGATCCAGTTGGTCCTCACACGCTCAAAATGATTGGGTATGTGGAGAACCTGACGAGACTGGGATTTCCCCTGAGCCAAGAGTTGGCTACTGATGTGATACTACAATCATTGCCAGAATCATATAGTCAGTTTGTGATGAACTACAACATGAACAACTTTGACAAGTCATTGACAGAGTTGTTGGGCATGTTGAGGACAGTCGAGGCACAGATGAAGAAGGACAAGCCTAAGTCTGTGATGATGGTCAGCAACAAGAAAGGCAAGTCCAAGCGTAAGGGCAAAGGCAAGGCTAAGAAAGGTTCTAATGCTAGCCAGCAACCCAAGTCGTCTTCAACTCTCAAGGCCAAGGGAGGTGTGACCAAGAGGCAATTGCCACCATTGTCAAAAGCCAAGACATTAGAAAAGGAATTGTCCACTCTATCTGGAAGAACTAAAGAAGGAGGCAACAGATGTCTCCACCTGAAGGTGTCATGAAATAAACGTGTAACATTTTTAAGGTATATGATACCAAGATATAAAATGTAAAGCACCCATAAATGGGGAAAATGTTGCTGCCATAGATAGGAGTACTTTAGTTTATTTTCAGCCTTGAAGGCATGTAATAGAGTTGTGAACTGCTATTTCATATTTGCCAATGGATAGAAACACATTATTTTTGCATATTGTATGACAATGATAGCAATTAATAAAGTTGATGTTTCAATTTCTAAAGATATGATCTTTATGGCAATGCCTTGTTTATCTTATGGTACTTGGTATGCATAAGATAAAATGATACCTAAAAGTTATTGATAACTCAAACAATTAAATTAGCATAAATCATGAGAAATTCATTTCTAGTTTCCATATGATGGATAAATCTAGACTCTTTTCGGTTAGAGAACCAATGAGAGACATGAATCTCTTGGACATGATTAATCAATCTTCACTAAGGTAGTGGGAGAATGATTATCATATTAGGTATAATACATATGATGTATTTACATACCTATTAGAGTTAATGCTAATACTTCAAGCGGCATTTAGAGAAATACCAATATGAATGTCTTGAAGTGTTTAAGAATATCATAGATGAAGTATGAATTTGGTAAAGTGTTAATTCTTGATGAGATGAATGAATGAAATACTTGAACCAAATGTTTGAGAACCTTATGAGTGATTATGATAGTGTATCATAGTGAACTCATGATTAAGGCATGGTGATGTATAAATCAAAAGGGAGTCATACTCTAAGGAATTAGAGGATGATTATCAAATAACTAATTTCTTCTTAAATAAAGAATACCCTACACTAAAGGACATTAAGAATCACAAAGAGTTGTAAGTTCTTATATCCTTGACAGATACACCCCGATTATCTATGTGATGAGTTGGTCATGTGATGAGTCAACTATCTAGATGAATATGAGAAACCGGACTTTGAGTTATGGTTTATGATCATTACATCCTAAATGACTTCCATGTGAACCATAAGGCATGACCTTGATGGTAGCACCCATTGGGATGAAATCCATAAGTGCGAATGAGTCTTAAGCGTTAAGACACATGGATAACATTTTGAGAAGGATGACTCTTGTTGATTGCAACTTAATGACTAAGAGATTTGGCATATGGATACTAAAACTGCATTCTTGTGAGGAATAAAACAAGGATGTTTACGTGACACAACCTATAAGGTTTATGAATCCATTAATGCAAATGAAGTCTATAAGTTACAATGGACTAATCAATGTGATTGATTGAGTACAAGCAACTCAGAACTATGATCTTTATTTTGATAATATAGTCAAAAGGTTTGACTGATATGTCAAAGATAAAGAGAGATTTGTGATTTAGTGGGAGCGTATTCACATTCCACATGTTGATGTGAAATGGAAATGTTCTAGAATGGAAATCCAAAGTGGAAATTAAGGAAAATAGATATGTTTCCTATGTAATAGGAATAGAGATCTATAGATATAGTTCTCGAGAACCTCTTGACATGAAAAGAGAGAGCATACATTGGCAATCTATACTGAAGGGTTCAGTGTGCACAGATTCAGTGGGAGAAAACTTATCCATGTTACATCGAGTTAGTATCCCAAGGCCAAGTGTCCAATTCTTATGAAGAATGGGAACACTAAGAATAGATATGGATCTATCATGTATGTAATCATCCCATTATCTTGCATGTATGGACATGGCAAGAATAAAATACATTTATCATCTTGTGTGTAGGTCATGACAATATGATGTGCTCATCCTGATAACTCGTATGTGGGACATGACGAGTGGATGTATGTCTAGTTCCAATAAGGGTTACTAGAATACCATGAGAACTTGAGAAGTACTAGTTCTATGGAAATAAGGAAGGGTTCACTGTAAAGAGTTACACTGATGCGAACTTCCGAAAAGGATAGAAAATTAATCGCAATATATATATGGGATATATAAAAGTGAATGTTTGTTGATAAATGGAAACATTCCAATAAAATCATTTTAAAAGGAAATACCGAGTATCCGTGTGTTAGAGAACAATAGTGGATACTATATGGATCTAGGAGTTCATAGAGATGAGCTTTTAGTTATTCCGATCATTGATGACAAGTTAGTAGTGCTTGGTCATGCAATGTGGCTAAAGGTTAGCAAAGGAATACTATATCACATATTATGACAACTCCATCTCATACGTATGACGTACAATGAAGAGATGAGAGACATGCAGTTAATATCGACTTTGGCAAGGTGTTGCCATAACTCACTATGTTAGCACTAGAGCACAGTAATCTGTGGGACATGTTTGAAGATCACTAAGAATATGATTCAATGGTGATTGACTCACAATGCAAGTGGGAGTTTATTGGTATGTATGCCCTGAGAACCAATCATTCGATGATTGGTGGGATACATTAAGATTGATTTGATAAGCATCAAAGGTAAGCTTCCAATTCTTTCTAGTTCAGTCATGTGAGATAATGATAGAACAGATTGAATGTCTAGAGAATGACAATACTCAATGACGTATGCTTTCAGGTTGAGGACCTAAACGATGAGATCATACAGATGCTAAGAGTTTGTACATTCTTATTATATCCCTAGTCGGATGTCATTGTGGAAGGTAGATAGACAGCAATGACAGACAAGACTAGATTGTGGCATTGGTTGATGACAGAATCTCGTTAGTCATGATATGGAGATATCAAACCAAACACATAGGTACTTGTTAGAGAACAAGTGTACCAGATAAACCCATCATGAGTTTGACACATGGAACCATGACATGGTAGTCACAGTCAGTTCTCATAGTGATGGTGGTGAGTGTGATTCTTTGACTTGAAATCACTACACTCAACACATGTCGTTGGGTACACTTCGACGTCATCAAACGCAGTCCTAAAACATGAGTTGTTATAAAGGTGATGATTGGGTGGCTTTGACACATGGGGCTTTTGAGGGGTGAGTGATAGATATGGGTTTTGTCCCTCCTGAGGGAGTTTGATATCCATGGCCACTTGATGAGTAGGATTGAGATAGGCATGCACGCATGTGTGAATCAGTATGTGACATTGATGTTATACATATCTCCTCCAATCTACTCTGAGATCAAGAAAGTGAATGAACGTTGATAGGATGATTGTTCCATGCCTTGAGTTCATTCGAGATATCAGTGACAAAGGAATTATACATTCATTGTAACACCATTCATGGATTGTAGGATTGAAAGTTGTTCTCCTACTTTCCTTTTCACTTGGGTAGCACTGATGTGTGACTAGGCACCGCTCTTTGCTTGTGAAGTCATAAGTGTTATGGACTTTCACTGCCAACGTGAAATGGGCATGCAGGGTCACACACATAGGATTTAACTTGGAAGAGGAGTTTATCCACAAATGATGTTTAGATTGATTACTAAAGGAGTTTGGTAGTTCAATTAAACACTCAATCAATTGATAGCTTAGTATCATAGTGTTCAAGATGTTGGACTGATTGATTAGCGTATCAGATTGGTTGAAACTGCAATTGACTAATTTGCACAGTCTGCTGCACCAACCGATCAGCTCATAGGGATGAACCGATCGGCTCAGGTTGGTGAACCGGTCGGCTCAAAGTAGTGAGTCGATCGGCTCATGTGTCATGAAATGATGGGCTCAATTGTTGAACCGGTCGATTCGTTGACCAACCGAGATCGTTTGGAAAGTCAGAAGACTATTTTGCAAATACAATTTGTTTCACTTGTACAAATTCTATTTGGACAAGGATTAATATTTGATTAAGTTGGAAACAAATATGAAAGTCAATTCAAGTTGGACCAGGACCACGAACCGATCATCTCATGCTTGAACCGATCGGCTCAGGTGCCCAACCGACCATTTCATGGTTGAAACGATTGGTTCAACTGACGTAGTTGGATGTTTTGTGGAAAATCTCGAATCCTTCTACTCCTATTTTAATCGTGCATTGCCTGGGGTAGAGAACCTTGTCCCATGACCCTCCTATATATATAGGGGTACTGGGGGATTCTTAGACACAACAAATCAGAACACCAGTTGCTCTGCAAAGTTGTCGTTCTCTCTGGTTGTGGTAACCGAGAGAGAGCCCGAGCAAGTGCTACCTGATAAGGGAGGCACAACAAGGGAAAGACAACTGCAGAAAAGTGACTGATTGTAGGAGAGTGTGTTGGTGGCTAGTGCACTGACAGGAGGGTGTGACTCCTTCTGATTCCTTGTAGGACAACGAGATCAGAGTTCCAGGTGGTCTGTGTGGACTACTTCAGAGGTGGGAGACTTCTGCCGCTCGGAGGACAGGTGTCAATCCTGACAGTCCCGGTAAGACCAGGAGCTGCACAGACACCGTCCAAGATTGGAGGTGAAGACCACGCAAGCCGCAAGGTAACTTCGCCGAGAAGCCTCGGGACAAGGTATGCCTCTACAAACCATCCTTCCTACTATATAGACGTTGACATGATTCCTTCGTTCTGGGTTTGGGAGAAGAAATTTTTTGTTTCCGCTGTCTTCTTTGTCTCCCTCTAAAACCCAACAGTCCCTAGTAGGAAAAATACACTCTACATGCAAGCAAATTAAACATCATGTTGTCCAACCAACATGTCATGTCACCTCAAATATAGAGAACTCAAAATTCATTGGATTCCATAAACATGCCACCAACATGTCGTGTCCCCTCAATATAGAAGAATTCATGAGTTGATGAATTGCAACAACATGTCATTATCTCAACATGCCGTGTTCACTCATTCTATAATTTTTCCAAAAATCACTGACTTGCAGTAACACATTGTGTCGGCCAACAAACATGGCATGTCATATTTGGTCAATGCAGTTCCAATTTAGTTACTGTATGACAAGTCATATTACGTATAGTTTTCATTCAAATTAAAATAAAATTGGCCCACACTTTCATATTTGAATGTGACTCACTTGAGATGATTATCATGGGTCATTTGGAGCAAAAGATATCCAAAGCAGAGACAAGAAGAGGGTAAGACAATTTTTTAGGAGAAAGTGCAGTTACTCAAGAGATAACTTTCTTCTTCCTTAATACTTCTTCATCACTTGTAGCAGGTATCTTCATTTCCCAATTCCAGTCGCTTGTGAGAGAAGTTTGTTGGAGAAAGATCCACATGAAATATGAAATTGTGTCTCCTAGATGGAGTTTCACTTCGTTCTACTACTTCTTTGGAGATTTTTGTTCTTTCTTTTCTTCTACTATGTTTTGCTCCATATTCTATTGATTGTATATGTATTTCTTAGCCATGGATGATCAGAACCTTGGTTCTTGGGCATGGGGGAGTAGCTACCATGTCATAACTTATTTGAACATGAATTTCACTATTAATACTAGTTATTCCGTTATTATAAGGTTTATCGGAGTTGGATTCTTCTTACATGCTTTGTTGGCTACTTGGTGTGTTTGAGTTATGCTCTTTGTATGATATGAGAAGATATACGCAGGAGTAAGGATATATATCTTAGCAACATTGTCTTCACCACAAGAATGGCTGGGAAGTGTTGGGTAGCAAGGTTTGTAGTCCGAAATTTTGTGTAAGCACCAGAGTGCTACATGGAATTAGAGCTGTCCTACACTACTGAGAGGTGGGTGTAGGACACAAACCTCCTTTTTATTGTTTCTAGCATCATTTATTATTGTTTGTTTGTCACATTGTGATATGGTTGTGAAATCCCATTCTCAAAACATTTATTTAGTTGAAATCTTCAAGCCAAGTGATCCATGTTTTAGTTTACTCCTCTAACTTGTTTAGTTAACTAGTGTAAAACCAAGTCATCTTCAAAAATTCATCTAGATTGTTGAAATTTGATATGCTTACATTTTACTATACCTAACTCCTTGTACGACCTTAATTATACTACATGCACTGTATACTTGTGAGGTAGTGTTTGAGCTATAAATTTAAGACTTGCGCACTTGTATAACAAGTTTATGGAACCATTGTCTGAGAGCATCAATAATTTTGTTGGAGTAAGAAGTATTGAAGTGTAAATGAGACTATATCACACCATCGCCATAATCTTACCATCTATCAAATCTTCCATTATTTTTTTAGTATTTCTCACGCACTTGTGACAGGACTATATGTGGTGTTCAAAACAAGGTCTTGAGCCATCTATATAAATGAACCCAAAGATTGAACATATTTATAGTAGTCATATAAGAGCAAGGAGGAGTGAAAACTCTTCAAATTTGTAGGACTCACAACCATCATCACCTTCGCCTTCACCACCATATTCTCCCAAACGTCACCAATCATGTAAGACAACCGTCCTATTAAGGATCTCATTTTTCCAGCTTCTATAAATATCAATGGTGCTATCAACAACCCATAGACCGAGAAATAACTTTTTCATAATTCAAACAATCATGTAGATGATATAGCAAAACCGCTTTGGATGAACTCCCATGTAGGATATGAACTTCAAGATTGTTGAATTTTTATAGTATCTAAACACCTTCAACATTAATGGTGTTCCTACTGATGGGATTCACCTACTTTTGTTTCCATTCACCTTGAGGGATACAGCCAAGACGTGGCTCTCATCATCACTAAGGAATTCGATAAACAGCTGGGAGGAGCTTCTGAAAGTTTTCCTAGCTAAGTATTTCCCTCCAAGCAAGACCGATCAATCAAGAAGTCAGCTTACTAATTTCTCTCAAAGGGATGACAAAAACTCTCTACGACCCATGGGAGAGGTTCAAAGACCTCCAACGTATTTATTCTCACCATGGTCTTAGTAATTGGTTACTTCTTCAAACCTTATATAATGGGTTATTTTACAACATGAGGATGTCCATAGATGTTGCAACCAATGGATTTTTCATGAACAAATCATATAGGGAATCCTATGAGATCATAGAAGACATGGCAATTAATCATTGCCAATAGAGCACTAAAAGGAACAACCAACCTATCTTGCCTTTTGTTGCTTCCAGAGGCAAGTTGCCATACATGTTGATGATGTCGTGGATTTAGTTGTAGCAAAGTTCAAAGATATTTCCTAAAAGTTTGAGAAGTTAAGAACTTAACCTTCCCATCTAGACAATCTAGTTTGTGAAGAAAATAAAGTTCCTATGTAGGATGCTTCTCCAAGACACCCTTCTTCTATTCAATTTGAGGAAACTATGAACAATGCAAGGTTACATGAAATTATGGGAACAAACTGCCTACCTTAAAATCCATATTCCAACACATATAATCCTGGTTGGAGAGATAATCCCCATTTTTTCTAATGCAATGCTACTACCCAAAATCCTCAATATCCACAAAGCCAACAACCACCGCACATGGGTAGCGCACCACCAATGGCAATAATCCATCAGGCTTTAATAACAATACAAATACAAATTTCAATCAGAAACAACAAGAAAAATTGGAGTCCAATTTGGAGTCCCATTTAGAAAGTTTTGTTTCATCTCAAATGACTCAAAATGAGGAGCTCCGTCAACAAGGAAAACTCATGAAGGTTGTAAATGATCAACTTTCTTCTAAAGTGGACAATATTACTCCTCACATGAGGATTTTGAAGAAACATATTGCCCAACAAAGCCTTTCTAATAAAAGATTACCTTCTGGTTCCTTGCTTAGTCAACCGGAGATGATTTGAAGAGAGACTTGCAAGTCCTAACATTGAGGAGTGGCGTTGTAATGGGAGGATCCTCACCATTGTTAAATAAGAAATCTGGTGAAGTTGTTGATGCCAATGAAGATGAGGTGGTTGAACACCAAAGAAAGAAATATGTTGGAAATTCTCAACATGGTGATTCTTCTAGCAAGCCTAATGTCCCTTTCCCTCATAAATTTTCTAGCAATTAATATGACATAAATTTCAATAAATTTATGGATATTTTGAACAAGCTTTATGCCAACCTTCCATTATTTGAAGCTATTAGTGAAATGCCTTCATATGCTAAATTCCTCAAAGTCATTTTGATACAGACGAGGGGGCTTGATCAAATTGAAATTGTTATGCTTTATGAAAGAGATATCTCTATCATTAAAAAAAGATTGCCAAAGAAGATAGATGATCTTGGAGCATTTACTCTCCCTTGTAAAATTGAAGATTCAACTTTTGGCAAAGGACTAGTAGATATTGGTGCTGCCATTAGCTTGAATCCTTTTTATTTATTGCAAAGGCTTGATATAGGGAATATGAAAATCGTTTCAATGGTGATCCAACTAGATGATTTGTATATCAAATAACCAAGAGGAATTATTGAAGAAATTCCTGTGCAAATAGGAAAGTTTTACATTCCTTCTGATTTTGTACCAAATAACCCAACAAATAACCCAACAAATCCCATTATTTTGGGAGACCATTTCTCAAGACTGTTGGATGTATTATGGATGTTAGAGAAGGGAAGTTGACTGTCAAAGTTAGAGATGAAGCCTTTGTATTTTTTTATGATGCTATGAAAGAAACAAGTACAAAGGAATATCTTTATTTGATTGATAGAATTGAAACCTTTCTAGAAGATGAGTAGAATCTCCCTAAACCAGTTCTTGATGATTTTGAATACGAAGAAGACAACATAAGCATGAGGCACAATCTTTCGCCTCGAGGATTTACCTACTCTTGACTTGGATAGTCTGCCTTTGACTACACCTTCGCCAAGGAGAAGCTTTCACCAAGGGACTCATTCCCTTCTTCTTCACCTCTCTTAGCTAAGAGAGAGAACTCATCTTCATGGTAGAAAGAGAGATTGGGAGGTGGAGGAAGTGAGAACCTCACAAGATATACATGTAGGACTAACTCTCTTACAATTCTCCTACTCACTCTAATGGATGTAGCAAGTAGTTAAGATTAAGAGTGGAAGGAGGCTCTCGGAGACTCTCAACTATAATATATGGACCTTCATAGTTCTTGGATAACCAAGGGATGAAGCCCAAGGCACCCTATTTATAGTTGAGGATGCCTACTATCTAGTAGAAGCATTTAAGGAAGAATTCTATCCATTGGAGGAGTTGCAACATATATATTTTTTATTTTTGCAACACTAAAGGTTAGAGACATTTTTTCTACACATTTTGTAAAGTGTTGTCAGACGACTTTACTTTTGGAAAAATCGACTGATGGCACTATGCGACAAGTCAACTTTGAGTTTTCAGACGAGTTTATCCTAGATGAAACTCGGTTGATGGATTATAATTGATTTTCCTATGATCGATTTTGTCATGGGAAAACTTGGCCGACCCTGGCAATTCCCAAGATCCATCAAGGGTATCAGATGAGTTTATCATAGATAAAACTTGACCGATAGAAGTGCATATGATGAATTTTGGAAATTGCTATAAAAATTCTTAAATATTCAATTTAATTGTTCCTTATTTTTGTCTTAGCTTAACTAGAAGTCCATACAATAATTAGAAATGATTTACAATATGATTCTAATGGGTTTGAGGTCTTTTCCACAAAAGTGCACTAGCATTGATTTTGACTTGTATTTCTCCAAGTTAGGATACGCAAATTCAGGCATTTGGAGTGTGTTTATACCTACTCTAAAATCACTCAAGTAGAAGCATCAGACACAAACAAGTGGAATGGTTAGTCATCATCAAAACAAGGGTTTAGTTGTCTTAGACCTAGAGTCAACATTCTCCCTCTTTTTGAAGATGACAAACCATTCCAAAAATATATTGAAAGCATTTAAGTATAATCATACCATTGGAGAAACCTAGGGGTTTCAACAGAATTGAGTTCGTATGCTCCCCCTCAATTTATGCTATCTCTCTTGAATGGTTATCTTTCATAACATTTATAGAAACTATGTCTTCTACCCATATATGTTCCACATATATGTCTTCTCCCCTTCACATAAGACATGTCTTCTCCCCCTTTGTCATTTCAAAAAGTGAGGGGTTTGAAGAGCTAAAATATATATCGTTAGAGAAGGGAATGTAGAAGGGAAAAACTAAGGATTTGTCCAAGCAATGTAAATAAAGAAAATTAAGGCATGCATTAGAACAACCCTAGATGTAATTCTAGCATATATCAAGGAAATTCTATGCAATCAAGTAACTCAAAATGGTAGATATGAAGAACAAGGAACAACCTTGAGTATGTATGAAAAATATACAAGCATAACATATAGTTGGATGAACAAGGCTAGAACTGCATGTATATGAACTATTAGTAGATGATATCACCAGTTAATGCACAAGCTATGAGTACATGTATGCACAATTACCGAGAGATGATTACCACTAAGAGACTCAAGGTTGCATCAGAAGATATACAACTAGATAGATGTAGCAAGTTAGAGCACAACGGAAGCAATTTAGATCACAACCAAGAGATTCAAATATATCATCATCAAAACATACATAACAACTCAAGACAAGTAATTGCAAGATATAGAGATACCAATATATAGCAATTATAAAGATAGAGTTGTATGCAAGATAGACAATTTAAATCATGCCAATGTGCACATATAAAGGTATCAAAAGGAGTGCCATAGAATAAGGCCAGTGGTTGAGAAAGTCTAGTTGAGAGGGAAATTCTCATTCAAAAAGACAACTGTATATTTTTTGTGCAGTGTTGTTGATCAAGTTTTTGGGTTGAATTTTTCGGATGGCAATAGTTGTTGGAAACACCCATTGGTGCTAGTCGGTCGAGATACCTCAGGAAAAACTCAGTCGACAACAACTGTTGTCAAGAAGCACATATATTTCACAAAAACATATCTAGAGGTATGATAAAAATATAAACCATATACAAACATGTATAAACAAGTTAATAATGCATTATGAAAGCATCAAAAACCATTTTTGAGCAAGAAAGTGGTGAGAATCACAATATACAAATTTTGACTTAAAAACCATATGTATAGTGCATTCTAACTTGGCAAAAGCACACTATGATTTGATATGAGCAAGAATAACATTACATATGTTCTTACCATTTCTTTTCCACTTGTTTCAGCCCCATACACACCTCACCTTTATTCTTATATGTGGATTGAGAAACCAGATTGCAAATCAATAGCTCATGTCAATCCAATTGTATGGGACATGTAAGAAGAAATATGAAATGGTCCCCAATCACATTTTTGGGTCTGAAGGGGTTAGCTTAGCAACCCAAGTCCTATTGCTCTTGGGTGCTTCCCTAAAAGGACAATATTTAGCATAATGACCAAGTTCATTCCAATGATTACATGATCGCATAGCCTTAGATCTAGAGGATTCTTCGTTGAAAATTGAAGGCCATTTGTTTTTGTTGTTCCTTTGGCTACTATCAAGTCCAATATCATTTATACCCATTTGTTCAGTAGTATGATCTAGGATTTGATTAAGATTCTTTTTATCATCTAAGAATCTTTGTATAGAGGATATCTGGTGTGTCCTTCATAGGTGCACACACTAACCGATTGGATTCGACTAGATACGCCCCACGAGATCATAACACATAGTGGATTCACTTTCAAAATTTATAATGCCCTAGACTTAAACACACCTACGTCTACCAAAACACTATCCCGCAAGCGCACGGGTCGTGTCATAGTATAGGATGGCGGAAAGTATAGGGTCGATCCATAGGGAGAAAAGGGGGCACTAGAGCTAGGTTAGTGTTGTTGGGTTCCTACTGCAGAGACTAGGATTAAGGGTTTAAATGTGATTTGATTGTTAAACTAAGGGTGAACAAGAAAGCAATTTGAAGGCGAGAATGAAATCTAAGTAAACCCTAGACTAGATTAAGACTGATTAAGTAGGAAAAGACTAAGCTAGGTATGAAAAGGCAATTCACGCTAAGGCATGTAAGAAGAGCAAGAGAGAAATTAAAGAGCGAAACTAGTAAGAACAAAGCAAAAACAAGGCAAGAAGCTATCTAAGCAAGACAAGAGCTAATTAAGCTAACACTTGCTAAGCAAGATGGAAACTAGGGTTTTAAAGGAATTAATGGAGATGTGGGTTGTTTAGGGGATGTACTTATCACTCAAGTTGGGGATGACGTATGAACATTATGATTCCATTTAGATTACCCAAACCAAACAACAAGTTAGAGTCTAATGAATTTACCTAAGCTACTAACTGGCCATGGATATGCTAGGTTGTGTATAGGGGAACTAGTCCCTAACACCCCCTACTACCCTTGCGAGGCTCAATTGGGTTAGGGATTAGGTTCAATTCAATTATAGTCTAAACAAGCCTAGGTTTCTAGGTCAGATGATCTTAGGATTATTAAGGGTTGAGATTAGTAAAGGGGGTGGAAGTGAGGTTTTAGGCCTCCCATCACCCACATTCCAACCTTGAGAAAGCTCCATGCTAAGCACACCAATTTCATCTAAACTAGCTACTTAGATCTCTCAACTAGGGTTAGAAGAATTGATTATGATGTAGGAAGATGGGTAGCTAGCTAGGGATCCAAGAATTGGACCTAGGTGCAAATCCCAAAATTCACACATATAAGCAATTTCCCTAAATTCCCAATTGATTTCAAGCACAAACCAACAAGAAACTCATGGAGAATGAGATAGAAATAGAACATAATCATTAGCAAATGGAATTACAAAGTTTACATATCATTTCCCCCCAACATGGTATCAAAGTAACATTTTACACCCCAAACAGCCCACCCAAGGGGGGCTAGCTACTCATAACCATTCAAAGTACAAAAGGAGAAGAGAAGGAGATAGAAGAAGCCATAGAGCTCGGTGTAGATGAAGAAATCCTCCACTTCAGCTACTATAGGGCATCCTTCTATCTCCTCCAAGGTGTAGGGGCATGGAATGATGGTGGAAATGGGTGGAAATTAGGGTTTTGATGATGGAAATGGTGAAATGGAGTGAAATGGGGGTGGAAATGGAGTGGAATGGCTAAGGGGAGAAAATGGGGAGATAGGAGCTGGTAGGAGGTAGCTACCCTCGACCTACAGCCACCACCCCCTATATAGGTGTGGGGGAAGCAATAGGTCAAGTAGGGGTAGATTGGGTTATAGTGGAAAAAGTAGCTAGGTTTTGTGAGTAGCACGGTCGTGGTGGATCACCACAGACATGGTGGGTAGGGGTGAGCATGGTCGTGGTGGGGTAGAATGATCATGTGAATTAAAATGTGAAAATTACATGTTGAGGGTCACTTTTCTACTAAAGTTGCTGTGGTGGTGTAAGGGTAGAACGGTCGTGCTGGGTAGCACGGACATGGTGGGTGAGGTGATGGTGGTTGTGGTGTAGATACCACACCCATTATTTAGTGTTGTAGCACAGTCGTTCTAGGTGGCATGGCCGTGGTGGTTGTCCCTTACACGGCCATTCTTTATGCATGACTGTGGTGTTGTTTGTAGCTATACTTGGGCTTGATTCTTTGGATTTCCTTGGACATCTTTGCTTCTATGGATCTTTGGCCAATAGGGGTAGGTTGAGGGAGCATTGGACTTCAGTTTGGGCCTCTCTAAGGATGGAGAAACACTAGGATCACTCCTCTCTCTCTTCCATCAAACGTGGTCCAAATGCTTGAAAAACATGCAAATAATGTCCATAAGTGCATTTTACACAAATATGCATATTGAGGGAAATAACATGTAATCAAGCAGGTCTATATGTGATTGAAATGCAAAATGACATAAGATGAAGCCCTAACATAGGGCTGAATTGCCACCCCAAACTGGAAACATACTTGTCCTCATGTATGCTCCAACTCAATCTGTTTGCAATTTTTCCACAATTAAGAAATGACAAATGCAATGTAAAGGATGATTATTGCTGAATGGGATCAATAGTGACTAAGTACATGCATTCCACCTCCCTCCTCTCCTGCTTTCACAAACCAATCATGAAAAGAGCACAAATCATATGAACTTCAAATATAGTGCATAAAACACACAAGCTATGCATATTTCTTTCATGTAGTTCCGGGTAGACCATTTCGTGATGGCATTAATAAAGGATGACTAGGAGTGTTGTTTCGCCTTCATGCTTTCAACCTTATGTTTCAATTCACACCAAATGACCCATGTGGCCGCAGAAAAGGGCAAAATAAGCTAGGCTTGATGTTTCCTAGCTCAATGGGTATGAAAATGGAAGAAAGGGTTGGGGTAAGATTTTAGAGTGCTATTACATAGAGCACTCATCTTTTCTTTACTTAGATGCTCTTAAACAGGAGCACCTTTTATTTTCTTTTTGCATTTTTTTCTCTTTCTTTGCCCTTGTAGTAGATAGGGCATATGGTGATGAGAGTGAAGCAGTGAAATGTAGATGTGGCCACCCCAAACTTTTGGAGGTGGCCATGGCTGGTATGTGCACTTTGCCATCCTTTCATGAGGCAGATGGGTAAGAAGATGGTGATTGAATAGACAATCAAAGAGGGGTCACTGGCGTAGTTCTCAACATAAGATATCATGGATGAAAATTAATCCAACACTTCATCCAACAATGTCACACCACATGAATGAACAACCTGAAATTGATACTTCTATCAAGTGATTTCATAGGCACTAAACGCCCATAGCTTGCTCAAGTCACAATTCAACCAGATCATTCACAAACACAAGAGAGGTGATGCACAAGTAAGAAGTCAAGAATTGATACCATTTAGCAATAAACAATGATAATTCACTTGCATTTGTCAAAGGACATCATTTTTAATCCAAAAGGTAGAGATTGGGTTGAAACACACTTTTAGGCAAGAAATCTCAAATTTGGGCAAAATTGGCCAAAATGGTGCCAAGTTGCCTTCAATCACATCTAAGCATGTATTATTGAACTTAAAGCAGGAAACAAGCAAATCCTTGCAAAGACATGCAAAAATAAAAAAAATCTACATGATATGAATGCATGGCAAAAAGAGATTTTTTTTTTGAAAATTATGCAAAAATGACAAGAAAGCAAACTACATGGCATGCATGCAAGGATGAAAAATAGGCAAATTCTATAAGGCAAGCAAAAGCAAACAAACAAAAGTAAATGGCAGTTGAAATGCAAACTAAGAGTGAAAATGAGATAGGACATACTGCCCTACCACCCCAAACTTTTGAATCATGTTGTCCTCAGCATGAAACTAAATCTTGGGAATGATAGGATAGATTATCACTGTGGTGGTGGTGCTCCTCCCTATGGTGGAGGATGCTAGTAGTAGAAACCCCATTAGTCTAACTGTGGAGGCGTGTAGTTGTCCTGATATGCTGACAGTGAACTTCACCAATCTTCCCCCACTGGGGGTTCCTCTATGCCTGGGCATGCTGGAACTGGTATAGGTGGTTAACCTGATAATGCATCTGTTGATAGTCTAACCACAAGGCATCCTGAGTACATTAAAAACCCTCATGTGCCTGTAGTATCCTATCCTACGTCGCCTGAATGCCCTCCCGTTGTGCATGAATGGTTGCCATGTCATATGCATTCACTACGGGTTGTTGTGGATCTAACACTCCTATCCTTTCCTCTCACTGTCTCACCTGTCATGTTGCTCTGTCTTCCACTATCGGTCTCTACTCAGATATCTGTTAGGGCTCTCCTAGACCCTCTGTCAATATCACCTCAAGGATGCCATCTCCCTTGGGATTCTCCTCCTCATATCTCCTCAATCTGTCCAGAAAATCCTGAGTGGGTCCATATTATTCCATGAGGGGTGGAACATGGTAGGGAAACTCCAAGAAGACTCCTGGTTATGGTGGGTTGACTTGGTAAATGATCCTCCGCTCCACAATGGTGATCATGGAAGAGTGAGCTAAGTAGTGGAAATTAATCAATTTTCCTCCATCTGCCTCTGTGTATCATGTCATATCATGTCCCAGGGCAGTGGCTATAGACATCACAATCCGTCCCATTATAAATGGATTTGTGCTCTTAGAAGGGATTGTTCTTAGATGCTCAATCAGTAACTCTCCAAGATTTACATGTTTCCCCTTAATTCACCAACCAAGTACAAATAGATCCTTCTCTGTACATATGTCTTGGTTTTCATACCTGCCAAAGATGATGTTCGCCAACACCTTTTGAACATAACAGAGGAAAGGATTGTGAATAGCACTAGTCTTTGATTTCCCCACTACAAAAGTGTTATGGCCAGTGAAGTGTTTCCACATTGCAGGATATGTGGAACTGGAGTCATTCTATATCCTCCCTCTGTTTGGGAGGTTTGCCATCTCTTCACTGGGGGCAAAAATCTAATTCAGAATCCTTGAGGTTACCACCCACCTCTTGTCCCCAATCATCACTCTAATAGCATTTTCGCCATCATCAGTCACTGTCTCTAATGTGGTGAAAAATTGTCATATCAGCTCAACATATGACTCCTACAGCAGTGTCAGAATCTCAAATAATCCCATCTTCTCCATCATGCCCTGGAAAAAGATGTAGAAGTCCATAGCTTCCATCATCACTCAACATGCATAGCGAGTTTCTATCACTTTGCATGTCAAGTAATCCAGGTGCTTGGCTTTCTTTTCCCTACCGGTGGTGACCTCAGGATGTGGGCGGGGTCACTACTATGTTATCTTGATTTGCTGTGTGTATGGCATCTCTTCATTCTCCTCTTCATCTAGTAAGAGCTGCCTACGTGCTCGTGGTTGCAGCTCTGATTGTGGCTGCGTTGTCGAAGAAATGGACGGTTGGGATTCTAAAACTGATGGCCATGCAGCTAGAATTGAGGGTATCTCAGATGAGATGGACGACTGGGCAGAAGACGGCGGTGGATGTGATGCTCTATATGATGACGGTGTCCCCCACCGTGGCTATGTGGAGGCTCCTTCCACAATTGGAACCACCAAAGCATCCAATTCGGCCTCTGTCAACCGGGGGTTACTGTTCTTTGGCTTCCTTTGGTAGGAGATGACACCCTTAGTATTCTCCACCGCTTTCTTTGCAAATTGCTTCATCTTTGCTCGAAATCGGAGGAGAAATCACCAAATTTCAAATTTCTCTGAAGAACGGGGCTGTTGGGGCAGAATGGAGAGAAATGTGGGATTTTGTGGATGAAAAAGAGTGTAATATGGAGATTAAGGTAGTGGAAATGGTAGGGAATGGATTTGGGATGGTTCAGGAGTGGTTTGGTGGAGATTTGAGGGTTGGAGAGGGGGTGTGAAGTGTTTCATGGTCGTTAGGGCACAAAGCACGGTCGTTAGGGTGCAGAGAACGGTCGTTCTATTCTTTAGAGAAATGAGCAAATGATTTGCATTTTTTGTAAATTCTACCTTAAGTTACTGAAATCGGGCTGCAGCACGGCCATGGTGGCTTCAGGCTGCACGGTCGTGCTGCCTTGTACGACAGTGGTGCATCTCTCTCAAACTTTGGCCTTGCTCCCTGTGATTACATGTCAATTTAATTCACACGGCCGTTGTGGATGGCCACGATCATGGTGGTCTCTATAGCTTCTATTCCCAACTTGAAGAACATCAAACACTCAAAATCTTGATCCAAAGTGATTTTCATGGATCACTTTGTCAACATCTCATTTAATTTTCCTCATTTCACCCTATTTTCACCTACACATCTTAAAAATAAACAAAAACTATTAAAAACAAGTGTGTGTGTGTGTTTTCTTGGAAAAGTTTAAAAATAAAGCAAAGTATCAAAAATGGAAGGTTGGGTGAAAAATTCCCAAACCTAGGTGGGTTGTCTCCTACAAGCGCTAAGTTTCTTTCCTTCAGCTTGGCTTCTTGGAAATTCTTCAATAATTCATACATTTGTCATCCTCGTCTGCCCATTCTTGTAATAGATACATCTCTCATTTGCACTCAATCTATGTCCCTCATCCCTTTGATCACCAAAGTTGTCACCAATTCCTTCATCATGACTTTCTTCTCCTGAATGACCAATTGGACTGGAAGTGACCATATCCAATATCCTCATCTCGAACTCACCGGTTTGAGGATTTGTATATGTTGATTCGTATCTTCATGTCCATGAAAGAGACTGTCATTATGCCACTGCGAACATGTATCTCGGCATCAACTGTAGATAAGAACATTCTCACCAAGATGATGGGGATCTTCCTATCATCTGGCTCCATGTCAAGAATAATGAAATCAGCTGGGAACATAGCTCCTCTTTCCTTGTCAATCATCACCAAGACGTCATCCACTCACCCTCTAGGCACTTTGATGAGCGGTCTGCCAATTGGAGAGTGCAATGTGCCGGTTTCAACTTGCCTAGATCCAACTCAACATAGACACTATACGACATCAAATTCATACTAGATCCCAAATCAAGTAAGGACCTATCTATGTGATGTCCCCCAATATAGCTAGGTATGAGTGGGGCTCCTGGGTCTTTTCTCTTCACAGGAAGTGAATGTTGTATGATGGAGCTCACTTGTTCAGTCAACTTCACTTTCTTTGGTATCCTCCATGTTGACCTTCTCTTCACAGTGCATATGTTCATTAGGAACTTGGAATATGATGGGATTTGCTTGATAGCATCCAAGAGTGAAATGTTCACCTTCACTTGGCAAAATACCTCATGAATATCCTCATTGTGCTTTTGCCTCCTCTTCATTTCTGGTGGCTTATCTAGTGCTTAAATGAATGGAGGATCATTGGCTTTGGCCTTTCTTACATCAACATGAGGTGGAACACTAGGAATAGTGGGACTTGCAAATGGAGCATGAAGTGGAGAACATGGTATCCCAAAATCAATAGGATGTATCACTGAATAATCTTCGGCAATTTCAATCACAGTATCACCACTTGGCTGCCTTTGCTTTGCTTTATCAACCTTTCTTTGACCTGCGGGATGCTCAAGAGATTTCTCACTCCTTAAAACTGTCACATCACTTCCTTTCTCATGGTGGAGAGGGGGATCTAGTTGTGTTTGTGGAGGAGGTGGAGGTGACACTTGATGTTGAAATTGAGGTGGAGGGGGGGAATTGAGGTTGGAAGGTGAATTATTGGGAAAATGGTGGTGATGGAGGGGGAGGTGGAGTATAAGGCTTGGGATCGCCTTGGAAATGGTAGATGGGATGCACTTTCATGGGAGGCGGACTATAAAAGACTTGAGAGGAGGGCATGGTTCCACTTTCCTCATGGTAGCTCATGATGGGTTTTAAAAACAACTTTCCTTCTTGGAGAGAAATTATGGAAGATAGTTGCTCTACTTTCTCTTCTAGCCTTGCAACATCTTTTTTAACATCATAAAATATTTTCAATCTAGAGAGAACCTCTTCCTCACACATTGAGCTATATTTTGGACTTTGTGGCTCTTGATAGCTATAGGAGTGAGGTGTCTTCTTTTCCTCACCATAGAACTCAATAGAATTGACCAGGTGGCAAGGAACATTTGTCACCTGGTTCTTCATGAAGCTCACCATGTCACCAAGAATCTTCATCACTTACGGTCTTGAGTCATTATGAGAAGGAGGTGTCACACCAAAGGCATATCTCCCATCATTCATCAGCTAGAAGCTCGAATCCTTGATCCTTTAGCCAACTACTCAAACAAAGGTTGTATCTCCTCAGGTGGCCTAGCCATGAAAACTCCTCCACAAGAAGAATCCATTGTGTCTTGGTCCTTTAGAGATAAACCGGAGTAGAATGATTGAACTAACTACCACAAAGGGATATCATGGTGTGGGCACTCTCTCAAAATCTTCTTAAATATCTCCCATGCATTGTGGAACTTCTCATTGCCCATTTGACTAAAATTTGTCACGACACACTGCATTTGTGTCAACCTTGCTATAGAGTAGAATTGTCACAAGAAGGCATTCTTCATTGTTTCCCAACTCATGATGTCCCTTATCAAATCATACCAATATTTGGATCTATCTTTAAGGGAGAAAGAGAACAAGGTCAACCGGATTGTATCATCACTAGTCGTCGGCGTCCTGAAGGTGGAGCACACTTCAAGAAAGGAGTCCTAGTGCTTGTAGGGGTTCTCACTCTCCAAGCCATAGAAGATGGGCATGAGCCCAAGAAGACCTGGAGGAATAGAGAATTTCTCCCTTGGCATTTGATCAACCCTGCTAGCAATTGCCAATTTGTAGTTGCTAGGCATGAATTAGTCTTGAATCGGCTTGTGGGGTACATTTTGGCCTTCCATCGTATCTTCCCCCGAATGGCTTGTCACATGTACAAAGTACAACCAAACAAAAAAAACAAGTTAGTAAATTAATATACACTAAGAATGTAAAGAATAATGAATAAAGAATAGCAATAGTGAGGGTAGTAGGAAAACTTAAAGCAAAACTAACTAGCTAGGCTGAGCGCCTTTCTCCCCGGCAACAGTGCCAAAAAGCTTGGTGCGTTTGCCAGAGGTGCGCACACTAACTGATTGGATTCGACTAGATGCGCCCCACGAGATCGGAACACACGGTGGATTCACTTTTAAAATTTATAATGCCCTAGACTTAAGCACACCTACGTCTACCAAAACACTATCCCACAAGCGCACGGGG
Source organism: Alisma plantago-aquatica (assembly GCA_963693085.1). Classification (NCBI taxonomy): domain Eukaryota; kingdom Viridiplantae; phylum Streptophyta; class Magnoliopsida; order Alismatales; family Alismataceae; genus Alisma; species Alisma plantago-aquatica. The sequence goes on along the minus strand of OY856413.1, from coordinate 74,661,856 downwards.
TCGTGTCATAGTATAGGAGGGTGGCAAGTATAGGGTCGATCCACAGGGAGAAAAGGGGGTACTAGAGCTAGGTTAGTTTTGCTAGGTTCCTACTGTGGAGACTATGGTTAAGGGTTTAAAGGTGATTTGATTGTTAAACTAAGGGTGACCAAGAAAGTAATTTAAAGGTGAGAATGAAATCTAAGTCAACCCTAGACTATATTAAGACTGATTAAGTAGGAAAAGACTAAGCTAGGTATGAAAAGGCAATTTACGCTAAGGCATGCAAGAAGAGCAAGAGAGCAATTAAAGAGTTAAACTAGCAAGAACAAAGCAAAAACAAGGCAAGAAGCTATCTAAGCAAGATAAGAGCTAATTAATCTAAAACTAGCTAAGCAAGATGGAAACTAGGGTTTTAAAGGAATTAAGGGAGATGTGTGTTGTTTAGGGGATTTACTTATCACTCAAGTTGGGGGTGACATAGGAACATTATGATTCCATTTAGATTACCCAAACCAAACAACAAGTCAGAGTCTAATGAATCAACCTAAGCTACTAACTGGCCATGGATATGCTAGGTTGTGTATAGGAGAATTAGTCCCTATCACCCCCTACTACCCTTGTGAGGCTCAATTGGGTTAGAGATTAAGTTCAATTCAATTAGAGTCTAAACAAGCCTAGGTTTCTAGGGAATATGTTCTTAGGATGATTAGGGTATGAGATTAGTAAAGGGGGTGGAAGTGAGGTTTTAGGCCTCCCATCACCCAAATTCTAACCTTGTGAAAGCTCCATGCTAAACACACCAATTTCATCTAAACTAGCTACTTCGATCTCTCAACTAGGGTTAGGAGAAATTATTATGATGTAGGAAGATGGGTAGCTATCTAGGGATCCAAGAATTGGACCTAGGAGCAAATCCCAAAATTCACACATATAAGAAATTTTCCTAAATTCCCAATTGATTTCAAGCACAAACCAACAAACGATTCATGAAGAATGAGATAGAAATAGAACATAATCATTAGCAAATGGAATTACAAAGTTTACATATCATTTTCCCCAACATGGTATCAAAGCAACATTTTACACCCCAAATAACCCACCCAAGGGCCCTAGCTACTCATAACAATGCAAAGTGCAAAAAGAGAAGAGAATGAGATAGAAGAAGCCATGGAGCTCAGTGTAGATGAATAAATCCTTCACTTCAGCTGTTGTAGGGCGTCCTTCTCTCTCCTCTAAGGTGTAGGGGCATGGAATGATTGTGGAAATGGGTGGAAATGGGTGGAAACTAGGGGTTTGATGGTGGAAATGGTGAAATGGAGTGAAATGGAGGTGGAAATGGAGTGGAATGTCTAAGGGGAAAATGGGGATCTAGGAGGTGGTAGGAGGTAGCTACCCTTGACCTACAGCCGCCACCCCCCTATATATAGGTGTGGGGGAAGTAATAGGTTAAGTAGGGGTAGATTGGGTATTGGAGTGGAAAACGTAGCTAGGTTTTATGAGTAGCACGATTGTGGTGGATCACCATGGCTGTGGTGGGTAGGGGTGAACACGGTCGTGGTGGGGTAGAACGATCGTGTGAATTAAAATGTGAAAATCACATGTTGAGGGTCACTTTTGTACTGAAGCTGGCATGGCTGTGGAGGTGTAAGGGTAGAACGGTTATGCTGGGTAGCCCGACCGTGGTGGATGAGGTGATGGTGGTCGTGGTGTAGACACCATACCCATTCTTCAGTGTTGTAGCACGGCCATGCTAGGTGGCACGGCCATGGTGGTTGTCCCTTACACGACCATTCTTTGTGGCACGATCGTGGTGTTGTCTACAGCTGCACTTGGGCTTGATTCTTTGTATTTCCTTGGACATCTTTTCTTCTATGGATCTTTGTCCACTAGGGGTAGGTTGAGGGAGCATCAAACTTCACTTTGGGCCTCTCCAAGGGTGGAGAAACCCTAAGATCACTCCTACTATGTCTTCCATTAAATGTGGTCCAAATGCTTAAAAATCATACAAATAATGTCCATAAGTGCATTTTACACAAATATACATATTGAGGAAAATAGCATGTAATCTAATAGGTCTAGATGTGATTGAAATGAAAAATGACACAAGATGAAGCCCTAAGATAGGGCTAAATCAATATCAAACTATGATTATCATGCATAAGAGAACTAATGGTATAAGATAATTGATTGATATCATTTCTAGCATGCAAAAGATTAATTTCTAAACAAAGATCTTTGGTCATATAAGAATATTTTTCAATATGAAGAGAGACAACATTATTCTCTCTACTAGTAGAACTAGAACAAGATTCAAGGACATTTATTTTACCAAGAAAGGAAGAATTTTCTTTTCCATGCAAAGCAATCTTATAAACATTGATATTATTTTTAGATTCTATTCCTTACAAAACAAAATCTTTGTCCTTACTTTTAGTTTTAAGAACATTAATGTCATGCATGAGAGAATTCACAACTTTACTATGCTCTTCATCAGAATTAGGCATAAGAGTTTGAGCTTCTAGAAATCTAATCTTATCAAGCAACTTAGCATTTTAAGAGAGTATATTTGATTAAGATAAGCATTATTTTCATCTTGCAAGCAGATTTTAGCATGTTTAAGATCATCTTTTTCTTCATGCAAGTTATCAAGAATTCTAGCAAGCTTTTTCTTTTTCTTTTTTTGTAGACTTAAGAGAGACATGAGTGGCATGAATAATTGCAATTAAATATTCTTTATCTAAATGGTTTAGATATACCTCATTTGAGTCTTCTTGTGAACTTGTCATGAGAGAAAAATGGCATTCTCCATCTTCACTAGACCTTGAGCTAGATCCTTTACTAAATTCTTCAATTGAGCTTGAGTTGGAGGAGTCACTATATCTTTTGTTCCATTTCTCCTTCTTTTTTTGCTTCTCTTCCTTTCTCTTTTGATGATAGGTCTCTTTTCCTTGTGGGCAATCTTCCTTGAAGTGACCCTTCTTTCCACATTTGAAGCACCGGGTGGAGGAAGAATACTTGCCTTTGTGAACTCTACCTTTGGAGTAAGTAGCACCTTCTTCAACTTGAGAGGACGGAGAAGCTTGACTAATAATAACTTCAACTTTTGCTTTGATTTTAGACTTATTCATTCTCTTAGACTCTTTCTCTTCTTCTCTTTCCTCTTCATCTTGCTTGACAAGTTTAACTTCATGGGCTTGTAGATTTTCTGTGATCTCATCAATAGGAATATAAATAAGAGACTTTATTTCTTCAATGGAGGTCACCTTGGATTGCCACCTCTTGGGGAGAATTCTAAGGATCTTTGAATTTATCTCTCCTTGATCCATAGGATGTCCTAGAATGGAAAGACTATTAACTATGGTGTTGAGCCTTGAGTACATCTCAGATACCCTCTTCTCCTTTCCCATCTTAAAGTTTGCAGGGAGGCCTTTGAGGATATAGACTTTACTTTCCTTCACTTGCTTTTTCCCCTCATTAGTGCACATAGCTTTCTCCATATTTCATAGGTCATTTCACATGAAGAGATCTGGTTGAAATCAGTGGGGGAATGTTTATGGCTCTAGCATTCAAGGTATCTTTCTTCAAAGAAGCTTCATCCCATTCTTCTATCTTTGTCTTCGGTATCTTGTATGGAAGATCTACCATTCTCATAGCTTAAGACTTGATCCTTGGATGTAGAATTGTAACCTTCTCTTCAGATAGAGTAAGTTCCTCCCATCAAAGATTGGAATGTTGATGAGGTATCTTCCACCTTAATAATTGCCCATCTTCTCCTACTTGTGGAAGTATGCTTGGAGAAGACCCGCTCTGATACCAAATTTTGGATTGGATGATGGGCTCTAGAGGGGGTGAATAGAGCTATAAATGCTTAAAATAAATTTATTAGACCTTCAAGATATTTCTAGGATAATATGGAAAATGTGAACTTTGAGTGCAACTAAACATACATATAAAGGGGGAGAGAGATTGAACAAGCACAATAACACAAGTAATGTATAGTGGTTCCAAACTCCAAACTAGTAGAGTATACATCCACTACCTAGAGAGATCAACCTCTAGGATTTTCCAACCATATCTCAATCCTTATATTCCATTATAAGCATTACAACATATGACCTTCCTTTTTCTGGACAAGGATACCCAGTCTTCCCTTTGAGGATAAGGGAGTCAATAACCTTACAAAGGACTTACCTATCCATGACCAAAAGTATTCTACCTCACCATGGACTTACCCACTTTTGCAACAAGTCTTTAGCCTTCACCAAGGACTTACCCACTCTTTCAACAAATCTTCTATCTTGAGGATTTACCCACTCTTGACTTGGATCTTCCACCTTTGACTTCACCTTCTTCAAGGAGAAGCTTTCACCAAGGGACTCCTTCCCTTCTTCTTATTCACCTCTCTTAGCCAAGAGACAATCTTCATCTTCATGGTAGAAAGAGAGATTGGAAGGTGGAGGAAGTGAGAGCCTCACAAGATATACATGTAGTACTTGCTCTCTTAAAAATCTCCTACTCACTCTAATGGATGTAGCAAGTGATTAAGTTTAAGAGTGGAAGGAGTATCATGAATACACTCAACTATAGGGACCTTCATACTGCTTGTCTAGCCATGGCATGAATCCCAAGGGGTCCTATTTGTTATTGAGGATGCCGACTAACCGGTAGAAGAACTTAAAGACAAATTCTAGTTGTTTGGGGTGTTGCAACAAATATATTTTTGAGTTTTGAAACACTCCAACAGTTAGAAACACTTATCCTACATATTCCATACAGTGTTGTTGGTCTAGTTTAGTTTTGGGAAACTCGACTGGTGGCACTATGAGACAAGTCAATTTTGAATTGTTGATCGAGTTTATCTTATATGAAACTCAGATGATGGCTTAAAATTGATTTTCCTATGCAGGGGTGTCAGTCGAGTTTTTCTTGGGGGAAACTCGGTCGACCCTGGCAGTTCCCAAGATCCATCAAGGGTGTCAATCGAGTTTATCATAGATGAAATAGGGCCAACAAAAGTGCCTATGATGAATTATGGAAATTGCTATAAAAGTTCTTAAATATTATCTTTAAGTGAGCTTGATTTTTTCTTATCTTAATTACAAGCTATACAATCATTACATGTGATTTACAAAATGATTCTAATGGATTTGAGGTCTTTTCCACAAAAGTACACTTGGATTAATTTTGACTTATCTTTCTCCAAGTTAGGATGAACAAGTTAGGGCATTTGGAGTGTGTCTATATCTAATATGAAATCACTCAAGTAGAAGCATTAGATGGTTAGTCATCGTCAAAATAAGGGTTTAATTTATTTAGACCTAGATTCAACACCACCGACACAATGTGTTGGTAGTACTAACACAAAGCATGTAGACACACCTTCGGCTATAAAAGCGGAGGCTAGGGGTAGTCTCAAATCACACCCAATCTATCACATGTTACTTAGAAGGCGTAATAAGGTCATATGAGGTTACCAAATCATCCTGATGATTCTAAATCTTCACCAAACTCTTTTCATAACCTCTTTCTTCTTTTCTTCAAGGAGATGGCAGCCCAACGACAAGCCCCGTCCACCTCAAGTGCATCCCATCATATGGTACCTAAGCTATTAAGAATTACTATCATGGATGAGGGGTAGAAGAAGCATTATGTTGCATTCTAGAAGAGGGACATCATACCAACTTAGTATGGGGACCGAGCCTTCCTCACTAAAATAGGCTTTAGTGACCACTTCTAATAGGTCTGCACTAGGCTGGGAATGTTGGGGGATCACCCATTCTTGGGTGTTACTGAGACCATCCATGAGTTTCTCACCACATTTGAGGTTTGCTGCATCTTCATGCATGGGGAAAGATGGCAAGCCAGCTGGGTGAAGTTCAAGCTATAAAACATCAAGCACCACCTCACCTTGGAGGAGTTGAAATTCATCTATGGTTAGTCCATGGGTGAGGTGTGTTTCACACTGGATGATTTTAACTTCAGTATGGTGTAGATACATATGACATCACTACCTCAAGGTTTCATCATCAAGTGGAATCAATCTTTAGTCATGGCAATCAAGCATCCCTTTGCTTGCATTATTCAATGCTACCCGATGAACAACATCTTTTCCAAGTAAACTAAAGAGTAAGGGAAGGTCACATAGGAATACTTGTATGTACTTTGGTCATTCTTGACCTGGGAAGGGAGCCAATCAATATTGGCTCGTTCTTTCTTCTCCACATGATGGCAGTGAAGAGGCAAGTTTAGAGGAACCCCCCCATTCACTTTGGGGGCTTACTCACACCACTATCCATGTATCTCTTCCTCAACCTCTCCAAGGTCAACACCCTCAACATGACACTGATGCTTGATTTCAAGCACTTCAAGTGGGCTCACCTCATTACCATGAACTAAATTAGGGTGTATGCATGTAGCACCAAAAATGACTAGTTAAAGGAATGGGCTCTCCTAACCCCATCTTCCATCTACATGGAGTGTGCCACCTTTTATAGCAGGTAAAGGACGTGGAGGTAGTAGCAGAAGGAGAGTACATTGAGACTGGGGAAGAAGAAGAAGAAGAAGAAGATAAGAAAGAACAAGAAGAGTATGAGGCATCCGTGCTATACACACTGCACCGATGTATGCACCACATCCCTCGTTGATATGTAGCCTCGAGCTCTACAACTCCAACACCTCCATTTACAGGATATTCGTTCTGTATGGAGAGAATGTATGGGATGTTACAGTCTATGCAACGAAGGTAGTAGCAATAGTCAGCCACCCTGACTCAGATCAGGGTGTTCAAGAGCAGTTGCTTCAGCAACAACATGCCATCTACAATGACAAATGTCTTCTCCTGGTCAACTAGGATAACATCCATACTTGCTTGTAGCGCATCAAGTACCATCACCATCTACTCTATGACCACCAATAGAATTAGGGAACTTTTCTAGCTATCCTCATCTACCAAACATGCCACAAAACACTCCCAAGTTCACTGACACTTTCTATTCACCTGATCCGCATATGATAATAAGAGCATTCCACCAAACACTACCATTTTGAGTATTTGATACCCCCATTCCACCTTTAGTGTGATCTTTAACTATGAGGACATAGTCAATTTCAATCTTAGGGGGGTGAATGGGATGGATTTCACTTGCATTATTTTCTATCTTATTTAGTTTTTTGGGTTTCTAAGTAGCAGGATCCACAATCTATCTAGTGTAATCATGGAGTTTAATTTATAATGATTGCATGGCATTAGTAATGTACTTCATGTTCTTGGAAAAAATCTAAAAATAAAATAATCTCATTAAAATTAAAAAAAACTTGAATGCTCTATCTTCTAAGCTTATTTGTGAAGTCTAAGATAACACTAACGTGAGGAAGTGTTTTGCTGAGTCAGCTTGAGGACATCTTATATGAGTGAAAATCTTAATTTTCCTAAGGCTTGTGTATGATGGGATGTTTGAGCCCAGATGAACCAAACAAGTAACGAGATCTTAAATGACAATTTTGGAAATAAACTCTATGGTCACCCATATATAGGTTTATCATAGAGGGATATATCATATTTAATAAGTATATTGTCTCTTAGTTATGTGATTCCATCCACCCTCCACTCAGTTTCATTCATCATTATAGGATGATCAAGTAAATCCAAATTGTTGTCCTCTTGACTTCATTGTGTAGCATAGTAGGTAGCATGTTAGCTAGTTGATTTCCAAGTCATTTGAAAAGAAAGAAAAAAATATAGATGTGTGTGTCATTTTATTTAGTTGATACATTTTAGTTGCATAACAACTTAATATAGATTGCATTTTCTATTGCATCATTTACACATTGTGTAACATGTATCTATTTAGATTTCTCCCCAAATAAAGACTAAAATGATTTGCATTTGTATCCATCCAAATGAAACAAAAAAGAGAAATAAAGAAATGATGTATGGTGAAGAAATCATGAGAATAAATCATGAATTGTGCAAAATAAGAGGGGGGAAAAGAGAATAAAAAGAAATCTCGAGAGGGAGAAAAGGATGCCTTGAACTCAACCTGAATTTTCTCCAAGAAAAAAGTGAAAATAGCTTACATGTATGCATACTTCCACCCACACTCGTCATTAGGATGAGACATTCAATGCATTTATAATCCCACCATAATAGTAGGCATTATGAGTTATGCATTTTCATTCCCTCCATTATGTAGGTGTGTCATCTTTCATTCCATGCAAAAAACAAATTGGATTTTACTTGTAATTCTTGTTTCATCGCCACCTATTCTGTTTCCACCCATTGCTCTTCATGGTAGGCCGCATATACGATTAATCCCCTCATCCATGTCTATATGGGGAACTACTTCCAACATAGTTGTGTAGGTAGATTAGAGCAATGTAGATAGGGAAATCACGTGGTGCATCAAGTGTATCCCTATTTGTTGACTCCAATTCTAATTCACTAAACCCTTGTTTTGATGATGACTAACCATTCCACTTATTTGTGTCTAATGCTTCTACTTGAGGGATTTTAGATTAGATATAGACACACTCCAAATTCCCTACCTTGTTCATCCTAACTTGGAGAAAAAAAAGTCAAAATCAATGCAAGTGCACTTTTATGGAAAAGACCTCAAATCCATTAGAATCATGTTATAAATCACTTGTAATGACTATGTGACTTATAATTAAGCTAAGAAAATATCAGGATCAGTTAAATCAAATATTTAATCACTTTTATGGCACTTTCCAAAATTAATCACATGCACTTTTATCGGCCGAGTTTCATCTATGATAAACTCGACCGATGCCCTTGATGGATATTGGGAACTATCAAGGTCGGTTGAGTTTCCCGACAGTCCTACATAGGCAAATCAATTTTAAGCCATTGGTTGAGTTTCATTTACGATAAACTCAACCAACAACTCACAATTGACTTGTCTCATAGTGCCATTGGCTGAGTTTCTCAAAAGTAAAATCGACCAAACGCACCGTACGAAATGTGGAGAGAAAGTGTTCCTAGTTGTTGGAGTGTTGCAAAACTTAAAAATAGATTCGTTGCAGCACCCCAAACAACTAGAACCCATCCTTAAGTGATTTCACTGGCTAGTAAGCATCCCAAATTATAAATAGGACCCCTTGGGCTTCATCCCATGGTTAGACAAGAACTATGAAGGTCCCTATATTATAGTTGAGTGACTCTAAGAGACTCCTTCTACTCTTAATCTTAATCACTTGCTACATCCATTAGAGTGAGTAGGATATTTGTAAGAGAGCTAGTCCTACATGTATATCTTGTGATAATTTGACTTCCTCCACCTCCCAATCTCTCTTTCTACCATGAAGATGAAGGTTCTCTCTCTTATCTAAGAGAAGTGAAGAAGAATAAGAAGGGAAGGAGTCCATTGGTGAAAGCTTCTCCTTGGCAAAGGTAAAGTCAAAGGTGGAATATCCAAGTACAGAGTGGGTAAATCCTCAAGGTGGAAGACTTATTGCAAGACTGGGTAAGTCCTTGGTGAAGGTGGAAGACTCGTTGCAAAAGTGGGTATGTCTTAGGTGAGGTAGAAGACTCTTAGTCATGGACAGGTAAGTCCCTTGTAAGGTTATTGGCTCCCTTGTCCTCAAAGAGAAGGTTGGGTATCCTTGTCCTGGAAAAGGAAGGTCATATGTTGTAACTCTTACAATGGATTATAAGGAGTGAGAAATGGTTGAAAATTCCTAGAGGTTGACCTCTCTAGGTAGTGGATGTACACTCTCCTAGTTTGGAGTTTAGAACCACTATACATAGCTTGTGTTCTTGTGTGTGTTCAATCTTTCTCATCCTTGCTATGTTTGCTTAGTTGAACTCAAATTTCATATTAGAAACATTATCTTATGATATAGTTTGAAGGTCTAATGAATCTTTTTAAGTGGTTTTTAGCTCTATTCACCCCCCTCTAGAGCCCATAGATCCTACACTATTGACTATGATGTTAATTGATCCATATTAATAGTGTTTCATTGATTTTAGTGTGGACGTCTTTAATGAACATTTTTTATCATTTCAGAGTGGTTATTTGTTTAACAATTAGTCAGGGCTAGTTCAGGATCGTCGGGTGGAGGTACTTGAGAAAATTAGTTCCTAAAATCTATCCTCTTTCTGACTCTTTCAAACAAATCCAAAGGTACCTTTGCTTGAGGAAGAGAAACATTCAAGCTTAAGGGATTCTGATGCAATACTTATATGTCACTTTTCACATGCTACTTTCTGAGCTTATTTGGCATATATGTTCACTTTGAGACATGTTTATGCATTGTTTTCTATGATTATCTTGTTAATAAATGTTGCATCAGGTACATAGTATTTCTACCCAATCATGCTAATTTACTGTCTATATTTTGGACTTATGTCATTGTTCCCTCATTTCAAGTAGTTTGAGCACTAAATGTACAACATGGTGCCACCGACACATCTGTCGATGATATCAAAAAGTCACAAATTTGATACATGGGAAGAGGGAAAACTCGATACTACCGAGAAGGATCTCAATGTTACATAAATATGTGTCTATCCTATTGAATCTGGTAGTTGTAACTACCGACTCAAGATCCAAGAAGCATTAGAGCTTGAGAATAACTATCTTGATCCACTGACTCACATGTTGGCGGTATCGACTTTAGCATCCAAGGAGCATCAGAATTTGAAGGGTAAATCGGAGTTGTTGACACATAACTTCAATAGTACCAACATAGTTAAAGATATTCAAGTTTTCTGAGGTGGTACCAACGTGCAATCAGTTCAGATATGAAATCAAGTTAGATTCAATGGCCAGGACTTAATGTCGGCCAAAGTCATTCTTATGACCTAAGTGAGTGCGGATGAAAAAGACATATCACAATTATCACATCTTTGGCAGATCATGGAGATGAGAGAGAAGGAGATGAGGATATTGTAGCCATGCAGATGCTCCATGCACTTCTGAATGATAGATTTGTAGTCAAAAAGTTGCAGATCCGAGTGTTCATCAGAGGGGATATCCAAGATGACTTCTGCAGGGGTTCTTACATTGGTTTTCTAATGGTTAACCTATTTTCTTCCTCTTCCTCTCTTTATACGATGATGACAAGCATGTGGGTCTAAGCCCCATATTCCTAAGGACCCAGGAGTAGCCCGGTATTGCATTGTGTTTGACTTCTATGAATTGACAATTTATCTCCTTCATTTTGGACATGAATCTATGATCTCTTCATTTATTTGTTTATGCCTACCATAATCAAAGTAATAGGCCATTAATTTCTTCAATAAAGGGATTAGGAGTCAGACAAATCATAGATTCACATAGCATATATTGTGCTTCAAGAGAAGGTTTATAGCTATGAAAGAATAACCTAGAGATTTCGGTAATGCACCTATCTAATTCTTAAACTGCTACTGGAGTGTATTTAGGTAGTATGTTATGTTACAGGAGTGGATAATGAATATATGGGTCTTTAGTTTATACTAAAGGGTGAATTATTATTAATAAAATGTAATTTGAGTATAGTGTATTCCATGGTGAAACCACTTGTCTTGAGACATCCATCCATTCTTGATCACAACCATCTTAATTTATATTTAATTCTTGCTCTTAATTAATCAAACAATCAACCAACTATCCTATACCCTCGCACCCCTATATGGTGTGATCTGACTACCTTGATCTAGACATATACTCTAGTTGGGAAGCATGTTTCCTCCTGACAATGCATACCTCTTGTGAAGTATTATATAGTGTATTGGGTATCTATCATCTCATGATATTTTATCCTGAAAACATTTATACCACTTTTGATATCACCCTATCTTAATAATAGAGCATTTGGCATAGTTCATCGTAATCATAAAGCTAAAACCAAATGTCAGGAACCTTCAAAATTCACAAATTAATCATTTAAAAATGGAATTAGGGCAAACCTGAGCTTTTCGATGCCTCTAGATCCACAATTCCATTTACAATATTGGATAGCATCACACAATGATTGCAAGTATCAACATAATAGCACATAGCATAATGAACAAATTATTCTTTCTAGTAAAAATTGTTGTAATAGCATAACAATTTTGCAATATCAGTCACTGAGTAAGAATCAACATAGAAACATGATTAATTCCTATTTGTTTACTATAGATCAAGGTTAGTAGGTGATTTTTTACTCACCTAGATCTGATCCTAGGTCACTAGTATTGGTTGAATCTACCTTCTATCAGTCTATTGATAGACTTGCTGCTCTAGAAATGGCATGATAGAGGAAGAAGATGAAGAGGAGAGGAAGAAAAGGACCTTTGATGAGTTAAACATTAGATCTCAAGCGGGGGTTAAATAATAAGAGAAGATATATAATAGCTAAAACTTACTTATTACGAGAAATCAACCGCTAGATCATCGGTCTCCAGCAGTTCTTCATATTCCTCCCAAAAATCATCCTAGAAATTTCCCTCCATCATCCTATTGAGTGTTTTAGGGATCTGGTTGTGTGGATAATTGAGATATGAATCAAAAGTTTAAAATTTCGTTATATTTTGATATGCATAGCAAAAATTATGGTCATTTTATTGATTGGATATCATGTGTAGCTACATAGTTCATTTTCGTCGATCTGTGTGGCTCATCGGCTTGCGTGGTCCATCAGTGTGTGTGGTTTTCAGTCTGCATGGTCATTGTTCTGTGTGGCCATCAGTCTACATGACTAATCAGGATACGTGGATTGTTAGCATGTGTGGCTGTCATTTTGTGTCCCTTGTCCGCTGTTGTGACTGCCGATCTGATGAAAAAGTAGACTAAACCCAGTTTTGCAATGTTTGCTAAAACTTTCATAACTCTCTCATTTAACATCGATGTGGTTCATTCTTTCTGTGTTGGATTAGAAATTGAATTCTCTACAATCCTAGAGTATTAGTTTGGTAGCATTCTCAAATGATAATTTCTTTATAAATTATTTCCTTAAGTATCATTAGTTCTCTTCTCACATACATGTGTGAGCTATCTCTATAATAGTAAAAGCTTGGATCTCATAGTATACTCATGTCATTATCTTGATTGCTAGGGCATAAGCTTAAGATAACTAAATCTAAGATAAATAACAAGGTAATTATAGTACTAAAAAATCATAATTAACATTAAGGTTATTTAACACCATAATTACCAGTAAGGAGAGTTATGAGTTGTAAATTTTCTCCCTCCAATAAAAATTTCATATCAAAATTTCTATAAGAGGAAAGAATACTTATTACACATCTTTGACTCTCCTTCCCATGTAGCTTATGCTACACCATGATTCCATCAAAGAACCTTCACTAGAGGTATCTCCCTCTTTATAAGCTTCCAAATTTTGCGATCCAGAATTTGAATATGACTTTCAACATAGGAGTTATATTCTACTAGTTGTATGGGTTCTAGGTTTATTATCTTATATGTACATGGATGACACTTCTTCAATATAGATACATGAAATACATCATGTATATTTGCTATCTTAGGGGGTAACTCGAGTCTATATGCCATTGGGCCAATTCTTTGAATGATTGGATAGGGATTTATAATTCTAGGAATTAGTTTGGCTCACTTTTCCAAACCTCTGATAGACCTTTACATAGTGACACTTTCAAGTAAACTTGTCCTCAACCTTAAACTATTGTGATCTATGTCTTTTCTTTAATAGCTTTTTGTCTAACATGTGTAGCTTTCATCTGTTGTTTGATCACATATATCTTTTCAGTTATTTCTTCCACCAATTCTTGGCCTTGAATTTTCCTCTCACCAACTTCATATCGGCAGATGGGATATCTAAACTTTCTTCCATATAGAGCTTCATAAGGGGCTATGCCTAAACTGTAGTGGTAATTGTTGTTATAGGCAAATTCTATGAGACTGAGATGATTATCCCAACTGCTACTAAATTACAAAACACATGCTCTTAGCATGTCCTCTATGGTTTGAGATGTTTGTTTTGACTATCCATCTATCTGAGGGTCAACCTTTATGCTAAACTTCAAGATAGTCCCCAAGGCACAATGTACCTAATTATAGAATCTTGATGTGAACTTCGGATCTCTGTCAGATATAACAGTGACTGGTGCTCCATGTAATCTAACTATTTCATCTATGTAGACATTGGCTAGTTTGGGTGCCTCCAAATTTGACTTAATAGGGAGAAAATGGGAAAATTTAGTTATTATATCCACTATCACCCATATTGAGTCAAAATCACGTGATGTTTTAGGTATCCCTACTACAAAGTCCATAGTAATATGCTCTTACTTCCACAGAGGTATAGAGAGTGGTTGTAGGGTATCTTATGGCTTCTAGTGTTCAACCTTAACTAGTTGGCACACACTACACATGGATGCATACGCAACCACATCTCTCTTCATACCTGGCCACCGATACAATTCCTTGAGGTTTATGTACATATTAGAAGTGCTTAGGTGCATTGCATACATAGAATAATGAGATTCCTCAAGCATCTACTTCTTTAACTTAGTGTCATTTGGCACACACAACATATCATGTTGATACAACAACCCATCATCTGAATATTTGAACTATGTCCTCTTTCCTTCTGTCATTTCATGTATAATCTATTGCAATTCATTGCCACTATGTTGAAGCTCCTTGATCTAATCATAGAATGTAGGTATGATATGCATATGTGAAATCAACCCACAATGTCCACACACATTCAAATCTAAATTCATGTCTCTCATCTTAACCAGTAAGTCTATTTTTACACATGCCACAGAGTACATTTCTACAAAGGATGTTGACTTCCTACTCAGAGCATATGCTACTATATTGACCTTCCCAAGGTGATAATCAATAATAATATCATAATCCTTTATAAGCTCTAACCACCTGTGTTGTCTCAGATTGAGATCCTTTTGTGTGAAAATGTACTTTAGACTCTAACGCTCAGTAAAGACCTGTCATGACTCACCATAGAGATAATGATGACATGCCTTCAAGGCATGTACTAATGTTTCAAGATCAAGATCATGTATTGGATAATTCTCTTCATTCTTCTTGAGCTATCTAGAAGAATGAACACCACCTTCCCTTCCTGCATTGGAACACAGCCCAAATCTCTCATGGATGCATCACAAGAAACCACATAACCCTTGTCTGCTAGTAAAATCAAAGTGGGTGATGTAGTTAACTTCTTATTTAATGCTTGAAAACTTTTCTCAAATGTTTCAGACCAAACAAAAGGAACATCCTTCCTTGTTAAATGAGTAATAGGTGTTGCTAATACACTGTAGTTTCTTATAAACCTCCTATGATATCCTGCTAACCCTAGATAACTTTTAATCTCATTAGGAGTAGTGGGTTGCTCCCACCGAAGAACAAATTCCACCTTTTTAAGGTCTACACTGACTCCTCCTAATATGACATGTCCAAGAAAAGAAAATTCATCCAACTAGAATCCACATTTACTAAATTTATCATAAAGTTGATGTTGCCTCAACAATTATAGGGATATCCATAGATGTTGTTCATGGTATTCATGGTCGTCTATGAACACTACTATAGACTGGTCTAAGTATGGTTTAAAAAATTATTTAGCATGTCAATAAAGGTTGTTGGGGCATTTGTCAGTCCAAAAGACATGACTACAGACTCATAATGTCCATACCTTGTTTGAATGCTAACTTAGGTACATATGATGCCTTTATCCATAACTAATGATAACATGACCTGAGATCTATCTTTGAAAATATTTTTGCTTCACATAGTTGATCAATAGGTCATAAATGCTAGGCAAAGGATATTTTGTATGGTTATCTTATTCAACTATCAATAGTCTATGTACAATCACATGGTTCCATCCTTCTTCACAAATAGTATTGGAGCTCCCTACAATTATGTACTAGGTTGATAAAGCCCTTATCTAGTAACTCCGGTCGTGATAACATTAGGGTTCAAGTTTCGAGTTTTAATTACCAGAATAGACTCACACAACTTTGTGATCTAACTCTTATGCTATGTGTATACACACACACACACACACACACACACACACACACACATATATATATATATATATATATATATATATATATATATATATATATATATATATATATATATATATATATATATATATATATATATATATATATATATATATATATATATATATATATATGGGGGGGATTAAGAGAAAATTTTCTCCCCCCCTCTCTCCCATGCCTGTGGTAGAGGTTGAATGCCCGGGAGGGTGGTAAATCAAGGCGGCAACTGGGATTCAAACCTGGGTCCCTTTGTTAGGGGACAATGTGCTTGACCACTTGAGACACTCCTTGTCAGCATATATATATATATATATATATGTATATATATGTATATATATGTATATGTATATATATGTATGTATATGTCTATTTGTACACCATACATTACTATGCATGTCTTATAATATAAACTTCAAAATCTAAGGTTATACATACTAACTTACTATCTTAGTATTTAAGTTAGGGGTGAATGTTTTTAGGGTAGTTAAAGGTCCCAATTTTAGGTTAAAACGGTAGCTTAGTGGGCAGATCTTATCTAATCATTTAGTATTAAGACTCTCGATCAATCTATTTATTAGTTAAACATAGGTTACTACTATACTAAATCGGTATCGTATTAGGTACTATGATTAAAATTATTTTAGTTGCTTATTTCATGTGGAGTGATCGAGATCACTAACATGAGCATAGATTATTGGGAGCAAGGACTCCAACAACATGGTTAGCATATATAGGTTTAGTTTTCAAATTGATCATAGGGCATTATTATATAATATGCAGTTAAAGTTAGTGTTCCGATCATTAGATCTAGGTCCATAATTGTTCATTTGTGAGGGGGTTTGATTGTGTCAGGAACAGTCTTAGGTATAAGTGGGGGTATACTGGTTTGCATACATGGAGTTCAAATCATGACAGATAGTTGGGTGACAAGGTATATGAATATGTTACATTGTCTCAGGAATGAAAACTATATTTTAGTATCATTTAGCATTCACAATTCAATCAGAAGAGCATGTATCAAGATATATTCACAATGATGGAAACCAGAAAATTGGATATTAGTCTAACCAACAAGAAACTGGATAAAAAGGACAAGCACTAAATATGTTGAAAACAACATTGATGAACAATGTTTCAGAAATTGGGTTGCAGTTAACAAGTCTTCGATGATTGATCTTGGCAAGACCAGAGCGGGAAACCATGTTGAGGAGTCCTCACATGGACGTAGGGATCATGACAAGAAGGGAGGAGAGGATCTCGAGTCCTCAAAATGACCAAAAAGATCTCTTAGAAAGGTCAGTGATAGGCACCATGCGCAAGACAACAAGCTAAGAAAAGCATGGCAGGAACTGAGGAAATAAGTACATGTGGGGTTACCTCTTATTGATGACTAGAACTCGATCGATGGAGATTTAGAAGACACAGTAGTGGTCCCTCATCGCTCTTTTCATGTTTGCACATGTCTGGAGATGTTCAGCGATAGAGCCCCAGGCTGTTGTTGCAAGACTCATCAGTATAGTGCACCAGGCTCTTCCACGAGGGAGAGGATGATGAGGGATTGGTAGGGAACATGTAGGTTGTTCATCCATGAAAGGAAACTAAGGAAGACGATAGGAGTTGAAGAATGGCGACAAAGAATGTTAAATACATGGCTAGCATGGAAAAGTGGGTGCCCTTTTATATGGTGAGCTCTAGGGTTCACGCCAGCAATTGGTGGGTGTGGGATGCTCTCTTGAAGCCATCAATAAAGTTTGTTTCCAAAACAATTGCTTGCATAGGGAGGAATCCCCAACCAATCAGGACACAAGAGTCCTACTCCAAGCGGGAGATTGAAGAATTGGATCTGATGGCTGTGATTAATCGGGCACATCATGGCCCAAATCGAACGACTCCATCAAGGCCCAGAAGAACATATTTTTGAGAAAAAAAGTCTTTTATCCTATTACACACCATTATCTTCTAAAAATCATTTACCTAGTCAATAGACTCTTATTAAGTCCAAATTTTGATCATGTGATCATAATGGGGTCTAGAATATTCCCCTGGAGTTAGTTTCTGAGTTGAGTATTCAAAATAATTAGTATGATCAATGCTAGATAAAGCTTAGTATTTACATAACTACTTATCTAAAAACAATTTGATCTTGGAATTTTAGGTTTAGTCTTATTTATACAATTTCTCTTAATAGAAAGTTTGTAGTGCATGATAAGAACCAAAATTATCTAAATTTGATCCTTTTATAATTTGTGACCATAAATGATATAATATTAGGAAATTTGGAAGCAAATACCTAGAAGTTGAGATGTTACACTACTTCCACAAAGTCTCCACAAATTTCTCTATCTATTCTATTGATAGTTGATATTGTCTAATATTGGATCCTAAACCTCCTTGGAATCTCCTACATTTCTCTACATCATTCGATACAAGTTGAGGACAAAAGTTATCCAGCCTTGTGAAATATGCCTCATATTCGCCAATTGACATGCTACTCTACCTAATATTCTCCAATTGTATGATCTTGTTGCTTAAGAAGGTAGGAAGAAATACTTAAGGTGAAACTCATCTACAAAGTCCCTCCATGTCATCATTGTATTCCTCCTCTTATTTCCCACTCCATGCCACCAAAATCTCAGCATCTCCTTTGAGTAGATAGACAACATGATTGATTTGCTTATCCTCGTGTAACTGCATTAGGCAGAAAGCCTTTTCCAATTTTGGGAGCCACACATCCACCAAAGCTTATTTTTCTATTCTAGAAAACTTAGTTCCACCATGTTTCTTTTCCAGCTCATAGGATCTCATCATGTTTTTATTGAAAGATGAAGACTTCTTGTCCATCTTATATTTTTCTTTTGTGTCCAGAAAAATATGACATATCATTTATGCCTCATTCCTATCTTCTTCACCTTGAGCCATTGCTCAAGGGTCATGGCCATAGTGGTTCTCATCTTGTTCCTCACTAAGTCTGCATCCTCTTCCTACAATTTACATATTTGTAATAGAAATGTGTTTGTTAGAAAATTACAGTTCAAAGAGGAAAGCATCATAGTTCTAGTTGTTTCTTATCACCCATGTCTCAAACCTAAACTCAATTCAGATTCAACATATAATCTGATACAAAGTTGTTGATGAAACTCAAAGTTGCTATCCAAGGTTAGGACCCATCAAGGAGGGATTAAACTAACCATTCACATTTAATCACTTATTAAAAATCAGTCTTAAATTTTTCTTTTCTTTAAATTGGTAGAAGTGATGTAGCATAATGTTAACTCACAAGATAACTTCTAGATATGTAAAATGTGAAAGTTTACAACATAGTCTGACTTTTATATAAATGTAGGATTTTTGTCTTTAACATATATCTACAAAAACTTGTTACAAAGTGCTCTATTTTCTCATTCTTTCATTCCCAAGATCCATAGGAAGGATAAGAGACCATCTAACTACTCTATCTATTCCTCTTGATACCTTAGCTATTCTACTCCTGTTGAAATCTAACTTCTGGATCCTCCTGTAGAGTTAGCCTTTCCTAAAAAATATTTCACTAGATTGCATGAGCTATTGTTTTAGCGTACAAAAAATCAGTAGGTAAGCATAATAAATTAAAAGATAAATATTTACTATTAAGGATACAAGTATGTTTTACAAGTAGTTGAAGCTATCTTGTAATTTAAACAAAGCACAAGTATTGATAACAACAAACCGGGGCAAAATACTAAATATCCATTCAGTTCTTTAGTCCATTTATTATATGCACTGGACCCACATGAGGTGTATCACAACACGTGAAAGCGTCGCAACAAGATATGATGTCGTTATACAAGACTTAGAAGAATACCCAAGGTTCCAAGTCTAAAATATCTAAATACCATGTTTTTAGTGGGCCTCACAACATCTGGCCTCAGTAACTAATAGATTCAGCTGAATATCTAGACTCCTCCTCAGAGCATGAGTACTCATACAAAGAGTCAAAGCACTTGGCTTATCCTACATCAGTGGTTCCACTATGGCTAACCAACATCATAGGTATCACCAACATTTTTTATTATTGTTGGATACCATACTGTAATAAGGAGTCTTCTCTCACTGGCCTATATCCCCACACCCTTATTCGATGTGATCCGTCTACCTCAATCTATACTTATCCTCCATTCGCAAAGCATGTTTCCTCCTTACAATATAGGCCTCAGTGAAGGATTTTATAGTGTACATGGCATCTATCATCTACTAATATTTAAATGTATCCCGATAACATCTTTGTCATTTCATGTATTATCCCATCTTAGTAATAGGGCATTTGCCATTGTTCATTGTAATCATTAGGCTAAAATCAACTATCAAAAAAAGTTTGAATTCAAATATTAGCCCTTTAAATCTAGAATTAAGGAAAACCTAGGGTTTTTGGTGCCTCTAGATCCACAATTTCATTTACTATATTGCATGGAAATTCACACAATAATTGCAAGTATCAACATTATAATACATCATTATGAACAATTTATTCTTTCTACTATAATTTGTTGTAATAGCATAATAGTTTTGCAATATCAATCACTAAGTAAGAATCAACATAGAAACATGATTAATTCATGTTTGCTTACTATAAATAAAGGTTAAAAGGTGATTTCATACTCACTTGGATCTAATCTTGGGTCACTGATCTCGGATCTAGGCTTCGTATGTCCTAATTTTTCTCTACATATCTTGGATTTTTGATTAAAACATCCAAATCTACATTCTATCGATCTATTGATAGACCTACTACTCCAGAAATGGTATAATAGTGGAAGAATATGAAGATGAGAGGAAGAACAAGACATCTAATGAGTCAAAAATTAGATCTTGAGCAAAGGAGAAAAAAGAAGAGAAGATGTCTACAACGAAAAGCTACTTACTACGATAGATCGACGACTAGATCATCGATCTCAGATAGTTATTTGCATTCCTCCCAAAAGTCACCCTAGAAATCACCCCTTTGTCAGCCTGTTGAGTGGTTTTGGGTTTTAATTGTGTGTAGAATTTGAATAGGAACCCAAAAAGACAAATTCGTTAGATTTAGATATGTATAGTAAAAATTATGGTTGTTTCACTGATTGCCTATCCTGGACAACTACGTAGCTCATTTCAGTCGATCTGTGTGGCCTACCAGTCTACATGTCCATCAGTCTATGTGGTCATTGATCTATGTGGCTCGTCAATCTATGTGACCCTCCTATATGACCGTCAGTTTGTACGACTTGTCGACCTACATGGTCATCGGTCTAACAAAAAGCAGACTAACGCCAGTTTTGCACATGTTTATTAAAACTACCATAACTCTCTCATTTAACTTTGATTTGGCTCATTCTTTTTTCATTGGACTCATAATTGAATTCTCTACAACCCTAGTGTACTAGTTTGACATATCATCAAAATGTAATTTCTTTATTAATTATTTCCTCAAGTATCGTTAATTCTCTTCCCACATACATGTATGGGTTATCTCTATATCAACAAAAGCTATGATCTCATGGTATGCTCATGACATGATGTTGATTGTCAAAGTATACGTTTTAGATAACTAAATCTAAGATACAGAACAATATAATTATAATACTAACAAATTATAATTTACACTAAAGTTATTTTTAACCCTAAAATTACCAGTAAGGAGAGTTATGGGTTGTAACCCATTGTCTACCTATACATTCTTTTTGGACTCTTGTTCCCAACTCCTTAGGTGATGGAAAGTCTGTAAAGTTTCAACAAGTAAGAATATTTTTATTAAATGGTTTTCCTTTAAGTATCCATCCATGTGGGTGTTGAGATTTGTGAACATTTGAATATATAAGAGTTAGATTCATTTATTGGTTAATATACATTAGTGTTTTCAAGAAAATATTTAGTATATTGGGGTATCCGTCTCTTTTCAAAAGATATATTATAGTGTTTGCATGAGGGATGTTCCATCTATTGATTGAGTAATGGGAGACAAATCTCTCAGGGCCCCACTAACTATAGCTAAACATTTGAGTCGTCAACATTTATCCATTATCAAGTAGTCTCTTACAATATGAATACTAGTTAGAATACTTTTAATACATTATGACATATTTGCCATTTGATTTCGTAGGTAATCTTTCAACTTATTATATAATATGATATCATGTCTCTTACTCATTTTTAGGGAAGATAAGTTAATGGAATTAGTCCATATTTGTACTTGATTTAATAATTTATGTCATTCTTGGATTTCACATACAAGTTCGACTATTGTTAAGTTCAAAAAACGATTTTAAAGTATTTTACTACAATACTCATTTGGAACAAAAGACAAATCATTAATATATATATATATATATATATATATATATATATATATATATATATCTTAACTCAAAACAAAAGTCAAACATCATCTTGATTGTTTGAGATAACAAAGTCCAAGTAAAATACCCTTGTTAGGTTTCTACTAAATCTAGAATATTTAAAATGCACATGATACGTGATCTCTTTAGTCATACACATTTCATTCAACTCAATCAATTTATCATACTATTACTTTGCACAACCATTTTTCTTCAATACTTTAATGGCACTTAGCTTTTCAATGACTATATCGCAACACTCATAATTAAAGCAAGCTCTAATATACCAAATAAGGAAATTATTCATTTATGGGTATGTAACATAAAAACTACAAATAATCTAAAACATTAGAATTGAATGCAAAGATTTAGAAACAATTACCCTTCAAATCAACTAATACTAGAATATACTGATAACTTCATTGAGTTACTCAATAAATTGATTAATTCTTAATTTCGACTAACAATAATACTAGAGAAGTGGTACCCACTCACCGTGTGATACCCATGGATGATCACACATGTTAAAAATTGTCCAACCTCCCCGAAAATGCCAAACATTCCATTTAATAGTCTATTTTGTACCATGATATCCTAAATAGGCTAAAAATTGTAAAAGATGGTAAGAGCACCATGAAAACCTTGAACTCATACAGCGAAAGAGTGAGCACAAACCTAAAACCTCATTAATTTTAAAAATAGGGAAAGAGAAAGTATTAGGGTCCAAATTATTGAGTCATGTTAGATTTGGGAAGAACAACCCATTGTTGGACCTTTTCTAGACATGGTTTCCCAAAACCCTACAAATCTCCTTCCCCTTCCCTATTTTTATATACCCAAGGAAATATAAAGTACTGATGTGTTCATGGTCATAACTGACTACATGTATAATTAGGCTTCTTAGATAGTACCAATATTTCTCCTTTATTTTATCACTTATTGTAAATAAGTCATCTGATCTTAACTAAGTCAATTTGATAGTTGGGCCATCAACTTGCCACATCAAATGGGAAGTGTATGGTGTTGACCTAACAATTATACATTTCCATATTTTGATGATGACTTAACCATTCCATTCATATGTATCTAATATGTCTATTTGAGATCAATTTTAGATATTAGGTACATGAAGAAAATGACAATTGGCAAACCCTAGTTGCAAGAAAGCAAGTCAAAATCAATGTAAATGGATGTTTCATGGAACATTCTATGTCTCCACTAAAATCTTGTTGTAAATCATTTGTATTGAATGTATGACTTGTAAATAATCTTAGAAAGATCAAGAGCACTTAATTTGAATGTTTAAGCACTTTTGGAGGAATTATCAAAAACCATTACAAGTTTCTCTATCGGTAGAGTTTGTCCTGGTGACAACTTAGCTGATGGGATATATGGTTCTTAAGAATTCCCATGGTCAACCAGGTTTTTCATGGTGACAGCTCGACCAACACCCTACACTTGCAAAACAACTTAAAGTTGTCAGCCGAGTTTCATCCAGGATAAACTCGACCAAAAACTTCAAATTGTTTTGTAATATAATGCCATCGGTCGAGTTTCCCAAAATGTAACTCAGCTGACAACATTATAAAATAAAGTGCATAAAAGTATTTCTAGATGTTGGAGTGTTGCAAAACTCAAAAATATATTTGTTGGAACACCCAACATGGCTAGAATTTGTTCCTAAGTGTAAGGACCCTAACCTGAGTTTTGGCGTAACCTTGTTTTCTTTTCATAATAATGTGCCTAGAACCTTTCTATAATCTTTTGAGATGTGACTAGGGCTTGTGGCATGCTTAAGTTTCAAGTTTGAACTTGTTTGGATGATGTTTGTGCTTTCTATGCTAGTATTGGTGCAAATTGTAATTTACCCAATATAGGGGGTTGATGTGCAATTTTCCACCTCTAGAGTATTCATTCTCTATCCTGGATTCATGAGAGAGTGTGTGTTTCTTTGGGGTGCTTTGTTTGACCCCTGGTTGAGTGGTGTCACCCTTAGTGGTGATTAGGGTTTCCTAGGGTTGGTGTGCATTGACCTTGTAACCTTTGGTGGTTTGTCTCGACCTAGGTCGCGGCCTAAGGCTTCTTAAGGGGGTGTCATGGCCAAGACAATTCCCCTTGGTGCGGTGTTCATGACCAAGGTTGCCTTGAGTTGAGACAAAGGCTTGGATAGGTGTGTTTTGACCTAGGTTGCATGTGGTGGTCTTGGTGTCGCGACCTAGTGGTGTTGCTAGGGTGTGTCACAACCATGGAGCCCTTGGTGTGTTGAGGTCTCAAACTAGAGGGTGGAGTGCTTAGGTGCTCATGACACTACTTAGAGTGTATCACCATGTCTTGCATGCCATGTTTAAGTGGTTCCATGTGGTTGCATGTTGGTCCTTTTAGTGGACAAGTGTCTCTTTGGAGCCCTATCTTGTTGACATCCCATCCTTTGCCTTACATCCCTCCTCCTTTGCTATATGAACCCTCTTATCTCCATGCAAGTGGTTCTTTTTGGTCATATTCTTCCTCCCTTCTCTTTTTCTTGCACTTAGATCTTGGTGGAACAAGAAGGAGTGTTCTTGGTGCCTTGGAGGTGGTTCATCCCTTGCATGTGGTACTTGTGGTGATCTTTGGTCATCTTCTATCGTTGGTGAGTGTTTACCTTCTAAGTTGATGTTCCTTTGATCTCCTACCTTCATCTCCTTCTCTTTTCTTGGCCTAAGACCATGGTTCTTCCATGGTGATCATTTGGGAGAGAGACTCCTCATCACAAGGATCCTAGACCATGTCTTGACAAGGTAGACCCAAGTGTGAAGAGGGTTTCTCCTCTCTTTTCCCCTTTCTCTTTAGTTCGGCCAAGAGTTTCTTTGCTTATTTCTTGAGCTATCCTTTGACCTTGGTGTTTCCCCTTTTCTTGAGGTGCTCTTGAGGCCGAGTGTGGAGCTTTTGGTGGAGCTTTCCAACCCTTGGATCGTGTGCTTGAAGCTTTGGTAGTGATATTCTTAAGGTGGGTTATATAACACTAAACCTACCTATTATTACACTTCTTTATGCTTTTTATTACTGTGTTCTCTCTCTAAATTTCTCCCTCACTATTCTTGAACTTAGTGGTAATCTCTATAGGTTGTTTGGTGGTGAACCCTTGCTTAGTTTGAAAGCAATCTGAAACCCTAACCTTTTGTACTCATTTTGGTAGATGATGTGTTATGAAGGTTTTTCTCGATGTGCTGACCTTTTACCTTGCCCTCATGCTTGATGTTTGTACACATAGAAGTGGGAGGGATGTTTGGTCTGATTTTAGTGGTATTGAACATGTTTTTTCTCTTTCTTGGATTGAGTTCCTCCTTGGTAGCTTCTTAAACCATGACTTAGGGTTTTGATGACCGGTTGTGTGTGACCTTTTCTTCATGGTAACCATGATTTCACCTTTAGTTTTAGTTCTATTTTGGCAACCTAAGTGATGCATCTTGGGAGGTCGTGACACTCCCTTCATGACAGTCATGACCTTGATAGATTTTGGGGTCAGGATGCTCCTTTGAGGTTGAGTTCAACCTAGAGAATGTAGGTTGAGACCCTTGCTGGGTGGTGATCTATTTACTCTTGGGTGTTGAGGCTTTGTTCCTATTTTTTTTAAGTTGAGACTCACCCTAGAGAGTAGGGCCGCGACCATGATAGTTTTGGGTCATGACAGGGGTGAAGGTTGCTCATCTTGGATCGTGACAAAGGTTGGGGTCGTGACATGGGTTGAGGTTGAGATATCTTTCGGTCGAGGTGCTTTAGGTGAAACTGTAACCCTAGGTGTCACAGGTGTGACATGGTCTAGATATTAAGGGTTGGGAAATGTGATGCATTTTGAAGCACGTGATGGTCACGGTCGTGACATGGACCATGGTAGGTGGTCGCGACCTATGTGGTTATGTGATCAACATAGGGTGAGGGTAGGTGGATGAGAAACCCATGTAAACACCTAATGATAACCAAATATGTATGATACATAAGCCATACACAATATTTTATAGAACATTTTCTAATAAATTCTAATGATGCTTCCTAATCCTTGTACACTCCAAGATTCTAGGGTTGATGGTTGAGACTAGTCTTGTAAACCCTAAACGGTTAAAAAGGAAACCCTAACCCTAATAGTGAATAATGAGCTTGCTTGTTTCCCTATCATGAAAGGATTATAATGTTATGTGGTTGTCTTTCTCTCTTACCTATCCACTTCTAACCATGCAAGTATTATGATCTAGTGCATGTTATGGTGAGCATGATGTGATATGAGTGAAATTAGCCTTGAGAGGCATGTTGAGGCACTTGTGATATCAAAATGATGTTGTGAAAGGTCCTATGACCTGGAAGTGACTTGTGGCCTAATATAAGATGAATTGAGGGATTAATATCCCATGACATGTTTATTTTTTGATGATGTTTTGAATGGCAACAATACAAGCATCATTTGGAGATAGTGTGACAAGTTCACACCCTATATGTTTTATTTGCTGGAAGAGTATTATCCCCTTATATTTGTAGAATTTGTTATGATTTTACACATTGTAACTTGATTGATGCTAAAAGACACTTAAATGATCTAACTAATCAAGTGGAACCTAATCATGTAGCTTTGCCTTGTGCCATAGATCCATTCAATGTCAGCACTTGCTGAATGGTGAAATGAGTTTAACTCAAAGCACATATTTTTGAATATGCGGGGGTGAGGATGAATATCTGCTTACGTCCAGGATATATGAGAAAGCCATGTGTGAGCTGGTCTCCTAGTGATATGTGATACAGGATTGGATGTGGACCATACCCTAGTAGGAGTGTGGCTGTGGGCCATATCTCAGTTCCACTAGCGTCGTGGCCTGTACCAAGGCGGGCTAGACTTGTACAGCTGGACTATATGTCATTAGTAGTAATTTGACTGGTAATGTCATTATAGGTTCACTCGCACTGACTAAGGGGGTGAGTTTGTGGATTCTGGCTCTTCCATAGACCTTGTATGGCACCAATTTCGACTTAGTAGTGGTCGGTTGGATTTGGGTGGTACGACTCAAATCCTCAGGGCATAATAAAACACATAATCCATCGTGTAGTATACTTGCATAGGATCAAATACGGAGACATTAGATGAGGCCTTGCTTTTGTACAATATTTTTAGTAGTGAACTTACATGTTCTTCGTATTCATTTTAGGATGATGAGATGTTTCATAATCTAATTGTAGTTTCTTATTCTTCTAGTAATGATTACATGCTTATCATATTCGTAGTCATGCTGCTTTTCTTTAATCATCTTATCTGTGCTAATAATAGTGTTGGTGGAGAGTTATATCTCCCATTGAGATTTGGAATCTCACCCTATGGGTTCCCTACATCTTTGTAGGTGGACATGCACAAGGAGGTAGAGATCGTGCAATAGAGGTAGAGCGGCAACAAGAAGGATAGTAGCTGACAAGGTGGAACGTGATGTTGGTGGCCCTTTTATTGTTAGATTCCTAGAGTCATCCTTGTAGACTCAGGTCTTTGGGATTGTTTTTGGGGTGTGTTTTGTAGATGGGTTTTGATACATGTTTTGGATTGTGTGTTCTTTTCGTGTATGCATACAGTGGATATGTATATATATGTTTGGGACAAGTTGTCTTGTAACAGGCGGATGGCATACATGGTAAGTACCTTGTGACATGAAAGGACTCATATGTCAAGGTTTTGTTGTTTTGAATTTTAATGAAAATGGTTTAAATTTCTAGTGTTTTTCAGTTATATGTTTGTTTAAGTTTGTTTTCGTAGTTAGTTTTGTGTTATCTTGTGGTTTGTGGCATGGGGCATCACAGTTTGGTTGGTATCATAGCTTTAGGTTCGTTGAGTCTATAGGGACCTAGGACTAGGGTTTGTGTCTGTTCTTGTGTCCTCCAGTCTGTCTTATAGTAAATTTTTGTTTATGTAGAAGAAGCAGAAAAGCCTAGAGATGTCTGGAGAACATGAAGAACACATTGTTGAGAACAGTGTCGGTGCACCAGGAGGAGGTGCAAGGAACCAGGTATGGGAAGATTGGGTGAGGGTCCCCAGTTTAACCCAGCCATGATTGAAAACCATGCCTTTTAGTTTCTTTTTGGCCAGTTTATGGCTATGATGACGCATATGGCAGACGGGATGTCTGCATCTGAACCTAGGGTACCGCATCCCAATGCAGAATCTTCGGGTATTGGGAAGACCTTTGAACAGATTCGCTATGTTGGGGCGGTGGAGTACGCTGGGACAGTTGATCTGATAGATGCAGACTTGTGGCTTAATGAGCTTGAGAAAGCCTTCAAGATCCTCAACATCCTAAAGGCGGATAAGGTTAAGCATGTGGTGTACCTTTTGAAGGGGAGTGTTGGCCATTGGTGGTCCATAGAAGAGGAGAAGAGGCATGGAGTGGTTGTAGGTTGGGAGGACTTTCGACGTGACTTCGTCAATTGGTACTTTCCACACACCTATATGGGTGAGAAGATCAGATAGTTTGAGCGGATCCGATGGGGACGCATGACAATCAACGAGTACAAGGCTAAGTTTATGAAGCTTCTTTGGTTATGTCCTCACATGGCTACTACGGAGGACGAGCGGATTCGTCATTTTGAGAAGGGTATGAATGTTGAGTTGTCTACCCCAGTGGCTGCTTTGGAGAACTGAGAAAGTTTTTCCATGTTTGTGGAGTTTGTTCAAATGATAGAGAGATCCATGATAGAGAAGCGGGAGGCTAGTGCCAGAAAGAGGCTTGTATAGTCCAAAGGACATTCTTTTGGAGGCTTTAAAAAGCTAAGGTTTTCTACATCACGAGCGTCACAGAGGTTCAGTGCTCCGACGTAGTGGTCACTGAGTAGAGATAGAGGTCGTAGTCTTCCACCTACTGAATCTCATAGCACTACGTTAGTAATAGTGATGGGGCTATCTAGGTCACAGTTTGAGACCCGAGTTTGCTACAAGTATGGGCAGACGGGACATCTGAAGCGGTAGTGTCCGGTGACAGACAATGAGATGACCCAGAAACTGAGGCAGAACCAAAAGGGCTCTCAAAGATAGTAGAGCAGTGGGGGAGGAGGATGAGGATGTGGCCAAGCATCATAGGCCGGATCTTCTTCTTAGAGAAGTAGAGGATGGGGGAGACAATAGGAAATGGATGGATTCTACACTATGAGTCAGTCGGAGGCAGTGGTCAACCCATGAGTAGTGACAGTCAGATGGAGTTATTTCATTCTGATTTGTCTTCTTCTTGCTTTGTATTTGTTTTGGTTGACCCGAATGCAACACACTCTTTTATCACTCGTGAAGTGCTTGATAGTTGTCTTTTTCTTATTAGTCGTAAGAGGGATAGTTTGTTGTTAGAAACCCTGTTAGTTGGTTATGTAGTGATACAAGAAGTGTGTCCTTCCTGTGTCCTTTCTTTTTCATGGCATAAAATTCAAGTGGATCTCATACCACTTGACATGCATGGGTTTGATGTAATCATGGGAATGGACACCTTAGAGAAGTATAGAGTGGTCTTGGATTGCATCTCCAAGCAGGCAACGTTTATATATTGTGATAAGATGTGGATCTTCCAAGGAGATAGGAAGATTCTCTAGACGTGTTTGGTATCGATGATGGTGGCGGGGAAGTTGTTGAGACATGGTTGTGAGGCATTCTTAGCACATGTTCTGGATACTGAGGTGAGGAGTCCTAGTATTCAGGAGGTGCTAGCTGTCAGAGAGTTTGAGGATGTGTTTCCTGAGGAGTTTCCAGGTGTTCCCCCACCCTGAGAGATTGATTTTGAGATCAATCTGGTTCTCAACACACAACTGATAGCTCAGACACCGTATAGGATGGCTCCAGAAGAACTGGCAAAGTTGAAGAGGTAGTTGCAAGAGATACTTGATAAAGGTTTCATCAGGTCAAGTACGTCACCATGGAGTGCTCCAATGTTGTTCGTGAAGAAGAAGGATGGGTATATGAGGCTGTTTATAGACTACATACAGTTGAACAAGGTGACAATAAAGAACAAGTACCCCTTTCCTAGAATAGATGATCTATTTGGCCAGTTGTGTGGCATGAGAGTGTTCTTGAACATAAATCTGAGGTAAGGATATCACCAATTGAGGATCAAGGAGGGTGGCATACCTAAGTTGGCTTTTAGGATGAGGTATGGTCACTATGAGTTTGAGGTTATGTCGTTCAGGCTGACCAATGCACCGCAAGTGTTCATGGACTTAATTAACAGAGTATTCCAGTCATTTCTTGATCAGTTTGTGGTGGTCTTCATAGATGACATCTTGATATACAATCGTGAGAATCAGCAGCATGAACAACATCTTCGTCAGGTGTTGGTCGTGCTGAGGCAGCATCAGCTTTATGCCAAGTTCGACAAGTGCGAGTTCTGGTTAAATGAAGTAGCTTTCCTGGGGAATGTTATATCTTTTGAGGGAGTTCATGTGGATCCTAAGAAGGTTGAGTCAATGACAGAGTGGGAGCAGCAAAAGATGCTGACATAAGTACTATTTTTAGGTTTGGTAGGCTATTACAGGAGGTTCATCAAGGACTTCAATGTTATCGCTTTGCCCCTAACCAAGTTGACAAGGAAGGACGTGCATTTGTCTGGGATGACAGATGTGAGAGTGCTTTTTAGACATTGAAGGAGAAGTTGACAAGTGCACTAGTTCTGGTCTTACTTGAGCAAGTAAAGGGATGCATAGTCTTATGTGATGCATCCGGGAATGGTTTGGGTTGTGTGCCGATGTAGGACAAGCAAGTGATTTCTTTTGCTTCATGACAGCTTTAGAAACATGAAGAGAATTACCTGACCCACGAACTGGAGTTAGGTGATGTAATCCGTGCTTTGAAGATATGGAGGCACTACCTATATGGTGAGAAGTGTTAGATCTTTACGGGTTCCAAGAACATGAAGTACATATTTTCACAACATGAGTTGAACATGAGGCAACAGAGCTGGGTGGAGTTAATCAAGGATTATGACTGCACGATTGATTATCATCCAGGGAAGGCAAATGTTGTGGCAAATGTGTTGAGTAGAAAGTCTTTATCTTTACCTATGGATAGAGCCCAGTTGAGTTCTTTGGTGTGCCAAAAGTGAGACATGTTGATCTCCCTACGTCAGATGAATGTTAAGCTGGAAGTTTCTTTGCTAGAAGGATTGTTAGCATAGTTGTAGGTGAAGCCCACACTGAGACAGCAGACCAAAGAGGTACAACAGGTTGATACCGTGATACAGTAGATTAGAATGGAGTTTGGTAGCAAGAAGTGATGGCTTCCATGAGTTAAATGATGGGATGGTTTTTTACCATGGCAGAGTTTTGGTTCCTAATGTTGATGACCTAAGAAAGATGGTGCTGGAAGAGGCTCACTCATCCATGTATGCCATGCACTCAAGTATCACTAAGATGTATCATAATGTGAAGGATATGTAATGGTGGCCTAGCTTGAAGAAGGATGTGGTTGAGTTTGTGGCAAGATGTGTTGTGTGCCAGTGGGTTAAAGTCGAGCATCAAAAGCCTGTAGGGACGTTGCAACCGTTACCTATACCATAGTGGAAATGGGATCATGTGACCATGAACTTTGTGGTTGGTCTACCTAGGATAGCCAAAGGTCATGATTTCATCTGGGTGATCATTGACAGGTTGACCAAGTCAGCACATTTTCTTCCTGTGAAGATGACGTATACCGCTGAGAATCTTGCCTATATCTATGTTGATGATATAGTGTGTTTGCATGGTGTTCCAGCAACTATCATGTCTGATAGAGGCCCTCAATTCACAATTCACTTTTAGGAGCAACTGCAGATAGCTTTAGGCATGCAGTTGAGGTTCAGCACTGCCTTTCACCCACAGACAGATGGTCAGTCTGAGAGGACCATTCATACCTTGGAGGATATGTTGAGATCTTGTGTTCTTTATTTTTGGGCAGTTGGGACTTACACCTCAGTTTGATAGAGTTTTCTTACAACAACAACTATCAGAGTAGCATCAACATTGCACCATATGATGCATTGTATGGGAGACGTTATAGGTCTCTGTTGTGTTGGTATGAGACGGGAGAATATTAACTTCTTGGTTATGAGCTTGTGCAGCAAATGACAGAAAAGATCAAAGTGATTCAACAACAGTTGAAGGTAGTATAGGATAGACAGAAGTTGTATGCAGATAACTATTATAGGCCCTTGGAGTTCCAAGTGGGAGACATGGTGTACCTTAAGGTCTCTCTCTGGAAAGGTGTTTTGAGGTTTGGGAAGAAGTATAAGTTGGCTCCCAGGTTTATGGGACCTTACCCTATGGTGGCACGTGTTGGGAAGGTGGCCTATAGGTTGGAGTTTCCACCTGAATTACACAGGTTGCATCTAGTGTTTCATGTGAGTATGTTGATAAAGTGACATCCTGATACACAGTTGATGTTACAGCCTATGAAGGTGGAGCTTGATGAGGATATGTCTTATGTTGAAGGCTCAGTGTTGATCCTTTACAGAAGAGTAAAGAAGTTGAAGAAAAAAGACACAATGCTTGTGAAGGTTCCATGTCATCACCGTGGTGTTGAGTAATCCATGTGGGATCTCAAGTAAGATATGAAGAGGAAGTACCCCTCTCCTTTCTCTTAGGATTTTGGGGGCAAAATCCTTATTAAGGGTTTATGGCTTGTAAGGAATTTGACCTGAGTTTTGGGGTAACCCTATTTGCTTTGTCTTAATCATGTAGATAGAGCCTTTCTCTAATCTTTTGAGATGTGATTAGGGCTTGTGACGTGCTTAAGTTTCAAGTTTGAGCTTGTTTGGATGATGTTTATGCTTTCTATGCTAATTTTGGTGCAAAATGCAATTTACCCAATATAGGGGGTTGATTTGCAATTTTCCACCTCTAGAGTGTTCCTTCTCTCTTGGATTCATAAGACAGAGTGTGTTGCTTTGAGGTGCTTTGTTTGACCCCTGGCTGAGTGGCATCATCCTTAGTGGTGATTAGGGTTTCCTAGGGTTGGTGTGCTTTGACCTTGTGACCTTTGGTGGTTTGTCTCGACGTAGGTCGTGACCTAGGGCTTGTTGAAGGGGTGTCACGATTGAGACACTTCCCCTTGGTGTGTTGGTTGCAACCAAGGTTATCTTAGGTTGATATAAAGGCTTGGAAAGGTGTGTTTTGACCTAGGTTACTTGTGGTGGTCTTGGTGTCACGACCTAGTGGTGTTGCTAGGTTGTGTCGCGACCATGGAGCCCTTGGTGTGTTGCGGTCGTGACCTAGAGGGTGAAGTGCTTAGGTGGTCGAGACACTACCTAGAGTGTATCACCATGTCTTGCATGTCATGTTTAAGTGGTTTCATGTGGTTGTATGTTGGTCCTTTTAGTGGACAAGTGTCTCTTTGGAACCCTATCTTGTTGACACCTCATCCTTTGCCTTACCTCCCTCCTCCTTTGCTATATGAATCCTCTTCTCTCCATGCAAGTGGTTCTTTTCTGTCATCTTCTTCCTCCCTTCTCTTGTGCTCATCCTTGGAGCTTGGTGGAACAAGAAGGAGTGTTCTTAGTACCTTGGAGGTGGTTCATCCCTTGCATGTGGTACTTATGGTGATCTTTGGTCATCTTCTATCTTTGGTAAGTGTTTACCTTCTAAGTTGATGTTCCTTCGATCTCCTACCTTCATATCCTTCTCTTTTCTTGGGCTTAGACCATGGTTCTTTCATGGTGATCATTTGGGAGAGAGACTCCTCATCACAAGAGTCTTATATCATGTCTTGACAAGGTAGACCCTAGTGTGAAGAGGGTTTCTCCTCTCTTTTCCCCTTTCTCTTTAGTTCGGCCAAGAGTTTCTTTGCTTCTTTCTTGAGATGCCCTTTGACCTTGGTGTTTCCCCTTTTCTTGAGGCCAAGTGTGGAGCTTTTAGTGGAGATTTTCCAACCCTTGGATTGTGTGCTTGAAGCTTTGGTGGTGATCTTCTTAAGGCGGGTTATATAACACTAAACCTACCCTATTATTACACTTCTTTATTCTTTTTATTACTATCTTCTCTCTCTAAATTGCTTCCTCACTATGCTTGTGCTTAATTGTAATCTCGAGAGCTTATTTGGTGGTGATCACTTGCTTAGTTTGAAAGAAATCCAAAACCCTAACCTTTTGTACTCGTTTTGGTAGATGATGTGTTATGAAAGTCTTTCTCCATGTGTTGACCTTTTACCTTTCCCTCATGCTTGGTGTTTGTACACATAGAAGTGGTAGGTAAGTTAGGTCCAGTTTTAGTTGTCTTGAACATGGTTTTCTCTTTCTTGGATAGGGTTCCTCCTTGATAGCTTCTTGAACCATGACTTGGGGTTTTGGTGACTGGTTGTGTGTGACCTTTTTTTTCACGGTAACCATGGTTTCACCTTCAGTTTTAGTTATGTTTTAGAGACCTAAGTGGTTCATCTTGGGAGGTCGCGACACTCCCTTCATAACGGTCATGACCTTGATATCTTTTAGGGTCGGGATGCTCCTTTGAGGTTGAGTTTGACCTAGAGAATGTAGGTTGAAACCCTTGGTGGGTGGTGACCTAGTTACTCTTGGGTGTTGGTGCTTTGTTCCTATTTTGTTTGAGTTGAGACTCACCCTAGAGAGTAGGGTCACGACCATGATGGTCTTGGGTCATGACAGGGGTGAAGGTTTCTCATCTTGGGTCGCGACATAGGTTGGGGTCACGACATGGGTTGAGGTCGAGATATCTTCCGGTCGAGGTGCTTTGGGTGAAACCCTCACCCTAGGTGACACAGGAATGACATGGTCTAGATGTTGATGGTCACGACATGTGGTGTTGAAGCACACGAGGGTCACTATCATGACATGGACCATGGTAGGTGGTCACGACCTATGTGGTTATGTGGTCAACATAGGGTGATGGTAGGTGGGTGAGAAACCCATGTAAACACCTAATGATAACCAAATATGTATAATACATAAGCCATACACAATTATGTATAGAATGTTATCTATAAGTTCTAATGATTCTTCCTAATCCTTATACTCTCCAAGATGATGGATGGTGATGGTTCTAGGGTTTATGGTTGAGCCTAGTCTTATAAACCCTAATCAGTTAAAAAGGAAACCCTAACCCTAATAGTGAATAATGAGCTTGCTTGTTTCCCTATCATGAAAGGATTATAATGTTATGTGGTTGACTTTATCTCTTTCCTATCCACTTCTAACCATGGAGGTATTATGAGCTAGTGCATGTTATGGTGAGCATGATGTGATATAGGTTAAATTAGCCTTGAGAGGCATGTTGAGGCACTTCTGATATCGGAATGATGTTGTGAATGGTCCTATGACATGTCAGTGACTTGTGGCCTAATATGAGATGAATTTAGGGATTGAAATCCCATAGCATGTATCTTTGTTGATGATTTTGTGAATGGCAACAATACAATCATCATGTGGTGATAGTGTGACAAGTTCACACCCTATATGTTTTATCTGCCGGAAGAGTACTATGCCCTTATCTTTGTAGAATTTGTTATGATTTTATACGTTGTAACTGGATTGATTCTAAAAGACACTTAAATGACCTAACTAATCAAGTGGAACCTAATCATGTAGCTTTTCCCTGTGCCATAGATCCATTCAGTTTCAACACTCACTGAATGGTGAAACGAGTTTAACTCGGAGCACATATTTTTGAATATGTTGGGGTGAGGACGAATATCCCCTTACGTCCAGGATATATGAGACAACCATGTGTGAGATGGTCACCTAGTGATATGTGATACAACATTGGTTGTGGGCCATACCCTAGTAGGAGTACAGATGAAGGACGTATCTCAGTTCCACCAGTGTCGTGACATGTAGCAAGACGGTCTAGACTTGTACAGTTGGACTATATGTCGCTGGTAGCAGTTTGACTGGTAATGTCATTGTAGGTTCACTCGTAGTGATCGAGGGGGTGAGGTCGTGGATTCTATCTCTTCCATAGACCTTTTATGGCACCAATTTCGACTTAGTAGTGGTTGGTTAGATTTGGGTGGTACGACTCAAATCCTCAGGTCATACTAAAACATGTAATCAGACGTGTAGTATACTTGCATAGGATCAAATACCGAAACATTGGATGAGGCCTTTTGTGCTTTTATACATTATTGTTAGTAGTGAATTTACATGTTCTTCATATTCCTTTTAGGATGATAAGATGTTTCATAATCTAATAGTAGTTTCTTATTCTGTTAGTAATAATTGCCTACTTATCATAGTCGTAGTCGTACTATTGTTCTTTAATCATCTTATTTGTGCTGATAACAGTTTGGCAGAGAGTTATATCTCCCACTGATATTTTGAATCACACCCCGTGGGTTCCCCCTATAGAGCCCATAGATCCAACAAGTGGTATCATAGCTTGACTTCTCCAATGAAGTGCTCATGCGAAACAAGAAGATGGGACAACATCTATCGGGGTCTCTTAACATAGAGGGTGGATTCTCCATGCGTCCCCCCATCTTTGATGGCACAAACTTTCTCTATTATAAGAGGAGGATGCAGTTCTACATCCAAGGGATGAGCTATGAAATGTGGAAAGTGGTTGTCTTTCCATACGAAGAGCCCGAGGGAGATTTTTCCACTTGGAAAGAAGCTGCCATGAAGAAAGCTCAACTAAATGCTAAGGTAATTAGTATTATCTACTCCCCCCTCACTCCAATCAGTTCAACCAAATTCCCCCTTAGAACACAGCCTATGAGATTTGGGATAAGCTTTTCATTACCCAAGTGAAGGAATACAAGGTGTACATGCTCAATGATCTTCTTGAAAACTTCAAGATGGGCAAGAAGGAATGAGTTGTTGATATGTATGAAAGGTTCAACACTATTGTCAATGTACTTGCTTCTTTGGGTCAATCTATGGACCAAGTAAAGATCAGGCTCCAAGATCCTTAGAATTCTCCCAAAGAGATATGGGAAACCAAGGTAACTACCATTGAAGAAACAAAGTCTCTTGATGATATTCCCATTGAAGAGCTCATAGGGAGTCTACAAGCCTTTGGAGTAATACTTTAAAGCAAGATGAAGAAGACAAGAAAGAATACAAGGAAATGAAGAATATCAAGGATGCATCCTTTAAATCTCAGTTTGAAGAAATAGTGCAACAACAACAAATTTCTTGCCAACCTTCTCCATCTTCAAGTGAATATGAAGCCCAAAGTGATCTTGAGGCTCATTAATCAAAGGGTGAACAATTCGAGAGAAAACCCTCTTCCTCCTTCATTCAAGGTGTTACACCCGGTCAGTGTAGCGCAGGTGGTTCGGTCCGAATTATCCTCCCTGGGGGACCCAGGTTCGAATCCCCTTGTTGTGCATTGTATTTACCAACCCTTGGGTCATCTGGGCCTTGGCACCTATTTGAGGAAGGGGGGAGACTAATGTCTCTTCTAACTAAAAAAGGTGTTATGAATGTGGTCAAAAGGGAGCTCTACAAGAATGATTGTTTCAAGGCCAAGAAGTCTTATCACAAGAGCAACTTTAGGAAGAAGGAGGATCACAACAAGGAGAGAAAATATAAGAAAAGGAAGAAGAAACAAATAAGGGGCAAAGATGATGCCCATGTCACTTGGGAGGAGTCTTCCTCAATTTATTCCTGCTCAAATGAAGGAGAGTGGCACATTTCCCTCATGGCATCAACAAGTTAAGATGTAAGTCAAGTAAATTTGAATGAACTTTCAAATGATGCTCTCATTAGTATGATTCATGCTTCCCGTTCTTCTCTCTAAGTAAAAACATAAGAAGAAGAGATTAGGAACAATCATAGATGATTTGTATGCTAGAATTGAAGTGCTTGAACAAAATGAAAAATCTCATCTTGAAAGCATAGATTCTTTTTAAGGATAATTTCTAGAGTTATAACTTCAATATAATGGCATTGAAACTGAAAATGGTATCTATATTAAGAAAATGAATGATATAAAAGATGAAAATCAAGTCTGTGTTGATGAACTTGTCATTCTTAGGATGAAAAATGGTAGGTTTCTTGCTAAAGTAAATGATCTTGAATCTTGACACATTATGCCTAGTAAAGAAGTAGCTAGCTTAACTCTTGAAAAATATTCTTACTTGACTAAAGCCCTCTATTTAGAGGTTGACCTATTGCATGCTCAAGATGATCTTGCTAGTCTTTATTCTACTGCCATAACTCTTAGTGATGATAACCATATGCTTAGAGAAACCTTGCACAAATTCCTCTAAGGGGAAAATCCCTAAATGAAGTCCTAGAGCTCTCTACCAAACAAGTTGCTAGTAGTGGTTTGGTATATGAGGGAGCCCCCAAAAGCAAGGAGAAACCTAAGAAAAAGAGCAAGGGGTTTCCAATTTACCATGGAGATACTTTCATCTCTAAAACATATATGGTTTGTTCTCATTGTAAGTGTGATGATCATTACTCTACTTTTTGTCCTTATAAGAATAAGGGGACCAAACCAAACAAGAAATGGGTCCCCAAACTAACTACGGTCCCAAAGTTTGAAAGGGCACCGACATTTCCTTTCTATGTAGAATAAAGGAAAATGAATTGTTGATAGTGGATGCTCAAAGCACATGGCGGGTGATAGAGACCACTTTAACACTCTTACAAAAAATAAAGGAGGTCAATGCCCTTTGGGGACAACAAGAAAGGTAAAGTAATATGTGAGGGTGATGTAGGTGATTCTCTATGCATAAAGAATGTTCTTCTTATGGACGACCTACATCATAATTTAATTAATGTTAGTCAAGTGTGTGATAATGGATATCTTGTTTTCTTTATTTCTCATGAATGTGTGCTTCTAGATTCTCTTTCCTACAATGTCATATATAAGGGAACTAGAAGTGGAAATCTTTGTATTGCGTCCTTGACTCTCTTAAGCCTATTCTTGGTAAATGCCTAGTAGTTGATAAAAATGATGTATCTTTGTGGCACCGTAGGCTTGGTCATATGAATATGCATCAATTGAAGAAATTTGAGAAAAAAGGACTTGGTCAAAGGACTTCCAAAATTGGATTTTGAGAAGGATGAGGAATGCCAACCTTATACACAAGGAAAGCAAACTAAATACTCCTTTAAATCTAAAAGATTCCTTACCACCAAGAGGGTTCTTGAGGTTCTTCACGTTGATCTATTTGAACCAATGAGAACGCAAATGCTTTGTGTTTGAAAGTATTGTCTTGTGATTAACGATGATTTCTCTCATTTTACTTGGACTTTCTTTTTAGTTTAAAAAATGGATACTATTGATGATAATTATATGCCCTCTATCTAAGATGTTCACACATCTCTATGTTGTGGCTCATACATACTTGTTGTGTGCTATCATGTGCTATTTTTGCCAAGTTTATGCTTTGTTTTTGCTTAAATCTGACTTTTTTGCAAATGAATTTTTAATTACAAAATACTATCCTATGATGGTTAAAACATGTCCATATGTACTTAAAATACATAATAGGCTAGAGAAATGCATTCACATATCACTTTATGACTGTGACAGACCTAAATTGTTAGTCGAATTTGTCCTGTAGTGCGGGTTAACTTGACTGACTGCCTAACTGAGGGTTGAACTACATGCAATGTCGACCAAGTTACCCAATCCACAAATTCGACCAACAACATTGTGTCACTAACTTAAAATAGGGTCTATCGACCAATTTACTCCCTCTCAACTAGAGGAAACCAACCGATATCCCTTATCTATCATTCACCCTTAAACCTTAGTCCCCTTCCAACCCCCTTCTATCCTTATTTGACCTACTTTCTCCTTCAATCCTTTCCTAGGTTCGTATAGGCATTATGTGTAGGTTCTTGGTCTAGTTTCTCCAGCCATTCTCAGCTCCTCTCTCTTCCATCCCTTGTGCTCACCCACATGTCATATAGCGGTAAGAAGAGAAGCTCCTCTTTAAGAAACCCATCTCTTACTCCTTCTTATTGGATTATTTTGTATGATGGAGCATCCTTCATCCATCAACAAATAGTAAATTTATACAAGGAGATCCTACCCCATGTTCCCTTTCCCTTTAAACCTCTTATGGAATCCAAGGATGTGTTTTTAACTCAAACTTGTGATCTTTTCATGGACCAATGACTAGGTGTTTTATGTGTAGAGTGTTTTCATTTCTTCAATTCATACACTAGA
This sequence comes from Alisma plantago-aquatica, assembly GCA_963693085.1. NCBI lineage: Eukaryota > Viridiplantae > Streptophyta > Magnoliopsida > Alismatales > Alismataceae > Alisma > Alisma plantago-aquatica. The sequence goes on along the minus strand of OY856413.1, from coordinate 74,621,428 downwards.
ACCAAGACGATTCATGAATTCTATGCAAATTTGACTTAGGACTCCACTTCTCTTATTCTTCCAACTTCCACCAAAATTGTTCTATCTACCATGGTTGTCGGAACACATCTATCAATCTTCAAGGAACCTTAATTCCTATTTGATTGCAACTACTCCTCTTGTGGTGGAAAGATGATTATCTTCCTACCCCTCACACCATGACTTGCTCTACCCTGAAGAGTTTTGTCAAAGCATTGATTCTGAACGATCACTTTCTGACATACATAAAGCTCTAAAGAAGATAGATATACCCTTTAGGAAGAAGTCTACCCTACCATCTTCCTCTTTGGATTTACACTCCCGCATTGTCCTTGATTGTAAATTTCAATGTCCACCCAAAGCGCAATCAGACGGACATAGCCAAAAACTGTGAGTGATCATTTATTGTATTCTTAAGGGGATTAGAGTCAAGTGGACTAGGTATATTCTCCACCATATCACCTGCTTTGATTCTTAAAAGAACACACATGACTCCCAACCCCCTTATCCACACCTAATATGTGGTCTTTTCCATTCTCTTACTGAAAAATCACTCTTTTAGGATCTAAACTACCCACAAAACCACCAAGCAGTGTGCATCAATGAGATCATGGTTAAGAAGGATTCTCATGCTTCTAACACCTTTACCTCTGGCATTTCTTCCTCCTCTACTCAACCTCCATGTCACATCCCAATTTTCAAAGCCAATTTAAAACTTAGAATAGAGTTCCTCCTAAATAATTTTATTTGAGGGGTTAAATGTAAAAAGAACAATAATGGTTACCCTTATATAAAAATGGAACAATAAAACTTAAAATAGACTCAATTTCATTTTACTTTCAAATGTGCATTATGTGTATCAATTAACTCATCTTGAACCTCTTTTCTTTTATTTCTCCTCCAAGATGGCCATAAAGCAATGGAAAGGGTTAAAGAGATGACCATGTGACTATTAAATGAGAAAATATCGAATTTGTGACTCAAGGATTCAATAATAGGAGCATTTTTAAATTATCTTACCTTTATTTAATGCATTATAATGAAGGTTAATGGACATTATGGAAATCATGGACCAAATGTGTACAAAAACGAAATCTAATTGTATAGGAATATTCTACACCATCAATTTGATCTACGGTTCAAATTTGAAGCCAATTGGACCATGTTTGACCCTGTAATGGAATTAAGAATTTTTTTATTATAGTTTTATTATGAAATCATTTGAATATACATTAATTGCCTTAATTTCCTAAAGTTTTGAACTGGTATTAATGTCATGCATTACTTATTTCATTTTTTCTCAAATGTGCAAGATCTAATGGTTTTAGTGTGACACACTAGATCCAATGATTGGATAATCATCTCCTTCTTTCGTAATCTCCATGAAACTGAACTTGTTTCTATTATGGATTTGATGCAGCTCGAATCGCGTGTCTAAAAGGCGGCGGACTCAAAAGGAATCAAATATAAATTTATAACCTAAAACCTTCAAGAACCCATGCAACTTTATTACGGGGTCAAAGTAGATATATGGGGTCAAACACATGGATGTTGGGACGTTTAGGACGCTTAAGATCTTGCTCTTAAGTCAATTAAGAAAAACTGATAGTTGATAAAAGTATGGATCTAGAACTAGTCTAGCATATTGTCATGAAATAAAACAAAACAAAATAGAGTCTGTCGGATTCTACTAATCAAAGAGAAGGAGTTCCTGGCTTTGTAACCACAAGTTGGGTAGTCTATGCACCTATTCTCGAGCGTAGACAACCCTCAAACACCCCAACAAGGAACCTACATCCAAACATAGTACGTATTGTGGTATATGTTCTTGTGGGGTAATCCCACTCGCTTTCACGCAGCGTGACTAAAACCCATCAATGACATGAAACCTCTCTCGAGGATGAGAAATCAAGACCCCAGACTAGATACCCTCTCAGGTCTAGAATATTCTGAGGTGCTAGGAATAGTTGTGATCTAGGTAGAACCTGGTAGTGGGTACAACCGAGCCTGGTCTACGGTTCTACATAGATCACCTTGAACCGTCCTCCTTTCAGATTCTAATCCAAACTATCTTCTCTTATCTATTCATACAATGAATCTCTCAATATAGGCAGAAATAGAAGCTCAAGCAAGAAAGAGATCAACCAAACTAGCAATCATAGCTAGAAAGAGAAGCTAGTACAGAAAATGTACTAGATCTGGAATAAAACCACTTGCTTAAGGTAAAAGTACATAAACATGCCCAAAACAGACTAAATAGACAACAAGGAGTTCAACTAGCTATGGACAAGCATAGTTGGCACCGAACAAAGATGGAAGAACATTGTTTGTATAGGAGCAAAGGAGAACAGTAGAAGAAAGGATAAGAAGAAGAGATTTAGCCTGTAGAGGAGAGGTGGCTCTCGCTCCTTAGCCTCTGTATAAGCCGAACCTCATCTTTGGGTCATCCTCCTTGGTCTTATGGGCTCCTTGGCCTCCTTTCTCTTTGATTCCTCCCCAAACAGTAGCTTGGTGGATGTATGGAGGTGGAAGATGGCTGGGAATGGTAGGATATGGGTGAATGGTGGTAGATGGAATCAAATTGGAGGAACGGGCGTAGGATGAGCACTTCAGCCTTTTTGGACCTTCGAACTCTCCCACAGGGCTCTGGGAAACAAGATTTGCGGAACCATAAGGTGGAACCTCCCAAAATTCAGAACCCCTCTCCAGGTCGCAAGGGGTGGGTATTTATAGGTGAAGGTGAAGTGTATGTAATGAGTGGTCATGACACCTTCCTCGGTCGTGGTCCTAGTCTTGGCCTGACTCTACCAGGCTGGGCTTGATCGTGTCAGGGGTCGCAGTCGATGTAGACGTCGTGGTTGAGGTAGATGCCTCATTCAAGATAGACCCCACGCTCGAGGTGGTTGTGCCGCGGTCGTGTGTCGTAATCGCACTGGTGTACCACAGTCACGACCTTGGCCTCGGCCCGACTGTGGCGAGTGTCGATTGACACAACTTCTTGGCCATGGTCATAGCATTATATTCTTGGCCACGGTTGCGGCATCATGGACCAAACCCACCCCCACAGAGGGGTTATTACTGGTGGTCGATGGGCCCGCGTCAATGAACCTTCTGGTTGACGAGGATGCATTCTGATAAAGGATTGACTATCAAGAATAGGGTCTAAGATATCAAAAGTTTCTTGGGCCTGCTAATTGGTTAGTGGAACCACCATCTCCTAAGTTGATACACATAGTGCCATGCTTAGTCTGTCGTGGTCGCGACAGATGAAAGTCTCTCTGCTGCAAAAACCAGCAAAAACCATGTGTTGGGGATAAATCTTGGAGAATAGATTTCTTTTCAGGTTCGGTGCCTACAAGTCCCAAAATTGTCTAGTTGAGAAACTTTATCTATGAAAAGATATAAATGACTAAAAGATAATAATCTAGGGTTATTTTGGGCATATTAAGGCTATAATGACACAACACCATAAATAAATGTTTATCATAGATGCCTGAATTTGGGTGTTATCAGACCTTCACTGATCTTGTTCTCCTTCTTTCCTCCATCAATTCGTGAGATTTCTTTTCCATTCAGTCTGCCTCTCTCCCCACTTCATTCAAGCCATTACTCGCCATCTATTTTGACCGCATAATGAAACGCCCAAATAGGACTCGCTTCCTCTCTCTGATGGCGGTTGCAAACGCCATTTTTGTATCGCCCCTCCCTACTTAAGGTTCTGTAAAGCATCGAGACCCCTCACACAGTGCTCCTCCACCACCAATTCTACCATCCTCACTCTGAAGCCCCACCACCTACTCGACTTGTGTCTTTGATGACACCAAACTCCTCTCAGCCCCTAATGCTTCCCTCAGTGCAATTGGCAGTTTGGTGAGCTTCCCTAACCCTCCTTGTTCTGTTTTCCACCATTTGTTTTCCATGAGGATTCCCTATTCATTGTATCCTATCACCATGCCTAGGGACTCCTTCGATGTTCATCGTCTGGGTCATCATGTGGCTCGTTAACCATGGGAATTGTGGTTTTAGCTTTGCCTTCCTCCGATGTTGGTTTCTCAACTCTTGTGGAACTTCGATGCCCTGCTTCTCAATGGTCTTGACACTGAGATCTGATACCCTATTTCTCATGGTCTGAAGCTAGGGACCATGGTGTTTTTGGCACCACAGGTCCTGAATCCTAGCTCTTTGGCCTTGGAACTGAGCAAGGAAGCTTCAAGCACTCTGAGTTTCTCGCAAACGCTCGTATTCCTCAAGCTCTGATCATAGGTAACACCTTCTGGTGTTGTGCTCGATCCATGGCTCACGGGGGAGCAACAAACCATCTCATATAATGACCTTTGTGCCCCCATGATGTTAATTGACTTATCATTATTACAAGGACGGTGATGATATTTCAATTCCTATTTCTTTTCTTTGCAAATTTGATAGTTAAGTTGAGAAGAGCAATTTACCCCCACACTTCTAATCAGACTATTAATCTCACAAGGGCACTTAAGGGATTTCCCCCTCCCTTTCTTCTTTGACCACAATCCACAGTGGCTAGTCTCCTCGCTAGTTGGCCAACCTTGATTGGTCCAACTCAGAGCCGACTCACTGGATTTGGAAGCACATGTGGCTTTTTCTCGATTTCTTATTGGTCAGTTTTGAATATTCACCATAAATCATAGGATGCTCATAAAATTATGAATAAATAGTCATTGGGAAGGAATTTTTGAGAGGAATCTGACTTTAAGGTTTTCAAGCCATCATTTTCCTCCCCATTTTGTTGTTTTATTAGAAATCCTAATTAGACTCATGAAACACTATTTATGTATCACATGTAAGGTAAAAGGGTCATGATACTGAGCACAAGTATTTATGGTTGATTGCATGCTAAGTATAAGTAGACATTATGATTTCAAGTTTAAATTTTTTAATCATGTTCACGGTATCACTATTTCATGATTGATATATGTTATGTCCTATGGTTATAACGTTCACTATGATTAGAGTTTATGATTAATGACTCATGACATTCATGTTAATGTTTAAGAGGGAGAAATCCCATCATGTTAAAAGATCATATCCGTTGGGATAAATCCCATCATGTTAAATATTAAGGATCATGTTAATGTAAATGTTCAAGATTAAGATAATGGAATTGAATTAGTCTTTATATGCTCCCAAATCATGGACCTCAAGGGGTCGTCAAGGTCTTTCCTAGCAATCACGTGCTCCTAAGGGGGCATCATATAGGGATGCATACATTTAATATTCAATTTTCATGTTAATAATGATTCAAGAATGCTTATAGTTAATTCATGTCAAGTTTTCCTACATTTCAAGTATATTTACTTTGTTTATATTATGAAGTGCCAATACTATTTACTAATTTGTTTATTTCCCCCTTTGCATAGCTGGGGACGCGATGTCCCCAGGAATTGGAGCAAGTAAGGACTCAAGAAGAGCAAGAAAGGACTAGAAGATGTTCAAGAGCTCATTGGTGGGGTGCCATCCATACTAGGAGATCCAATCATGTAGAAATGTTTACTTTCATGCTTAATTTTCCATGTTTAGAAATGATTAGAATTTTAGATATGTTATAGAAGTCATTTATAGTTTCCTATTAAAAGAACAATGTATGAATCTCAATGGTGTTGTATGTATTTATTTGCAATGATCATATTAATGTAGCATCCCCCTTCAAGATAGATGCTTTCGCTCATATTCAAAAGGTGGGGTGTTACACTCCACTTCCACCTCCTCGACTTGCTAGAGACTCTTTCTCAGTGTCTATGAAACCCTTATGGGCTACCTACTGCACCAACAAGCCTATAACATGTAGATTCATGATCACCTTCATCAAGACCTTATCCATGTCATGGCAACATGAACCTTTCATTCCCTCACCCTTATCCGACCTACCATCCCTCCTTCTCAGCTCTTGACTATGCAACCTACACATATGATAAGTTTTATCCAGCTAGCTAGTTTGCACCTTCTGCTGCCCATCCTGCACCTGGTGATAGACCTTCTGTTGCTTCTTCCTATCCTCAGTCGAGTGTCACATAGATGCTTGCCTTTTCCCCTGGCCTTACCTCTACCTTGTTTGCTGGTTATGATGGGGTTTCTACACCCAATTTCAAGCAATAAAATTCCTTGTTTGCATGTGGAATGTCCTAAGAAGAGCAAGATCATTGGTGTTTATCTATGCACTCTTTTGCTCCTGAGGATGAGGAGATGGCTCAGGATGCTGAAGTTGATGCTGAGGAGTAAGATGATGAGGGTATTGATGGTGAGGTGGTCATTCATATGATGATGGACTCAATGATGGAGACGTGGACACTACTGTTGTTGACACCTTCGAGCGCCTCAATCCATCCAGTGATGAGGATTAAAATCTCGATGAGGAGATAGACTTAGAAGACATAGATGTTTAGTTTTAGGTCTATGAGTGCCCATGTGTTTGCATTTTATACGCTTAGAATGTATTATCCATTGAACATTCATGTGTGAGGCTACTATTTTATTCATCCATTGTTTTTCTTTGTTCATTGTTGTTTTCCTTTCTTAGTTTTATTTAGGTTGTAATCTATCTTTTAACCTTAAGTCTTTACTCTGCGCCTTTGTGAGTTTTGGTGAATGTAGATCAATATTTTGATTATGCCTAAATGATATTAGTTGGTTTGTGCTTGGTACTTATATATGATGCCTATGTGTTAGAAATGACCAGTCCTATCTCTTCTGCCCCCTCCCTTTATTGAAATGACAAAAGGGGAGGAATAGTTGTGGCACTATATTGAAATTGCTCTACAAATTGCATATCTCTTATTTTCTAAAAACTACATAGTATATGTGATGTGGTGCTTGTGTTTTTGGTGGAACTGACCTCATGGGAAAAAGTAAGCATACAATGAGGGGGAGCAATCATTTTCATACTTTCATGTAGTGCAAAATGGTTAAAATTTCATGTCCTTTTCAATATGTTAAGCAATGGTTTGTCAACTTTAAAAAGGGGGAGAATGTTGACCTAAAAGTTATAGATTGTCCATATTTTGATGATGACTTAACCATTCCATTCATTGTATCTAATATGTCTATTTGAGATGAATATCAGGTATTAGGTACATGAATAGGATGACAGTTGGCAAACCCTAGTTGCAAGAAAATAAGTCAAAATCAATGCAAATGGATGTTTCATGGAGTATGTTATATCTCCACTACAATCTTGTTGTAAATCATTTGTATTAAGTGTGATTTGTAAATAATCTTAAAAGCAAATCACGAGCACTTAATTTGAACGTTAAGCACTTTTGGGGCAATTATCAAAAACCACTACAAGTTGCCACGTCGGTTGAGTTTAACCTGGTGACAATTCAGTCGGTGGGCTATATGGTTCTCAATAATTCCTAGGGTCATCCGAGTTTGTCCTGGTAACTACATGACCGACACCCTGCACTTGTAAAATAACTTAAAGTCGCCGGTCGAGTTTCATCTAGGATAAAATCGACCAACAACTTAAAATTGTTTTGTCATATAGTGTCGTCGGTTGAATTTCCTAAAAGGTAACTAAACTGACAATATTGTATGCTAAAGTGTAGAAAATTGTTTCTAGTCATTGGAGTGTTGCAAAACTCAAACATATATCTATTAGAACACCCAAAATGGCTAAAATTCATTCTTAAGTGAATCTACTGGCTAGTAGGCACCTTCAACTATAAGTAGTGGTCATTGGACTTCATTCCAAGTTTGTCTTCTATAAATTCACTTAACTCGGTATTGAAATCGACTTTCAACACAACTTCAAGGGATTCAACCAAATATTCATTCCTTAAAAGTAATGCAATGTATGCTCTTCAGATTTTATCTTTTAACCATTTCCAATATGTTAGAAATGTTTGAATACTTCAAGTCATAAGATTTTAAGATTAAGGCCTATATTTGTAGGGAAATAAGGCTACATAGCAGGCAGTGGAAACAAAAATTTTATCTACATTATTTCCCTTAATCAACAGATCACGTCAATAACTATAATGCAGGAAGGATGGTTTATGGGATATACCTAGTCCTAGAGCAAGTCCAATGACAATCCTCATCATTGTAGATGCACAAATCTAAATCCTAGTTGCTCTGGGATGTGTCTAACTGTTGTGCCTTCTAGTCTGCACCATGGACTGCAGCCACAAACGTCGTCTTCTTTAGCATCTCCTCTTGTCACGAACTACTGGTTGATGTTGTCCTCCAAGCGGCAAACAATGGCTTCCTGCCTCTATGGTAGTCCACACAGACCGCCTAGAACTCCTATCATCCTTCTAGAATGATCAGGAAGGATTCATCCCTCTCCGTCGGTGTACTCGTCACCGACTTACTCTCCCACGACAATAATCTCAATTGCTCTTTCCCTTGTTGTTCCTCCCTAGTCGGGTAGAATTTTCTCGAGCTCTCGTGGTTACCACAACCAGAGAGAACAATGTTTATCAGAGCAGCTATTTCTCAATTGTCTGTGTTGCGTACTCGGAAGCCCCAATACCCTATCTATCTATAGGTGGGGTTTGGGTCTAGGTTCCTAGTCTATGTGGGAGTGGAAGGGACCGGAAGAACTCAAATTTTTGCAACAATGCTGGAAACTTTACAACTTACGACAACCAAAACGGTCATCTCACAAGTGAGACAGTCGTCTTGTACTGTGAGACAGTCATTTTGTAGTTTTCCAACTGTACACAAATTCGGAAAATCAATTCCCATCAATGTTAGACATTGATTTCCTTGTGCAACAAGTATTGCTCAAGAGAAACAAATAGGGAAACATCTAGAACCTTCCCCGACCAAATTTAACCATCTCTCCCATGTGAGACAGCCATCTCGGTCACCCAGACAGTCGTCTGGTGCCCGAGTCAAGCCCGTTTGGTTGGGTCAGTTCGTTCCTTTGTCAATTTCAACTCATAATAGGGCTGACACCCAGACGTTTGTCTCAACTCTTGAGATGGTCATTTGGCACTTCCATATGGTTGTCTCAACACTCAAGATTGGTGTTTGGTAGTGTTGTCGTCCTATTTGTTGTGTGAATCAAATGCCTAAACACTTTCACGCTTAATTCAAATGTCATTCAAGATTCGAACTCCTCTTCTAGGTTGAGACCTATGTGTGTGACCCTATAGGTCCCATATCACGTTGGCAGTGAACGTCCACAACAACTTATGACATCACAAGTAGAGATTGGTTCCTAGTCACACATCAGTGCAACCCAAGTGAATGGAAAGTTGGAGAACAACTTCAACCTACAATCTGTGTATGGTGTTACGATAGTTCCTTTGTCACTGATGTCCAGATTGAACTAGAGGCATGGAACAATCACCCTCATTATTATTCAATCTTGTTTCTTAAACCAAAAGCAGATTGTTTGAGATATATATAAGCTCAATATCACATATTGACTCATGTGCACATGGCCATGCTTTTCTCAGTCTCTCTTATCAAGAGGCCTAGGACATCATACTCCAGTAGGAGGGACAAATTTCATATATATCACTCACACTCAATCCCAATGTGTCAAATCCACCCAATCATTACCATTATAACAACCCATGTTTTAGGACTGCGTTTGATGATGTCAAAGTGTACCCAATGACATGTGTTGAGTGTAGCGATTTCAAGTCTAAGAACCACAACCACCACCATCAATGTGAGACTTGACTATGACTTCAATGATGATAGCTTCCATGTGTTAGTCTCATAGTGGGTATGTTTGATACACTATTCTCTAATATGTATCTATGTGCTTGGTTTGATATCGCCATATCACGACTAATGAGATTTAGTCATTAGCCAACTCACACTTTGATCTTATGCATCATTGTTGTCTATCAACCTTCCACAATAACAACCGATCAGGGACATAATGAGAATATGTATATGTACTTTTAAAATTCGTATGATCCCATCCACAAGGATAGTAACTTGAATACATATGTCATTGAGTAATATAATTCTCTAGACATTTATAATGTTACATCATAATCTCATAGCTGAATTAAACAAAATAAATTGGAAGCATCCCTTTCATTAATAATCAAGTCATTTTTACATTATATGCCACTACAATAATCACATGATTAGCTCTCAGGGCATACATAACCAGCAGACTCCCACTTGCACTTAGAGCTAATCACCCACAAATTTTATTCTGAGTGGCCTTACATGACTATCATGCTTTTGCTGTGAAAGTGCCTTTGTTAAGGAATATCAGCAATGTTGTTCTCAATTAGTACTTTGCAAATCTTTACATCTCCACACTGCATGATCTCTCATATGAGATGGAACCACCTTTGTATAAGATTTGAGCGGTGATTCGGTCTCGGTTCCTTAGCTTGTACAATAGCTCCATCATTGTCATAATATAGCTTGACTGTGTCGTTGATGCTTGGAACGAACCCAAGTTCTGTGATGAACTTCTTGATCCATACAACCTCCTTTGTTGCACTTGATGCAACAATATACTCAACCTCTGTTGTAGAATCTGCAACTATTTCTTGCTTGGAACTCTTCCAGCTCACAAATCCATCATTGAGGCAGAACATGAATCTTGATTGCGATTTGTAATCATCTTGATCAGTTTGGAAGCATGCATTGGTGTAACCTTTTACCACCAATTCTTCCTCTCTGTCGTAGACCAAGAACTGATCCTTAGTCCTTCTCAAGTACTCGAGGATGTTCTTAATAGCTATCCAGTGAGCATCACCTGGATCTGATTGATATATGCTTGTCATGCTCAAGACATACGAGACGTATGGATGGGTACACAACATTGCATACATGATTGATCCGATTGCTGAGGCATATGGAATCACACTCATGCATTCCCTTTCTTCACATGAATTGGGACATTGAGCTCTAGAGATAGGGACATCATGACACATAAGTAGGTTTCCTGTCTTTGAGTTCTCCTTGTTGAATTGCTTCAACACTTTTTCAATGTATGTGCTCTGACTTAGTCCAAGTTCTTGATCTACCTCTATTGATCTTTATCCCCAATATGTAGGATTCTTCTTCCAAGTCTTTCATAGAGAATGCATTCCAAGACATGCCTTTATCTTTTGTGAAGTAGGGATGTCATTCCCCATCAATAGTATGTCATCTACATACAATATTAGGAATGTCACTATGCTCCCACTGACCTTCTTGTACACACAAGGTTCATATTCATTTTGAAGCCAAACCCTTTGACTGTCTCATCAAAATGAAGTTTCTAACTCTGAGATGCTTGCTTCAATCCATAGATTGACCTTTGTAACTTACAGACTTTATTTGCAAACTTTGGATCTGTAAACCCTTCAGGTTGTGTCATATATAATCCTCAACAACATTCCCATTAAGGAATGTAGTTTTAACATCCCTTTGCCAAATTTCATAGTCATGATAAGTTGTAATAGAAAGCATGATCATGATGGACTTAACCACGGCCACTAGAGAAAAGGTTTCGTCATAGTCAACACCTTGAACTTGTCTGAAACCCTTTGCTACCGATCTACCCTTATAAGTTTGTACTTTATCATCCACATCGGTCTTCTTCTTGAAGACCCATTTATACCCTATGGGTTTTACCCCTTCAGGTGGATCCACAAAAGTTCATACTTTGTTAGTGTACATGGATTCCATCTCGAATCTCATGGCCTCAAGCTATTTCTCAGACTCTGGTCCCTCTATAGCATCTTGATAGGAAATTGGCTCATCATCTATGACCAATTCACTGCCTTCCTGAGTTAGAAGATATCCAAATCTTTTAGGCTCAAGGCGTGTCCTATTAGATCTATGAGCTTCCTGTGTTACTTGAGTAATTTGAGATTCCATAATGCTTTTTGAATCTTTAGGTTCCTCTTGTACATCTAATGGTTCAATATTTTATTGTTGGTCTCGAACCTCTTTGAGTTCTACTTGCCTCCCACTGATTCCTTTTCAAGGAATGCAATAGCTTTGGCAACAAACAATTTGTTGTCAAATGGATTATACATGTAGTATCCCATAGTTTCTTTGAGATATCCAACAAAGTAACATTTTTCAGATCTAGGGCCAAGATTTTCAGGAAACATTTTCTAGATATGAGCTTCACAATCCCAAATCCTCATAAAAGACATTTTAGGATGCTCCTAGTCCATATCTCATATGGTATTTTTTGAACCGACTTAGATGGTACTTGGTTTAGTGTAAATGTGGTGGTCTTTAGAGCATACCCTCAAAAGGTTGTTGGAAGCTCGGCTAAACTCATCATCGATCACACCATACCCAATAATATGAACTTCCTTCTTTATGGTACACCATTATGTTGAGGTGTTCTAGGCCACTAGTACATAACCGACCTTTAGTGTCAGTTATTTAAGGCCTTTAGTGTCGGTTTCTAAGCGACACCTATGTGGGCGACGCTAAAAGCCCAACCGTTATGTGTCAGTTCAAAAATCGACGCCAAAACCCTTCACGCGCCACCGAAAACGCGCCAGCAGGGGACTATCAACGTCGGTTGTTAGATAAGAAACCAACGCCATATACCTTCACGCCACAGAAAGGGCGCCATCTGGGGCACTATCATCGTCGGTTTATTAGTGATAACCGACGCCATCTCACCCGCTACCATGGTCGTGCTGGCCAGCACGGCCGTGTTGTCTGGCCCACTGCCACGGCCGTGCTGGTCAGCACGGCCGTGGTGTCTGGCCCACTGCCACGGCTGTGCTGGTCAGCACGGCCGTGGTGTCTGGCCCATTGCCACGACCGTGGTGTTAAGGAAATAGACATCGATTATGAGTAGGGAAACCGACACTATAACTATGTGACGTCGATTTTATACAAATAACCGATGCCTATTGTTTTTTTTTCTGCAATCTGCAGACCTGTTGTGGCTAGTCGTAGGATGAGAAACCTGCAGTTCAGTTATGAACTGTAGGTTTTACGACATCCATTGATATCATCCAACAACATGCCACAAACCTGCAAAATTAACAACAAAAATATTCACACATTTAGCAACCTGCAGTTCCATTTGATTTTCACACATTTAGAAACATTCATGTAGCTAGCAATCTGTAGTTCCATTCATTTTCACATTCACACATGTAGAAACATTCATATAGAAATCAACAGTTTCATTCATTTTCACTCAGACACATGTAGAAACATCCATACATGTAGAAACATTCACACATATATTATAATTCAGAAATTCATTTACAAAATATCATTCTTTAGTCATTATTCTCTATCAACATCCCAATTATATGTTAAAAACCCCACTACTTGTATGGCTGTTTCCCATTCTTCTCTTACTTCATTTAATTCTCCCGTCGTATAGGGAGCATGTACATCTGGTAAGGCCTTTCCTATAGTGTGGTCAGTTTTAAACACCTACAAAGAGAATGATGTATATATATAATTAATGAGCTATAAATAAGATTGATATATTTCATATTATCTAATGAGACTATATAATACCTCAGGAATAGTATCGATGTCCACTGTGGCATATTTGATAATCATGTGCATAAATCACATCACATAGTATGCACATGCCCATCCATTGTCTTGTGTAGCACACTATAAATTGAAACATACAAAATATTAAAAAATACAACTAATTAAGCATTGTTCACATAAATAATATATACATTACAGTCGGGAACTTACTTCCACGTTCTTCCAAGTTATTTGTTGGTTCTTTTTCTTGGGGACCTTTCCTCCCGCCTTTTTGAACTCATCTAAACCCCTACATGTTAATGTAACACAGTACATTGCATAATTAAATAGTAATGTAATAACATATGTTAACGGATATGAAAATGAAATTTTTCTCACCAGAATAATGCCATTTTCATTTTGTGTCCATATTTTGAATTCAATTTACTCCCCTTAGGATCTAGATAATAGACAGAGAACGTCTCGGGGACAATAACTAGTAACTCCCAATGCATACCACTAGAGGTAAAAAAGTTAAAAATTAATAAATCAAAATCCACAATAAAAATGTAATTTTCTTAAGTCCAAATTATAATAAGCAAAGTAAACTTACTATACATTGAATGGAGCTATTATCACCGTCTTCTTATTTTGAGCAAAATTTGTAAAAGCCTCACAGCAGTATTGTTGAACTGACAAAGGGTCTTTAGCTACTAGACTAATCAAAGATGGAATCAAAAATCCTACATGTTCAAATGCAAAAATTGCACATATCTTGTCTAAGTAGCTGCAAAACATGTATTAATTACACATGCATTAATAAATAAGAAACCAGATCACCAGATCCTACACAAGGTATATTGATGTATAAAGAAGATCTCACCTTATCCATAGCTCTATCACATATGTATTTAGCCAATCATATTAAAACAACTCCAAAATATCTTGTATAAATAGGTTGCTTTCGTATGATTGACCTGCAACATCTGAATCTATAGAAACAGTTATAGGGTAATTTATATCATGTTCTCCTAACCATATTGCCATACCCCTATAGTTAGGACATAACGGGACAGGTAGGTCATGTGGAACCCAATTGGGTAATGTAGGAGGTGGAGGTGGAGGCCTAGATGTTGTGGGTGTCTTCTTTTTAACCTGTATATATATATAATTTCAGATCAACTGACATCATATACACACACTAACAATTTAACGTAATGTAAATTTACCATACAGTTTCAGTAAAGAGGACATCCGCTTTTAGCCGCAATATCACTCCGCCTTCTGCCTCACCAAGCGTTTCACAATCTGGGTGGGCATATGGCAATGGAAGATCCATCCACTTGGAGAATATATGTACCGGACTCACACGAATCCAACCAGCTGGTAATGGAGACCCGTGAAACATTTCCCCTGGTAGGGATGGGTAAGCCGACGCCTCTACAATGACATATTCTTTACTTTTTAGACGGCATGGCTTCAACCCCTACAAATTTTTGTGTAAAGAATGTTATATACATATATACATATCATCTGTTATTGAAACGACTACAATTTCATATATACATATCATCTTGAAAACATATCATCTTGAATTAAAAAACTAGTTACTATGTCATAAAAATACTTACAGCGGATGTGCTAGGTGGTGGGTCTACAAGATTACTCCCAACCTCTGTAGTAGGAGTAGAGCGAGATGCCATAGGTACTGTCTAGTAAGTGGCAGTCTGAGATGCCTGCCACTTTTTCAGTGCTTCTTCGAGTTTCCTATCAAATAGCTTATCTACCTATACATGGATAAAAGAAATGTTAGCTTCTAATTATTGAATTCTCTTTTACAGTAACATTATAAAGAAAGAATATGTTACCTCTTCTTGTAAAAGTCCCGCTTTTGGGACATGTTTGCGCTGGGATGGCCCAAAAAAAACTTTGATGCCCACACCAGCACCTGCAGCCCTAACACGTCCAGGATGTTCTGGGCTACCCAGAGCAACTGTCAATTCATCCCTTGTGCCCTCAGGGATGAACTTGACTTGTTTCCTCAGCTTGTGCAGCTCCCGCTAATCGCCAAAACAAAAATTTGTAATTAAGTAAACACCACAAATAATCAATATTCGAACGATTGTTGTAAGAGTTGTATTTTACCATTTTTGCAGCCGCCTCAGCAGTTGCGGGCTTCCTTATTTCTCCCTTCTTATTTTGCCTCCCAGCTATCCAAACATCATGGCGAGGCAGATGTGTGCTACCTATAGTAGAGGACTCTTGAGTAGCAGCTGACTGAGCAGTAGCCTCAGACTGTAGTCTTTGGCGAATGCCTGCATACCCCTTTGGACTCATTGTGCGGTCATGCACATTCAGTGCACGCCTTGATTTTTGTACCTCACTGAGGGCCTAGTTAGTATGCACATTAATGATTTGGTTAGTAACACTAAATGTTAATCTTGAATAGGTGAATACAACATATATTAATGAAATTGGGACTGACGCCTAATACCTTGAATTCATCAGTTTGTCTTGAAGCAACAAACACGTACCATTCTTCTTGGTCTAGGAAGTTCCACTGTTCAGTGGCTGTCTTCTTCCTCTTGTCACCTTCTTTTATGTATTCTCAGGTGAGATTTGTCCTATAGTTCCTTAGGACTCTCCCACAGCGTTGCATCATGCATTTACGATGCAGCTTTTCATCCAATTCAAATATACTCTGCAAAACAGAATTGCTATTAACTAGTATCCAAAAAATTAATAATCTACAAAATAGAATTGCAAATTAATAATAACTCACACATAAATCCTTCCATATTACGTCTTTCTTCTCCTTAGGAACTTTATACCAAGAATCTATCATACAACCGCAATGGCTACGAGTAACATACCCAAGATATGAAACAAACGAATTGTGATTCACACCAGATGCATTTCCTGCATTATCAAAATCCACAACAAGTTTGGGTCCATTGCCCTTTTGCACTATTAACTTCTTCATCATAGTGATGCCCCTTCTCTTGTCAACTTTTTGGTGTTGCTGATCAAGTGCCTCAAGTGCTTCAGATGGTACATGTGCATCATCAACCTAAAATTTGACAAAATAAACACATTTACAAGATATAACTATAAATGGACATATAGATATAAATATATGATATATTTTTAAAACTTACATTGTGAGGCGGCACATTGATGTCCTCACCCTCATGGTAATCATCAGCATGGTCATCAGGAGAATGCTCAGCCATCTGAAAATTCACATTCACATTGTAAAGTAATTCAAATTGTAAAGCTCACATTGTAAAGTTCACATTCACATTGTAAAGTAATTCACATTATAAAGTTCACATTGTAAAGTAATTCACATTGTAAAGTTCACATTCACATTGTAAAGTAATTCACATTGTAAAGTTCACATTTAGAAAAATAAAACATATAAAAAATATAAACATGCCTATAATATTGCGATTTTTTATCAATTAACAATCCTTCATTGTGATCTTCGCGCACATACAAGTAATCATTAGCTTCAATATTTGTGTAACATCATTTAATCATGCTTGTCAGTAAATAATAAATAGTAAATAAACCATGATTCCATATATCAAAGATTTGAATCAAAATGGAGCCTAATGGAACATTGGGAGAGTGAGAATATTATACCTCACTTGAAGACTGAAGAAGAAATATATGCAAATCAACAGTAAGTCAACAACACCTACAACAACACAAATACATGATTTAATTCTGTTATAATGTATTAATTAGGGTCACATAATCAATTTAGAAATAGAAGACCCACATGTGACCCTAAACCCTAAACACAAATATATGCAAGCACAAAATAGCACAAAATAGTAAATACACAAACATACACACATAATTGAGCAATATAGTACAAAATCATCCACCACGGTCGTGCTACGCAACACGACCGTGCTACCAACACGGTCGTGCCAACCTGCAATTTCACAACATGGTGGAGAAGAGGAGGAAAAGGATATACCTACAGGAGCAGCGAGCAGGAAAGAGGGAGGCGGCGGCAGTGAGCGAGAGGGTGGGTTTCTGGAGCAGCAAGCAACAAACGGGAGGCGGCGGTGAGTGGGCGACGAGGAGCAGAGACCTAGCAGGAGAGGAGAGGAGCAGATGGGCGATCAAAGTAGCCACTGGCGGGGGCGGCGGCGAGGAGAGGAGAGGAGCAGCGAGCGGTGGCGGCACTAGCAGAGAAGCAATCGAGCGGCGACGACACCAACAGAGAAGAAATCGGCGAACCTAGTTACGCGAACTGAAGAATCAGGAATGAAACAGAGAAAGGGGAAGAGTCCCTCGCGTGGGTGCAATTAAGTTAAACTTAAGCATCGATTCTTTAAAAAACTAATGCTAAAACATAACAGCGTCGGTCAGTAAGAAAAAACCGACTCCATAGGGGTGTAAAAGTTTGGCGCGGACAGCGCGGGTAAACAAATTGGCGTCAGTTTTGGGAATATAACGGACGATAAAAATGTCCCTCGTGAAAAAGTTTTAGTCATCGGTTATTTATTTAATAACCGAAGCTGTTAGTTAAATTTTGGACCTAATTTTTTTCGTTGGATAAATTGGATTTGGCGGGTGCTTTTAGGCGTCGGTTGTTTATTCTTGAACCGACACTAAATAGAAAGTGATACCCGTGTCTGACCACTCCTATACGATATCTGTCAGTTTGTGTTTTAAACCGATGATGTAGGTTTTAGGTGCCGGTTCTTAGTTAATAATCGACGCATGGAAAGTGACTTCATAAGCCATTTCTGTAGTAGTGGGCGGAGTCCCCTGGGATACAATCCCATGGGCTTTAAGAAGGTCCTCAATGTCTTGGTTTAAGTATTCTCTACCTCGATTAGAATGAAGTGCCTTAATACTTTTACCAAGTTGTTTTTGTACTTCATTCAAAAACTTATTGAACTTTTCAAGATCTTCTGACTTGTGTTTCATTAAATAAGCATAGCCTTACCTACTAAAGTCATCAATAAAGGTTATGAAGTACTGATACCTACCTCTAGAATTTGTTCTAGAAGGCCCACACACATAAGTATGTATGAGTCCTAATAGATCACTAGCCCTCTCATTGTTACCAGTGAAAGAGGTTTTAGCCATCTTTCCCAACAAATAAAATTTGCATGTCTCTATTGATTTGAAATCAAAAGAGTCCAGATAACCATTCTTATGGAGTCTAGAGTTTTTGTTTGATTTTTTGACTTTTAATCTTTTAGTATTAACGTTATATACATCTGTCTTAAGATCTAACAAGTAAAGACCATAAGACATAGGGATACTACCATAAAAGATCCCATCTTTTGAAATATAACATCGACCACTTTTAATATGGAATTCAAATGAATCCTTGTTTAAACAAGATATAGAAATGTTGTTTCTATTTATAGCAGGTATATAATAGCAATTATTTAACTCTATTACAAGCCCCACGGGCATAGATATATTATAGGTTCCAACTACGTTGGTCACAACTCTTGCGCCATTAGCAACTCGCAGTTCTACCTTGCCTTTTCCCAAAGGCCTACTTCCTTTCAGATTTTGCATATGAGAACATATGTGAGATCCACATCCGGTATCTAATACCCAAGATGATGAAGTAGATAGATTTATCTCAATAATGTATATACCTAAATTGGATATCACCATCCCCATTTCTGCTTCCTGACAGCCTTCAAGTATAAAGGATGAGTTCTACTTGTACTTTTATTTCACCTTATCTTGAGTGTTGAATAATTGGACTTAGGCTTGACCATAGAACTCTTATCAGTCTTGATTTGATCCTTAGACTTAGACATACTGATCACCATCATTGGTTTGTCCTTCTTCACCTTTGCTTCAGCATGAATCAACATGGAAAGCATTTCGGACTTCTATCCAGCCGAATTACTCACATGGTAACATGCAATAAAATGACTATGTGATTCTAGCATAGTCTTTAGAATCATATCAGTAACCAACTCTTGGCTCAAGGTGAATCCCAAGTCTTCAAGATGGTACACATGTCCAATCATATTAAGCACATGTTCTTCTACTAAGGTTCCCTCTATCAACTTTGACTTAAGCAACACCTTTGAGATAGCATTCTTTTCTTGCCTGTCAAGACTAAGTGTTACCTTCTTAAGATGTGTAACCATATCAAGAACACTCATGTCCTCACATTACTCATGTAACTCATAGTTCATGCAACTTAGCATAAGGTACTTTATCTCTAAGGCATCATTAGCATGCTTCCAGTAAGCATCCACTTATTCCACAGGTGCATCAGGAGGAGGTATTGCATGCACTGGTTTTTCAAGGATGTAGATCTTGCACTCTTCATTGAGAACCCTTCTCAAAGTCCAAAACCAATTGTGGAAATTTATCCCGGCAAGTTTGTCCTTCTTCAGGACCAATCACAAATCAGATTTATTCTTCATTGATTCTACAAGAGAAAATTTACATTTATCAAAAACCGTTTTTGATTTGGTTTGATTTGAAAATTTTGCCGATATTAATAATTATTATCTCTCTCATTATTTTATTCAAATTGATAGCCCTCAATATCAATTAATATTGCAGCGTACAATATTCTAGTGGGCCAAGATCCATATTTCATCAAGTCACGAGTCGGCTTTTGCCGATTGCCCACAACCTAACTATTTAGGTAGGCCATCATGCCAATTGCATAAAATGCAACTCTTAGATAGATGATATGCACAACACCTTGTCATGATCATCTGCATGCCTCTGGGCTTGGACTCTCCAAATCACCATTTAAGCCTGACCCAATAGCCAATATGATAGATACACACCATGCTTTGTGCAATTATACATATCTACCATCACACTTCCACGAGATAGATGACACACCATGCTATATGCAAATCTATGCTTAATTGATCAGTGATCTCACGAGTCATCTGGCTATGTTGTCCACCATTGGTTGGCTCCTCCAACAGATCGGTCAGGTCCACCATGCGATCAGTTCAACTTGTCCACCATGTCCTCTGAGGTCCTTTAATCAATCGGCTCATCTTTTAGACGTCTTCATCTTTGTCACAACAGAAAGTAAACTATCCTATTTTACATGATTATAGGGAAACCTTGAGTTACATTCGAGGGGAGCAAAGGTAGAAGAGAATTAACTTTACATTGGGAAGATAAGATAGAGGCTCGGTACGCAGACTGAGATGAAATGACAAACCAATCACATACAACCATGCACAGATAGGGGTTATTGTCCATAACCATGCTACTCATCTACCATCAAAATGCTTTCAGGATGACGTGTGCAAATTACATATATGTCATATATATATATATTAGTTTGGGATTATCATGGTGTTTGGATTTGAGAAGATATTATTCGCATTGCATGCAATAATACAACGACAAAACCAAAATACGATCATATAGATTATCCTATAATATAGTAAATTGGCATTGGTTCTGATAACACTATAGGGAAATAAGGCTACAGAGAAGCCAACGGAAATAAAATTTTATATATCTTATTCTCTTTAATTAACAGATCGCGTCAATAACTATAATGCATGAAGAATAGTTTA
The DNA here is from genome assembly GCA_963693085.1 of Alisma plantago-aquatica. Taxonomy (NCBI): domain Eukaryota; kingdom Viridiplantae; phylum Streptophyta; class Magnoliopsida; order Alismatales; family Alismataceae; genus Alisma; species Alisma plantago-aquatica. The sequence goes on along the minus strand of OY856413.1, from coordinate 74,600,435 downwards.
TGGGATATTCATGGTCCTAGATCAAGTCCAACGACAATCCTCATCATTGTAAATGCACAACTCTGAATCCTAGTTGCACTAGAACGCGTCTAACTGTTGTTCCTCCTGGTCTACACCATAGACTGCAGCCATGAACGTTGTCTTCTTCGATAGCTCCTCTTGTCACAGACTGCTAATTAACATTGTCCTCCAAGCGGCAAACAATGACTTCCTGCTTCTATGGTAGTCCACACGGACCACCTAGAACTCATGTCATTTTGCTAGAACAATCAGTAAGGATTCGTCCCTCTTTGTCAGTGTATTAGTTACCAACTTGCTCTCCCACGAAAATGATCTCAATTGCTCTTTCCCTTGTTGCCTCCCTAGTCCGGTAGAACTTTCTCGGGTTCTCATGGTTACCACAACCAGATAGGACAATGTTTGTTAGAGAAACTATTTCTCAATTGTCTATGTTGTGTTCTGGGAAGACCTAGTACCCCCTCTATTTATAGGTGGGGTTTGGGTCTAGGTTCCCAGTCTATGCGGGAGTGGAAGGGACAGGAAGAACTTGAATTTTCACAACAATTCTGGAAACTTTACAACTTGCAATAGCCAAAACGGTCATCTCGCACTGTGAGATGGTCATTTCACAGTTTCCCAATTGTACACAAATTTGGCAAATCAATTCCCATCAATATTAGACATTGATTTCCTTGTGCAATAAGAATTGCTCAAGTGAAACGAATAGGGAAACATCTAGAACCTTCCCCGACCGAACTAAACCATCTCACCCATGAGAGACATCTGTCTCGGTCACCCAGACACTCGTCTGGTGACCCGAGTCAAGCCGGTTTAGTTGGGTTAGTTTGTTCCTTTGCCAATTTCAACTCATAACAGGCCTGACACCCAGACACCCATCTCAACTCTTCATACAGTCATTTGGCACTTCTAAATGATCATTTCAACACTTGATATGTGTGTTTGGTAGTGATGTCATCTTATTTTTTGTGTGAATCGAATGCCTAAACACTTTAGCACTAAATTCAAAAAGCATTCAAGATTTGAACTCCTCTTCTAGGTCGAGACCTATGTGTGTGACCCTATAAGTCCCATATCATGTTGGCATTAAACGTCCACAACAACTTATGACATCACAAGTAGAGACCAGTGCCTAATCACACATCAATGCTACCTAGGTGAATGGAAAGTTAAAGAACAACTTCAACCTACAATCTATGTATGGTGTTATAGTGTTTGTATAATTTCCGTGTCACTGATGTCCAGATTGAACTAGTGTGAAGACCAAGTCTCTACTAAAAACCATGGCAAACAAAAACACCAATTGTGTAGCAACGGAAGATTAAAACATGACTTTATTCAAAATGTATAAAGAGTAATATACAAAATTTTCCCAAATGGGGTACATCTTTATACAAGAACAAGGATCTAGGTAGAGGAAGACTCAAACTAATACAACTTGTCTCCACAAACAACATAACAAAAGTATATGAAACTAGTTCAATCTAACTAGATGTGCACGATCTCCTTAGCCTTAGGCAAGTTCACCAAGCTTCCCATGCACACTCTGATCCTAATCTGGGTGGTTGAGATCACCCAACAAGAGAAAGATAAAAATGTATGTGTCAATAAAGGGTAAGGACAATTATAAAGCTAAAGCATTGCATATTAAAAAGAATCCACTATACTAAGAGATTTCAAGAGTATGAGGTAAGTGATCAAATAAGAATTGGAAATCTGCCACAGTACAACATCAACAATTATCACATTGCATGAATATATTATGACATAAACTCATCTCAATGTAGGGTGAGGCACCTACCGGACCTCACCATATATAAAATGGCAGGGGGACTAAAACCCCAACGCTTGGCAGGAGGACTAAAACCTCAGTGCCCTGTACAAAGTGGCAGGGGGACTAAAACCCCAATGCCTACCACAGGGGGACTAAAACCCCAGTGCCCTATGGGTGGTTGGTACTCATGTACACTACATTGTCATTTGGCCAATAAATACATCATGCATAAATAAGTCACTTGGCATCATTGAGAGATATAAATAAAATTGCATCATAGCAAATGGGAATAATTTCCAACAAACATTCCAATTAAGTAAGCTAACATTGGCATTTCAAGTAATGATCAAGTACATCAATAAAGGAGCCAACTTAGGCATTATAAGAATCAAATAATGAAAAGAACCAAGAAATGGCATTAGAGGGATTACAAGTCTAGAAATTTAGTAATGTGGAGTTGGATAAAGTCCCAACTGAGGAATAGGTGTATTTGCACATTAATCATTCCACATTCATTCTTCATAATTATAATAGGGATCACATTCATGAATATGGCCAACACACTTAAATAGGAGTCACATACTGAAATAGGGCTCACATACATAAATAGTATTCACATACCTTATTGTAGATTCTTAATCATCATTTCTCACCAAATGCTTGTTATCCAATTCCATTTTCCTAGGTATAAATATTTCACATGAATTAATATATATTAAGGCATAAAGCATAGGAAAACCCTAATTTTGGAACTTATTTTCAAAACCACGATTTAAGACTAAAAAAATAGTCCAGTCGATTAATCACATTCTCCTAATTAAGAAAACATATTTTATTTCCCAATTTGAAGTTAAAATGAATTAAATACACATTTTAGATCATTTAAGGTGATGAAAATGAAATTTAAGATAAACTTCAAGAAAGCATTTGGAAACAAGACTCAAAACTAGAAATTCAGATTCTACTCGAAAAATCCTTTCCAATGACTATTTATTTGTATTTTTTTGACCAATGGTTGATTTATTATGAACTAATCAAATCAGACCAATCGGAATGCAAGAAAAATCCATTTGTCACAATGTACTTATCGATAGCATCAACCATGTGCTATAAAATTAGCATCAAATCACTTATTATGATCCTATGTCTATGCTTCAAAGTCTAAAATAAACCTAATTAAGACCTCATTATGCCTTTCAAATGGGGGGTTCTGATCACTTACATTTCCCTACAAATAGAGAGTAAGGGGGAGAAGGTAAGAAGAGTTATTTGGCTCCTACGTAACAACCATAGGTTGATTTGACTGGAAGAAGCAACTCATAGACACCAATCTTGTACTACTTAGTGTTCTACACTAAAGATTCTATATTTTCTTATGTTCTAAATTGGCTTCTATTCTTTTCAATCTCGATTGCATGAAAAAATAAGAATTCATGACAAATTGATTCTCTTCCTCTAGGCTTTAGGAGTAGCATGGCATGAAATTACTGCTATGTTCTAGATTTCATTTTTTATATATTGATATTTTCTTTGGATTTTATGAATCCATTTATAATTTTTGTTGAATATGAAAGGCCATACTATGTGTCATGTTAGATATGATTCATTTTTGAGAGACACAATCATATTTTCATCATGAATATACATCCAGAAGAATATAAAAGTGGCCTTATGCATGTCAAGTTTTTTTAATTGTATGTTGATGCTTAATAAGATTAGTTGCATACGAAAAAATACCAAGGCATACTTTTTAGCTTCTAGGTAAAGTATTGCTACCCACAAGAGCATAAAACCATGGTGAAACACTTGTCTAAAATAGGAATACCAATATGCTAATGAATTGATTACATTGACCACAGTGGATTTTTGTGGTGAGTACTCTAGAGATTTCTAGCATTGATATTCCGACATTATAGTTCTTTTAAGTTTAATTGCTAGTAAATACAAAATCGAATTCATCATCCTAGCATATTAGTGATAGTGTAATAGTTTTTGGTGGACAAGTTTTTCATGTGATTGATAAGTTGGGGATTTTTTGGCTTTATAGTACCAACTATGGACTTGCATTAGGACACACAATTAAAGCATGCCAAGTTTTTGGCAACATAGTTGGGGAATTGTTGAATGAAATCATTAACATTGTGAAATTGGAACTTGCCACTCCAAGCCATTGTACTTTAGTTCTCATTTCTTATGAATTTGTCATCTTATATACTAAACTCATAATTTAGGAATTACACATATTTCATCAATTTTTTTCTAATATTCATTTATTTTGTAAAATAAATAAATATTCACATGGATCCTTATTTTTTCATTGTTGGAATGTACATGTATGTCACAGATGCATGACTCTACCTTCCTGGTCACAAGCCTTCATATGAGACAAGATCCTATTTGTCCTCCATGAAACCATGAGAAAACCTTGAGTAGATTTAGCGTGAGAAAACTAGAATAATTCCATAGTCCAATTAAATATAATTAGTGGGTGTGGAGAAAAGTGAGGAATTTGAGGTTGCAGGGGAGAAACAAAATAATGATGAGCGAACAATGAAGGATATTTTACAATCATTGAATCGAGAGATGGAATATTATGTTGAATAGTATAAGATGCTAGATCACAAAGCACAACTTACGTCCTTCCACCAATGTGAACACCTCTCACACCAACTACAATTGAATCCCACCCACACTCTCACCTTGTAGGATTGAGTTTGAATATGACTAGAAATCTAATGCAAACGACAAGATGAATGATGAAGGAATTAAGGCCAAGACCTATCTTAATTCATGTGCTTCAAACATGAGTCAAGGAAGGATGATCCACAATGTGATTTATATGATATAGATAATATGGTGGAGGATGAGAGTGAATAAGAGGATATTTAAATTAATAGATTGGAGTCATTTCACTTTACTCATCACATAACATGTCACACTCCAAGATCCATATATTCACTCCTTTAAGGAAGATCATATATGGTATATGTATCCTAGTGATGAATTTGAAAACTTTTTTGAGGATATGAATAGTATGAGGAAATGTTGAACTATAAGAAGAAGATAAGGCACATATACTCATTATTCATAAAGTCCCTATATCACCAAAACCCATCATTTGATTAACTTTGAACCCTATATGATATTATATTGGAAATACACAGATGCCATTTCATGTATACCATTATATATAGATGGAAGTGATCCATTGGGAACCATCATATGAATCAAAGTACCATAATCACATTACCATTCACCTTGAGGTCACCAATTTTCACATGCAATCTACAAAGAATTGGGTTCCATTCATTTTCATGAGTACAAAATAATGCACATATAAGATGGCATGTTTAGTTTACACCTTGGTCTCATGATTGCTATCATTTTCATAAGAGACAACTTATTAGAGAGAGGATGTGGATTTATCTATCCTTTTTAACATCCTCATTATTGTTTTATTTTTGACAGGCATAATGAATAATAAATTATACCATGGAGCTAATTGGAGACAACCCACACATTTTTATTCTTATTTTGCATTGTTATATTTTGCAGTATGTTAGTAAAATAATTTCAAAAATTTCACAAACTAGTTATTGAGAACTTGTATATTTATTGTAGGATTATGACATCTTTTTGCAGAAGTTACTACAACCGATCCACCCCTTCCATAAGGATGTCTGGTTGAACTTGTTCTAGTCCTTGCTTAAGTTTTCTTGAATCCGAGGACATTGCCAATGACAGGCTTGGAGGAGGCTAGAATGCCATTCTATCTTGTGAATTTCGTACACTTCTTTTCTTTTCTGTGAGTTTAGTTTGATTAAGTACCTGATTTCATTGTAGTTTTGTTCTATTCAGTTTTATTTGTTGTCTACTATCATGAAATTCAGAAAAACAACTAGTTAAGACTATGCCAAAACATTCATCATGATCGTGCCTAAAATCATCTGATTTTTCTCTTCTAATATATTCTTAGTTTATGTTGAATGTTTTGGAGCATGAGGACTCTTAAAAAAGACTTCAACTTGATAGTACTATGATGATTTTGATACCTAAATTGAACTTTGGTTTTTTATGAAATGGTCAGGGTTTACTTCTAGTTGATTGAACACCTCTATTGGTTTATTGTAGAACCTTTTAGGGATATTTTTAAAGATTATATGCTACACAATTCAACTGTGAGAATTTTTATGATGGTTTAGTAAGATTATGCCTCTAAAATGATTTCCATATACCCTCATCCAATCATATTCCATAGTTAGACTTGTGAACTAACACATATTCCAACCTCATAACATTTCATAAATAGGAAGGCATGAAATACACATTACCATTAAAAGAAGCTATTTAAAGAGAACTAGAAGTTATATGTTTTTTCTGCATTTAGTTTTCATAAGTTATATATTTAACTTCTACACAAGTAACATGTGGTTCTATTTATGTGTAATTCCATGAAAATTTAATTCAAAATGGGTTATCTTTAATTTATCATGCATCTATTATTAGTAAAATCCATGGAGCAAATAGTTTTTCCTTATTGCAAAGGTAATGCTCTTGAAAATCTTCTATAGAGAATGAGAGAGAAAAGAAAAAGGAGGGAAAACTATAAGTAACTGGGTCAAAAAGAGGAATCTATTTCTTTAAAAAGTGATTTGTTATCTCAACTACTCATGAGAGAATGTTTGGAACCTTATAAGATTCGTTAGAAGACCCCAATAGGATGAGGAATCCATATCAAGCATCAATCACCCTTAAATTTTTATATTACTCATTAGAAACATTTTGTGCTTCATGTTTATTGTGATTATTTTTCTACACCAAGTGACGTGTTTTGATATGTCAATTATAATTCCAACATTCTTCATGGATTTCTCGATTACTTGCTTTGAGAAGTTGAATGTTTAGTGATATTTTATACTAGTATAAAATTTATCATGTTTGATCATGATTTATCTTATTACTAATTGATTCAACCAAATATTATACTAGTCATTGCTCATGGATGAGAAACAATTTAAACTTCGGGGAGTTTAATGCACAAACTATCCCATTTTCTTAGTTAGTTTAGTGTACTTTTATTGACAAATTCATTATGATTGCATATATTTTGAAGAAGATTTTTGAGAATATAGACATACTTGCTCATGCATCAATTCTAACATTTAAGAGGTACTAATGCAACTATTTTATGTATGCATGTCATATGTTGATGATAGAGTTTTATTGACGGTGTTGTATAGTTTACTAATAAAATGTCAATGCATCAAACTTATAGTTAATTCTACCAACTTCATTGCCATCGAAACTAACTCAAGAAGCTATGTGATTTGATGCATTGGTGGCCTAGTCCATAACATCAACTTTATCACTTCACCATCATATAAGAAATACAAATAGAAGACCCCCTATGTTGATGCTTCAAGACCATTATTGACATAATTGACTTTATTGATTAAAGTTCACATACATCCAACCACACAAGTTGTTACATAAACCTACCTATCGATAACATCAACCTTGAACTATAAGATCTCAATCTCTTGTTGTGATCCTATGACTATTATTGAAAGAGAAAAAGACCCCACTTAAGACCTAATGACGCAATATTAGTGGGGAGAGTCTCATTTTTCACGTTTTCCAATAGCTAGATATAAGGAAGGACAAGGATAGAAGAGTACTTTCAAGTCCATATAACAATTGAAGGTAGATTTAACCAATCGAAGCAGCTCAGAGACGCTAAATCCTTGTTTCTTGATGTTCTACACCAGAGTCATGTGTTTTCTTATTATTCTAGCATGAATTTAGTTCTTTCTTCTCTTAATTTCATGTAACGACATAAATTCATGAGGAACAAATCCTATTTCCCTGGATTCGGGGGGTAGTTTGGCACAAAACTATTGCTAATGTTCTAGATTCATTATATATTGAGATTTGCTTTGGATTTTTTTTGATGTTAAATAGATTGCAAAATATTAAGGAACATATTGTATATACAAAGAAATTTTTGGTGACGTTACATTGAGAATAGAGGAATGAAACATTAAAGAGATGAGAATGGAAATAGGTAGAATGCTTTAGCTCGAATTGTTTAATGGATGTCCATAAGAGAATCTTTTCAATAGATCCCACCTCAATCTTTTTCATCATCCATTCTAAGAGTAATCCAATGATCCATACATAAACTAGAACAACAGAACTCCAAAAGGTCACCATACACCTCCCTCGATCTAGAAAAAGGTGTTGAAGAATGCATCACCAATATGTAATCAAGATGTAGTATCAGGGGAAAACCTTGACATTGGATGTGAATCCAGGGAAACCCTGATCCTATCTACATCCATAAGAGGGACCATCAGCAAGGATGGAAACAAACTACAAACTATGGGAAAAAGGAGTAAGAACCTTACTAGGAAAACCTAAACTAGAGCCAAAAACAAGGAAATAAAAACAGAAGTCGTAGATCATCAAAAGTGAGGAAATGACCAGATCCAGGAGGGTTAGTTTTGGAAGGGATCGAGGTCGAATCCTAACTCTCAGAATGGCAAGAACAACCACATCAAGGCTCACTACAGCTCCCACCCCACTCCGAAAGTCATCGCCATTGACACCCCATCAGCCAAAGCAAGAGGCAACATCGGTCTGAGGATGACAATCACTCCCAAGGAAGATGAACCACCACTACCCATGGAACCACCTACCCAAAGACTTGCCCTGATCCAAGATTGGACAGAAAAGGCTAGGGGTAACGAGTAAGGTGCAACATCCACCACCTTTCACCTCCAATTGGAAAGGAAAACTTCTATTTGATCTAGAGCAGTCTCCTAATCACCAAAGTGCCACATCACAACTTCTTCTATGTAGGAATTTCCTAGAGTTTCTTCTGATATCAAGGATTATCTTTGTTGAATATGATTTACTATCCTATTATACTTTTTATATGTGATTTCTTGTTGGAAGACAAATGTTTCATTGAATTTCCTTCATGAACACATGTTCATAAGAATGAAAAAATAGCCTTATGTGCATGGGATTTTTATTATTATAGAAAATTCTTATGAAATTTTATTGAGCGTAAATGTCACTCAAGTAGGTTCGTCACTTTAAGGTCCACAATTATGACTCATAAGGGCATAAAATCTTTTGAAACACCTATTTGAAGATATAACATATTAGTGAAACATGATAGTAGTGGATTGGTGTGGTGAACATGACAGTCTACACATTTCTAGACTTGAAACTCAATCTACTTTTGTACTTTTCTTATGTTTAGTGAATAGTAATTTAGTATTTAAAATTAAGCTCTTTTAATTTTCCTAGATGATAAGATATAGTAGAGCAGTTTGTGGTGGCCCAATTCTTCGTCGAAAAATAATATAGACCTTTTTTCCCCTGTACTACTTGATCACGAACTTGCATTCACATAGTTTATGCATGTCAAAGAATAAAAAAACCCATTTCTATGAGGAATCTTATAATATCTACAAATGGTGATCTATCCATGTAAGTCCCCAAAATATTATATCAAGGATCGAACACCAAACGATATCTCAATAGATAGTATTAATGGCTAGAAAGTAAGCACATTATATGTTTCAATATCTTCATATAGAGTTACATGCATATCAAAGTGTAATGAACACATTATGTTTGGAGAATTCTTTCATTAACTCACTAAGGAAAGATACAAATGAAGAAAAACAAAACCAAAACCCCCCAACATCAACTGAAATAGTTTGGAAGGATAAGTAAGCAATATCTATTCTTGATTCTTCAAAACTATCTTAGGTAAGAAATATTTGGGAAAAATACACCAATAAGGAACTATTGGTTGTATGTACTAGAAGTCATTGTCTGATAATTGTAATGAGGGGTACATTTTATATAATTTGATTATCAATAAAAGGCATGTCCACTTATTATGTTTATATTAGTATTGAGATAATAAATGGATGTCACAATGTCTTAAGAATGTTTTGACTCTATGACATATTGTTTGGGCTAAGGACCTAAACATGAGATCATATGTATACTGAAGAGGATCCATTCTTGCTATGTCCCTAACCCGTTATTATTATTGATATAGGACAACAATGATAGATAAGGCTAGTGTTTATGCTAAGTGATGACTATGTCTGTTTAATCATGATCTTGGAAATTAATTGAAAAACACAGATACTTGTTAGAGAGAAAGTTGTACTGGATGGACCCAATTTTATCATGGAACATGGAAGCCATGTCATGGAAATCATAGTTACAACTCAACATGATAGTGGTGTTTGTGATCCTCAGACTTGAACTCACCCCAACAATCACATGTTGTTCTTATTTACCTTAACACTACCCAACATGACTCTGAATAAGGGCTTCCATATAGGTAGTGATTGGGTGCACTATGACACTTGTATTTTATTTATTGTGAGTGGTGCATATGGAATGTGTCCCTCTATTGGAATGATATCCTAGTAATCTGATAAGTGGAACTATGAAATGCATGGACATGATCATGTGTGTCAATATGCGATATTGATCTCACACATTCTCAATGGTCTTTTCTAGTTCAAGAAACATAGTTTGAATGTTAAGAGAATGAGAACACCATGCCTTAGTTTCAATCCATGTATATAAAATAGAGGGATTATACGGTCCACGTAACATAGACACTTATAGGATAAAGTTGTCCTTAACTTATTCCAGTTACTTAGATAGAATGACATATTGCTATATAACAACCGAACTTTGCTTTTCATGTCTATGACATTAGTACCAATGAAATATTGAACCTATGGGGTCACACACGTAAGTAGATCTATCAAACATGCTAGTGGGTTGGGTCATTGCGGGTATGGGTCTTGTGGGTGTGGGTCAAAAAGACTCACTTCTAAACCGGTAGACCAAACAACCTAATGGGTTGCAGGTCGACCCGCGGGTGCCCATATAAACTATGTTCAATAAAAAATGTACAAGTTGATATTGTAGTGGTAAATTAACTACAATTCTCTAGTTTTTTTTACATGAAATACAACAAAAAATAATTAACTACTACACATTGTTTCTATAGAACAAAATTATTTGTTCATCTATAACCAACATCCAATCACATACTCATAGTTGGGGTAAAAATTTGTTATTTATGTATAGAATCCTCTAGTGTAGGATTATGGTTGATGGACTATGTTTAAATTTTTGTAGATCAACTCTATAATAAACTTGATAGAGCAATTAGAAAATATAGTAGTCATAGATACGTTTTCTAATGTTTCTCTTGCTCCTAGACCTAAGAAAGTTTAAGATTAGACTCAAACTCCATAAGAATTAATAGGAATGTTTGAATATTATTTTATTTTAGGCAATGATATACAATTATGTTTATTATATTATAATAAACTTAGTTAAGTGGGACACCCGTGGGTGTCCATGGGACACCCATGAAACCCGCTAATTTAATGGGTGGATGTGGTTTGGGTATTTTCAATGCATGAAAATATCGTCACCAAACTCGACTTAAATGGGTCTACCCGTAGGTACCCATGCATTTTTACCCAATTTGGAAAATCTACACATAAGGATGCAAAAGGTGATTGAAGTTCACATATGACTAGAATGGTTCTTGATCATATACACATTGAAATCAGCCCTAGTATCGACTAGGAAAGCCACTCGATCATCTGAATGGTTTGCATCAATTGATCATTTGAGTGTCAATCGATTTATTGATCACCATTTAGGTAGGTGACCGATCAACCAACCGGGAAGCAAGTCAATCAACTGGATTAAATTAGGGTTGAATTAGAATTTGACGGATCAAATTATTATGAATCAATTTGACTTGATTAATTTGGAATAGGACTTTCCTTGTACTTTCTATTAGACTGATTGAACTCCAACATGGTCGACTTAGAGTCCTATCAAGGCAACCCTATTTTGGTTTTGAACATGAGTTCTTATTAGGAACATGATTGGATTCTAAAATCTAATCCAATGACTCTCCTATATAATGGGGTGGACGTCCAAAGGGAGAGTCAGTCATTAATACACAAGTTGTCTAAAAGTTCTTCATCTAGTAGAGAGAAAAACTCATCCCAAGAACAAAAACTTGCAATAATAGAAGAATGATAGAGAGCAACACAAGCACGTCCACAACTCTAAGTTTTTCTTCCTCTTGGAGACCAATGTGGTGCACCAAGAATTTCTTTCATCTACATGGATGGTAAAGAGGCCAAGTCCTTGGGGTGAAGGATTTAGGACAAGTAATTCCTCTAAGGAACATACAAGGTGTTGCTATGATGACAAGTAGATAATAAATACAACCACTTTGGATTTGAATCTAGAAGTGCAAGTTCCACACCAACATAAGATATGTGTAGTTGTTGGAAAAATAGTGTTATACATGGTATATTTCATATCCCTTCTATATATTTAATGTACCAACATTTTATTTCTATGATGGATCCATTGATCAAAGGGTTTATTTGGGAAAAATGTATTTTTGTTGCACCCCCTTCCCTCAAACTCAATTGTGGTATCTGAGCTGGCATCATCTACTTTTAGCACATGTTTGGATTTTAGACTGCATATTGTTGATGAATGGATAATTATGCAATGTGTAATCCATGTCAATCACCAACTATGATATATGATATAATACCAATTCGAAACCTATGAAATAATTTTTTTGGTTGATGCAGACATGGAAACTAGGTCGTTGTGGTGCTTGTGATATGAAACATGGAAATTTGTAGTTTTTTATTGTCATCAAAGTATATAACATGTATATGGCTTGCATAACATGAATCTCTTTCTCTGTGTAAAATTTTGTTCTTGCAATTAGATTAGAATGATGTGTTGACATCACAAGTGGAGCATGATGGAGAGAAGGAAGTCATCAGAATCCCTTGAGGAAGATCCTTGGAAGGTTTGTTATGAAGATGGAGTGACAACTTCATCAACAAGTAAAGAACTACCCAAATAGGAAGTCCAACTGGTTGACTGAAAATCTATCTATCATTTATCTATGACTATTGTTGTCTCAAGATGTTATACTAGTTGTCATATCTTGTTTTAGTGTTTGTCTTGATTGTAAAATGTTTAGATATATATAATAATATATACATAGTAATATTGGATATATATAATATCAAATCCCCCAATTTAATATTTAATTTAAGATGTATTTCAATTTGAAATATACATGAAATCCTTAATCAATCACGTGTGGGGATGCTAGCATGGTGCACCACCTATCTTGAGAAAGTGCGATGATAAGTATGTGAGTTTTCCAAAGAAGGGTGCATATCTTATTGTATTATGATTTGGGATTGACTTAACTATGGTGATCTTAATAGGACTAAGCACCTGAAATAAAGATGATGTGTATTTCATAAGAAGAGTTATGACAAAGATTCGTATAACAATCTATCCAATAATTACATTGGATGCAATTGGTAATTGTTACCCACTACAATAGTTAAGTTATGAAAGGTTATTAAAAGTAAACTCATAAATTGATTTATTATGGATCTTGTCTCATTAGAATATTTCTCATTATAATATTTCAAAATAATAGTAAGGACTATTAATTTGATTGAAATAGTGGATGCATTATTAATTAAAGGACAAATTAATATTGTCAAATCAAATTATCTTCAAATGAAATTGTTGAGTCATGCAAATATTTTCTTTTTAGATCTAATAGCGAACATGCATAACAAATTCTCACTGTGATGAGTCCAGGAGAAGGAAAAGTTGAATGGACATATCTTCATGAATGGTATAGGACATTGTGATTTATTCTTACTCATGAGCGTAAGATCTATTTCCTAGAAACACCAAAACTAGAGGAACCAACTCCCAACGTGCTTAGAGATGAATTGGAAGGTTATGATAAGAATAATGACGATGCTATTAACATCAAGTGTCTCCTGGTATTCTCCATGAATCACAAGCTTCTGTAGAAGCATGGGAAAATGTGAGTTCTAGAGAGGAACAAACATCTCAGGCATATGTTCAAAGAACAAGGCAAGAGAGGTATGATCTCTCCAAGGCCCTATTTCAGTGCAACATGATTGAGGGAGATACACTTGTACCTCATGTGCTCAAGTTGATTAGGTATGTGAAAAAACTTAGAAATATTGGGATTCCCCTTAGGCTAAGAGCTGGCCATTGATGTAATCTACAACTATTTCTAGGATCATATAGTTAGTTTGTCATGAAATACTACATGAACAACTTTTCTTAACATTATTAGATTCACTTGACATGTTGAGAACTGTTATGACTCAGATGAAGAAAGACAAGTCAATGATCATGTTATTGTTCAATAGGGGAAGGGATAGGGAAAATCTAAGAAGAGTTATAAATCTAGCCAAAATCGCAAATCTTCTGTACTTAAAACTAAAGGAGGAGTATAAAAGGAAGGCATCTACCACCGTTGTCACCAGGTTGGACATTGGAAAAGAAATTTCTATCTTTACCTTGAGGAAGTAAAATGGAAGGAGGGGAAATAGTTCTTCACTTTAGGTATATATGTTATAGAGATATACTTATGTACTTCTAATTGGGTATTGGATACTGGATGTGATCTCACATATGACCTATATGAAAAGTTTGAAAGAAGTAAACCCTTACTAAAAGGATAGGTGGATCTACAAGTCTCTAATGGAGCAAGAGTTGCTATCATATATATAAGAACATATAGTTTATATTTTTCCAATGAGCTTATACTATAGTTAGATAACTTCTATTGCATACTTTCCATCAATAGAAACATTATATTTATATCTTGTTTGGATAGGAATGGTTTTGAATTTCAAATAAATAATGGTCAAAGTTCCATTTCAATAAATGAGATATTCTATAATAGTTTCCTAATGTCTTATGACCTTCATTTACTGGATCTTGAGAAACTGTGTATAATATAAATACTGAGAAGTTAAACCTTGATATTTTGAACAAAATTCACCTTTTGCATTGTCATCTATGATACATACATGAGAAACACATTTTTATACTTCATAAAGATGGGTATTTGGACTCTCTTGATTTTCAATCAATAGAAACATGTGTATCTTGTTTGTTGGGAAAAATGAAAAAAAAACACCCTTCACTAGTAATAGTGAAAGGACGTGTGACTTATTAGGACTCATACATACTAAACATGGATATTTTAGCACAATCCCTAGAGGTGGATTTTAGTACTTCATCACATTTCTTGATGACTTTTATATATATATATATATATATATATATATATATATATATATATGCATATTTTAGGAAATACAAATTGGAATCTCTTGAAAACTTCAAGGAATTCATGAATGAAGTTTAGAACCAACCTAGTCAAGAATACTATAGCACTATGATCTGATCATGGTGGAGAATATCTAAGTCAAGCATTTGAGGCTCTTATGAGATACTATGGTATAGTATCACAGTTGACTCCACCAGTTAACACTGCAATATAATGGTGTATCGAAAAGAATGAATTACACCTTGGTGGACACAATGGGATCAATGATGAGTTCAACTATTATCCTGCATTTGTTATGGGGATATGCTCTTGAAACCTTCGTGTTTATGCTTAACCACATTTCTTATAAATCATACAAAAGACTTCATTTGGGGATGCAAAGCTTATTTCAAGAAATAGTTTAGGAATCTTGGACCTAATAACATAAATGTATCTTTGTTGGATACCCTGAGGAGGCTAAGGGTTATTACTTATATATTCCATTTGACAACAAAGTGTTTTTGTTAGAATTGTTGTATTTGTTGAAAAGGACCTACACAACTAGTGGAAGGAAAATAGATCCCAAAGTGGTTTGTGGCCAACAAGATAAAAATGACCTACAGAGGTAGATGAGGAACAAAGAGAATCACAAGAAATTGTGGAATCTCAAATTCCTCATGTAGCATAGGAACTCAAAGATCTTATAGAACACATATGGATCCTAAAATATGTAGATTTCTAGTGAGCCAACTAGGATATTTTTGGTCATGAATGATGATGAGCTAACAACCTACAATGAGGCTATTTAGGGGCCATATTCTAGTAAATGACTTGAGGCTATGAGATATGAGGTGGAATCCATGTATGCCAGCAAAGTATGAACTTTGATGGATGCACTGAAGGGGTAAAACCCATTGGATACAAACGGGTCTACAAGAAGAAGACGGACATGGATGGAATGTACAAACCTATGAAGGATGATCAGTTGCAAAACCTTGCAATTGCATCTTATAATGACTGTGATATATAGAAAATGGACGTTACAACTACTTTTTTTAACATGAATCTTCATGAGGATGTCTACATGACACAAACCAAATGTTTATCACTCCAAATGAAGACAATATAGTATGTAAGATGCAAAGGTTAATCTATGGACAAAAGCAAGAATCTAGAAGCTAGAATCCTTATTTTGGTGAGATAGACAAATAATTTTGACACATCAAAAATGAAGATGAACCTTGTGTTTACAAAAATGTTAGCCAGAGCATAATTGTATATCTCATTATATGTGAATGACATATTGTTGATGGGAAATGACTTACCTACTCTACAACTAATTAAGACTTGGTTGAGAAATACATTCTCCATGAAGGATTTAGGCAAAGCATCCTATATTCTAGGAATAATGATCACTAGAGATAGATCTAGAACAATTATTGTCCTAAGACAAAGTACATACATTGACAAAGTGCTAGAGAGGTTCAACATACATGATTGTAAGAAGGTAACTTACCCAGGTCTCAAGCAATATATATCTCTAGATCCCAATGTACTGACTCTTTGGAAGGGCAAACACAAATAATTAAGGTTCGATATGCATTTACGATCGAATCTATCATGTATGTAATGTTATGTTCACGACAAAATGTCTCATATGCATTGAGTATGACGAGTAGGCACTAATCGTATCGCATTGAAGGTCCATTAAAATGACTTTAGTAATATCCTAATGAGAAGAGAAAAGGATAAATTTTTGATATATAGAGGTGAAGAAAAGTTATTTATAAAAGATTACACATGTGTAATCTTCCAAACCGACAAGGGAAACTACTAATCTCAATCAGGAGCCAACTTTCCCTAAATGGTGGAGCTATAAGATCGAAGAGCTCACATCAAGAGACAATGACTGATTCTACAATAGAAGTCATGTATATTATCAGATGCAAGGCAAGAAAAGAAGTATTATGGATCAAGAAGTTTACTAGTGGACTTGGTGTGGTTCCAACTAGTAAGGATGTAGTAAACCTTTACCATGACAACAATGGAGCCATTACTAGGATGATGTCATCTCATAAATCAAGAAAATGTAAAAATGTGTATAATACTAACTAAAAGTAATGTTGTTGATCCCTTGAAACAAACACTTTCAACGAAGAAGCATGATGGTCATGCCATATCACTTGAATTAAATTCATGAATGGTTGGATCTAGCACAAGTGGGATATTGTTGGTTGTATGTCTAGTGAGACATCAACTAATTATTATAATAATAGATACATTTTCTATGATTTAATTATTTATGATATACAGTTCCACTTATTATGTTCATTTTAATATTGGGTTAATAAAGAAATGTAATAGTTTTATACAAATGGTTTATCTCTAATGCATGTGGTTTGGGTTGATGACCTAAACATGTGATCATATGTATTCTCAAGGGTATCCATTCTTGTTATTTCCCTAGTAAAAAATTATTATGCATATTATAGGAGAACAATAATAATCAAGACTCGTGTGTATGCTAAATGATGACTATCTCTTTATTCATTATATAAGATATAAATTTAGATACATTGATACATGTTAAAAAAATTGTACTGCAAAGACGCAATTCAGAAATGACACTAGAATCCACATCATAGAGTGTGAGACTCATATCTCAATGCAGTAGTGGTGACTATGATCCTTAGACTTGAAGTCACTATAATGATCATGTGTTGTTCTGTTTACTTTGAAACTAGACAACATGAATCTATATTAGGGTCTCCATACACATAGTGATTGGATGCATGTGACACTTGTGGATTATTGTAAGTGATGTAGATGGTAATGATCCCTCCATTTGAGTGATATTACTTGCTAAGTGAGACTATGAAATGCATGGCCATACTCGTGTGAATCAATATATGATATTGAGATTATGCAATCTCATAGTATGATGCATTTTAAGAAATATCAATTGAATATTAAGATATGACAACTCCATGACTCAATTTCAATCTAGATATCTACAATAAAGGGATTATATGGTCATGATAACATTGGTCACTTACATATCAAAGTTGTTATCAACTTATTCCAATTACTTAGATAGAAATGACGTGCTTCCAAATACCACTCGTTTCTTATGAGGTCTACACACACTACCAACATAATGTGGAACCTATGGGGTCATACACATAGGAATCAATACTAGAATTCATGTTCACATTCACACATATGATTAGAATGTTTATGAATCATGTACAAGATAAATTATTGCCAACCAGTCAATTGCACAAGCTAGCCTGTCAATTTGATGGTTTGGGTCAACTAATTGGTCAATGTTAGTTGTCTAACTTATAAATATTTAGGCCAGTGACCAATCGATTGATGGTTAAGATGATAGTTAATTGCATTAAATCAATATTTAATTAAAATCAGATGGCTCGAGTGATTAGGAATTGCACTGGATCGATTCAATCAAACAAGGACTATCCTAGTACATGTTAATTGACCAATTGGCATCTTGAAATATTCTATCTATTATACCACACAAGGTCAGTGACCAATCGATTGATGGGGAAGATAAATAGTTAATTGCATTAAATCAAGATTTAATTAAAATCAGATGGCTCGAGTGATTAGGAATTGCACTGGATCGATTCAATCAAACAAGGACTATCCTAGTACATGCTAATTGACCAATTGGCATATCATTGTCAACTAGGAATCCTATCAAGGCAATTCTATATTGGTTCTAAAGTTGAGTTGTGATTAGGAACACGATTGTATTTTTGGACATCCAAGATAATGAATTTCCTTAATAAAGGGATGGAAATTCAAAGGGAGAGACATAAATTGAGACACAAGTTGTCTAAATGTTTCTTACTCTAGAGGAGAGAAAAACTCATCCCAAGGACAACATTCTATAACTAGAGAATGAGAGGGAGTGACACTAGCACATCCATGACTCTAAATTTCATTTCCTTTTAGAGAACAAGGTGGTGGACTAGGGTTTTCTTGCATATGAACAGATGATGAAGAGGCCAAGGACCTTAGGCAGAGGCTTAGAAAAAAGTAATTTCTCTAAGGAGAATACAAGGTGTTGTTGTGGAGACAAGGCAGAAACAACAACAACTTCCTCTGAATCAAAATTGAGAAGTACAAGTTCTAAATCAAATTTGAATGTGTTTGGCAATGTAGTGACACCGAAGTGGTAAAGTTGATGTTGTATGATTGAGAAGTCACAAGCTCAAAACCCCTGGAAAATGGGATGAATGAATTGCTAATTTGTTTTTAAAAATAAAACAAGTCTAATTATTTAACCACTAGTGTGAGCCATGGTATATTTGATATCCCTTCTATGTGTTTAATATACTGACATTTTATGGCTATGAAAGATCTGTTGGATAAAGGGCTTTGTTGATTTTTTTATATTACCATTGTCCCCCCTTCCCTCAAAGGCCACCAAGAACAATATGTGATGATTCATTTATCACTCACTGACAAGTATGAGAAGAAATTCATGAATATTAAAAAAATCATTAAATGTTAAAAACACTTCATTTTGAAGACCTTATCAACAACTTAGAAACATACAAGGTCAACATGCAAGCACGTGATATGGAAAAAACTACATTATAAAAAATAAAGGATGTGTCCATCCAAAATGTGAATTAATATTTCTCAACATACTACCAATCTTCAAATGAACTAGAAGCTCACTTTTTAAGGAGACGACAAACTGAAAAATACTCATTGTCAAAAACATCATAGAAATAATCCGATTCTATGAATGTGGTATGAAAGGACACAAAAATTAATGTTTACATGCGAAGAAGAAAGAGGAAAAATAATATAAAAATACCAATTAAAAAAGGAAAAAAATACAAGATCACATAAATAAAGAGAAATCTCCTCGTGCAATATGGGAGTGAACATAGTAACTCTAGGTCAAACTACTAAGAATGCAACATCATCAAATGCTTCATGGAAAATCTAGAAATCAGATATCCATAAGATGAGATAAATGTAAATATCTCTCTAGAGATGAACTTTTCAATTTTCTAGAAGAAATGCTCCATCAACTTCATACTTGTAAGACCAAGAAAACCAAATGAGGCAAACAAATTAAAACTCTTTAAACTACCATGGAAGAAATATCTTCTAAAAATTGGGATCTAAAAACCATAAAATTTTCCCTAATTTCTAAAAGGAACAAATTTCTAAGAAGGTCCTCATTCATCAGACATAGTAAATCAACTTCTAGAGAAAACCAAAGTATGTGAAAGCCAGCCCATATTCTCTCTTTGAAAATATGAAGTACATAATCTCAAAATTGTAATATGTTCCTAAAAAACAAAACTATTCTTCGTGAAGAAGACTTAACACATGAGAAAACTAAGGCCTTCATGTTGGAAAAGTTTGAGACTCTTAGACTAAAAAAAGCAAAAGATGTACAACTCACTTCAAAAATGAATCAACAATAGAAATTCCCGAGATTAGCTTATCTGTACCCTCCAAATTGGAAATACAAGTATGTAAGGTCCTTTATTTATGACAATGCTCATGCTTTATATACTATTAGTTGCAATTTTATAACAATCATGGTGATAGTGGCCACAACTATCATAAGACAAGGGTTTCAAAGGGAAAATTTGTATGGGTGCCAAACTAATCAACATAGATTAACTATATGAGTTGAATAACTATATTAATTATTATGGGTGGGGTTAAAAATGAATGGGTTGTAGACAATGGATGTTCTACGCACATGAATGGTGATTCAGGAATCTTACATTCACTCACATATAAAAGTATTGTTCTATATTTTTTGTTGATAATGGTAAATGTAAAGTAGATGGTATAGGTAATGTAGCAAATATACCATCCATTTAGAATGTTTCTTGAAGGCCTTCATCCCAATCTAAGTAGTGTATGTCAAATATGCAACAATGACTACCTTGTATAATTCTCTAGACATAGTTGTTTGTTGATTGACAACAATCTTTTAGTGTGGTTCATGAAGGTCTATAGAATAATAATATGTATACTACTAATCTTAATTCTCTACCACCTCTAAAGGAAAAATATGTTAGTACATAAACATGATGATAGGGTAGTTTAAACTCAAACACATCCACATGGATAATACCAACGTAATATGAAATGATGAACTTGCTTGCCGACTACCTAGGCTCACTTTTGAAAACAAAACAAGACTAGGAGCCACAAAATCAAGGGAAACAAGTAAGAGATCACTCAAATTGGAAGTGAAATCTCTAGAGGGGAAGGAATATATCTAAACATTGATCACTATAATTTCAAATACAAGATGGTTTAATGTTAGTTTCTTTAACAATAATGTAGTGGAAAGAGTAAAACAAGTTACTAATAGAATAAGAAATAAAAAAAGAAATGATGGTTTACAATAGTTCTAACTTGAAATGCCTTTTCTCTTTATTTAGAAATATATTTCCACTAACTTGTTGCAGACCATGATTTCTTATCTACATAGACACATATTACAACTACAAGTGCCTTTTCTGGATCAAAATCAACCTATTTTTATAGATGACCCTATTGTCTTCTTTACAGAACTCTAGAACACCATCCTTGAGCGGATTGCAATCTCCTCCTCGATTTGGAGAGATACCATATAGATGCATATCTCAAGTGTGCTTTGATGAGTCCTATAGTACTCCTATACAGAAGAAACATATATCAATGATATAGGTGACTGATGGGAGTGTTCATGATG
The DNA here is from genome assembly GCA_963693085.1 of Alisma plantago-aquatica. Taxonomy (NCBI): domain Eukaryota; kingdom Viridiplantae; phylum Streptophyta; class Magnoliopsida; order Alismatales; family Alismataceae; genus Alisma; species Alisma plantago-aquatica. Next base: position 74,578,670 of record OY856413.1, on the reverse strand, counting down.
AGTTTTGTATCAAACTAGTCACTTCATACTAGTGGGTGTGAATAAAATGACTAGCAAGACACTAACTAAAAAGTCTACACAATTGTAGTTAACCAAATTGTAATTTAATTGGGAAGAATATCGATTGAATTGAAATTCAACCAAGAATCAACTTGACCTCCTTTAGACTAACACCAATGTAGATATCAAACTAAAGATCGATCAACATGCTCTTTTCTCAAATGGTAATTTGACTAATAAATAGTCAGTCCCTTGAGGTCCTAAAATTTGAAAAACAACTCAAAATATATGTACAACAAAAAACTTAACTATACTAATGAGTTGTACAATCAAAATAGTAAGTTTAAGATGGTTTTTGACCGTTCATCATTTTTTATTATATGATTCCTGTTAAGATGCACAATAGGACATGTACAAGTTATAATTCTAGGTAAATATTGACTCATAAAGAACATAATTAATGACAAACACAACTTCATTAGATCTTGTTTATGTTTCTTACATGAAATACTTAATACGTATGTTTATAACACAAATAGAAAATATTTTCATCATCAAAATTTGAGAAATATAATCATGCAGAGATGAGAGAAAGATGCAATGAATACAATAGAGGAGTAGATCATTATTGAGAGTGATTTTAATGGTCATTTGAGGAGTACTAATGTTAGATGTTATAAATTTTATTGTGGTTTTGGATATGGCATCACAAATGAATAAGGAGAGAGGATATTGTATATTGTAGTTACACATGATATGAATTTGGCAAACACCCATTTCTAGAAAAGATATTATCATCAGATTACTTTCAAGAGTGGCACAATTGAAGACAAAATTGATTAAATGAGGTGGGTGGATAGTAAAGTATGAAAGGATTGTAAAGTGACCCCTAGAAAAGAAATTACCACCCAACATATGTTGGTGGTTTTGGATATGAACATGAATATGAAAAAGGCTAGAATAATAGAAATTAAGATAGTAGGATAAATAGATGAAATCTTTAAGGAGAAAAGAAATTGGATTTTTGTGATAAACTTATCAAATCGGGCACTTGAAACATAGAGTCTGATCATAATATGAGTTCATGAATAACAACATTTTCAAAGAGGTTTTGAGAGAGTCTAAAGGGGGTGAGCCTCCATCAAAAGAGACTTGGTAGTGGAATGATGAAGTACACAAGTATATTAAACTCAAAAGGGAGATTTATAAGAGCTTGTCCATTAGTGGAGATGATGAAACTTTTCAGATATACATGCAATCAAATAGATAATAAATAAAAGTTGTTTAAGAGGCAAAATCTTGATACTTTAATGAGATATATAAGAAGATGGACATGAGAGAATCGGAAAATGATATATATATATATATATATATATACATGGATCATAGAATAGAAAGGAAATAAAGATATATAAGTCAAGTAAAAGGTATCAAGAAGGAATATGGTAGAGTGACATCGAAGGATGATGATATCAAAAACCAATGTAAAAACTAATTTCATAAGACTTTCAATGTAGATACTGTGAATGATGTGAGAGACTCATGTGACATGAATATAAGAGATCTAATTTACAATGGATGAGTTTCACTATTCGAGGTCAAGAATGCTTTCAAAAGATATGAAAGTGAGAAAGGTGTGTCGACCATATAATATTCCCATTGAGTTATGGAAGAGTTCAAGGAGGCAAGGACCAATGTTGTAAACAAATTCCTATAATTAAATAATGAAGAGAAAGAAGATGCTAGGTAAGTAGAGATATATTACTATGTCCTCATCTACAAGAACAAAAGAGATGTTCAGAGATATACAAACTATAGGTGTATCAAGATAATGAGTCAAACTATAGGTGTATCAAGATAATGAGTCACACTATGTAGCTTTGGGATATGATTACTGAGCAAAGGATAAGATCTATAACACAAATATATCAAAACCAATTTGGTTTCATGATATAAGTCCAAGAACATATGCTGTTTTTTGATAAGGAGGTTCATTAAGAAGTATAAAGGAAGTAAACTAGATCTTTATATGGTTTTTATTGATTTGGAAAAGTCTTATGATCGAGTGCCTATGGAAGTATTATTAAAGGTTTTAGAGAAAAAGGGTGCGCCAATCCAATACATTAAATTTGCTAAAGACATGCATGTTAGCTCAAATATAGGTTTTAAGACTCATGGAGGACAAATCCCAATAGTTCCCATCATAGTTGGGGTACCTCAAATCAAGACTCATCTCATATCTATTTGCTCCTATTTTACATGAGTTGAGAAGCATGTTTAGGATGATATTCCTTAGTGAATGATATTTGTTGATGATGTCATTTTGATTGAAGAAACTAGATATGATTTGAATGATAAATTTTCACTTAGAACAAATTCATTGGAATCAAATGAATTAATGATTAGTGGGAGAAAAACTAAGTATATGCATTGAAATTTTAGGAAATCTAGAATTGTGAATGGTGGGGCTAAGTGGACAGGGTGGATGTACCAAAATGTGAATATTTTTATTACTTGGGTTACATTATTGAAGTAGATAAGAATGTTCAAGATGATGCTTGTCACATGATCATCACATGATGTTTGAAATGAAGGATTTGCAATTGGAGTGTTATGTGATCAAAAGATTCCTCTCAGATTAATAAGTAACTTTTATAGAACATATATTGGCCGACCATGTTATATGGGAGTGAATTTTGGTGGTGCAAGACAAGGTGTTAACAAGATAAATGTGGCCAAAATGTATATTTTGAGATGGATCTGTATGAAGACAAGAAAAGATCACCTGAGAAGTGACTATATTAGGGATATAGTGGGTGTGGATGGCAAGTTGCATGGGGGCCAACTAAGATGGTATGGACATGTGCAACACAAATCAACAAATGTTCCTATATGTATAAATGGTATTGAGTCAAGCACAATCAAAAGAAAATTATGCAAGCCTAAACTTAAATCTAGATGAGCTTATAAAAAGAGATTTTGAATCTTTACATCTTGATCAGATAATGACCCATAACATAGTTGTTTGAAGCATAAGGATCCACTTAATCGACCCCAACATGGTTGGTATTGATCCATATATGATGATGATCTAAGCCTTTGACTAGATGTTAAAACCCTAGAATTAATTATATACATTCTCTTATTATTGATTTCTCCTGCCACACTCCTTTTCCTATGACTAAGTTTGCAAATGATCAAGCATCTCCTTTCAAAAACTTTTTCACCTAAGTTAGTTAGTGAAGAATCAAAAGTCGCTATCTATACTTAGGATATCATTGTAACATTTGTGCTCACCATCATATGTTCCACTCTTCCACTTAAATCGATCTATTTTAGAAGAACAATCATGCAACCAACCAAGAACATTATTTATTTACACAAACTAGCTATAAAGGTTTTGTGAAGAACTGATGAGTGTGATATTTAACACACTTTTATTATCAACTACATCTTTAACTACTCAAGAAACTATTTTTTCACTAAACTAAAACTCTTTATTATATCATCACTTGATGAAGATGAATCTTTAATATATTATGGTGTCTATGTTTATTAATTCGTTAATCATCCTTGAATTCCACGTAGATGTTTGTGATGTGGTGATTGGCCCAGTTGTTTGCAAATAAACCAGTTACATATAGTGAAACCACACTATCAGAGACCACATACCACTACACATTAGGATCATCAAATAGTCATCATATGAATCATGTAAGTCATATCACTACTATTGTCATATGTCTCCTCTTTAGACCCAACATCGTAATATTGGTTAGGCGTTCTTGTTCAAACAAATCAACTTCATCTACACCATAGTTGACATAGGGTCAAATGACTCTACCTTAGTAATGAAACTCATGTATAACTAACCCATTGTGGACCATGTGGTATGTGTGAACATTATAAAGGACCTTCTCCCATACTCATATGACACAAGGACACTTTTTTACATATACATGCATTTATTGGTCAAAGAAAAATATGATATTGTTTCTATATGCATCATGACATATGTGTTGGACATGCATAAATTAGTCAACTATATACATATATAACAAGGATGTTGACTACCTTATTGGATTTATTTCAAGTCCATTATTAATGTAAGATTTTGATTCTATTACAGAGCTCATATATGAAAATGGGTCTTTCTAAAAAGAATGAGTAGATTATGCCTCGTTAGATAAAATATTTTATCATGGTGTAACTTGATTTTAATGACAACAAGGATAAAGCGTGGAACATAATACTATATGTTAAGTTGGAAAATCGACATTCACATTCTAGAATTTTTATTTATCAAACTAACACTAATTTGTTGCATTTCCAAATTGTAAAAAGTACTTATTCAAAGATACAAGAAACAATCACAATTTCTTATCAAATTATGCAGTTCATTTGAGGGCATCAAATAAACAAAATTTTAATTAATTATATAATTCCATTATTACTCTAACTCACATTTTTGTAATAGAAAATCCTGATAAATTTTGGTTTGATTGCTACTTATTTTCAAATTGGATTTGTGGCATGTTGGAATGAAAGTGAGAGGGAGGCTTAAGGTATTAAATTGAACTATAAATGAATATAGGTAAAATGTCAACATAATTAAAGTGTACTAGCTTGGAGTTGGATAGTGATGGGAAGCCCTAGGGCAGCAGCGAACACCCTAGTCGGCGGCCGCCATGGCGGCCCAAGTAGAATTAAGGAAGATAGGGATGGAGACCCTGGGAAACCACGCAACTCCATTATGATTGGTACTACTGGCCTGCATCTCTCTTATGCCTCTAGAAGAGGAAGCTAATAACACCCTAGCAGATTTCAATTGTCCATGGAGGTAGATGAATGAAACCAAGCACCACAATTCCTACCCTAACACACGAATGCGGCAACAACCCATGAGAGCACGCCGCCACATCAGAACCGAAAATCCTATCACAATTTTATATCAAGGATGTGGGGATGGGCAGAGAGTCGGGATGGATAAAGATTGACGCTGATACATGCGGTATCGAATTAAGAAGCCAGGACATAGTGATTACATCAGAGAACAACAAGCCCTCCTTCTACATCAGGGAAGAAGCACTCATAGAAATTTTGAAGCCATGGAAATATACAATCATTGTTAAGATCCTTTCTCAGGAAATGGGCCACATGACCCTCCAGGATAGAATTAAGATGCTTTGGAAACTAATTGGTGGATTCAACCTGATAGACGTGGAGAATGAGTTCTTCATCGTCCAACTCCAAATCGAGGATGACTACATCAACACACTCACCAGAGGCCCTTGGCCCTTCTTTGGCTCGTACCTGACGGTCCAACGATTGTCACCATGATTTTCCCTGACCATCGCAACCCCCCCTTTCAACTGGTCACATGGGTGAGGATTCCTAATCTCCCAATCTACTTGTATCATGAAGCTCTTCTAAAGGAAGTAGGAGATCACCTAGGGAAAACGATCAAGGTGGATCTACAGATGAAGCAACAGAGAAGAGGACGTTTCACACACATAGCGGTGGATCTAGACATGTCCCAACCACTCATACCAGAGGTCACCATAGCACACACACGCTACAAGGTGGAGTATGAAAATATACCGTTCATATGCCTCCACTGCGGATGTGCTGGACATCTGGTGAAGGACTGTCGCTCAAGACTTGAATTAGACAATAAGGCGAGGCAAGATTCCCTTGTGGCGGGATCCATCATCCATGAAGTCCCTACCAGGAAAGAAGGATTTTCAGAAGCAATCCACATGCAACCCTTCAAGTGCAAACCCAGGAAGCCCCCGACCAATGGCCAACCCAGACAGCAAACTAACACTCGAAATAGATTTCAGGGTCTAGTGGATCAGGACGAAGAGGATGACGAGGTCCTAGAGGTGGTGGACACCGAAGACATTGCAGAACGGATGACATTAGGCATCGACTGGAGACTCTGGAAGCAAAACTCAAAGAAGGACAAGAGGTAAGAAATGCAGGACATTGGGGAACAACAAGCAAATGAAATACCTCGCAAACAAGCAGCCACAATGGAGCACACAACAACTATCCCAAGAGGAGATGATGTCCTACATGGGAGGGAAACACAAGTGACCCAAGGACACCCCTTTCTATCCACCAAGGTGGCAGCAGCCCGAGCTATACCTCTTACAGAAGTTTGGCCAAGTCCACAGTAGGAATCCACCTCCAAAATAGGAAAGTGGTGAACGTAGGACACCCGGGACAAGAATCGATGAGAAAGAGAGGTAAACAAACCCTCCTCCAAGACCTTGAAGATGAAGAGAAGAAGATGGGATCCTCCACCTTGGAACCCCCTGTCCAATGAACATCATTGCATGGAATTTCCAGGGTATGGGTGACGACGATACCCAACGCGCGATGGAAAACTTAGTGTCATTATACAAGATCTCTGTAACGGCCATCTTCGAGCCTAGATGTAGTGGTGACAAAGTGCTTAGGATCATCAAACATATAGGCCTACCTCAATCACATAGGGTTGAGGCAGTAGGCTACGTAGGGGGTATCTATCTCCTGTGGAGATCCCACATCACCATGGAGGTGATTTATTCTCATAAACAGTTCATTCACTGCAAGGTACAAGGATGCTTCTACACCTTCATCTATGTCGGCACAACCAGAGCAAGTTGACTCTTACTCTGGCATCATCTGCAACTCCTTTCTGCTTCCATCCAAGTTTCATGGCTAGTACTTGGAGATTTCAATGTGGTAATGTTCCCATCGAAGAAATTCGGAAGCTCCACCTTCAACAACACCAATAGCAAGGACTTCATAGACATAATGGATGAATGTCAGCTTCACGACCTCGGGGCCAATAGCCCACACACAACCTTCAGGCGTGGCCTCCTCCACAAAAGGCTCGATAGAGCCCTAGGTAATTCCCATTGGATGAACCTTCCTCACTCTCACCCTGTGTAGGTCCTAGAGCGGAACCACTCTGACCACACTCCTCTCCTATTTTCTCTCCCCCTCCCCCGGGGGAAGGGAAGCCATCACCCGAGGACCTTGGCTAGCTGGAACCATCTCGAAGGCTTTAAAGAACTTCTCACCAACTCCTAGAACACAGACATCTCCTTCACCGTCACTGCATCAGACTTCCTCAAAGCGGCCATCTTGTGGGAACAAACCAGTAAGAAAGCGGCTGCCCGTGACAAATAATGCCTGAGTAGTAAGATCAGGTGGAACTACATTCAGTTCACCATTCATTTTGACACAAGAATATCTAGAGAGATAGTACAACTACAAACATACCTGGATCGAATCCTCTGAGGGGAGGAAGAAGAATGGCAACAATGCAACCACTATGACTGGGTGAAGCTGGGAGATAACAACACAAGGTTTTTCCAATCCTTGGTAAAGTCGCGATGACGAGCCAACAAAATTTCCCGCCTTAAAAACAAAGATAACGTTTGGAACGAAGACCCAGAACAACTCAAAGTTCTGGTATTAAACTTCTTCTCAGCTGTATACCAGGAAATGGACTCGGCTAGTAGACGCAATGTGAGCACTAACTTTATTGGCCTATTTCCCATGATTACACAAGACGAGATCGAGGAATTTGGCAAACCCCCCTCTGAGCAGGAGGTCTGGGAAGCAATGCAATCCATGGCACCTTTGAAGGTACCTATACCCGACGACATAGGAGCAACATTCCTTCAAGAACATCGGGCACTATTGAAGCCCCAAATCCTAAAATTCATTAAGGACCCATTCGAGGGTCATCCTCTGGAGAAAAAACAGCCAATTCCACCTTGGTACTAATCCCCAAGATCCCATCGCTAGAACAATGTTCTCATCTACGCCCGATATCCCTAAATAATGTGAGCACTAAGCTTCTTTCCAAAGTAATCACTAGTAGACTCAAAGTCCACCTCACGGACTAGATATCCCCATATCAATCCAACTTCATTCTAGGGCACCGGATTGGTGACAACGTCATGCTTGTACAAGAAATAGTACACTCCATGGAATCCAAAATGATCTATAAGCACATGATGGTCGTGAAACTTGATCTGGTGAAGGCTTTTGACAAGATGAACTGGGTCTTCATTGAAGACACATTGCGCAGAACATCCATTCCAGAAATTGTTATCTCCATCATCAAATAGATAATCTCATCTGGAGAAACGTATGTTGTTTGGAACGGAGAATCCATCGGTTCCTTTAAACCCTCCTCCAGAGTCAAGCAAGGTGACCCTCTATCACCATATCTTTTTGTCCTTTGTGTGGAGAGGTTGAGCCAGTACATTGAAGCCAAAATCTGCAGAGGCAATTGGAAACCCATCTACCTTACATGGAGGAAACTTCCCTTCTCCCATGTCAGCTTCGCCGATGACATCTTGTTCTTTGGTGAAGCATCCATTCAGCAAGCTCGATCCTTCCAGAGGTGTCTGAGGCTCTTTGGTCAGGCATCATGCCAACTCTTATCAGAAGACAAATCCACCATTCTCTTCTCATCCAATACCCCACGGTCGCTAAGAAACAAAATAACAAGAAAGATGAACCTCAAAGAAACACAAGACCTAGGAAGACACTTGGGTGTATCGATCATTCACAACAGGAAGGGAAAGACACACTATCAACATCTAGTGGAGAAAATGAAAGAACAAGTGGGACTCTGGCAAAATCACTTCCTCTCTTTAGCATGTCGCCTGACCTTGGCAAAGTTAGTCCTCCTGTCTCTCCCATGCTACACCATGCAGATGACTCAAATCCCCATGGTAGTATGCGATAAATGGACCAAATAACCCACAATTTCATCTGGCAGGGCTCACAACCACAGAAGAAAACAATCTTGGTGGCATGGAAACACATTATCAAGCCACGATCTATGGGTGGGCTAGGCATCCGGCAGACGAAGGAGTTCAATAAAGCACTACTACTCAAAGTGGCATGGAAATACACACATAGAAGACATGTGCCACGAGTCACCCTCATGGAGGCAAAATATGCCTCGTAAGGGAAAAACAATAAGTTCAGGTCACACATTTGGTGAAGAATCAAAGCTCTTTTTCTAATCATACAATCCAACTCCAGATGGGTGGTAATCTTAGGGGAAGTTGTTAACACTTGGTTTGATAATTGGGTGGGGAATGGATGGACCCCCCAAATCAGATCATCAATTCCTATTCCATAGGAAATAAGGGACCTCAAAGTAGTGAGCATGATCAGGGACGAGGACACTTGGGACATAGAGTTCATCGAAACATGGTTCCAAGAGTCGACTGTCCATGCTATCCTATCCATGCCACCCCCTCAACAAAGATATGGGAGGGATAAAAGAATTTGGATCCACACACAGGATGGCGAACTGACTTCCACATCTGCATATAAAGTTTTGACCAACACACTGTGGGAAGAAGAAGAAGGGTGCTTCAGAAAGATTTGGGAGATGCAAATTCCTCACATGATCAAAACTCAAATATGGCTGACTCACTGGGATAGGCTTCTAACCAACGCACTCAGATTCAAGAAGCACATGATGAACTCCAACACTTGTCTGAGGTGTCCTTCAATGGAAGAATCGGTGCTCCATGCACTTTGGGACTGTGACCTTGCAAGAATAACTTGGTAGCTACTGCTTCCCCCCATATCAACATCTTTCTTATCTTCTACAAACCCAAGGGGATGGTTAGCTTACAATCTCAAAACCCTCAGTAACAAAGATGGATCACATATTCTTTTCAAAGTCACCTACTGGAGGATTTGGGAAAACTATAATGACTTCATCTTCAACAACTCGAGCAAACCCCCAGCAATCATAGCCACCTCAAGCTAGTCTGAAGGAAAGGCGATCACCCAAGTTTTTTTGGAAACGGAGGAAAGCAACGATCCACCCATGAGGCCCCCAACGCCCCTGATAATGCTAAATTTGGGATCTGTCTTGGTCCAAGTAGATACTTCCGTGAACTCCACTACGAACAGAATGGCCACAAGCCTGGTTGTATGAAATAGCCATGATGGGTGGCGTGAAGGTGCTGCAACGATCCACGAAGGATGCGACCCAATCATGGGAGAACTTCTCACGATGCTCATAGGAATCAGACATGCTAAAGTGAGCAACCTTGAAGATAGCATCATCCTTAGTGACTCAAAGCTCGTTGTCGACTGGATTAACAACTGAGCCCCAACACCGCCCAAATACTGGGTCTTGGTCCAAGCTATACATAAAGATCACCCAACGGGCCAATCTAAAGCCATCTACCATGTACAAAGAAACCTCAACACCCTAGCTGACCAGCTGGGCAAGCACTTCCTGAAGCAACTAGAGAGAAGCATAACCTTCATGAACTGTCCACACTTCCTGGCTAAACAACATGCAGAATACATGCTCTCCTTTTCAGTTTGTTTCCATGTTATTTTAGCTACTCCAAACACTTGATGTAAGAAGACAGTAGTCTGCTAATACAAAAAAAAAGTGTACTAGCCTGGAGTGGGCAAGAAATACAAACATGAATAAGAAGTTTAAAAAAAAAGAGCAATAATATGATCTAGATACGAGTAGGTGAATCCCACAATCATAAGATGAAGACATCTTTGAACATGAACTATAAAATAAAAGCCTCCCAAGCAGTGATTGATCAATACAACTTGAGAAAAAAACAACACATAGAGTTAGAACTGTAGAGATCTCAAGTGAACACTTGAGAAGAAGTGAAATTACCACTCAAATTTATAAATGTGGGTCTTGGTGAATATTTCTGAGTAGGAGAATCCCACAATCAGAAGATGAAGTCATATTTGAACATGACCTATAAAATAAAAGCCTCCCAAGTAGTGATAGATTAATACAACTCGAAAAAATAACAACACATAGAGTTAGAACTATAGAGATCTCAAGTGAACACTTGAGAAGAAGTGAAATTATCACTCTAATTTATAAATTTGGGTCTTGGTGAATATTTATGAGTAGGAGAATCATACAATCAGAAGATGAAGGCATCTTTGAACATGACCTATAAAATAAAAGCTTCCCAAGAAGTGATAGATCAATACAAGTCAAGAAAAGAACAACATGTAGAGTTAGAATTGTAGATATCTCAAGTGGACACTTGAGAAGAAGTGAAATTATAACTCAAATTTATAAATGTGGATCTTGGTGAATATTTCTGAGTAGGATAATCCCACAATCAGAAGATGAAGGCGTCTTTGAACATGACCTATAAAATAAAAGCCTCCCAAGCAGTGATAGATTAATACAACTCCACAAAAGAACAACATGTAGAGTTAGAACTGTAGAGATCTCAAGTGAACACTTGAGAAAAAGTGAAATTATCACTCTAATTTATAAGTGTGGGTCTTGGTGAATATTTCTGAGTAGGAGAATCCCAAAATCAGAAGATGAAGGCATCTTTGAACATGACCTATAATATAAAAGCCTTCCAAGGAGTGACAGATCAATACAAGTCGAGAAAAGAACAACAAGTAGAGTTATAACTGTAGAGATCTCAAGTGAACACTTGAGAATAAGTGAAATTATCACTCTATTTATAAATGTGGGTCTAGGTGAATATTTCTGAGTAGGAGAATCCCACAATCAGAAGATGAAGGCATCTTTGAACATGACCTATAAAATAAAAGCCTCCCAAGCAGTGATAGATAAAAAAAAGTCAAGAAAAGAACAACATGTAGAGTTATAACTGTAGAGATCTCAATCGTGAAATTATCACTCTAATTTATAAATGTGGGTCTTGGTGAATATTTCCAAGTAGGAGAATCCCACAATCAGAAGATGAAGGCATCTTTGAACATGACCTATAAAATAAAAGCCTCCCAAGCAGTGATAGATCAATACAACTCGAGAAAAGAACATGTACATTTAGAACTATAGAGATCTCAAGTAAACACTTGAGAAGAAGTGAAATTATCACTCTAATTTATAAATGTGGGTCTTGGTGAATATTTTCGAGTAGGAGAATCTCACAATCATAAGATGAAGGCATATTTAAACATGATCTATAAAATAAAAGCCTCCCAAGAAGTGATATATCAATACAAGTCGAGAAAAGAACAATGTGTAGAGTTAGAACTGTAGAGATCTCAAGTGAAAAATTGAGAAGAAGTTAAATAATCACTCTAATTTATAAATGTGGGTCTTGGTGAATATTTTTGAGTAGGAGAATCCCACAATCAGAAGATGAAGGCTCTTTGAACATGACCTATATAATAAACGCCTCCCAAGCAGTGACATATCATTACAACTCGAGACAAGAACAACATGTAGAGTTAAGTTGTAGAGATCTCAAGTGAACACTTGAGAAGAAGTGAAATAATCACTCTCAATTATAAATGTGGGTCTTAGTGAATATTTCTGAGTAGGAGAATTCCACAATTAGAAGATGAAGGCATCTTTGAACATGACCTATAAAATAAAAGCCTTCCAAGCAGTGATTGATCAATACAACTCGAGAAAAGAACAACATGTAGAGTTAGAACTGTAGAGATCTCAAGGGAACATGTGAGAAGATGTGAAATTATCACTCTAATTTATAAATGTGGGTCTTGGTAAATATTTCCTAGTTGGAGAATTCTACAACCAGAAGATGAAGGCATCTTTGAACATGACCTATAAAATAAAAGCCTCCCAAGAAGTGATAGATCAATACAACTCGATAAATGAACAACATGTAGAGTTAGAACTATAGAGATATCAACTGAACCCTTGAGAAGAAGTTAAATTATCACTCTAATTTATAAACACTGCTACAGAAATAGCGTTCAACGTCGCTTTTCGGGGCGTCGGTTATTTAACAAAACCGACGCTGATAACCATTAAACGTCGGCTATTAAGATTAAACTGACGTCCATATTTGAAGACCAAATAGACACGGGTATCACATTTTATTCAGAGTTGGATGAAGAAACGCAACCGACGCCTAAAATAGCCCGCGAAAATCCAATTTTTTTGGACGAAAAAAATTGCCCCCATACAGCGTCAGTGTTTTACCTAATAACTGACGCTTAAAGAAGATAAAAATTGTGCATAATTTTTACCATATGGGCGTCAGTTGTCTTGGGATAACCGACACTGATAATGGTTCGCGCGCCCTCCCCATCAAAAATTTTAAGATAATTGGACGTCGGTTGTTTTGGGAAAACTGAAGCTGAATAGTAAAGGTGTCGGTTGGTAGAGATAAACGATGCCTTTGGAGTGACTTAATAGCCCCCGCACACAGTAGATCCTCTAATTCCCCTTTCTTCTGTTTCATCGCGCAATCGACTCCCGACCCTGGTGTGCTCCGCACCACCGCCTGTCCCTGCCTCCGCGCTGCATGCTTTTGTTGTTGCTACTCGCCGCCACCGCCGCCGCCCTGGTGTGCTCAGCGCCCCTGCTGCTCGCCGCCGTCGCCCCCTGGTGTGCTCGCCACCCCTACTGGTCGCTGTCGTCACCGCTACCTGCCCCTAGTGTGCTCGGAACCTTCTCCTCACACTGCTACCAACAGTAGGCCCTCCTCATCTTGTTCCAGTAGCCTCTCTTCTTCTTTCTTCTCCCTCCTTACCAACAGCAAGCACAGTCGTGTGGGGTGGCACGGCCGTGGCTGTGTTGGCCGACCACACGACTGTGCTGGACACAGCCGACCACACGACCGTGTGGTCGGACAACACAGCCACGGTCGTGCCACCCCAGATGGTCGTGCTTGCTGTTGGTAAGGAGGGAGAAGGAAGAAGAAGAGGGTATATATTCAAATGAATCCCTATTGCATGATGAAACCCTAACATCTACATACTCTATATGATACCTAAAATTGTGATGAAATCCTGACATCAATTGTGATGAAACCCTAACATTTTACATATCTATCCAACATGATGAACGTGCATGGACACTCAAAATGTTGAAATCAATGTTATAGAATATGATACCAATATTAAATGATGTTACATGAAACCTAGGATATGAATGATGAAACTAGGATTGTAGGTATTAGAATGACAACATACATGTATTTGTTGGCCTAGAAACCCATCCAAGATTTACTCATTAGGAGTAAATCTTGGATAGTCACTGATTTGGGACTATTCTTGAACACCTAATCTCACTTAGGATGTCAGTGTATAATGTGTATTGGGTTTTTAAGAAAATTTCAGTAGCATTTCCCCATTTGTTCTCTAAGTACATATGTACTTGGAGAACAACGGGGAAATGCTGCCGAAATTTTCTTGAAAACCCAATACACATTATACACTTACTAGTGAGATTAGGTATTCAAGGATGGGATAGGTGGTACATGTACATTTATTATATATAAGAATGACATCACATGTATTTGTTAACCCTAGACCCTAATCTTGTCCTAATATATACTTGTTTTCTCTTTGATCATAGAATAGATAGATCATGGATGTCCATTCACAATCGATGCACCCCAGAGTTTATATCTGGTCTTGATCAGTTTATTAGATTTGTCGAGGAACATAGAAAACAACCTGGAGATAGGTTCTACTGTCCATGTAGGCATTGCGATAACAATTTGAAAGTCAGCACTGGTGACGAAATCAAAAGTCATGTCATGTGCAACGGGATTGTACAAGGCTATACAGAATGGCACTGGCATGGAGAGATTTCAAACCCAAAACCAGTGGATGTCGATAGAAGTGCTTGGGTGGAAGAAGAAATTGTCTCCGATGACATAGATGTAAACGAACCAGTTCCAGTAGACATCACTGATGCGATGATGGATAGTTGTGGGGTAGAGCACACCGATCCACCTCCCATCTTTAGAAACATTATGCATGATGCTGAGATACCGTTATATACAGGTTGTACTAAGTTAAAAAAGCTTAGCGGTGTGTTGAGATTGTATAAGTTGAAAGCCAACAATATATGGAGCGACAAAAGCTTCACTTCATTGTTGACTTTATTGAAAGAAATGCTTCCTGAAGGAAACAAGCTGCCAATCTCAACATACCGGGTAAAGAAATTATTGTGCCCAATGGGAATGGAGGCCAAGAAGATACATGCATGCCCGAATGATTGTGTATTATTTTGAAAGGACTATGTGGATTTGAAAGATTGTCTAAAATGTGGTGCGTCACGGTATAAATTGACGACTTCGGGGGAGTCCAATACTGGTTCTCCTACCAAGGTTATGTGGTATCTACCTATAATATCATGGTTTCAACGCTTGTTTGCAAATCTGATAGATGTGAAGAATTTGAGGTGGCATGCAGATGTTAAGAAAAATAATGATGGGATCCTACGACATGCGTCTGATTCCCCACAGTGGAAGAAGATTGATCTATTGTACCCCAAATTTGGTGAAGAAGACAGGAATTTAAGACTTGGGATTTATACAGATGGGATGAATCTGTATGGGACATTAAGCAGCCAACATAGCACTTGGCCAGTCATGCTTGTTATATACAATCTTCGTCCCTGGTTGTGTATGAAAAATAAGTACGTTATGTTGTCGTTGTTGATATCGGGCCCTAAACATCCTGGAAATGATATCGATGTTTATCTTGAACCTCTAATTGATGACTTAAAGAAACTTTGGGGTGAAGGTGTGATGACCTATGATGCTTCATGAAGAGAGACATTTCATTTTCACGCTATGTTGTTTTGCACTATTAATGACTTTCCAACATATGGGAATTTGTCTGGATATAGTGTCAAAGGAGCTAAAGCGTGTCCTATATGTGAAGAGAACAATGATTCAATAAGACTAAAACATGGCGGAAAGACTGTATATCTTGGTCATCGAAGGTTTCTTTCATAATTCCATCTATATTGTAGGAAGCGCAAAGCATTCAATGGATGGAATGAGGAACAGAGTGCACCTAAACCTATACCGGGGGATGTTGTTTATGAAAGAGTAAAAGACATTGCCAATGAATTTGGTAAGAGATCACAATGTACTATGGCCACATAGAGTGACAATTCTTCATTCAAGAAGAAGTCAAAAATTTTGGGATCTTCCTTATTGGAGTTCTTTAACAGTCAGGCATTGTATCGATGTCATGCATGTTGAGAAAAATGTCTGTGATAGTGTCATTGGTACTCTGTTGAATATACCAGGTAAGACTAAAGATGGGATAAAATCCAGATTGGACCTACATGAAATGGGAATAAGGTCAGAATTTATAGAATTACATGAAATGGGTAAAAAAAGAACATACTTACCTCCTGCTTGTTACATGTTGTCTAGAAAGGAGAAGAAAGCTTTTTGTAAATGCTTGGCAAATGTTAAGGTGCCACAGGGTTACTCATCTAATATCTATAGATTGGTATCCATGAAAGATCTGAAGTTGACAGGTCTTAAATCTCATGATTGTCACACTCTAATGCAATAAATATTGTCTGTGGCAATTCGATCTATATTTCCGAAGCATGTAAGGTTTGCAATCACCAGACTTTGTTTCTTTTTCAACTGTCTGTGCAACAAAGTTATTGACCCTGATACTCTCGATAACTTGCAAAGAGAAGTGGTTGTTACCCTATGTCAGCTTGAGATGTATTTCCCTCCTTCGTTCTTTGATACCATGGTACATCTTGTTGTCCACTTGACTAGGGAAGTGAAAATGTTGGGACCAGTTTTCTTGCATTGGATGTATCCCTTTGAACGATACATGAGCGTTTTTAAAGGTGATGTTCGAAACTGTTATCGGCCTAAAGGGATTATTATTGAGGGTTATCTGGCGAGAGAGGTTATGGATTTTTGCAATGAATTTCTGAGTGGTAATGACACTCCCGTTAATGACAAGAATATTGAGGAGGGCAAAGGAATTTTGGGATCACGGGTGAAAGTAATCAGCCGTGAGCAGTTGGAACAAGGTCACTTGTATATTTTACACAACATGGATGAAGTGAGTGTTTATATCAAGGAACATACCAATTTCATCAAGAGACAACATCCTCGAGCCAGTTCAATGTGGCTTGCTAGAGAGCATAACAAGACTTTTACTAAGTGGTTTGAAGATAAAGTCTTACATCAACTATCTCAAACACCAGATGATATTACGAAAACTATCAAATGCCTCGCCTTTAAACCAAAATTGAATGTTATGTCTTATGAAGGGTTTGACATTAATGGGTTCACATATTACACAAAGTGCCAAGATGATAAAAGTGTCGTCCAAAATAGTGGGGTCACCCTTCAAGTGTCGACTATGTATTTTGTAAGTGCAAAGGATAAGAGTCCACGTGAAGCTAAAATGTCATGTTAAGGTGTCATTGAAGACATATGGGAGTTTGACTACATAGATTTTAGAATTCCACTCTTCAAATGTAATTGGGTTGATAACACCAAAGGAGTTATAGTGGATGAATTGGGTTTCACTTTAGTGAACTTTGAAAAGATTGGGGAGAAGGGTGAACCATTCATATTGGCATCACAGGCGTAACAAGTATTTTATATCGATGATCCTACAAATGATAAATGGTCGGTTGTTCTTCATGGTAAAAGACAGTTCATTGAAGATCCTATAGATGAAGAAGAGTACTATGATAAGTATGATGACTCCAGTCCATTCTCAGTTGAGTTGCCAACTCCACAAAATATTGAAGCTAATGATGACTTATATGTGCGCGGAGATCACAATGAAGGATTGTTAATTGATGAAAGATCGCAATTTTAGAGGCATGCATGTTTCATTTTTATATGTTTCATTTTTCAATGTTTCATTTTTATATGTGAACTATATAAAATGCAAAATGTTTGCTTTTTTAATATCAATATCATTTTCAGATATAATGTTTCATTATCTTCTAGTTAATACAAATGCTAAATGTTTGCCTTGTTAATGACATTTTCAGATGGCTGACCATGATGTCCATGATGAGGATGATGTCCATGATGATCATGGCGAGGATACTAATGTAAGTTTTAAAAATATATCCTATATTTCTATAGGAATTCATTATCTTCTAGTTATGTCATATATCCTATATTTCTATATTAGGCTAATTCACTGTGTTTATTTTGTCAAATTTTAGGTTGATGATGCACATGTACCCTCTGAAGCACTGGAGGCACTTGATGCGCACCACCAAAAAGTTAACAAGAAAAAGGGCATCACTCTGCTAAAGAAGTTAACAATACTAAGGGGTAGTGGATCCAGATTGGCTGTGGAGTTTGATAATGCAAGAAATGCAATTGGAGTGAACCGCAATAATTTTGTAAACTATCTTGGGTGTGTCACTCGAAGCCATTGTGGTGTTAAGTATGATAATTGGCATAAAGCTCCTCAGGCGAAGAAAGACTTGATATGGAAGGATTTATGTGTGAGTTATTATTATTTGCAATTCTATTTTGTAGATTACAAATTCTATTATTTGCAATTCTATTTTTGGATACTAGTTAATAGCAATTCTATTTTACAGAATCTGTTTGCATTAGATGAGAAGTTGCATCATAAAAGTGTGATGTAATGCGCTGGAAAGATTCTAAGGAACTATAGGACAAATCTCAACAGAGAATACATAAAAGATGGTGATAAGAAGAAGAAGTCAGCCCTTGAAAAGTGGAACTTCCTGGACAAAGAAGATTGGGACACGTTTGTTGCTTCAAGACAAACTGAAGAATTCAAGGTATTACACGTCACTCCCACTTTAATTAATATACGTTGTATTCACCTATTCAAGATTAACCTTTAGTGTTGCTAACCAAATCAATGTGCATACTAACTAGGCGTTCAGTGATGCGCAAAGAGAAAGGCATGCATTGAATGTGCATGACCACACAATGGGTCCATAGGGCTATGCAGGCGTTCACCAAAGACTACAGGTGGAGTCTACTGCTACTCAGGAGTCCTCTACTACATGTACCACACCCATGCCTTGCCATGATGTCTGGATTGCTGGGAGGCAAAATAAGAAGGGTGAAATAAAGAAGCCTGTAACTGCTGAGGCGGCTGCAAAAATGGTAAAATACAACTCAACAATGCATGTCATTCGAATATTGATTATTTGTGGTGTTTACTTACCAATTTATGTTTATGGTGATTAGCGGGAGTTGTATGAGCAGAGGAAATAGGGAACGTTCATCCCTCAGGGCATAATGGATGAATTGACAGTTGCTCTGGGTAACCCAGAGCATCCTGGACGTGTTAGGGGTGCAGGCGCTGGTGTGGGCATCAAAGCATTATTTGGGCCATCCCAACACAAACCTATCATAAGAGCGGGACTTTCACAAGAAGAGGTAACCTATTATTTTTTTAGAATGTTACTACAAAAGGGAATTCAATAATAAGAAGTTAATGTTTCTTTTATCCATGTATAGGAGAATAAGAGAGTCAAGGATATAGTTTCTAAGAAGGTCAAGGAAGAAATGTTGTGGTTGCAGGAATCTCAGGCTTCCAATCAGCCTATGGTGACCCACTCTTCTCCTGATGCACATGCTGAGAGTAATCATGTAGACCCACCACCTAACACGTCTGCTGTAAGTATTGTTTATGACATAGTAGCTAGTCTTTTCAAGATGATATGTTTTCAAGATGATATGTATATATGTATAACATTCTTTACATAAATTTGTAGGTGTTGAAACCATGCCGCTTAAAAATTGAAGATTATGTTGTTGCAGAGGCGTAGGCTTACTCGTCCCTTCCTGGGGCAATGATTCACGGGGCTCCAATGCCACAGGGTTACGTTCGTGTGAGCCCGATACGTGTAATCCCCGATTGGAGGGAAACTGCATTTTCATATGCCCATCTAAATATTGATACACTTGGTGAGGCAGAAGACGGGGTGATATTGTGGCCCAAAGCGGATGTCGTCTACACTACTGAAATTGTAAGATAAATTTATATTACGTTAAATTGTTAATGTGTATATATGAGGTCAATTGATCTGAAATTATATGTACATGTTAAAAATATGACACCCGGGGCATCTAGGCCTCCACCTCCACTTCCTTCATTACCAAGTTGGGTTCCAACTGACCTAAAATTCCCATTAGGTCCTTCTTGTAAGGGAATGGAAGTATGGCTACACACACATAATATACATTGCCCTATAGTTGTTTCTTTAGAAGCAGATTATGCAGGTCAATCATATGAAAGCTCTCTATTTATACAAGATATTATTGAGTTGTTTATCTATGATTGGCTGAATACATCAATGATAGAGGCATGGATAAGGTGAGATCTTGTTGATACATCTATATACCTTGTGTAGGATCCAGTGATCTGGTTTCTTATATATTAATGCACACGTAATACATGTTTTGCAGCTACTTATTCGAAATTCAATGTAAACAATTTGCATTTAAACATGTGTGATTTTTGATTCCATCATTGATTAGTCTGGTAGCTAAAGACCCTGATAGTGTTCATCAATACTGTTGTGATGCTTTCACAATTTTCAGTCAAAAAAAGAAGATGATAATAATAGCTCCATTCCATGTGAAGTAAGTTTACTTTGCTTATAATTTGGACTTAAGAAAATTACATTTTTATTGTGGATTTTGAGTTATTAATTTTTAACTTTTTTACCTCTAGCATGAAGCATTGGGACTTACTAGTTATTCTTCCTGAGACATTCACTGTCTATTATCTAGATCCTGCGGGGAGTACATTGAATCCAAAAATTGGACACGTAATGAGAATGATATTATTCTAGTGAGAAATATTTCATTTTTATATACGTTAACATCTCTTATTACATTACTATTTAATCATGCAATTTATTGTGTTACATTAACATGTAGGGGTTTAGATGCGTTCAAAAAGGCTGGAGGAAAGGTCCCCAGTAAAAAGAACCAGCCAATAATTTGGGAGAACGTGAAAGTAAGTTCTCGACTCCAATCTATATGTTATTTATGTGAACTGTGCTTATTTGTATTTTTTAATATTTTGTATCCATTTTATAGTGTGCTACACAAGACAACGGCTAGGCATGTGCATACTATATGATGCGGTTTATAGACATGATTATCAACATGCAGATGAAATCAATGCCATACCTAAGGTATTATATATAGTCTCATTAGATAGTATGAAATATATTAATCTTATTTATATATTATTATTTATATATATACATCATTCTCTTTGCAGGTGTTTAAAATTGATATATAGTCTCATTAGATAGTATGAAATATATCAATCTTATTTATATATTATTACTTATATATACATCATTCTCTTTGCAGATGTTTAAAATTGACCCCACTACAGGTAAAGCCTTAAAAGATGTACATGCTCCATATACGATGAAAGTATTAAATGACGAAAGAGAAGAATGGGCAAGAGTCAAACAAGCAGTGGGGACTGTAAGATATAATTGGGATGCTGATAGTGATGATGAATGATATTTTGTAAATGAATGTTTATACATGTATGATATTTTGTAAATAAATGTTTATACATGTGTTTCTACATGTCTGAATGTTTCTACATATATTTGAATGTTTCTACATGTGTGAATGTGAAAATTGAATTGATGTCTGAATGTATCTACCTATGTGTGAATGTGTGAAAAGAATATTTGTTGATTTTGTAGGTTTGTAGCCTATTTGTTGGCTGATATCAATGGATGTCATAAACCGACAGTTCAGTTCCACTGAATTGCAGGTTCTCATCCTACGACCAACCACAGTAGGCATGCAAACTGATAAGAAAAAAATCAAACAATATGCGTCAGTATTTGTCTAAAACTGACAACAAAGGTTTACAGTGTCGATTAATAGAAAAAAAACCGCCGCCTAATGTTTCCAGACAGCCTGGCCAGCATGGCCGTGCTGGACAGTACGGTCGTGATGGCAGGTGATATGGCGTCAGTTATTAGTGGACAACCGACACCATTCTGGGCAGCATGGCTGTGCTGGACAGCCCGCCCTTCTGGCCAGCACGACCGTGCTGGACAACACAGTCGTGGTGGAAGATGATATGGCGTCGGTTAGTAGTAGAAAACCGATGCCGATAGAGTCCTAGATGGTGCCCTTTTTGTGGCGTGAATGATTATAGCATCAGTTTTGTTACTTAGAACAGACACTGATGGGGCCCTGCTGGCGCGTTTTTAGTGGCGCGAAGTGTTTTGACGTCGGTTGGAAAACCGACGCTGAAAGGGTTCGACTTTTAGCGGCACCCACATAGGCGTCGCTTGGAAACCGTCACGAAAAGGGCTTAAATAACCGACGCCAAAGGCCGGATCTGTAGTAGTGAAATGTGGGTTTTGGTGAATATTTCTGAGTAGGATAATTCCACAATAAGAAGATGAAGGCATCTTTGAACATGACCTATAAAATATAAGCCTCCCAAGCAGTGATAGATTAATACAACTCGAGAAAAGAACAACATGTAGAGTTAGAACTATAGAGATCTCAAGTGTACACTTGAGAAGAAGTGAAATTATCACTTTAATTTATAAATGTGGGTCTTGGTGAATATTTCTGAGTAGGAGAATTCCACAATTAGAAGATGAAGGCATCTTTGAGCATGACCTATAAAATAAAAGCCTCCCAAGCAGTGATAGATCAATAAAACTCGAGAAAAGAATAACATGTAGAGTTAGAACTGTAGAGATCGCAAGTGAAGATTTGAGAAGAAGTGAAATTATCAATCTAATTTATAAATGTTGGTCTTGGTTAATATTTCCGAGTAGGAGAATCCCACAATCAGAAGATGAAGTCATCTTTGAATAAGACATATAAAATAAAAGCCTCCCAAGCAGTGATCGATTATTACAACTCAAGAAAAGAACAACACATAGAGTTAGAACTATAGAGATCTCAAGTGAACACTTGAGAAGAAGTGAAATTATCACTCTAATTTATAAATGTGGGTCTTGGTGAATAATTTCGAGTTGGAGAATCCCACAATCAGAATATGAAGGTATATTTGAACATGGCCTATAAAATAAAAGCCTTCCAAGAAGTGATAGATCAATACAACTCGAGAAAAGAATAACATGTAGAGTTTGAACTGTAGATATCTCAAGTGAACACTTGAAAAGATGTGAAATTATCACACTTATTTATAAACGTGGGTCTTGGTGAATATTTCAGAGTAGGAGAATCCCACAATCTGAAGATGAAGGCTCTTTGAACATGACCTATAAAATAAAAGCCTCCCAAGCAGTGAAAGATGATTACAACTCGAGAAAAGAAGAACATGTAGAGTTAGAACTGTAGAGATCTTAAGTGAACACTTGAGAAGAAGTGAAGTAATCACTGTCATTTATAAATTTGGGTCTTGGTGAATATTTCTGAGTAGGAGAATTCCAAAATCAAAAGATGAAAGCATCTTTGAACATGATCTATAAAATAAAAGCCTCTCAAGCAGTGATAGATCAATAAAACTCGAGAAAAGAACAAGATGTAGAGTTAGAACTGTAGAGTTAGAACTGTAGAGATCTCAACTGAACACGTGAGAAGAAGTGAAATTATCACTCTAATTTATAAATGTTGGTCTTGGTGAATATTTCTGAGTAGGAGAATTCCACAATCAGAAGATGAAGGCATCTTTGAACATGACCTATAAAATAAAAACCTCCCAAGTAGTGATAGATCAGTACAACTCGAGAAAAGAACAACATGCACAGTTAAAATTGTAGAGATCTCAAGGGAACACTTGAGAAGAAGTGAAATTATCACTCTAATTTATAAATGTGGGTCTTGGTGAATATTTCTGAGTAGGATAATCCCACAATCTAAAGATGAAGGCATCTTTGAACATGACCTATAAAATAAAAGCCTCCCAAGCAGTGATAGATCAATACAACTCGAGAAAAGAACAACATGTAGAGTTAGAACTGTAGAGATCTCAAGTGAACACTTGAGAAGAAGTGAAATTGTCACTTTAATTTATAAATGTGGGTCTTGGTGAATATTTTTGATTAGGAGAATTCCACAATCAGAAGATGAAGGCATCTTGAACATGACCTATAAAATAAAAGCCTCCAAAATAGTGATAGATCAATACAACTCGAGAAAAGAGCAACATGTAGAGTTAGAATTGTAGAGATCTCAAGTGAACACTTGAGAAGAAGTAAAATTATCACTCTAATATATAAATGTGGGTCTTGGTGAATATTTCTGAGTAGGAGAATTCCACAATCAGAAGTTGAAGGCATCTTTGAACATGACCTATAAACTAAAAGCCCCCCAAGTAGTGATAGATCAATACAACTCGAGAAAAGAACAACATCTAGAGTTAGAACTGTGGAGATCTCAAGTGAACACTTGAGACGAAGTGAAATTATCACTCTTATTTATAAATGTGGGTCTTGGTGAATATTTCCTGAGTAGGAGAATTCCACAATCAGAAGATGAATGCATCTTTGAACATGACCTATAAAGTAAAAGCCTCCCAAGCAGTGATAGATCAATACAACTCAAGAAAACAACAACATGTAGAGTTAGAACTGTTGAGATCTCAAGTGAACACTTGAGAAGAAGTTAAATTATCTTTCTAATTTATAAATGTGGGTCTTGGCAAATATTTCTGAGTAGGAGAATTCCACAATCAGAAGATGAAGGCATCTTTGAACATGACATATAAAATAAAAGTCTCCCAAGCAGTGATAGATCAATACAACTCAAGAAAAGAATAACATGTAGAGTTAGAACTGTAGAGATCTCAAGTGCACACTTGAGAAGTAGTAAAATTATCTTTCAAATTTATAAATGTGGGTCTTGGTGATATTTCTGAGTAGGACAATTCCGCAATCAGAAGATGAATGCATTTTTGAACATGACCTATAAAGTAAAAGCCTCCCAAACAGTGATAGATCAATACAACTCGAGAAAAGAACAAAATGTAGAGTTAGAACTGTAGAGATCTCAAGTGAACACTTGAGAAGAAGTGAAAATATCTTTCTAATTTATAAATGTGGGTCTTGGCAAATATTTCTGAGTAGGAGAATTCCACAATCAGAAGATGAAGGCATCTTTGAACATGACCTATAAAATAAAAACCTCGCAAGCAATGATAGATCAATACAACTCGAGAAAAGAACAACATGTAGAGTTAGAACTGTAGAGATCTCAAGTGAACACTTGAGAAGAAGTGAAATTATCAATCTAATTTATAAATGTGGATCTTGGTGAATATTTTCGAGTAGGAGAATTCCACAATCAGAAGATGAAGGCATCTTTGAACATGACCTATAAAATAAAAGCCTCCCAAGTAGTGATAGATTAATATAACTCGAGAAAAGAACAACATGCAGAGTTAAAACTATAGAGATATCAAGTGAACACTTGAGAAGAAGTGAAATTATCACTCCAATTTATAAATGTGGGTCGTGGTGAATATTTCCAATATTCAGACACATCCAACACCCCTCCTGTCATGGTCTATGAAATAGTTATTGCAATGTTGGGTACCTATTTTAGTCTGGATGTCAGGGATTCCATGCATTTGAGCTACAAGTCAACATGAGTAATTTGGAAAAGAATATAAGATACACAACACTCATTATACACCTACATATACACCTAAAAAAGTATGTACAAATTGTCCCAATGACATTTTTATACGGACACAATACCTATTTTCGCACACATGTCATACAAAAATAGCACACAATATTGTTGGAAAAAGAGATCGTTGCAGACAATTTTAGGCCATTATTGTGCCTTTGGTATGTAATATATACATTATTTACAAAACACACTTATACAAGTAGAGATACAAAAATGTACATGCATGAAAATCAGTCGTTAATGACAATTATATAAACAGTATTGCGTCGTTTGCCATAACTGATATATTTTTCATATTACACATTCATACAAGGAGCATAATAAAAAATATACACAAAATTTAAAGAATTGGACCATTGATGATTGTTATATAGCCGTTTGCTCAGATTTATTTTTGGATTTGTTCTCAGATGCGTGTATACATGCCCTTAGAAGAATGAGAGGCATTTGGCCCAATATTATTTCCAATGCTGGGACATTGAATGCATCCCATTCCTCGATTCTTAAATGTAGACATACATTCACCCGAGAAGATCTTAGATTGAGAATTAATTTAAAAAAGTAAAGTCCTGTGTATATAATTTTTCGTGACTGTACGGTCTCCATTATTCCCCACATTATAACCTACATTTCCCTGGTGAAAATGCCGGGCACCGTGCGATGGACACGCTAAGGGGGTGATGAAGAAGTCAAGGCTAGGGCCTGGACAGAAAGTTTTTGTTTTTCAGTTTTGGTCCCCAAGAGAGCGGGATTAGCAGGCGTCCCGACAGCCAGACACAGACTTACCTGAAAAACAGGCTTGACGACTGGTTAGCCACAGACACCCCCGCCCCGCTCGGGCTGGACGTGTGAAGCGGAGACGAAGACGCGCCAATCTCCTCGACGCTTATGGGGTGTGATTCTAGCTTCTTATAAGTCCATCGGCATGGCAGGAGCTTACACATTGTAAACTTTCCCCGGTGCATGCAGAAGATAGACTCCAGAGAGCAAGTTATGAGTGCGATCTGCGTATAGCTCACATTCTTTCGAAGAAGGAGCTGATCATCGATCGTAGAGATCCACACATCTCAAAATGGCCCGCTCCACGGCGGCGACACCATCGACGGCGACGTTGTCCGTGCTACTAGTGGCGATAGCCGCAGTCACGACCTTGTCTAGGGTGGCTGTGGCTGAGGACCCATACATCTTCTTTACCTGGAACGTGAGCTACGGGACGATCTCCCCTCTAGGTGTCCAGCAGCAAGTGATCATGATCAACAACGAGTTCCCAGGCCCGAACATAAACTCCACCACGAATAACAACGTGGTGATCAACGTGTTCAACAACCTGGACGAGCCGCTGCTGTTCAGCTGGAACGGGATCCAGCAGAGGAAGAACTCATGGCAGGACGGTATGCCAGGTACGGCGTGCCCGATCAAACCTGGGACAAACTACACGTACCATTTCCAAGTGAAAGACCAGATCGGGTCGTTCTTCTACTTCCCATCCATTGGGATGCAGAAGGCGTCGGGAGGGTTCGGCGGGTTGAGGATCAATAGCCGTCTCTTGATCCCAGTCCCGTTCGCCGACCCGGCGGACGACTACACGGTTCTCATTGGGGATTGGTACACCAAGACACACAAGGAGCTCCAGAAGACGCTGGATGCCGGGAAGCCGATCGGGCGCCCTGCTGGTGTCCTGATCAACGGGAAGTCCGGGAAAGATGCAACCGGGAGCGTGGACGACCCGCCGCTGTTCACCATGGAAGCCGGGAAGACGTACCGGTACAGGATCTGCAACGTCGGGACCAAGACCACACTCAACTTCCGGATCCAAGGACACACGATGAAGCTCGTGGAGATGGACGGGTCACACGTGGTGCAGAACGACTACGACTCCCTCGACGTCCACGTCGCGCAGTGCTACTCCGTGCTCGTCACGGCGGACAAGAAGCCCATGGATTACTACATGGTGGCATCCACGAGGTTCACCAACAAGTACCAGGACCATGCGACAGGGATCATCCGCTACGCTGGGTCCAGCACGCCGCCTTCCTCCGTGCTCCCGGAGGCCCCCGTCGGATGGGTATGGTCACTCAACCAGTGGAGGTCGTTCCGATGGAACTTGACAGCATCCGCCGCACGTCCTAACCCACAAGGGTCCTACCACTATGGCGGGATCAACATCACCCGCACCATCAAGCTCCGTAACGCCGTTGATAACGTCGATGGGAAGCTCCGGTACTCGATCAACGGGAGGTCGTTCAAGTATACCCCTACACCTCTCAAGCTCACGGAGTATTATGGTATTACTGATAAGGAGTTCAAGTATGACACCATCCCTGATGAGCCACCTACTGGAACGGATCCTGTCGTCATTGAGCCCATTGTTGTCAATGCCACCTTCCGTGACTTTGTTGAGATCGTGTTAGAGAACCCCGAGAGGAGCATGCAGAGCTATCACCTCAATGGATACTCCTTCTTTCCCGTTGGGTATGTGATAAAGATTGCTTGCTTATATAATTGCTTACGCCTTTTCCGTTTAACTCGATCCATAACTAGTTGTGTCTACATAAACTTCTGCAGAATGGGAAGCGGCCTCTGGTCACCTGAGAAAAGAAAGATGTACAATCTTCTCGACGCTGTCAGCAGACATACCATCCAAGTCTACCAATATTCATGGACGGCCATCCTCCTCACATTCGACAACGCCGGAATGTGGAATCTCAGATCCGAGATCCTCGACAGGACCTACCTTGGTCAGCAGGTCTACTTCAGCGTTGTCTCCCCTGCTCGATCCCTCAGGGACGAGTACAGCCTGCCGGAGACGACCTTACTCTGCGGCGCCGTCCTCGGACTCCCCAAACCCCCTCCTTACACATGATTCATTCCCTATTCCTATAGCTAATTCAATTTTCCCACCATAATCTACGGCGAACCCAAGTAGTATATCCTCTATATATTCATAAAGTTAGCTGATGATCCAACATCTTATATAATTCATTACATGTAATCGCCCATTGAGCTTCCCCCCACAATTCGAACAAATTTCCTGTTCAGATACGTTGCTCTCCCTTCTTTTCATGTTTTTCTGTAGATGTGCGACCAAAATTATACACGGTAGATCGAGTACCACTCAGCAGGCAGGTGAACTTATAGATTTCAGAGCAGAGAAAAAGATGCAGCCCCAGACCAGGTGTGATTGAAAGAAAGAGCGTGCAGGATTAGATAAATTGAAGTGTCTTCTTGCCCATATAGACATTTGGGTGTTTAGAGTTTTGTTTTGTCCTGGATAATAAGAGGCTCTTTTAAGAAACTTTACTCGTTTGTTCATTCTTTTTTTTTTTGTGTACAAGCATTGATGATTTTGTTCATTAAGTTTTCCTCTTCTGCTTTTCTTAAGCTCTTTCTGTCTATTCTCCAGATGTTGCTTAAAAGAAATAACATTGTTTATGTTGACTTTCACTATCATTTGGAAGTTGGTGCCAGTAATTAATACCATAAAGAAACAATTAAAGTCTGAAGTTTTGTTTGAGATAATGTCAAGTGTCTTCAAAAACGATTGTTCAAAGATCGAAACAACATTCAAAATGAAAAAAGTATCAACAACTATTATTATGTACAAAGGGATGATCATGTATGAACCCGTGATTTAATAGATGAGCCTCACTCTGATTTTTCACTCGGCAAAGGTTCTCATTGTTAAGAAGCTGATGTTATTAGCATAAGTGTAAGGATTTGAATGTCTAAGTGAAGGTCTTTCACAATCGGCAAATTAGATGACCATACAACATTCTTCTTCATTCCTTGTTCACTAGTGTAATGAACCTAATCTAGGCACATTATTTCCCTACCAGAAAACTATACATCCAAAGTTAAAACATCACCCAGCCAGTGTAGCGTAGATGGTTCGGTTCGGCCGGTCCTCCCCGGAGGACCCGCGTTCGAAACCTCCTGTTGCACATTGTATTTACAACCCTTGGGTCATCCGGGCTCTGACACGTGTTTGAGGGAGGGGGAGAGACTATGTCTCATTCTAACTCAAAAAAAAAAGTTAAAACATCAACTTGGCACCAGAATTTAAGAGTCTATTAATATCGTCAATACATTATTCAAATTCCAACTCTAGGAGAACGATGTGTAATTTATATTTGTTTCATATCAAAACTACACATGCTAAGCTGCACACATACATGAAAATTGAGTAATATATTTATTCAGATTTCACTTCTACATAACTGTATGCAAGCAATGACCAATTCCTTTGGCGATACCTATGAATTCTTAACAATAAGCCTTGCTAAAGGCTAGGTCTCACTCGATGTGCCCCCAGGATATGTTTCATCGGCACTAGATCATCCCATGCAGGCAAAAAATGCAGAAGCTTTAGGAGGTGAAATTTACAAAAAATATTTGTATGTCCCCATGTAGAATGTATACCCTAAGACCTGTCGATTTCTAATTTTGATCTTTATATGATGTCAAACATAAAGAAAATGTATTCATTTATAAATAATGCAATAAACTCATAATATTATATCAATGAATGCATACCAATTTTTTTTATTTTTAAAAACAACTCGATCAATATAAAAATATAATCTTACATTTACATGGGAAAGGACATGGCCACTTGCCTCTTACTTGTTACCAAATTGATGTCACTTACTTGAATGATAAGCACTTACACATTATGAGGCACCGCCATTAAGTGCACATCACACAACATCTACACAAGATTACATTCAAAGCTTTCAAATTTGACTTTAGTTATTGTAACATAAGTCTTGCACCAGTGTCGACATCTTTGGCAAAACTTGCAGGGAGAACTATAGGTAGACTCTAGAAATCCTCGTGTGATACCTCCAAACCTTGTGTTGACCCTATGGAAATTCTCATGGATAAGTACAACAATCAAATTGTCAAAATAATGATACACTAAACACATTACATGGCAACATATATATATATATATATATATATATATATATATAGAGAGAGAGAGAGAGAGAGAGAGAGAGAGAGAGGCTAGAATACACTCGAGTGTATTTGGAGCAGAATACACTCAAGTAGTTTTTTATGATGTAATATTTTTTTCAAAAATCTAATTCGTTAATCTTTTTAAACATCTTATGAATAGCTCATACGCAGAATTTGAGCACATTTGGACATTTATAGGTCATGTTATAACGATCGCAAAAATTATGTATTTTAAATTAGTTTCGGACGTCGATTTTGTTACCCTTGGATGAGTGACTTATACTCATCCAAATGGGCTCAAAATTTGTATGTAGCCAAGTTATAGTATGACGGTGAAGATCAATGGTTTACATTTTACTAAAAATAGTCTTGATATGCAAACACACTTGAGTATATTCGTGCAATCTGTACACTCAAGTGTATTCTAGCCTGACTCTCTCTCTCTCTCTCTCTCTCTCTATATATATATATATATATATATATATATATATATATATATATATATATATATATATATATACCCTCATAGATAGCTTGGAATTTATAACCCGTCAGCCAAAAAAGTAAATATTTGGCCAGAAAATTAACTCTGTGAATAAAAAAGTAACGATGTGGATAAAAAAGTAACTATACAACTAAAAAAGTAAATCTGGGGAAATACACAGTACACACACACACACACACACACACACATATATATATTATTGTATTTTTGAATCTGTTGTTACAAATGTAACTATTTATACATGAAAATTAACAGTTTGCAATGTAAAGTAACCCTTTACATGTCAAAAGTAAGAAACTCCAAAAAAAATTTAACCAAAATAGGGGTGGATAGCTATATATATATATATATATATATGTGTGTGTGTGTGTGTGTGTGTGTGTGTGTGTATATATATGTATATATATATGTATATGTATATATATGTATATATATAAATAAATAAATAAATATATATATATACATATATATATATATGGGCTCATCTTTAGTACCCGCACACACTTCCTGATATATATTTTTATTTTTTTTGCAATTATAGAGGAGCATTTTATCTAGCTCCCCAAAACATTTGATCAAAAAAAATATCATTTGTCCCCCCAAAATAGAAATACCCGTCCATATATTTATTGACTATATATTTTCTACGTAGTTACTCTTTTGCTCTCAGAGTTACTCTATATATCAATACAGTTACTCTTTTGACTCGTAAGAGTTACTCCAGTGTACCACATAGTTACTCTTTTAACCCCGAGTTACTCCAACGAGTAACGAAAATCTGGCTACCCGCACGGGTAGCGAATTAACAACACACATATATATATATATATATATATATATATATATATATATATATATATATATATATATATATATATATATATATATATATATATATATATATAGTCAAGGTAAAATACACTTAGTGTACATATCGTGATTACTTATGTGGACCATTTTTTGATAAATCCAAATTGTTGATATTCTTTGTTTTAAAAATACATGCTAAGCTGAAGCGCAGACTGGTGATCAAGCGTCGCAACCCCCGACCTCCTGACCATCCTCATATCTGGAAGAAAAATTCTGATGTTGATACTTCCTCTCCTTCCTTTTTCACTAGTGTTTCAAAGGATTGGTCAGAATTACCCAGTATAACAGATGAGGTCTCTCACCTGAAGCTGAACTCCACATCTATTGTCGTCAAAAATGGAAAAATCATCTTTCCAGCATTCAAATCCGTAGAAAATGCTCTCAAATGGAAGTACTGCCTAGCAATTTATGTCCTAGGGTTCAATCTGCACCTACCTAATCTTGAAGATTTCTTATATTGGTTATGGAATCTGGGAGGGTCATTAAAAGTTATTGCCAAAGGCGATGGCTTGTTCATCATTCATTTCTCGAAAGTAACGAACCTTAAAATAGTTGCAAATACAAGTCCATGGTTTGTCAATGGTTGTCCTCTTATTCTTTCAAGATGATTTCTTGGTTAAGACATCTCCAGACTAGCATTATGAAATGTTTCGATATGGATTCATATCTACAACCTTCTAATTGAGCTTTGGGACAAACTGTGTTTGAACATATTGCTTCTTTTCTAGGCACTCCCTTATGTGTCGATGAAGCAACTAGTTCTTGCTCTAATCTAGAGTTTGTGAGAATCTATGTTCTTATTTCTTCTTCTTCTACTTTTCTGGTTTCTGTTTAGCTCCAGACAGATAATGGACCAGCTTACTCTATTGATCTCTTCTATGAAGGCATACCTCATATATGTGCTAGGTGTCCATTCTTTGATCAAGAAGAATATGAATGCATAGTTTCTCAAGTGCTTGTTGTTCCTGTTGTTCCTCTATTTAATTTTATTGCTTTCGAACATCTAGTGTTCAATTCTTGAATCCTTTGGGCTTACAACACAATGCTGAGTTAGTGGCTTCTACTGGAAAGAGATCTATTCCTTTAACTCTCTTTTTAGTTTTCAGCCAAAGTACTGTTGGTGCTTCCAGCTCGTCTTCTAATTCTGCCAAGTCTGTGCCTGATAACACTAAGAAGACCAGTACTAGTGTTTTCCAACACCTTGCATTGTCTCCAAGTTAATTGAACTGTCTAGAAGTGATTAATGAAAATAATGATAAGGCTGACATCTCAACAACCGATGTTATTAAATGAGTCCATCCTTACACATATCCTCTTGGAATGTCAGAGACATAAGTAACAAAGTTGCGGGCGTCCAGGGGGAGATAAGAAGGTTGAGGAGTGATATTTTTATTCTAAAAAAACTAAGCTTCATATGAATAAGGCTCCCAACTTCATGAGAAAGTATTTTGATCAGTACAAATGGATGTCTAATCAGGATTCCCACACTTTAGGCAGAGTTTTCATTATTTAGAAAGAAGATTTGTACAATGTTGTCAAAATTGAGGAAGGCGATCAACTTATTCACACCTTAGTTACTTTTGGTGATCGTACTTTAAATCTTATTGTTGTTTATGGACACAATGGTGACAATGAGAGGGATAAGCTGTGGAGTGCTATAGAAGATCTAAACAATGTTATTGCTGACCAGTGCATTACCTTGGTGATTTCAATGCGGTTAGAAAATAATATGAGAAGATAGGTAGATATCCACCTACTAGGAAGTCGATGGACGATTTCAATGACTATCTTCTTGACTGTTGATTATTTGAGATGGATTTGTAGGGACTGTTTTCTATGTGGGATAACCATCAGCAGGGGTCTCATTTTTCTACCACAAAAATAGATAAAATTCTATACAATGCTAGTTTTCTTGCTGCAAATGCAAATGTAAATGGCCATATTTTATCAAATATTGTTAGTGACCATAAAATCCTTTCCCTTCATATTGGCAAACCCCAAAAGATCAGATCTCCTTTTAGGTTTTTAAATGCTTGGACTAATCATGAAGAGTTTCTAAGTATAGTCGAATATGCATGGGATATAGAGGTTCATGGTCACACTATGTATCATGTTTACAGAAAGCTTTACAAGTTGAATACCAAATTATGTTCTTGTAATTGGAAAATTGTGGGTAATCTTTGTGATGTGGCAAAGGTCACGAACGTTGAAGCTCTCCATGCTCAAATTGTTGCTGATATGGATCCGAATAATGTTTCTCTTAGAGAGTGTGCTCTTGAATAAAGAAAGTTGTTTCTCAAGCATCTCTAAATGAAGATTTCTTTTTCAAGCAAAAGTTGAGGATTCAATGGCTTAGAGAAGGAGATTCAAATACCAAGTTTTTTATGCGTCTATGAAATCCAGAAGATTCAAAAACTAGATTACTAAACTTTGGGTTGGTGATTATATTTCCTTCAATTTAGAAGAGATCAATTCCCATATCACCCATTTCTATTCTTCCTTATTCAATTGGCTATGCTTGGAAGGGTCATTGGAATGGTCTTGTTCTTAATGATGTTCAGAAAGGACTTCTTATTACTGAAGTTTCTCAAAAGGAAATGGATGATATAGTTTCATCTTTGATGGAGGACAAGGCTCCAGGTCCTGATCACTTTAATGGACATTTCATCAAGAAGTCATGGTCTATCATTGGTCCTAATATTAGTTTAGCTATCAAGGAGTTTTTCTCAAATGGCCAAATGCTTCATGAGGCCAATAAAACCTTCATTTCTCCCATCCCAAAAAGTGGTGCCTCTTTTGATATCAAGAATTGTGGCCTATAACCTTATGCAATGGCATCTATGAAATTATCTCCAAGATTATGGAAAATTGGCTTCAATCCGTTCTACATTCTATTGTGGATATTAACCAATGTGACTTTGTGAAAGGGAGATCTATCAAAGATGCCATCTTGCTCTCTAATGAAATCATTAGTGATTTTCACAAGGACTCGAGCAAGATGTGTATACAAGTCGATATTTGGAAGGCCTAATTCTATAAATTGGAAATATCTCTTCTCTATTATGTTCAGAATGGGTTTTCCTCTTTCTTTGATTAATTGGATAGAGAACATATTTATCTCTTCTTATTATCAAATTCTTATCAATGGAGAGGCCTCTAGCTCTTTCTATCCCTCGAATGGCATCAAGCATACCCTATTGCACCCTACCTCTTTGTATTATCTATGTAAGGTTTTTATGTCCTTATGAATGATAACATTGCTAGAAAAGATATTTCTCCTATTCATGCTGCAAAAGATTTATATATCTCTCATCTTATCTTTTCTGATGGTCTTATGATCTTCTGCGAAGTGGACAATCACAGTGCTTCTAATTTGAAAAACATGTTATCAGATTTTGGTTCCATGTCTGGTCTTATTGTTAATAATTCCAAGAGCTTTGTCTTCTTTAGTAAGGATTATGATAAGGTTAACATCTCTAATATCCTTGCCATCGATGAGGGAAGGTTCCCCTCCAAGTATTTGGGTGATCCCCTATTTGTAGGGAAATTATCTAGGCTCTATTGTTCAGAACTTATTGATAAATTCAAGAGAAAACTTGACTACCGGAAATCCAAGCTTTTGTCCATGGAGGCCAGGTTGGAGCTCATTAAATCTACACTTTCCAATATGCATCTCTATTGGTTTTTTTCCTTTCCCATCCCTTGCTTTGTGTTGGATGAAATTAATAGAATATGCATGAATTTCCTCTGGTCCTCCTATGAGAACAAAAGGAACCTTCATCTAGTCAAATGGGATCTGGTTTTACCCAAAGAGGAAGGAGGCCTTTCTATAAGAAAGAGTAGGGATATTTATCTTTTATGCTTAATTCTTAATGTGTGGGATATTGCAAGGAAGAAAGATTCCATGTAGTGAAATGGATTAGTAAGAGATACTTAAGAAAGGAATCTATTTGGTCATCCCTGAATCATTCAATTACTCATGGCTCTTTAATAGGATCCTTAGTGTTAGGGAGTTCTTTGTTGGCTGTATTGATTATAAAATTGGTGATGGATCAACTATGTTTTTCTGGCTTGATCCTTGGGCAAATGGTAAGCCTCTCTCAAGTTTCTTCAACACTGACCCTTTTACTAAATTCAACTTTCCTAGATATTCTAGGTTGAATTCAGTGCTATCTAATGGAGTTTGGACCATTCCTAGTTCAAGAAATGCTATGGCCTTGATCTCTGTTATTAATGATCTCGGATTATCCTTTGTTGATCATGATCAATTTTTTTTTTTGGGGGAAGGTTAATTTGAAAGCTATTTGGAATCATGTTAGATCCAATAAGGACCCTTTTGATAATTTCAAGTGGATGTGGTCATGTAAGGCTCCAAAATGATGCATCATTAATTTGTCGAAAGCTTATCATAATAAGCTCCCAACATCATACTATGCGAGGAGAATAGGCATCCAACTTGCTTCTACTTGTTTCCTTTGTAATTCGGGTTATGAAGGCATTGATCACATCATGTTTGAATGATCCTTTCCTAAAGAGATATGGTATAATTTGCATTCAATGTTTCCTTCTTTCTTAATCCCTAAGAGTTGGACTTCTCTTTTTCTTATTAATGAGGGCAAGATCAAGTCTTTCATTGCCATAGCAATTTTCCATGTTTGTTCTGAAAGGAACTTCAGGGTGAACAATAACTTCTCAACGGCTTGCCACAAAGTCTGGAATTCCATTAAAATTGATGATGCGATTTTCTGCTGATCCTTTTCTTTGTAGTTTGGTTCTGGTCATCTTGTTTTTTTTATCTGTCTGTGATGGTGGATACTGAGTCCTACTCCTCATTGTTGAATATCTGCTAGTGATCTTGTGTATGTCTGGTTCCTCAGTGTATACCTTTTCTGTTGCTAAACATGGGCCTGAGGTTAATGATAAAGACATTCTTCTAAGTGATTTTTTCTTGTCATTTTGATGTGCTTCCTTTAGACTTTCAGTTATCTGGTTTTAAAGTTGTGATGTTGTTTCCTAATAAGTTGGTTGCTTCTCTAAGATGCTATCTAATGTCTTTCTTTAGAGTTTCCCTCTTGTCTGGTATGGGGTGTTTCCCTTTGGACTTTCAGATATCTTCTCTTAAGGCTGAGTTGATGGTTCCTGAATCACATGGACATTCTTCTGAATGGATTCTCCTCTGAGTATTTCTCTAGATAATCACATAGTTATACTTTCCCTCTTTCTTATACTTGATAGAACCCTCTTGTATAGTTATACTTTCCTTTCTCTTCTCATATCTCAATTGGGAGATGAATGCATTGTAAGTACCATACTTTATAAAAAATGAAAAAGAAGCAATACGACATTAGCTGACAAAAAAAAAATATGATACATGTAAAATTTGAGCTCATTTGGATTATTCTAGGTCACTCTTTTATGGTCAAAAAATTTGACACACGAAACTAGTTTGAATTGTATCATTGTTGTCGTCTTTTGATGCATGACCTATAAGTGTCCAAATGAGCTCAAATTTTTTATGTAGCATGTTCATAAGACACTTAATAAGATCAACAATTTATATTTTCAAAATAAATTTTGCATGATGGAAAATTACTTGAGTGTATTCAGTCTCCACTTCACTCGAGTGTATTCCAGCTTGAATCTCTCTCTCTATCTATCTATCTATCTATCTATTTATATATATATATATATACATATATATACATATATACACATATATATTTATGTGTACACACACACCCATATGTGTTGAAAGCATCATTTTCTATATCTTGGAAAGAGTACAACCCTCTCCTATAAATAGGAGTGAACAAAACAAGGAAGAAAACAACTAAATATAAGGGCCTAATATACTTAGGCCCATATACATACGACTAGAATAAAAAGAAAATAGAAATAAAGAGAATCCAACAACTAAAGATAAACATATCTCGATACTTCCCCTCAAGCTAGAGTATAGATTTCAATCATGCCCAGTTGCAACATAGCTCCTCAATTCACTTTCTAGAGAGAGGATTTGTAAAAATATTTTTAGTTTTCTCATGTGTAGGAAGAAAAAGGGTAGTGATCTTCTTGGTCAACATATAATCTCGAAGAAATAATATATTCCACCTTAATATGCTTAGTCCTTTTGCAAAATACATTATTAATGATGATGAAGGTAGAATCATGATTTGCACAATACATCAAAATAGCATGAGTGATAGGAAATTCGAAATCACACTGAATAGATTTGATCTATAATAGCTCACAAGTAGTATGAGTCATTGTAAAATACTCAGATTTTGCACTAGATCTAGCTACAACATTTGTTTCTTACTTCTTCAGGTAACTAAGTTACCCCCTACAAAGGTACAATAACCAGAGGTAGATATCTTATGAAATTTACATCCTGCATAATCAACATCATAATATCAGTCACATATAGATGCCCATGTCTTATATAAAAAAATCTTTGTCCCTGTGTGTTGTTCAAATATCTCAATACTCAACATGCAACCTTCCTATTACATGCCTAGGTCAATCCATAAATAGGTTAAGAGAACCAACAACAAACAATATACCAAGCCAAGTAACATCGTTATAAAGTTTACCAACCAGGCATTTATAGCCAAATTTATCTTCTAAGGGTTGAGAAGATTCTACCCATTATTCATGTGTGCTTGATCCTATGTGTCCATGGGAAGTTTTAGAGTTGTTGCAAACTCCCTCTCAGTCATGCACTAGTCTCTCTCTATGAATTTGAGATAGGATCAGAGCCTTGATCAATGATAGCCATAAGATCTCGTTATTTAAGCCTTGACAGGATTAGAGGGCAATTGGTGAGAGGTGCTGACCCCTAGGAATGTAAGCTACCCTCATCACTGAGATAATAGGGTGACGATAGTGCTCAAGAGATGAGCGGCCTTAGAAGACAATGTATAGCATCGTTCCTCGTTGTAGTAGTCTCTAACCTTCCTTTTTCAGCCCATGCATGAGGCCCTTTTTTGCCACCCACCTATGCATGGTCACCGTACACCTAAGGGGCTTTCTTTTCTATAGTCAGGAGTTTTTAGATCTTCCCTATTGCTTGCCGAGGAGGCCAAATCCAAAGACGTTCTTATAACAACCCCACTATTCATCAACCCCCAATTAAGGAAGGTGATGAATACATATTCATCCATCTTTTTGTATATTTTTCTTAGTCATTTTCATTATATTTTCTCCTTTTAGTAATTTTAGGACTAAATTGTAAATTTCCCACTTCTTGATTTATTTATGCAAATACTTACCCAAGTTTTCCTCAATATTGTAGGGATGTTCTCCAAAGTCCATTTTGACCCTTTGAGTTAGTGAGACGGTCGTCTCACTGGTCCCAGACGGTCGGCTCACACCATGAAGACCCTCATTTCAGTACTAGACAACCACCTTGGCCTTGGTTCGATCAACTACTCAGCAAGCCAAGCATTCATCTCACCTTAGCGAGACGGTTGTCTCATGAAGCTATCCCCGCATCACAAAGTAAGCTTCCAACCACGTGATTAGGGTATTAACGTCTTGTTTACACTCATGGAGGCATGAGACGAGCGCCTTAATAGGCCAAACGTTTATTTTGAGGCCTTCTTTGAGACCAAGAAAAGTGAGTTGGATGCTGCCACCAGGGTTCAGTCACCACTCCAAGATCTTGCCACGTCACACCCAGAACGAGCGTTCCACCGGTCTAAACTATTGTCTAAGTCATTACTTCAGGCCCAAGATTTCAGCTTCCATAACCCTTCTTAGGGTTTTGACTCAAACCTTCTAGGCGCACGCCCAACCCTCACCAAACGATAGCGAGACGAGCATTTCACGACACAAAGACAACACTTTTCAACAGTCATCACTTAATATTTTTCTTTCCCCCTCTCAGGGTTTCCACCCCTCCTTCCCCTATAAAAGGAGGGGGTACTCCAATAAGAAAAGGGTCCCAATTTTTGTACTTAATTTGTAGAGAAATTTGTTATTTTCTTTCCAGTGTAATTTTTTTTTCAAGAGCACTAAAGTTGGTTCTTTTATTCCACATCTAGATATTTCTTTCTGTCATTCTCTTTCTCATATTTTATTCTTGGAGCAGGAGAAAAAGCAAATGAGTCGTTTAAACGTCACCATCTTGGACTCTATGGACATCTGGAATTGCGGTCTATGGCTCCTTTGCTTTCTTTCTTTATTTCTTCCATCCTCACCATGAGTAGTGAGTAGTCTTCTTATCAAGGCGAGGGGAGTACCCCATTAGCCATGTGTTAATTAGATCAAGCTTTTACACGCTTTACACGGATGGTTTTTGGTTTAGAAATTACATATCTGAAATGAAGTAATTAATCATTTTAATCGCTTGTAAATCATGGCGGATGGGACCGTGGAAATCGGGATTTAGAATGCCTAAACCGATTTCACGAGGATTTGGATGCGAACGTAGAAAAATCCTCTTTAGGATGAAGAACAAGGATACTTGAACACCAGGACTAATGGATTCATGTGGAGTTCCTCTTTTACCCTTTGTTTACGGATAAATCACATACATGCTTCTATCTTATATGTCATGTATCGCTCAATTGTATTTTCACAAAGGCTAAGGTGGTGAAACCCCTTATCCTCGATGTCTTCTGTCCTAATTTCAAACTATTCTTAAACGTTTGATTTCAATTCACCTTTTAAATTTCAACATTTTACTTTTGTTTAGATAATTTTGTGTGCTAATAATTTTCCTCTTTTACTCTCTCTTGTCTTAGAATAATCTTTTTCTTTCTTTCATTAGTGTAATATTTTATTCTTCTTTCAATTTACATTCTTGCATTGGATTAATCAAACCCCCTCAAATCAGACTAAACATAATTAATTTCAAAAAGATAAACCGGGTTTAAAAGAAAACAAATATTAAAAATGTTGTCTTGTGGGATCGACCCGTCTATACTAGCCTTAACCGAAAAGTAAAAAAGGATTAAACTCTATGATAAAGTTTCTAGTGAATTGGTGTGCTCTTCGACATGTATCAGTAGAAGGCCAAAATGATGAGAGTCATTACATACACATTTTTCTAAGGATCCATATTTAGTAAATAATAAATAAAAAAAAAATTTATTAACCCAATAACTTTGTTTAAAAGATGCTTACATGAACTTTTTATCCTCAGAAAAGTAAATTTGAGAAGAAATACTACACTATCTAATCCTCCTACATAACTTTAATACCTTCAATGGAATTCATCCTTATCTTCATGTTTGTATATTGTGTATCAACTACCTAAAATGTCGACAAACAAAACAAAGTCAACATATTTTTATACTGGTACATGGGTTCATCCAATAATCACAAGTATATATAATCAACCATCAATTATTTGCACATAAGAACATGTATTTTCTTTCATATTCTAACCCATATCTGGTCTACTATCTCAGGTGTATCCACTATCCATCATTGGACTTATGTGTGTTACCCTTCGAATCGTGTAACCTAGGGTTCAGAATATCATTATTTACTTTATGTGATACTCATAGGGACTTTATAATTTGCATGAAATAAATAAACATCCAACATATATCATTCGTTCAATCTTAGTGAAACTTCAACAAACTTTGGAAATCGATACATGTAATCATAAGCGTAACCACGTACCTTTGCCATGCAAAATTCATGTAGAATATGTGAAGTTCACTTTTTACAAAATCCAATCACCAAGGCAATCCACTATCAATCAATAGTATCTGAAACAAGCATACTACATATGTGTCACTATAGATTCATGTTATTCATATTGAATATAACTTAGGTCGTGATCTAGGATTAGGTTTCCTTGTCCCCGAGTTGTCGTTATGTTTGATTCCTAAGTATATATGTTCATTGATCTAATGACTTTAAAAAACCAATTCATATTCAGTGTTGTCATGATTATCAAATCTACCATATCATTTTATCACAAACACTTGGATTAGATCAACTTCATTAATAATATGGCATGTTTAGGATCATTTAACCCCTACTTATTCATGTACATGATTATTCTCATTAGAAACCCTAAGTATTATCAACATGATAATAATCATCTTAGATCATCATTATCTTCAACATTATCAAATTATAACATGATTTGAGGGAATCACTATATTCACCAAGTTAATATACCAAATCTAGGGTTTTAATATATTAATCGCCATTTTATCACATATTGGCACTACTTTTGAAAATAGAAGCATATTCAGGCTTTAAAAATATATTGTTTGGATTGCTCTCGATTTTCTAGTCATTTTGATATGTAATTTTGCTATATTTGAATAAACATACTAATTTTTGTGAATTATTCAAGAAAAACACTTATACCTTAATCTTAACGCCACATGGAGGTTCCCTATTAGTCCACCAACTATAGACTGGTCAAGTGCGGGGAAGCACAGTTCACTGCTGGTTCTCTCCTGTACCGACCTGTTAATAGGTTCATTTAGTTGAACCATCGACTGGCCCTTGGAATCGAACCGTCCATCTTCTTTACGTATGTCTACGCTCCCAGTGATCGTTGTAGGCGTCGTAGGCCATGTTCTCTCTGCTACATTGAGGCCTA
Source organism: Alisma plantago-aquatica (assembly GCA_963693085.1). Classification (NCBI taxonomy): domain Eukaryota; kingdom Viridiplantae; phylum Streptophyta; class Magnoliopsida; order Alismatales; family Alismataceae; genus Alisma; species Alisma plantago-aquatica. The sequence goes on along the minus strand of OY856413.1, from coordinate 74,536,372 downwards.
GTACACCTGCACTACATGCCTTCTCTTCTCAACCCCTCCACTACATCCATCATGCAAGATCTAGCCCCCGGTCTTCGTCTTCCTCGGGGTCATCAGAAACCCTAACGGCTCGTCTCCTTGGTTTTAAAGAGTATGGAAGCCCTGGCTAACTCAGAGACATGGGTAGGAAGGAACCTAGTTCATCACCTCTGACCACTCTCTTCCTACTCACGAGCGACTGGTTCAATAGCAGGTGGTATCACCTTCTTCTAGCAATGTGAGGACACCGCACGACCATCCACAAACCCATCCTGTGGTTGCAGTGTGTAACTTCGGGCTACATAGCTCTCCTCTCATGGATCTAACGAACCCTGCGAGATCCTCAAAAGGTCTTGCTCCTTGAAGGTAGACATACATTATTGGTCTTCATGAGGAAAATAGATGTTTGACCCTACTACTGAGGATGATGGGGCGGCGGTTCAAGCGTTCGGGAAACAACCACGCAGGGGCCTCTCCCTCTCCCTCCCCCCTCTCCCTCTCTCCCATACACTATCACAGTGATGGCACATATCCATATGAAGGTGAGGGCTTTGGTTTGTATCCCTATATATACACTTCTTTGGAGAACCCTAATGGTCTACACGATAAGAGAAAATGGAGGGAGAAGGCGGTAGACCATGATCTACTTCCTTTTTAGTTGCAAGGCAAAGCGATGGTTTCTTGGAGAGTCTCAAGTTTCCTTCCTCTCTTAAGTATTTTTCTATTCTATCATTTCCTCGCCATGCCCACAATGGCTATTCCAAAGTATTCTTTTTATTAATCTCCCTTTCTTTCTCATGGTTAAGACTATGAAAAGGGGTATGCACGGTTGCCAAAGGAAGGTATCCTATTTCTTTCTAGACACGTATATTTACAATCTAATTTTACTTAGTTGATATACCAAAAGTGAACATAGCACTTTATTGAATAATTTGATTATTCTCTCTCCTTGATATGTTGCAAGTCCTCAAAACTTTTCCCAAGTGATATTTTTTATTAGGAATTATTGGAATATTTTCTTCATACAAAATTGTTCCTTTTCCGTTTCATCATTATTTTCATGGGTTATCTCGAGATAATGTTATTTAGTGCCTCAACATTGTGTTGTTACTTTTGCAAGATAATTATTCCTTTAATTATCTAAACACCCTATATTTTATTTCCTTCGGAACCCCGATAATTATTGCATTTATCATAACAAAAGCCATGATTATTTATTCATGTATAAATTCCTTCTATATATATCTTGTGCCATAAGCACCCATGCTCCAATGGCATTTAACATTATTATTTCACCAATAATATTATTGGGTAATTTGTAAATTAATTATTTATATAATTAAATTTCATAAAACTGAGGATATTGCAGTTCTTCTCCTTTGTGGGAGCCTGAGTCACATAAGAAACCCCCCTCTCATCACACCATGGAAGGAGGAGTTGGGGAGAAGTTGGGCGGTCCGCACATGAGAGACTGCCAATGGATGCGTGCCTGGGACAAGACGTGAGAGCAACCCTTGACATGGAAGGGATGAGTCTATGCCAAATGACGCAATTTCCCTAGGGTGTGTACTTAAATGTAAGGGAACGAGCGTCATTTCCCAGAACTGAGTCAGAGTACTGACTAAAGAACAAAAAGGTATTTTCTGTTGACGTGGCGGTGTGTGATTGACTAATAAAAGATTATCTTGTGAATATTCTAGTAAATAGATGGTAGATCCAATGATATCAAAATCAAATATTAATTTGATCAGGAAAATGAGAGGAACATGACTAAAATATAGCTGAGATCCAATTCTAAACCCAATTCCAAAAGTAGTGCCAATATATGCTAAAGTTATGATTAATATATAGCAAATATATATACCACATTAACCGAAAAAAATGCGTAGAATCCAATTACGGTACTTTTAGTGCCTAATTATTCTTCTAGTTCGAAAAGTAGTACCAATATGTGTTTAAGTGGTGATTAAAAGGCATAAATCTTATATTAGTGTAGTAATCATGTTAAATATGTTTGTTTAGATGTAAATTGATAATGTGGAATATAATGTTAGTTTAAAATGATCAGGATCATAATTGTCGGGATCCACTCTTTTGATCAGCATATATACCAACCATTAGAGATAATCCCAAAACATAAATCCAAATTATGAAATAAAATAAGGAATTCTTGACAAAGGCGATTAAATAATATACAAAAAACACCGATAAATTTTTCCTTTTTCTTTCTTCACAAATTCATAAATCAATGTCACATCAAGGACATCACATTTAGATATCACAAATCTTATTCAACTCCATTAAAACTAGAATCAAATCTTGTTCTCATATGTTGTTCAGTTTACATCAGATACACGTACGTTGATGAACAAACTTAGTCAACAACCCATCCCGGGAAAGAGAGAGTACAGGGACATTCTAATCTTCTGCTGACAAGTAGCTCCCTACTACGACTCGGACGGAGGTTATCTAGATTATGATATTTATATCTTCTTTATCACGACCTATCCACTGGATAGTATTATTCCTAAAAACATTTGAAACAACCTCATGAGACTCATATAGAGCCCCAGTGAGTGGATACCTCCCACTCAAGCTACGTACATGCATCAACATCAAATTAAGTATAGTAAACTCAAAAGAAACATGCAGATATTAAAAAGTCTAGCAGATAGTTCTCTAATAAGTAAAATCTAACTTACAATGGTAATCTAATCCAATAGATATGGTAATCACTTGAACCAATTATAACTTTGAAACATCTTTTAGAGCATGTCTATGAACAAATCAATAGATACTACTTAGTTCAAATTAAGAACCCTACTGCATGTGAAATAAGACAAGTTCTAAGCATTTTGAATCAATACATAACAATAACATTACCCTTGTGACACTCCACCAACTGGACCAAGAACACATCCTGCAATCCTGAAGCTGAAGTACACATAATACATATCTACCAAACAATACTATCAAATAGCAAGCAATCCAACTCATATTCGGAATGGATATAAATCCCAACATTTATAACTTGTCAGCATGACATATCATAATATGAAATAGAAAATGTCTATAGCAACATGATTACTTTCCAAAACATGAAGCTTAATCAACAATCATCAACTAACTGTACAAGGAATGTAATAATCATGCAAATCATGTTCTACACAGCTTATCATCTTTAATTCATTTGCCCTGAAACTACTTGGCTTGTACCTCACCAAGTAGAAGTCACCATGCCTGATTCCCGTGTCAACGACTCACCGTCACTATCTTAGGGTTTAGCCGGCCACCCTAAGATATCAACAACAGACCCTGACCACCTCAGGGTTTCCTAAAGAGGCTAACATCCTCATCTCGGGTACACGAGATAGGAACCAACAAAACAATATATCACATATCACAGTATTTCACATATTTTTCATTTCACATTTCACATATTTCATTTCAACAGAGTCTATTCAATCTGGACATAGACTTTCACAGTAAAGATTTAGGGCCAGAGCCACTCCAGATGACTCACTCCTAAATCTTGGTGGTCTAACCTTTAAGGTCTCGATCCACACTTCAGAAATCCTTCTCATAATTCATCGATTACTACAAGGAGATCTGTTCTGTTTCCCAGTGTGGTCCTTGGGGGAAACTCACAGTGTTTAGGGCACCTAATTAGATGTTCCATCATTTCACTTATTATTAATCTATTTTATTCATCTTAAAAGAATTCAAAACATCATATATCATATCTGTGTATTCTCGCATAACTAGAATAACATGAAGAGAAGATTAAGTTTATCAATGAGGACAATGGTCAAAGCAAGAATCACAATAAATCTATAGATTGCAACACTTATGATTATTTCTATCTTTTACATCATCTCACATCAATCATCAACAGTGGGCTTTCTACCCGAGACATAATCTTATTGTCCAACATTTACCCCATCAGGGTTTTATCATCATCAGTGGGCTTTCAGCCCTAGACATAATCTCATTATGCAATATTTACCCTTATCAGGGTTTATCAATGTAAGGAGTGCATATTAAATTTAATTTCAACATAAATCTTATCAGTTCATTGTATATCACAGTTCTGAAACAAATATTAGCAGAGGCAATAGAACTAGCAACAATAAAAGCATATAGATATCATGTATCATTCCTCATACTCAGAATAGATTTATCATACAAAATATGCTTGTTCCATCCAATCTGAATAGATGCCAATAAATTTCATGCATATACATGCATAATAGACTTAGTTCTCTTCTTCTTTCATTTCACATTCTTCATATGGGGTAACTAATCAACACATGTTGATTATCATTTGAATTCTATCAAAATAGTTCATTCTTATAGTACAAGTATTCTATCAAACAATCACAATACAAGAACACATGCTTGTAAATCAATTCAAATACTTGAGTTTCATCTTTTAGTTGAATTCAACTACGGTTATGTACATCTCTTAATCCCCCATTTCAGATTGTCATTCACTAGCATCATCAAACTCATCATTTTAGGGTAAGAGTTACATTCTTAGAATCATCTACTAATTCCTATCTTTTTCAATCATTTTATACTCAGTAGTCTCAACTTCTTTCATTTCATGTTCATTACATTATCTGGACCAATCTTTCTTGATCCACTTTACATAAAATGCTTCTCTTCTACATAACATTTATCAAAGTACAATTCGTAGTATATTTCTTTTAATTTGGGTTAATCCACATGTATTTAAAATAAAAGATAAAATACTTCAGCATACTATCTTCATTAGCTTCATCTTTATCTTACAATCACCATTAAGTACATCTTGTTCATATTGTCTCTTATATTCAGATAAGTGTACCTTGTCATTCACTACTAATGTCATTCCCATAATCAACAATGATCATTCTTTATTATACTAAAACAAATGCATTGGACTTAGATGATATTTGTAAGACTCATCATATTCAATTGAAGTATTAATACTTTCGACTTCAGCATTTGATCACATTTACAACATCATATACAAGTTCTAGCTTTCTCACTCATAATAATAAACTTTTAGGATTTTCAAGAAGTCATTCCTTAGTTCAAAATATCATAGGAATCATATCATTCAGTAATACAATCATGATTCAAAGGTTCATTAGGGTTATTCACAAACATGGAAACCCTAGTTTCCATTTTCACACATTTCATTCATCAATCATAAGTATACATTGATTAATTGACTTATTTGATTCACTTACTCAACACAAATCCTAATCAGGATATGTGGTCATTCAATTCCATTAACGTTCAACAATACACTTGTATAATAAAATCAAGTACAATTCAAATATGATTTTATACATGTCAATTCAATTCCAAGCATATCGGCCATTGGGCTGATTTTTAGGCAAAATTCACATGAAATAGCATAATCATCTACCCATAAGAAAACCCATAGATTCTCAATCAATATAAAAGGAACTAATCAAGTTCCAATCAATGATAAATAATCAAAATCAGTAGAATTGGATCCCCCAATATCTTTCCCAAATGAAATCCAATCACATACATATACAAACAAGGTTTTTGATTGTTTTAACCGGATATGATTAGGCTTTCAACATGAATACAAATCTTAGGAGGGACAAAAACACTCACCTCAGGTGCCAAGCACCTTAAAAACATAGGTCAACCTCTGAAGTTTTGGAAACCTAATCAAACTCTAGCAAATGAATCCAATTCTTTCTCCTCTCAACTTAGAAACCCTAGAAATGGGGATTAGAAGAGAAAGAGTGAGAAAAGGGGGATATTTGATGTGATTTTGAATAAAATCAGGGGAGGGACATATTCTTGACATGTGAGAGAAGATTCACCATGAAATGCTATGTAAAGAAGCTAAACTTACTTGATTTCATCATATCTTGGATAGAGAAACCCTAGGTCGACATCTCCACCACTTTCTCTTCTCAAAACCCTAGCTCTCCTCTCTCTAAAGAATTTCATTTCTTTGACAGGAATGCCGAGTTATGATAGATCCTTATGTGTTAGGTTAGTCATATAGATGAATTGAGGTGCTTAGAATAATTGCAAACAAGCCCTTCATTATATTTTTATTTTGCTCTGACTGGTTGGTCGACTGAGTTATAAACTCGACCGAAACCACACTTTTTAGAACTCAAACCTCATCCAAAAATTATGAAACTATAAAAAATTTCTGAAATTAAGTTTATAAGAAACAGTAAAATTTATAGAACATTTGGAGTTACTAATAAATAATTAAAAATCAAATACTACACTACTATATTGTAGTCTGCAGCTTGGTCAGTCGAGTATGTCCTTAATAGAACTCAACCGACACCCCTCTTTGTAGTGATAAAAAATCATCCAAAAATTATATCAATTTAATTTTATGTCTATAATTGAGTTTCCTACCAACAATTAAAATTTGAGATCAATTGGAAATACAAATAAAAATATAAAATTCATTTACCACACTGCTATATCAATATGAAAATATGGTCGGTCGAGTTTGAAACTTGACCGACAAACAGGTCAGAACATTCTTAAAAAAATCTGATATTTTTTAATAGTGTTCACATTTGAGATATACAAATCATATCAAAATATAAATTAAATTAGAGTTACATATAAAATAATAAAAATTATTCAGTGAGACACTATACTTATCAAATTTTGTTTTCATATGTCATCAAAACCCTAATTTTGTCCGATTAGGGTTTCCAAATCTTAACCCTAATTATATGAATCAAAGTATGATTAAACATTCTCATTATATTTAAAATAACAAAACTTTACTACCATCACTAATAAAGCTTTAAACAATGATCAACTTAGTTAAGCATACAATCATCCAAGTAAACCCTAATTAGATGACTAATTTGAAAATGGGTCATTACAAATTCTCCCCTCCTTTTAAGATTTCATCCCAAAATCCAAGAAAAGATATGGAAGAATATCATATCATCAAATCATTCACCTCTCCGAGCATCAAATTATAAAGACTTTCATTTTATCTTTCTTTCATATGACATCTTTTTTGTTGTTGTATTAGATGGATATTTCATCCTATGTCATCATCATATCTCTCCTTGAGTATTATAAACATATGATTCACAAATATTAGTAATACATCATTTATCAAGATTTGATTCACATCACCTTTCACATCTTTTTTTTAATTTGATTGTGTATCTCATGGATTAATATTATGACTCATATTATCATCCGTCATCAGTTTCCTTCATAAACAAGATCATCTAGTGTGCATCTTAGTTCTTGGTTTTTTTCACCATTTCAAATTTCATATCAAATTCTAACTCACTAGATATTGTCTTCATAATCCATTAAGCTTTCATATTTCTTATATGAAATTTCATGTTTTCCATAGGTTCCATATTGAATTATAAAATCCTTTTCTCTTTCACCATTTTATCACCATTCTTTTTTATGCATCTTATTATACTACCAAATTGTGTTCATCTGGATATTTGGTCAGGGCATCTAGAAGAAGTACATTCGTAGTTCCATACTATCTTATCTCAATACCCAAATACTTGACCAGAGTATTTGGATATTGAGTTCAGTCAATATGAACATCATTCAAGTTATATTCAACATCCACATTATCATTGAATCCTAAATCCTATTGTCCTTGTAGACTCATCTAACCTAGGCTCTAATACCACGTTTGTCGGGACCCACTCTTTTGATCAGCATATATACCAACCATTAGAGATAATCCCAAAACCTAAACCCAAATTATGAAATAAAACAATGAATTCTCGGCAAAGGTGATTAAACAATATACGAAAAACACCGATAAATTTTTCCTTTTTCTATCTTCACAAATTCATAAATCAATGTCACATCAAGGACATCACATTTAGATATCAAAAATCTTATTCAACTCCATTAAAACCAGAATCAAATCTTGTTCTCATATGTTGTTCATTTTACATCAGATACATTTACATTGATGAACAAACTTAGTCTACAACCCATCTCAAGAAAGAGAGAGTACAATGACATTCGAATCTATCTAGATTATGCTATTTATATCTTCTTTATCATGACCTCTCCACTGGATAACATTATACCTAAAAACATTTGAAACAACCTCATGAGACTCATATAGATCGCCAGTGAGTGGATACCTCCCACTCAAGCTAGGCACATGCATCAACATCAAATTAAGTATAATAAACTCAAAAGAAACATGCAGATATCAAAAAGTTAAGCAGATAGTTCTATCATAAGTCAAATCTATCTTACAATGGTAATCTAATCCAACAGATACGGTAATCACTTGAACCAATTATAACTTTGAAACATCTTTTAGAGTATGTCTATGAACAAGTCAGTAGATACTTCTTAGTTCAAATTAAGAACCCCATTGCATGTGAAATAAGACAAGTTCTAAACATTTTGAATCAATACATAACAATAACATTACCCTTGTGACACTCCACCAGCTGGACCAGGAACACATCTTGCAGTCATGAAGCTGAAGTACACATAATACATATCTACCAAACAATACTATCAAATAGCAAGAAATCCAACTCATATTCAGAATGGATATAAACTCCCACATTTATTACTTGTGAGCATGACAAATCTTAATATGAAATAGAAAATGTCTATAGCAACATGATTACTTTCCACAACATCAAGCTTAATCAACAATCATCAACTAACTATACAAGGAATGTAATAATCATTCAAATCATGTTCTACATGGCTTATCATCTTTTATTCATTTGCCCTGAAACTACTTGGCTTATACCTCACCAAGTAGAAGTCACCACGTCTGATTCTTGTGTCAATGACTCACTATCACTATCTTAGGGTTTTGTCGGCCACCCTAAGATATCAACAATAGACCGTGGCCACCTCAGGGTTTCCTAAAGAGGCTCACGTCCTCATCTCAAGTACACTAGATAGGAACCAGCAAAACAATATATCACATATCACACTATTTCACATATTTTTCATTTCACATTTCACATATTTCATTTCAACAGAGTCTATTCAATCTGGACATAGACTTTCATAGTAAGGATTTAGGGCCAGATCCACTCAAGATGACTCACTCCTAAATCTTGGTGGTCTAACCTTTAAGGTCTCGATCCACACTTCAGAAATCCTTCTCATAATTCATCGATTACTATAAGGAGATCCAATTTGTTTCCCCAGTGTGGTCCTCGGGGGAAACACACAGTGTTCAGGGAACCTAACTAGATGTTCCATCATTTCATTTATTATTAATCTCTTTTACTCATCTTAAAAGAATTCAAAACATCGTATATCATATATGTGTATTCTCACGTAACTAGAATAACATGAAGTAGATTAAGTTTATCAATAAGGACAATGATCAAAACAAGAAGCACAATAAATTTGTAGATTACAACACTTATAATTATTTCTATCTTCTACATCATCTCACAACAATCATCAACAGTGGACTTTCTGCCCGAGACATAATCTTATTGTCTAGCATTTACCCCATCAGGGTTTTATCATCATCAGTGGGCTTTCAGCCCTAGACATAATCTCATTATGCAATATTTACCCTTATCATGGTTTCTCAATGTAAGGAGTGCATATTAAATTCAATTTCAACATAAATCTTATCAGTTCATTGTATATTACAATTATGAACAAATATTAGAAGAGGCATTAGAACTAGCAACAGTAAAAGCATATAGATATCATGTATCATTCCTCACACTCAGAATAGATTTATCATATGCCATATGCTTGTTCCATCCAATCTGAATATATGCCAATAAATTTCATACATATACATGCATAACAGACTTAGTTCTCTTCTTCTTTTATTTCACATTCTTCATATGGGGTTACTAATCAACACATGTTGATTATAATTTGAATTCCATCAAAATAGTTCATTCTCATAGTACAAGTATTCAAATCACAATACAAGAACACATTCTTGTAAATCAAGGCAAATACTTGAGTTTCATCTTTTAGTTGAATTCAACTATGGTTATGTACATCTCTTAATCCCCCATTTGAGGTTGTCATTCACTAGCATCACCAAACTCATCATTTTTGGGTAAGAGTTACATTCTTAGAATCATCTACTGATTCCTATCTTTTTCCATCATTTTATACTCTGTAGTCTCAACTTCTTTAATTTCATGTTCATTACATTATCTGGACCAATCTTTCTTGATTCACTTTACATACAATGTTTCTCTTCTACATAAAAGTAAAATTCTTAGTATATTTCAATTAATTTGGGTTAATCCACATGTAATTAAAATAAAAGATAAAATACTTCAGCATACTATCTTCATTAGTTTCATCTTTCTCTTGCAGTCACCATTAAGTACATCTTATTCATATTGTCTCTTATATTCAGATAAGTGTACCTTGTCATTGACTACTAAAGTCATTCCCATAGTCAACAATGATCATTCTTTATTATACTAAAACAAATGCATTGGGCTTATATGATATTAGTAAGACTCATCATATTCAATTGAAGTATTAATACTTTCAACTTCAGCATTTGATCACATTTACAACATCATATACAAGTTTTAGCTGTATCACTCATAATCATATTAATAATAAACTTTTAGGGTTTTCAAGAATTCATTCCTTAGTTCAACATATCAGAGGAATCATATCATTCAGTAATCCAATCATGATTCAAGGGTTCATTAGGGTTATTCACAAACATGGAAATCCTAGTTTCCCTTTTCACACATTTCATTAATCAATAATAAGTATACATTGATTAATTGGATCATTTGATTCACTTCCTCAACAAAAATCCTAATCACGATATGTGGTCATTCAATTCCATTAACATTCAACAATACACTTGTATAATACTATCTAGTACAATTCAAATATGATTTTATGCATGTCAATTCAATTCCAAGCATATCAGCCATTGGGATGATTTTTAGGAAAAATTCACATGAAATAGCATAGTCATCTACCCATAAGAAAACCCATAGATACTCAATAAATATATCAGGAACTAATCAAGTTCCATACAATGAGAAATAATCAAAATTAATAAAATTGGATCCCCCAATATCTTTCCCAAATCAAATCCAATCACATACATATACAAACAAGGTTTCTGATTAATTTAACCGGATAGAATTAGTCTTTCAACATGAATACAAAGCTTAGGAGGGAGAAAAACATTCACCTCAGGTGCCAAGAACCTTAAAAACGTAGGTCAACCTTTGAAGTTTTGGAAACCCAATCAAACTCTAGCAAATGAATCCAATTCTTTCTCCTCTCAACTCGGAAACCCTACAAATAGGTATTAGAAGAGAAAGCATGAGAAAAGGGGGAGATTTGATGTGATTTCAAATCAAATTAGGGGAGGGATAGAATCTTGACATGTGAGATAATATTCACCATGAAATGCTATGCAAAGAATTTAAACTTACTTGATTTCATCATAACTTGGATAGAGAAACCCTAGGTCAACATCTCCACCACTTTCTCTTCTCAAAACCCTAGCTCTCCTCTCTCTATAGAATTTCGTTTCTTTGATAGGAATGACAATTTATGAGAGATCCTTGTGTGTTAGATTAGTCATATATATGAATTGAGGTACTTAGAACAATTGCAAACAAGCCCTTCTTTATATTTTTATTTTGCTCAGACTGGTTGGTCGACTGAGTTATAAACTCAATCAACACCACACATTTCAGAACTCAACCCTCATCAAAAAATTATGAAACTTTAAAAAATATCTGAAATTGAGTTTATAAGAAACCATAAATTTTTTAGAACATTTGAAGTTACCAATAAATAATTAAAAATCAAATACTACACTACTATATTGCAGTCTACAGCATGGTCGGTCGAGTTTGTCCTTCATAGAACTCGACCGACACCCCTCTCTGTAGAGATCAAAATCATCCAAAAATTGTTCCATTTTAATATAATGTCTATAATTTAGTTTCCCAACTACAGTTAAAATTTGAGATCAATTGGATATATCAATAAAAAGATAAAATTCAATTACCACACTGCTATATAAATATGAAAATATGGTCGGTCGAGTTTGAAACTCAACCGACAAACAGGTCAGAACATTCTTCAAAAATTCTGATATTTTTTAATAGTGTTTAAATTTGAGATATACAAATCATAACCAAATTTAAATTAAATTAGAGTTACATATAAAATACTAAAAATAATTTAGTGATACACTATACTTATCAAATTTTGTTTTTATATGTCATCAAAACCCTAATTTGGGCCGATTAGGGTTTACAAATCTTAACCCTAATTATATGAATCAAATTATGATTAAACCTCCTCATTATATTTAAAACATAAAAACTTAACTACCATCACTAATTAAGCTTTAAACAATGATCAACTTAGTTAAGCATACAATCATCCAAGAAAACCCTAATTAGGTGACTAATTTAAAAACGTGTCATTACAATAATGAAGATAATTAGAATTTGTAATGTAGATAACCATGCATATGAAGAACTTGGGTTAAAGTTCATAACTTGATATGTTGTTAATGAACATAACCAAATCTAAGTGATCACAATGAAAGAATAAGATGGATATAATGATTAGGGTTTCACCTAATGATTGATAAGCTATGGAAATAGGGTTTGATCCCTCATACCATATCCTAAAAATTGGACAACTCTAAACCATAGAATAGGACCAATTAGGGTTTAATGTATTTGATGTGATGGTGACACTTTCGAATTTACATACATGCAGATTAAATAATTTGATTCCTCTTTGCTTGCTTGATTGTATGATATGCCTAAAGTATGATTCAATAATCCACATGGTTCTACAAATGGTATGTAGTTATGATTATGACTGCCCCAGAATAGTTTGTCGGTGTTTTATGAGTGTTTCTTGAGGATTAAACAACTAAACAGTTGAATGTTTATTACCATTTTGATCAATTATAATGCTACTATGAGTATCAAATAAAGGAAGATGATGTGAAGAAAATGACAGTTCTTATTTTCAAGTAGCTGATTGAATATATACTATTATTTACTTGCACGCTTGTACATGCACCCCACATACATGGTATAGCAATATACTTATCCATGCTTTTAGTTTCATAGTTTTTTAGGTACATGCTTAATATGAAGATATCAAGATATGATAGACAAATGAAATTGTTGAAGACACTAAAGTTAACTTGAAAGGAGGATTACATAGATGCTTCTTCTAATATAGTTCACATATGTATAGAGGTGATGATATAAATTCATATAACTCCTTCGAGGAACATTTTGTAAATAATATTTGAATTAATGGAAATTATTTATTATTTGATTAAATCTATTTCCTTGAGAATTTTAAGTAATTGCTCTCAACTTTTTGGGTCATTCCTTGATTGGGGATGTTGAAAAGTGAGGTCCTTACAGATGTCCCCTAAAGTTGACTAAGGGAAAATGTTTTATTTACTTGTAATTAATGTATATACTATTTTTTCTTATACTTCATGTAATCTAAAGACTTTTATAAATGCATATATTGTTTATTTATTTTGCAACAAAAACTTTGGGGAAAATTTTAGTCCCAAAGAGTTTGAACTTGAAAAGATTCTTCCAATCTTCCTATTCATAAGGTCCCACTTGTGAAATTATTGATTTGATCCTCCCAACCATAGTTAGCCATGCCCCTCTATTCTATATTGGTATTATCATCTATATTGGGCGATCCACATGATGTTGTGAGAATGTAAAAATATTTAACTCAGCATCCTTCCACCAGATACTTCATAATCCCTACTCTTACAATTCTAGAAACACATAAACCATCCAAAAGAACCACACATTTTTATTAATTTTTCTAGTGTTTCTACATGCAATAAAAACCACGATGGGGATTTCAATCCATCTGTATCCAATGTTTCATATTAATACTCAATTAAATATCGAATGCCTCACATGTGTCTTCTTGTTTGTGTCAAAAGAACAAGCATGGAAACAAGGACGAAATAAGATGCACAACTCCATTCGTAAGCAAAATATTAAAAAAAAAGCAAAGATGATATTACAATGAACTCTCTTAACCACTTGGGGGCCACTACTTTGGAAGAAATGCAATTGTTAATATACAATACTGAGATAGATCATTATATGCTAAGGTATATGAATTACTTGGCTCTAGTGTTGATTTTGTTTATTTAAATGAATTTATAGAGATGAAAATTTATTAGAAAAACATGATACAAATATAAATATGAATGACTTGATTTTTGAGATGAGTTTACATCATTTTATAATGTGAACATAATGTGAACTTACTTCCTATAAGAAACCAAATAAGTACTATATACATACATCCACACGCGTGCACGCGCGCGCGTGCGCACACACACACACAATATATATATATATATATATATATATATATATATATATATATATATGTATATATATATGTATATATATATATATGTATATATATATACATATATATATATACATATATATATATGTGTGTATGTGTGTGTGTGTTGTGTCACTCATATGTGTATTATATGAGAACTAAATGTTGATGTATGTGTAATCATTTGTGCATGTGTAAGTAAGTTGGATTTTAAACCCTATGTTGATAACGTGATATAATATTATGGCATTAGGGTGACTACATTACCAAATGACAATATGACATGAAATTGTAAATATATATATAATTTATGTAAAAATCTTAGACATGACTAGAATGAGACATGCACTTGTAGATGAAATAAACATATGTAGTTGAAATATTGAAAGCCCATGATTAAAATTCTGACCAATTCTCCTATTTGCGTTTAGAATTCAATCAAACCACAATGAAGGACATTTTTTTATGGATTGATGGTTGATTTCTCTTGAGTCAAGGTACATAATCGAAAATTTTATTTATGTGAAGTTATACATCCCTCTTGAATATCATGTATATGTAAGAAACATTGGGGAGTACAACTTGTTAAACTTTTATATGTCCTTTGAAGACTCTTAATTGGACTATTTGATAAGTTGGAACAATAACATATATTGTTAGATTTTATGATTGGGGTCAATTGTTTATTGGAATTACACTTCCATGACTCTAAGTATAGATAGGGATAGAGAATATGGTTCCCTAGTTGACTAACAATTAATATTAACATGGTCATTCTCAATTTGAATTATCATAACACATGGTCACCTAAGCATAGAAAAAATATACCAAATGCCTACAATACTTGTGAAATCTTCTTGAAGTTGATTCACCTCGATGAATAAATTTGAGGCCCACACATTTATCACTTTTGAACTACTTGACCTCATATAGTATCTCATTACTGTAACGACAGTTGCCAAACTGACAAACAAATCGTTACTAATTAAGCAAAATTTCAACATAAACAACGGATTAACAAAAATCACTTAAAATTAAAACCATTTTGCAAAGAGATCTATTTCTAGGAAAACTCTTTAAGGCAGAACCAAAACTATATATACATCATTGTTCACATTTTACATACATTGTACCATCTCTTCTCAAGGATAACATATAACAATTGCTTTGTCAAAACATATACTGAAGCAACATAAAACCTCGAGGCTTACAAGCCAAAAACCTCAGATTGTTCATGAAACCATAATGAACCAACTCCAAGGACCTGAGAGTACAGAGATGACACATAGGACTTCTATCTATAAGACATGACAAACAGTACACTCAACCTGAGCTGTCACTGCTGTCCCTGCTGCTGTTGTTCTTTTTCTGCAGAAAGGTCTTCACCTCCTCGTGCACGTCCACCTAAAAATTTGGATCCCACGGAGGTGAGACAATTGAAAATTGCCCCAGCGAGAGATATAACTATCCGCCAACAATGTTATTATCACAGTTAAATAGTATTAAACTGAGCAGAGGATAAGCAGTTTAGAACATTCTCATATTTTAAAGCATTGCAGTTGTGTATGATAGAACAGTAATTCATCTATTTAATTTATAAGGAAAATGGAGAACATGTATATCATTTACCCATCATACTATCTCAAGCTTATCCTGTGATGTTCATTATCATGGTATGTCATCCATGAATCATTCTCATTTCTATCTGTTGGCCTCAGCCAATCTGCTAACCAGATATTGAATTCTACCAGTCATGTGAGTATACATTATCATATTTTGTCCAAGCATTGGACTATGCTAATCATATGCAACCATTCCAGGCATTGGGATTTAACCAACCCTATGTTATTATTCCAGGCATTGGAATTTAACCAATCCTGTGTTATTGTAGGCTTCATGCCTCTGCCAGGTATTGGACTTTAACCAATCCTGATTACATAGCCAGGCAGTGGACTCTAAGCACTCCTGATTATAGGCTTCAAGCCTCTGCCAGGTATTGGTCCGTAACCAAACCTGATTACACCGCCAGGCAGTGGACTCTAACCACTCCTAATTACAGGCTTCACGCCTCTGCCAGGTATTGGACTTTAACCAATCTTGATTACACAGCCAGGAAGTGGACTTTAACCACTCCTGATTACAGGCTTCACGCCTCTTCTAGGTATTGGACTTTAACCAATCCTGATTACACCGCCAGGCAGTGGACTCTAACCACTCCTGATTACAGGCTTCACGCCTCTGCCAGGTATTGGACTTTAACCAATCCTGATTACACAGCTAGGAAGTGGACTCTAACCACTCTTGATTATAGGCTTCACGCCTCTTCCAGGTATTGGACTTTAACCAATCTTGATTACACCGCCAGGCAGTGGACTCTAAGCACTCCTGATTACAGGCTTCACGCCTCTGCCAGGTATTGGTCCATAACCAAACCTGATTACACCGCCAGATAGTGGACTCTAACCACTCCTGATTACAGGCTTCACGCCTCTGCCAGGTATTGGTCCATAACCAAACCTGATTACACCGCCAGGCAGTGGACTCTAACCACTCATGATTACAGGCTTCACGCCTCTGCCAGGTATTGGTCTGTAACCAAACCTGATTACACTGCCAGGCAATGGACTCTAACCACTCCAGATTACAGGCTTCACGCCTCTACCAGGTATTGGACTTTAACCAATCCTGATTACACATCCAGGCAGTGGACTCTAACCACTCCTGATTACAGGCTTCATGCCTCTGCCAGGTATTGGTCCATAACCAAACCTCATTACACCGCCAGGAAGTGGACTCTAACCACTCCTGATTACATATTCATTATGGGATATCAATCCCTTAAATTCATCGTTGGTTATCACACCCTTTTACTAGGCATTATACCCTGGGGCAAGCCATCATATCAATTCACATTCTTTATGTACTACAAGTGTTCCTCTTATCTCCTTTAAGCATATTCAAAACACTATAGCCCTTATTTGACTATAAGCATAAAGCATGTATGATCAAGATTTCATTATTATTATAACCATTTATTATTATTATGAAGTTACTGGTTTCCATTTCCCTTAGTTTATTTTGCACATTACCATTCCTTACATTATACTTTTATAAGCATTTTGTCACCTCTCATTAGGCAACAATTATTCACATGGCTCACCAGGCCCATTAATCATCTTGTCACCTTTCACTAGGCAACAACTATTTACATGGCTCACAAGGCCCATTAAACATCTTGTCACCTCTCACTAGGCAACAACTATCCACATGGCTCACAAGGCCATTAAACATCTTGTCACCTCTCACTAGGCAACAACTATTAGGTTTAGGGTTTCCCTTTATAGCCGAATAGGGTTTCAAGTTCATATTATCAATCCAAACCCTAATTCATTGCTCCACACATCTAGGAGCATACATTAATATCATAAGTATTCAATCATACTTATTTATTCTCATCATTTATCATTAAATGAATCATCAACACAAGGTATGAGTTCCTCTCTCATCCTTATCAGGGTATGATTACATCATACTTTATTAACTTGGCTTAACCCTTTCTCAAGGTATGTTAGCCCACACTTATCAAAGTGTATTAAACTTATTACATCTCGATGTAACAATTGACGTAACACACTTCATGTGTTAATCATCCAAGTATATTGGATTTAAGGTGCATCAAGGTACATCAAACTTGAAACGCTGGATGTGATATCTATCATGTCTTGATGTATCACTTCCCTCATCACTTTTAACTTACTTAAGTTCATCAACTTATCTTGTATTAGGGTATTTCCCATCCTAATTCTTTATGCACTAGCCCTTCACATTCATTCTGTAGTGTATTGATCATAAGTCATACATTTGAATTGTCCAACCATCATTAATTGATATGGACTTATCTCAGGTTGAGACATTATTGATATAAAGTTCTCCATTATCAACCACTCTAGGTGTTTCACGTATCAAGGTATTAGCCATAACATTACTTGGTGTTTCACTCATCACTCCTAAGAGTATCTTGCCCTCACCTTTTATCTTGTCTTTAAAAACAGTTGAGGATCATATAGAGATGCAATTTCGTCCATTACTTATCCATTTGGATAAGTTTATCTAGGTTTAATCACTATTTCATGTCAAGCCGATACACTTTTTCTAAGAAAACTTGTTGGCCGTCACACCTCACCTCCTTTAGGTGCTTTGCACGATATGTACTTTTCCAAGAGTTCACAAAACGATATGGGACACCTCCTTGGGCTCCATGTCTGATAGGCACTCATATATAAGCTTTTCAACTTGATACTATTCAAGTTAAGCTTCCAAATTCAACCCTTTTCTTGGTCATTTCATCACCAAGATTACCATCATTCATGAATGATTCAAACATGGTTTATCCTTATTTCTCTCTCCTCTATATGATACTAGGAGGTAGGAGGGACACTCTATAGGTGGTAATTTGCATTTCAACCCCACATTTTGGGTAAATTACAATTTGTACCAAAATTGGTGCACAATGAACCAACATTGTTCAAACAAGTTCAAACTTGGAATTTAGGCTTTCCACAAGCCACCACCTTGCATAATTCTCTCTATAATGATGATAAAACTCATGAGGCATTTTCAAAATGTTACAATTTGCATTATATCCCCTCAATTTGGGTAAATTACACTTTGGTCCAAAACAAAGGAAAATTGCTCAAACAACATTCAATCGGGACCAAACTTGAAACATAAGTGTGTCACATGATAACAAAGCACCTTAGAGGATTATATTAAAGTTATAAGAAACTTTATTATCCGAAACAAATAGGGTTACCTCATAACCCAGGTCAGGGTCGTTACAAGTTATAAACCCCTAACAAGGATTTCGTCCCCGAAATCTCAGATAAAAAGAGACATATATTATTCATTCGTTATATCATCAAGTATCCACATAACATCTCATTTGAAAAAAATTTATTGTAATATTTTTACAATTATTCCTTCAAGTAGATCATTCTCATCAATGTTATGTTTATGCAAAGCATAAACCCCTAACATATGATCTCCATACTACATTACGTAACTGGACTGATTCCATAGTTAACCATTCCATGTAACTATCATAAGATAGTCTGATGTTTCTTAGATACCAGAATTCCTTACCTTGGTATCTAACACATGTGTTAATAACACATCACATCCTCATTTTTGTTTATAAGTTGACTTATGAGTAAATCAAATTCCTTCATATATCGATTAGAATGTGGTAGAAATATCCATGCCACATCTCCTTCTTTAAACTCTTGAGATTGTTTCAGAATGACTACTTGATCAGAGTAATAAAAAAGATAACAATCTAAATATGTCATACTTACTTTCTCTTCAATAAATGAATACCTGGCCAGGGTATTCAAGAACTAAAATTAGGTAGTATGTATTTGTTTTATATTCTGTTTCATACTTTTAACATCTCTTTAAATTTTACTACTTAGTATCTCAGGTTTTCTCTGAGTGTTTCATTTACATCTTTTCCCTATCTGCATGTAAGGAGAAATTTTCAAACAAATAAGAGAATATTAAACTAAACATAAGTTTTCATCCTTCTTATCTCTTCCTCATATCCTTAAAGGATATATACAGATGAACTAAACAACAACTACTTTTCTTATAGTAGGAAACAAAAAGGTAACTCAAAATAGATAGTTCTTTCTTGACAAGTCTACCTTTTACAAGATAACTAGCATCTTATCTGACCCAAAACATGGACTTAGTTATTTTATTTTTATTGCCTTTGTCCTCTACTACCAGAAGTAGATGGACCAAACTGTGACACTTGTCTTCGTCCTCCACCATTTGTCCCACAGGACTGAGGTCCTTGTGGGTTTTGCAGATTATGACTTGACTGTTGGGTCACCTCACTATTTTTCCTTGGACATTGCCACCTCAGATGTCCTTTTTGTCCACATCTATAGCAAGCTCGAAGTCTTTTTAGTGACTATTGTATTGGTGCACTACATTGTGGTTGAGTCGGTACTACGGAGATCTTTGATTGTTTAGTACCATCAATCCCTTGTTCCTGTGACTGTTTAGACTTCCTTTTAAGGTTTGTGTCATGTTTCTTTGTCGTAGACCTCTCTATCCTCCGAATTGATTCCACAAATGTAGCAAACTGCTCTCTACTTTCTAAGGCAGATGTCGGGATAGACATCTCAGCATTCAATCCCTTCTCAAAACATCAAATCTTCTCCTCCTCAGTAGCAGCCATCTGAGGACAAAAACGCAAAAGTTCCATAAACTTAACCTCATATTCATTTATTGACATGGCTCCCTGCCGAATCTTCTCAAACTGTGAGATCTTTTCATCTAAGTATGTCCTTGGAAAATACTTATTGATGAATTCTCGACGAAATTCCTCCCAAACAACCTCTTCATCATTCCTTTTTATTTCTTCTATAGCCCACTAATGTCTAGCACTACCCTTCAAAAGGTACAGTGCATCTTTAACTTTGTCAGCATCTGGGATACTAAGGATCTTAAAAGCATTTTCTAACTCAGTGAGCCAGAGATCAGCATCTACTGGATCAGGTGTCCCAGCATATTCTATGGCTCCTATACGACGTAATCGTTCAAAAGTCTTTCTAGACCCATATCTCTCATTGGGAGCTGGTGCCCTAGGTGCCGGTGATGGCATCCAGTCTGTTATATGCATCACTGTAGTCATGAATTGCCCAAAAAGAGTAGAAAAATATGGGTTTCTCATCATGACTTCATCAACATGGGGATTCTCAGGCACTATTTCTTCTCTTGCCTAATCCTTGGCACCTTCTACTGGTGCAACAACATTGCTCTCAGCAATGTATCCCTCATGTTCTCCAGACATCTTTGAGTTATATATCTTCTTTTGCATAAGCAGAAGGCACTATAAGATACACTGAGGTACACATAGAACATACACTACACCTTAGTCCTATGTCTCTGTAGACTCAGCGAACCTTCGGCTCTGATACCAAACTTGTAACGACAGTTGCCAAACCGACAAACAAATCGTTACTAATTAAGCATAATTTCAACATAAACAACGGATTAACAAAAATCACTTAAAATTAAAACTATTTTGCAAAGAGATCCATTTCTAGGAAAACTCTTTAAGGCAGAACCAAAACTTTATATACATCATTGTTCACATTGTACATACATTGTACCATCTCTTCTCGAGGATAACATATAACAGTTGCTTTGTCAAAACATATACTGAAGCAACATAAAACCTCGAGGCTTACAAGCCTAAAACCTCAGATCGTTCATGAAACCATAATGAACTAACTTCAAGGACCTGAGAGTACAGAGACGACACATAGGACTTCTATCTATAAGACATGACAAATAGTACACTCAACCTGAGCTGTCACTGCTGCTGTTGTTCTTTTTCTGCAGAAAGGTCTTCACCTCCTCGTGCACGTCCACATAAAAATTTGGATCCCACGGGGGTGAGACAATTGAAAATTGCCCCAGCGAGAGATATAACTCTCCTCCAACAATGTTATTATCACAGTTAAATAGTATTAAATTGAGCAGAGGATAAGCAGTTTAGAACATTCTCATATTTTAAAGCATTGCAGTTGTGTATGATAGAGTAGTAATTCATCTATTTAATTTATAAGGAAAATGGAGAACACGTATATCATTTACCCATCATACTATCTCAAGCTTATCATGTGATGCTCATTATCATGGTATGTCATCCATGAATCATTCTCATTTCTATCTGTTGGCCTCATCCAATCTGCTAACCAGATATTGAATTCTACCAGTCATGTGAGTATACATTATCATATCCTGTCCAAGCATTGGACTATGCTAATCATATGCAACCATTCAAGGCATTGGGATTTAACCAACCCTATGTTATTATTCCAGGCATTGGAATTTAACCAATCCTGTGTTATTATAGGCTTCATGCCTCTGTCAGGTATTGGACCTTAACCAATCCTGATTACACAGCCAGGCAGTGGACTCTAACCACTCCTGATTATAGGATTCACGCCTCTGCCAGGTATTGGTCTTTACCCAAACCTGATTACACCGCCAGGCAGTGGACTCTAACCACTCCTGATTACAGGCTTCACGCCTCTGCCAGGTATTGGACTTTAACCAATCCTGATTACACAGCCAGGAAGTGGACTCTAACCACTCCTGATTACAGGCTTCACGCCTCTGCCAGGTATTGAACTTTAACCAATCCTAATTACATCGCCAGGCAGTGGACTCTAACCACTCCTGATTACAAGCTTCACGCCTCTGTCAGGTATTGGAATTTAACCAATCCTGATTACACCGCCAGGAAGTGAACTCTAACCACTCCTAATTACAGGCTTCACGCCTCTTCCAGGTATTGGACTTTAACCAATCTTGATTACACCGCCAGGCAGTGGACTCTAACCACTCCTGATTAAAGGCTTCACGTCTCTTCCAAGTATTGGTCTGTAACCAAACCTGATTACACCGCCAGACAGTGGACTCTAACCACTCCTGATTACAGGCTTCACGTCTCTGTCGGGTATTGGTCCATAACCAAACCTGATTACACCGCCAGGCAGTGGACTCTAACCACTCCTGATTACATGCTTCATGCCTCTGCCAGGTATTGGTCCGTAACCAAACCTGATTACACCACCAGACAGTGGACTCTAACCACTCCTGATTACAGGCTTCACGCCTCTGCCAGGTATTGGACTTTAACCAATCCTGATTACACAGCCAGGCAGTGGACTCTAACCACTCCTGATTACAGGCTTCACGCCTCTGCCAGGTATTGGTCCGTAACCAAACCTGATTACACCGCCAGGCAGTGGACTCTAACCACTCCTGATTACAGATTCATTATGGGATATCAATCCCTTAAATTAATCGTTGGTTATCACACCCTTTTACTAGGCATTATACCCTGGGGCAAGCCATCATATCAATTCACATTCTTTATGTACTACAAGTGTTCCTATTATCTCCTTTAAGCATATTCAAAACACTATAGCCCTTATTTGACTATAAGCATAAAGCATGTATGATCAAGATTTCATTATTATTATAACCATTTATTATTATTATGAAGTTACTGGTTGCCATTTCCCTTAGTTTATTTTGCACATTACCATTCCTTACATTATACTTTTATAAGCATCTTGTCACCTCTCATTAGGCAACAATTACTCACATGGCTCACCAGGCCCATTAATCATCTTGTCACCTTTCACTAGGCAACAACTATTTACATGGCTCATAAGGCCCATTAAACATCTTGTCACCTCTCACTAGGCAACAACTATCCACATGGCTCACAAGGCCATTAAACATCTTGTCACCTCTCACTAGGCAACAACTATTAGGGTTAGGGTTTCCCTTTATAGCCGAATAGGGTTTCAAGTTCATATTATCAATCCAAACCCTAATTCATTGCTCCACACATCTAGGATCATACATTAATATCATAAGTATTCAATCATACTTATTTATTCTCATAATTTATCATTAAATGAATCATCAACACAAGGTATGAGTTCCTCTCTCATCCTTATCAGGGTATGATTACATCATACTTTATTAACTTGGCTTAACCCTTTCTCAAGGTATGTTATCCCACACTTATCAAAGTGTATTAAACTTATTACATCTCGATGTAACAATTGACATAACACACTTCATGTGTTACTCATCCAAGTATATTGGATTTAAGGTGCATCAAGGTACATCAACCTTGAAACACTGGATGTGATATCTATCATGTCTTGATGTATCACTTCCCTCATCACTTTTAACTTACTTAAATTCATCAACTTATCTTGTATTAGGGTATTTACCATCCTAATACTTTATGCACTAGCCCATCACATTCATTTTGTAGTGTATTGATCATAAGTCATACATTTGAACTGTCCAACCATCATCAATTGATATGGACTTATCTCAGGTTGAGACATTATTGATATAAAGTTCTCCATTATCAACCACTCTAGGTGTTTCAACTATCAAGGTATTAGCCATACCATTACTTGGTGTTTCACTCATCACTCCTAAGAGTATCTTTCCCTCACCTTTACAAGGTGTCTCGGGTTAAAGGTGTGCATATGTTCACCATATCATATTATAGGTGTATAGGCACCACCATATCGGGCTAGAAGTATATACACACCATTCATATTGGGATAGAGGGGTTTATATGTGTCACCCATGTTGGTCTAGACATCAACTAGGGTTGTGTATCGGGCTACCATATCGTGCAACCATGTCGTGCAACTATGTCATGCAATAGCACTTCTTATACTTCACTTATATCGGGTTACCCAAATTAGGGTTTCAAGTCAACTTTTAAGTATTCATTCAACCTTGTATCGTGCATGGAGTCTATACTTGACTACCTATCATGCAAGAGGTGTATACTACACCCCCATATCGTGCAACAATGTATTCATTCATATCCATATCGTTCAAGTAAAGTAGGTGCATCATCATATCGGGTTAAAGGTGCTTTCTTGTGTGCTTGCACCCGATATCACTTTTATAAAGCGATACCACCATCTTCAAGCTCTAGACCTTAGTTATAACTGTTATAGTACATTTCAACAGGTCTAAGAAACTACTAGAACTCATAATCTAACCAACTATTTCAGGAAATTTCGGAATTAAAAGTATTTCACTAATTATAGCAATTCAGGTGAAGAATAATAACATGGTTGAGTTCAAGTTATATAACCCACCTTAAGAACGACTTCAAAGATCCAAGCTCCAAAGCTCCACGTTCCTAAGGTTGAAGATGGACTTCAAAACTCCTCTATATGCAAAGAATCACCATGGATAAGCAATTGGTGAAGAAGAAAAGAAAGGAAGATCAAAACCCTAAATTCATGCTTCAATCCAAGGTTGAAGATGATCTTATCCTCACCTTAGGGTTAAGTATTGGGTTCCTTAGCTCCTTGGCCGACACCCTACCAATCTTGGGCGATATGGACCTCCTCTTGGCCGACACAACTTTGCTTGTGGCCGATACCGATATCAACTTGCTATGGGCAATATCAACATGGTATGGCCGATATACTTGCTATGGCCGATACCCAAGGCCTATGAACTATACCCTTGTTCTCTTGCACGATATGCCACCCCTCTTGCACTATATGGAACTCACTTGCACGATATGGCACTCAACTCTTCACCCTATTGGCCGATATCACCTTATATGGCCAATTTCACCTACTTGGCCGATATGCTTTTGCTATGGGTGATATCCAAGGACCTATGCACGATATGCTTTCTCTCCTGCATGATACAAGAGACCCATGCAGGATACCACAAGGTAGTAGGGTGGTAAGGGTTGAAAAATTCCATTAAGGGGTCAAACTAGGGGTATATATACTTGTTCATCGTGAAGAAAGGCAAAAATGAGGTGTCAACATTTTGAGCTAGTAGGTGCCACATGTCATGCATGAGTGACACGTGTCCATGCATGCATCATCATTTATCATGTCTTGATAAACAGTTGAGGATCATATAGAGATGCAATTTCGTCCATTACTTATCCATTTGGATAAGTTTATCTAGGTTTAATCACTATTTCATGTCAAGCCGATACACTTTTTCTAAGGAAACTTGTTGGCTGTCACACCTCACCTCCTTTAGGTTCTTTGCACGATATGGAATTTTCCAAGAGTTCACAAAACGATATGGGACACCTCCTTGGGCTCCATGGACGATAGGAACTTATATATAAGCTTTTCAACTTGATACTACTCAAGTTAAGCTTCGAAATTCAACCCTTTTCTTGGTCATTTCATCACCAAGATTACCATCATTCATGAATGATTCAAACATGGTGTATCATTATTTCTCTCTCCTCTATATGATACTAGGAGGTAGGAGGAACACTCTAGAGGTGGTAATTTGCATTTCAACCCCATATTTTGGGTAAATTGCAATTTGTACCAAAATTGGTGCACAATGAACCAGCATTGTTCAAACAAGTTCAAACTTGGAATTTAGGATTTCCACAAGCCACCACCTTACATCATTCTCTCTATAATGATGCTAAAACTCTTGAGGCATGTTCAACATGTGACAATTTGCATTATAGCCCCTCAATTTGGGTAAATTACACTTTGGTCCAAAACAAAGGAAAATTGCTCAAACAACATTCAATCGGGACCAAACTTGAAACATAAGTGTGTCACATGATAACAAAGAACCTTAGAGGATTATATTAAAGTTATAAGAAACTTTATTATCTGAAACAAATAGGGTTACCTCATAACCCAGGTCAGGGTCGTTACAAGTTATAAACTCCTAACAAGGATTTCGTCCCTGAAATCTCAGATAAAAAGAGACATATATTATTCATTCGTTATATCATCAAGTCTCCACATAACATCTCATTTGACAAAATTTTATTGTAATATTTTTACAATTATTCCTTCAAGTAGATCATTCTCATCAATGTTATGTTTATGCAAAGCATAAACCCCTAACATATGATGTCCATACTACATTACGTAAGTGGACTGATTCCACAGTTAACCATTCCATGTAACTATCATAAGATAGTCTGATGTTTCTCAGATATTAGAATTCCTTACCTTGGTATCTAACACATGTGTTAATAACACATCACATCCTCATTTTTATTTATAAGTTGACTTATGAGTAAATCAAATTCCTTCATATATCGATTAGAATGTGGTAGAAATATCCATGCCACATCTCCTTCTTCTTTAAACTCTTGAGATTGTTTCAGAATGACTACTTGATCAGAGTAATAAAAAAGATAACAATCTAAATATGTCATACTTACCTTGTCTTCAATAAATGAATACCTGGCCAGGGTATTCAAGAACTGAAATTAGGTAGTATGTATTTGTTTTATATTCTGTTTCATACTTTTAACATCTCTTTAAATTTTACTACTTAGTATCTCTGGTTTTCTCTGAGTGTTTCATTTACATCTTTTCCCTATATGCATGTAAGGAGAAATTTTCAAACAAATAAGAGAATATTAAACTAAACATAAGTTTTCATCCTTCTTATATCTTCCTCATATCCTTAAAGGATATATACAGATGAACTAAACAACAACTACTTTTCTTATAGTAGGAAACAAAAAGGTAACTCAAAATAGATAGTTCTTTCTTGACAAGTCTACCTTTTACAAGATAACTAGCATCTTATCTGACCCAAAACATGGACTTAGTTATTATTTTTTTTATTGCCTTTGTCCTCTACTACCAAAAGTAGATGGACCAAACTGTGACACTTGTCTTCATTCTCCACCATTTGTCCCACATGACTGAGGTACTTGTGGGTTTTGCAGATTATGACTTGACTGTTGGGTCACCTCACTATTTTTCCTTGGACATTGCCACCTCAGATGTCCTTTTTGTCCGCATCTATAGCAAGCTCGAAGTCTTTTTAGTGACTGTTGTATTGTTGCACTACATTGTGGTTGAGTCGGTACTACAGAGATCTTTGATTGTTTAGTACCACCAATCCCTTGTTCCTGTGACTGTTTAGACTTCCTTTTAAGGTTTGTGTCATGTTTCTTTGTCGTAGACCTCTCTATCCTCCGAATTGATTCCACAAATGTAGCAAACCGCTCTCTACTTTCTAGGGAAGATGCCGGGATAGACATCTCAACATTCAATCCCTTCTCAAAATGTCAAATCTTCTACTCCTCAGTAGCATCCATCTGAGGACAAAAATGCAAAAGTTCCATAAACTTAACCTCATATTCATTTATTGACATGGCTCCCTGCTGAATCTTCTCAAATTGTGAGATCTTTTCATCTAAGTATGTCCTTGGAAAATACTTATTGATGAATTCTCGACGAAATTCCTCTTAACCAACATCTTCATCATTCCTTTTTATTTCTTCTATAGCCCACCAATGTCTAGCACTACCCTTCAAAAGGTACACTGCATGTTTACCTTTGTCAGCATCTGGGATACTAAGGATCTTAAAAGCCTTTTCTAACTCAGTGAGCCAGAGATCAGCATCTACTGGATCAGGTGTCCCAGCATATTCTATGGCTCCTATACGACGTAATCGTTCAAAAGTCTTTCCAGACCCATATCCCTCATTGGGAGCTGGTGCCCTAGGTGCCGGTGCTGGCATCCAGTCTGTTATATGCATCACTGTAGTCATGAATTGCCCATAAAGAGTAGAAAAATCTGGGTTTCTCATCATGACTTCATCAACATGGGGATTCTCAGGCACTAGTTCTTCTCTTGCCTAATCCTTGGCACCTTCTACTGGTGCAACAACATTGCTCTCAGCAACGTGTCCCTCATGTTCTCCATACATCTTTGAGTTATATATCTTCTTTTGCATAAGCAGAAGGCACTATAAGATACACTGAGGTACACATAGAACATACACTACACCTTAGTCCTATGTCTCTGTAGACTCAGCGAACCTTCGGCTCTGATACCAAACTTGTAACGACAGTTGCCAAACCGACAAACAAATCGTTACTAATTAAGCATAATTTCAACATAAACAACAGATTAACAAAAATCACTTAAAATTAAAACCATTTTGCAAAGAGATCCATTTCTAGGAAAACTCTTTAAGGCAGAACCAAAACTTTATATACATCATTGTTCACATTGTACATACATTGTACCATCTCTTGTCGAGGATTACATATAACAGTTGCTTTGTCAAAACATATACTGAAGCAACATAAAACCTCGAGGCTTACAAGCCAAAAACCTCAGATCGTTCATGAAACCATAATGAACCAACTCCAAGGACCTGAGAGTACATAGATGACACATAGGACTTCTATCTATAAGACATGACAAATAGTACACTCAACCTGAGCTATCACTGCTGTCCCTGCTGCTATTGTTCTTTTTCTGTAGAAAGGTATTCACCTCCTTGTGCACGTCCACCTAAAAATTTGGATCCCACGGGAGTGAGACAATTGAAAATTGCCCCAGCGAGAGATATAACTCTCCGCCAAGAATGTTATTATCATAGTTAAATAGTATTAAACTGAGCAGAGGATAAGTAGTTTAGAACATTCTCATATTTTAAAGCATTGTAGTTGTGTATGATAGATCAGTAATTCATCTATTTAATTTATAAGGAAAATGGAGAACACGTATTTCATTTACCCATCATACTATCTCAAGATTATCTTGTGATGCTCATTATCATGGTATGTCATCCATGAATCATTCTCATTTCTATCTGTTGGCCTCATCTAATCTGCTAACCAGATATTGAATTCTACCAGTCATGCGAGTATACATTATCATATCATGTCCAAGCATTGGACTATGCTAGTCATATGCAACCATTCCAGGCATTGGGATTTAACCAACCCTATGTTATTATTCAAGGCATTGGAATTTAACCAATCCTGTGTTATTATAGGCTTCATGCCTCTGCCAGGTATTGGACTTTAACCAATCCTGATTACACAGCCAGGCAGTGGACTCTAACCACTCCTGATTATAGGCTTCACGCCTCTGCCAGGTATTGGTCCGTAACCAAACCTGATTACACCGCCAGGCAGTGGACTCTAACCACTCCTGATTACAGGCTTCACGCCTCTGCCAGGTATTGGACTTTAACCAATCCTGATTACACAGCCAGAAAGTGGACTCTAACCACTCCTGATTACAGGCTTCACGCCTCTGCTAGGTATTGGACTTTAACCAATCCTGATTACACCGCCAGGCAGTGGACTCTAACCACTCCTGATTACAGGCTTCACGCCTCTGCCAGGTATTGCACTTTAACCAATCCTGATTACACAGCTAGGAAGTGGACTCTAACCACTCCTGATTACAGGCTTCACGCCTCTGCCAGGTATTGGACTTTAACCAATCCTGATTACACCGCCAGGCAGTGGACTCTAACCACTCCTGATTACAGGCTTCACGCCTCTGCCAGGTATTGGTCCGTAACCAAACCTGATTACACCGTCAGATAGTGGACTCTAATCACTCCTAATTACAGGCTTCACGCCTCTGCCAGGTATTGGTCTGTAACCAAACCTGATTACACCGCCAGGCAGTGGACTCTAACCACTCCTGATTACAGGCTTCACGCCTCTGCCGGGTATTGGTCCATAACCAAACCTGATTGCACCGCCAGGCAGTGGACTCTAACCACTCCTGATTACAGGCTTCACGCCTCTTCCAGGTATTGGACTTTAACCAATCCTGATTACACAGCCAGGCAGTGGACTCTAACCACTCCTGATTACAGGCTTCACGCCTCTGCCAAGTATTGGTCTGTAACCAAACCTGATTACACCGCCAGGCAGTGGACTCTAACCACTCCAGATTACAGATTCTTTATGGGATATCAATCCCTTAAATTCATCGTTGGTTATCACACCCTTTTACTAGGCATTATACCCTGGGGCAAGCCATCATATCAATTCACATTCTTTATGTACTACAAGTGTTCCTCTTATCTCCTTTAAGCATATTCAAAACACTATAGCCCTTATTTGACTATAAGCATAAAGCATGTATGATCAAGATTTCATTATTATTAAAACCATTTATTATTATTATGAAGTTACTGGTTTCCATTTCCCTTAGTTTATTTTGCACATTACCATTCCTTACATTATACTTTTATAAACATCTTGTCACCTCTCATTAGGCAACAATTATTCACATGGCTCACCAGGCCCATTAATCATCTTGTCACCTTTCACTAGGCAACAACTATTTACATGGCTCACAAGGCCCATTAAACATCTTGTCACCTCTCACTAGGCAACAACTATCCACATGGCTCACAAGGCCATTAAACATCTTGTCACCTCTCACTAGGCAACAACTATTAGGGTTAGGGTTTCCCTTTATAGTCGAATAGGGTTTCAAGTTCATATTATCAATCCAAACCCTAATTCATTGCTCCACACATCTAGGAGCATACATTAATATCATAAGTATTCAATCATACTTATTTATTCTCATCATTTATCATTAAATGAATCATCAACACAAGGTATGAGTTCCTCTCTCATCCTTATCAGGGTATGATTACATCATACTTTATTAACTTGGCTTAACCCTTTCTCAAGGTATGTTAGCCCACACTTATCAAAGTGTATTAAACTTATTACATCTCGATGTACTAATTGACATAAAACACTTCATGTATTACCCATCCAAGTATATTGGATTTAAGGTGCATCAAGTTACATCAACCTTGAAACGTTGGATGTGATATCTATCATGTCTTGATGTATCACTTCCCTCATCACTTTTAACTTACTTAAGTTCATCAACTTATCTTTTATTAGGGTATTTCCCATCCTAATACTTTATGCACTATCCCATCACATTCATTTTGTAGTGTATTGATCATAAGTCATACATTTGAATTGTCCAACCATCATCAATTGATATGGACTTTTCTCAGGTTGAGACATTATTGATATAAAGTTCTCCATTATCAACCACTCTAGGTGTTTCACCTATCAAGGTATTAGCCATACCATTACTTTCTGTTTCACTCATCACTCCTAAGAGTATCTTGCCCTCACCTTTACAAGGTGTCTCGGGTTAAATGTGTGCATATGTTCACCATATCGGATTATAGGTGTATAGGCACCACCATATCGGGCTAGAAGTATATACACACCATTCATATTGGGCTAGAGGGGTTTATATGTGTCACCCATGTTGGGATAGACATCAACTAGGGTTGTGTATCGGGCTACCATATCGTACAACCATGTCATGCAACTATGTCATGCAATAGCACTTGTTATACTTCACTTATATCGGGTTACCCAAATTAGGGTTTCAAGTCAACTTTTAAGTATTCATTCAACATTGTATCGTGTATGGAGTCTATACTTGACTCCCTATCGTGCAAGAGGTGTATACTACACCCCCATATCGTGCAACAATGTATTCATTCATATCCATATCGTTCAAGTAAAGTAGGTGCATCATCATATCGGGTTAAAGGTGCTTTCTTGTGTGCTTGCACCCGATATCACTTTTATAAAGTGATACCACCATCTTCAAGCTCTAGACCTTAGTTATAACTGTTATAGTACATTTCAACAGGTCTAAGAAACTAGTAGAACTCATAATCTAACCAACTATTTCAGGAAATTTCGGAATTAAAAGTATTTCACTAATTATAGCAATTCAGGTGAAGAATAATAACATGGTTGAGTTCAAGTTATATAACCCGCCTTAAGAACGACTTCAAAGATCCAAGCTCAAAAGATCCACGTTCCTAAGGTTGAAGATGGACTTCAAAACTCCTCTATATGCAAATAATCACCATGGATAAGCAATTGGTGAAGAAGAAAAGAAAGGAAGATCAAAACCCTAAATTCATGCTTCAATCCAAGGTTGAAGATGATCTTATCCTCACCTTAGGGTTAAGTATTGAGTTCCTTAGCTCCTTGGCCGAAACCCTACCACTCTTGGGCGATATGGACCTCCTCTTGGCCGACACTACTTTGCTTGTGGCTGATACCCCCTCACTTGTGGCCAAAATCACTTCAATTGGCCGATATCAACTTGCTATGGGCAATATCAACATGGTATGGTCGATATACTTGCTATGGACGATACCCAAGGCCTATGAACGATACCCTTGTTCTCTTGCACGCTATGCCACCCCTCTTGCACGATATGGCACTCACTTGCAAGATATGGCACTCACTTGCACGATATGGCACTCAACTCTTCACCCTATTGGCCGATATCACCTTATATGGCCAATTTCACCTACTTGGTCGATATGCTTTTGCTATGGGCGATATCCAAGGACCTATGCACGATATGCTTTCTCTCCTGCACGATACAAGAGCCCCATGCATGATACCACAAGGTAGGAGGGTGGTAAAGGTCAAAACATTCCATTAAGGGATCAAACTAGGGGTATATATACTTGCTGATCATGAAGAAAGGCAAAAATGAGGTGTCAACATTTTGAGCTAGTAGGTGCCACGTGTCATGAATGGGTGACACGTGTCCATGCATGCATCATCATTTATCTTGTCTTGAAAAACAGTTGTGGATCATATAGAGATGCAATTTCATCCATTACTTATCCATTTTGATAAGTTTATCTAGGTTTAATCACTATTTCATGTCAAGCCGATACACTTTTTCTAAGGAAACTTGTTGGTCGTCACACCTCACCTCCTTTAGGTGCTTTGCACGATATGGACTTTTCCAAGAGTTCACAAAACGATATCGGACACCTCCTTGGGCTCCATGGCCGATAGGCACTCATATATAAGCTTTTCAACTTGATACTACTCAAGTTAAGCTTCCAAATTCAACCCTTTTCTTGGTCATTTCATCACCAAGATTATCATCATTAATGAATGATTCAAACATGGTGTATCCTTATTTCTCTCTCCTCTATATGATACTAGGAGGTAGGAGGGACACTCTAGAGGTGGTAATTTGCATTTCAACCCCACATTTTTGGTAAATTACAATTTGTACCAAAATTGGTGCACAATGAACCAGCATTGTTCAAACAAGTTCAAACTTGGAATTTAGGCTTTCCACAAGCCACCACCTTGCATCATTCTCTCTATAATGATGATAAAAATCATGAGGCATGTTCAACATGTGACAATTTGCATTATAGCCCCTCAATTTGGGTAAATTACACTTTGGTCCAAAATAAAGGAAAATTGCTCAAACAACATTCAATCGGGACCAAACTTGAAACATAAGTGTGTCACATGATAACAAATCACCTTAGAGGATTATATTAAAGTTATAAGAAACTTTATTATCCAAAACAAATAGGGTTACCTCATAACCCAGGTCAGGGTCGTTACAAGTTATAAACCCCTAACAAGGATTTCGTCCCCGAAATCTCAGATAAAAAGAGACATATATCATTCATTCGTTATATCATCAAGTCTCCACATAACATCTCATTTGAAAAAAAATTATTGTAATATTTTTACAATTATTCCTTCAAGTAGATCATTCTCATCAATGTTATGTTTATGCAAAGCATAAACCCCTAACATATGATGTCCATACTACATTACGTAACTGGACTGATTCCACAGTTAACCATTCCATGTAACTATCATAAGATAGTCTGATGTTTCTCAGATACCATAATTCCTTACCTTGGTATCTAACACATGTGTTAATAACACATCACATCCTCATTTTTGTTTATAAGTTGACTTATGAGTAAATCAAATTCCTTCATATATCGATTAGAATGTGGTAGAAATATCCATGCCACATCTCCTTCTTCTTTAAACTCTTGAGATTGTTTCAGAATGACTACTTGATCAGAGTAATAAAAAAGATAACAATCAAAATATGTCATACTTACCTTGTCTTCAATAAATGAATACCTGGACAGGGTATTCAAGAACTGAAATTAGGTAGTATGTATTTGTTTTATATTCTATTTCATACTTTTAACATCTCTTTAAATTTTACTACTTAGTATCTCAAGTTTTCTCTGAGTGTTTCATTTACATCTTTTCCCTATCTGCATGTAAGGAGAAATTTTCAAACAAATAAGAGAATATTAAACTAAACATAAGTTTTCATCCTTCTTATCTCTTCCTCATATCCTTAAAGGATATATACAGATGAACTAAACAAAAACTACTTTTCTTATAGTAGGAAACAAAAAGGTAACTCAAAATAGATAGTTCTTTCTTGACAAGTCTACCTTTTACAAGATAACTAGCATCTTATCTGACCCAAAACATGGACTTAGTTATTATTATTATTTTTATTGCATTTATCCTCTACTACCAGAAGTAGATGGACCAAAATGTGACACTTGTCTTCGTCCTCCACCATTTGTCCCACAGGACTGAGGTCCTTGTGGGTTTTGTAGATTATGATTTGACTGTTGGGTCACCTCACTATTTTTCCGTGGACATTGCCACCTCAGATGTCCTTTTTGTCCACATCTATAGCAAGCTCGAAGTCTTTTTAGTGACTGTTGTATTGGTGCACTACATTGTGGTTGAGTTGGTACTACGGAGATCGTTGATTGTTTAGTACCACCAATCCCTTGTTCCTGTGACTGTTTAGACTTCCTTTTAAGGTCTGTGTCATGTTTCTTTGTCGTAGACCTCTCTATCCTCCAAATTGATTCCACAAATGTAGCAAACCGCTCTCTACTTTCTAGGGCAGATGTTGGGATAGACATCTCAGCATTCAATCCCTTCTCAAAACGTCGAATCTTCTCCTCCTCAGTAGCAGCCATCTGAGGACAAAAACGCAAAAGTTCCATAAACTTAACCTCATATTCATTTATTGACATGGCTCCCTGTCGAATCTTCTCAAACTGTGAGATCTTTTCATCTAAGTATGTCCTTGGAAAATACTTATTGATGAATTCTCGACGAAATTCCTCCCAACCAACCTCTTCATCATTCCTTTTTATTTCTTCTATAGCCCACCAATGTCTAGCACTACCCTTCAAAAGGTACACTGCATGTTTAACTTTGTCAGCATCTGGGATACTAAGGATCTTAAAAGCCTTTTCTAACTAAGTGAGCCAGAGACCAGCATCTACTGGATCAGGTGTCCTAGCATATTCTATGGCTCCTATACGAGGTAATCGTTCAAAAGTCTTTCCAGACCCATATCCCTCATTGGGAGCTGGTGCCCTAGGTGCCAGTGCTGGCATCCAGTCTGTTATATGCATCACTGTAGTCATGAATTGCCCAAAAAGAGTTGAAAAATCTGGGTTTCTCATCATGACTTCATCAACATGGGGATTCTCAGGCACTATTTCTTCTCTTGCCTAATCCTTGGCACCTTCTACTGGTGCAACAACATTGCTCTCAGCAACGTGTCCCTCATTTTCTCCAGACATCTTTGAGCTATATATCTTCTTTTGCATAAGCAGAAGGCACTATAAGATACACTGAGGTAGACATAGAACATACACTACACCTTAGTCCTATGTCTCTATAGACTCAGCGAACCTTCGGCTCTGATACCAAACTTGTAACGACATTTGCCAAACCGACAAACAAATCGTTACTAATTAAGCAGAATTTCAACATAAACAACGGATTAACAAAAATCACTTGAAATTAAAACCATTTTGCAAAGAGATCAGTTTCTAGGAAAACTCTTTAAGGCAGAACCAAAACTTTATATACATCATTGTTCACATTGTACATACATTGTACCATCTCTTCTCGAGGATAACATATAACATTTGCTTTGTCAAAACATATACTGAAGCAACATAAAACCTCGAGTCTTACAAGCCAAAAACCTCAGATCATTCATGAAACCATAATGAACCAACTCCAAGGACCTGAGAGTACAGAGACGACACATAGGACTTCTATCTATAAGACATGACAAACAATACACTCAACCTGAGCTGTCACTACTGTCCCTGCTGCTGTTGTTCTTTTTCTGCAGAAAGGTCTTCACCTCCTCGTGTACGTCCACCTAAAAATTTGGATCCCATGGGGGTGAGACAATTGAAAATTGCCCCATCGAGAGATATAACTCTCCGCCAAGAATGTTATTATCATAGTTAAATAGTATTAAACTGAGCAGAGGATAAGTCGTTTAGAACATTCTCATATTTTAAAGCATTGCAGTTGTGTATGATAGAGCAGTAATTCATCTATTTAATTTATAAGGAAAATGGAGAACACGTATATCATTTACCCATCATACTATCTCAAGCTTATCCTGTGATGCTCATTATCATGGTATGTCATCCATGAATCATTCTCATTTCTATCTGTTGGCCTCATCCAATATGCTAACCAGATATTGAATTCTACCAGTCATGTGAGTATACATTATCATATCCTGTCCAAGCATTGGACTATGCTAATCATATGCAACCATTCCAGACATTGAGATTTAACCAACCCTATGTTATTATTCCAGACATTAGAATTTAACCAATCCTATGTTATTATAGGCTTCATGCCTCTGTCAGGTATTGGACTTTAACCAATCCTGATTACACATCCAGGCAGTGGACTCTAACCACTCCTGATTACAGGCTTCACGCCTCTTCTAGGTATTGGTCTGTAACCAAACCTGATGACACCGCCAGGCAGCGGACTCTAACCACTCATGATTACAGGCTTCATGCCTCTGCCAGGTATTGGACTTTAACCAATCCTGATTACACAGCCAGGAAGTGGACTCTAACCACTCCTGATTACAGGCTTCATGCCTCTGCTAGGTATTGGACTTTAACCAATCCTGATTACACTGCCAGGCAGTGGACTCTAACCACTCCTGATTACAGGCTTCATGCCTCTGCCAGGTATTGCACTTTAACCAATCCTAATTACACAGCCAGGAAGTGGACTCTAACTGTTGGCCAAATTGGAGATTATGATAATCCCTTTATTTTGATGATGACAAACATTTCATTCTTGTGGTTTTAACGTGCTATTTGAGTATTTCAGGAACAAGCATATAAGGTGGTGGATAACAAAGACTTGGAAGAACAATTTGATAAAATCGCTTTATTTTCATGATTGTAATCAAATGTAAATGCTTGTACAAGTATATAATGTACAAGTAATTATTAGATATCATGTAAATCAAGTGTTTAGATCTTCCCTATCCACTCACAACACTTAGATAGGCCACTCCCCAAGATAGTATCACAATTGCACATTGATACACACACTTAGTAAATGAATACATTGAGTCAGTAATATTCTCGGTCGACAAATCGTCAATTGAGAAAATATCGGTCGACAAAAACTTCGACTGAGAAACTCTCGGTCGACAAAATCTTCGATCGAGAATAGACCCTACTAGCCGTTAGACCCAACAGACAAGGTGGTTGGGAGTTGGAAATGAACGTTATAAACACTTGCTCCAGGAAGTCCCTCGGTCGACAAAACTTCGACCGAGAAGGACTCTTGGTCGACAAATCTTCGACCGAGAAGAGTTCTGTCTGTACTTTTCAGGGTCAATTAACTAGCCGTTACAAATGCAATTAATGGACACATAACGACTAGTTGAGCACTAAGAACCCCCTAGAAAGTGTCTAGAATGTCCTTAAGCACTTGTAGGTCATTTCTATAAATAGGACATGCCTTAGGACACCTAAACTCACTAATCTTCACTTGTGATACACTTGAGCTTACACTTGCAATTGTGAATCTGTTTTGAGAAATTGAGCAACACGTGCATTGGCTATTCTTCTCCTTGCTCTAATTTCATATCCTATAGGCTAGTATCTCCTATCCACAGCAATCACACTTCCATATACATTGGTTAGGAGATCTACACGCTTGATATAGGCAAATCAAGCCTTGTGCTTCAAAGGTTAAGTGTAATTTCCTTTTTCCTTCTTGTTCCTTTTATCCTTTGTATTCTCCTTGCTACTCCTAGGGTTGGAGGCTGCGGATTGGAGAAGGTTCTTCTCGGAGGAGAAGGTGGACTTCGAACTACTTCAAGAAGGCTATTGCAACGGGAAGCTACTTCAAGAGGAAGGCTACTTCAAGGGGGAGCTTGAAGTTACTTCAAGAAGGCTGCTTCAAGGTTGGTGTAATTACTTCTAGGTGAAGGCTGTTCGAAGGGTTTGGTGAAAGAATTGTAATTTTATGTAAAGTCCTTGCGAGGTAATAAAATTTAATTCTTTCAAAATCCCAGTTGGGTAAGCAACCGGGTAGTGGACTGACTTCCTTAGTATTTGCTAAGGTTGGAACCACTCTAAATCCTTGTCCCCTTGTCCAATATTTTTGTGGTTGGTTGTTTGAGTTAAATAATTGTTAAATTAACTTTGAAACCCTATTCACCCCCCCCCCCTCTAGTGGTTTTTCAATTGGTATTAGAGCAGGCTTCAAGGAGCTCTAATCGAGTCTTGAAGAATGAAGGGTGGTGGTGCCTACAACCGCAAGAAAAGGAGCAGCTTGGAACAACCTTCAACAAGCTGTAATTGGTGCTTAGGAACAAGCCACACAACACTTGGTTGCCCATGGAGGTCAAAGAAGGAAAATACGCATAAAGAATGTCTTATTGCTACAATAAGTGAAGAAGAAGAAGAGGAGGTAAGTCTTTTTGATTTATCTAAAGAAGAGCTAGTTGCTAGTCTTGAAGAGGCACACAATAAATATATTGAGTGCAAGAAGAAATTAAAGAAATCTAATAAAGCAAATGATGAGTTACATGCTAAGCTTCTTGCTCTTACATCTGAAAATGAAGATCTCAAAAAGGTTATTGAAGGTCATGATATTAAGCTAAAATCTGTAGAAGCAAATTGCAATCTTCTTTCTCTAGAAAAGTTAAATTTGCAAACTCAAGTAAATGATCTTCAAAAACAACATGTTATGTGTACACATCTAGATTATGATACTATAGTGAAAGAAAGAGATTCCTTGTTATCTAATCTAGATCAAGCAAAGTTAGACATAAATAAAAGAATGGATGAGATTGTTAAGCTTCAACAAAAAGTTAATAGTTTGAGTAACAATGATACTCTTGATAAAATTTTAAATAATTCTTATCATCAAATTGGAAGGAGAGGACTAGGATATGAGCCTAAAAGAAAATCTTATCAAAAACCTAGTTGGGGAAGAACACAAGTGCCAAAGAGTCAATCTATGTATGTACCTAAAGGCAAATACATACCCAAGAAAAACCTTGAACAAAATCATAGAAAGAGATATGAGGTTGATTCCATATGTTGTCACTATTGTTTGCGTCTTGGACATTATTCTTTCTCATGTCCATACAAGAAAAAGGATGTTGAGTTAGTATGGGTTCCAAAACCCCCAAACTAAATGAATAAATTTAAGTTGAGATATGACCAAAGACTCTAGTTGTATATCTCTATGTCTATCTCAACTTAACATAATGAAATAACAAATTGATTCAAGTAATTAAAATTTCTAAATCTACAAATCTGCAGAGACACATCCTTGAAAACTTGTCTTAATTAGGTTCCTCAAAGTATAAAGATTTGGATATAATTAGTTGGGATTTGATCAAAATGTTCCTTTGATATTCATATGTTCTATCTCAACTAAACTAAGTTTTCACATTGCTTAATTGAATTGATAACCATTCATGATTTACTTGCAAATAATTACTAAAAACAGTTCTGAAACAGTACAGAACCTTTCTCGGTCGAGAAACTGTCGACCGAGAAGAACTGTCGGTCGAGCAATGGTCGACCGAGCAGGTTTCTGTTCTCAGGTCTGCAATAAATCTGCTGAACTTGATTCCAATCAACCTAATTGCTATCAATCTGTTATTAATGATTGATTTAACATGGAAATCAAGAATAAAACCTTGGAAGACAAATTTTTGTAAGATATATTAATCTTTTGCATTATATAACATTATGAATATGAAATTCCTAAACATATTGCAAATGTGATATTAGAAGACTGATCTTGAACAAACCTTACTCATTGTTTAAAAAAAAAACTTCTTAGGCATGATCAATTATAAAAGTTTGTCTTAAAATTAAAAACTTATATGAAACTATTTTGGTTTATGGTTTAAAATTGAAAAGCATGATTATTCTAATCAAAAGAAATTACTGTTTTATCATTATTCACATAGTTTTTCCTAAAGTATTTCCTGGTCTATCCATATAGAAATCATGTGTTATGGCATCTAGTTTAAATGATCATAATCATTGTATTTCATGGAATTATCATTATATGCTTCTATTGTTTTATCATTACATCATGGATATGCTTTCTCATCATATAAAGATGATGCTATCATTGAAAATGCCATGTTGCACAAAATTAAAATTTTATGGCACAAATAGATAATGATTATTATGTGCATGGATTATGTCATCCCATGTAATACATGAATGACTCTTGATGATACATAGGCAAGAAAAATGATTCATTGCTTAGAACAAGAACTTCAATGCTTGCAAGAGCAAAATGTCATAACACATAAGTTAAAAATTTCTCAATTGGTATCTTTAAGAACTTGAAATATTATTCTTGATTTCTAGGATATATATATATATATTCTTGAAGAATCTTATGATTAATCTGAGAATAAGAAATAGGACTTGATATTCATGCGCCCATAGAAAAGATTAGGGGACATCATTCATAATAGACATCACTCAAAGTGCCTCAAATTGCTATTTATTTAATCTACCTGTAGAAATTATACTTCATAAATGAATGTTCAAATATGAAATCTGCAGAATTTGCCTCTTGGTTGAAATTAAATTTGACCAAGGGGCGCTATGGTCGAAGTCAAGGTTGACCTAAAATAAGCTTGACACAATGCTTAATTGTACATCATTTTACTGCACTTAATCTTAGTATCTTGATCCAAAATGCATTTATCATATTGCAAATATATTTTTAATGCATAACTCTCATAAAAGGTCAATTTCTTATGATCTAATAATGATTGTGACCTTAGAATCCTTAAATCATCTTGACTATAAGATTAAGGGGGAGTTCACACAAATTATCTTGATTATAAGATTAAGAAGCGTGCTATGATCTTAGTACTTTTAATCTTGGTTACGGAAATAAAGAATCTACAAATTTCATGAATGTGATATATATCTTGTTCTTAATGGAATTCTATAAACAAATAAGGGCTTATCATCCCGTGCTTTTGGGTAAAGACACCTTTCATGTACTCTAAGCTTAAAGGACTCTCATATCCAGGGCTTAACATCCCTTGTAAAATGGGTGATAAATCGATACACATATGCCATGAACTTAGAAGGAACTCATATCATTTTAAGGCTTAATATCCTTTGCAAATGATTGAGAAACAAATTATGGCTAAATTTGACAATAAATGGTCTATATTTATATTATTCCCTATTTTTCAAACTGAATATCTCAGTTAGGGGGAGCATAGCATACAATTAAGGGGGAGAAATAAATGTCATACAAAATGATTTTCTTGGATATCTTTTTGAAATGACAAAGGGGGAGAAATAATATAAATCAATAACATAAAGCAAAATGAGTTTCATAATCTTCCGGCCAGCACATACTTGGAAATACGAGAATAGATGCAAAAGGTAAACTTCAGGTATGAAACTCATATGATTTATATTTCCTTATTTTATATTTAGGAAATGTTTGTCATCTTCAAAAAGGGGGAGATTGTTGGCCAAATTGGAGATTATGATAATCCCTTTATTTTGATGATGAAAAACATTTCATTCTTGTGGTTTTAACGTGCTATTTGAGTATTTCAGGAACAAGCATATAAGGTGGTGGATAACAAAGACTTGGAAGAACAATTTGATAAAATCGCTTTATTTTCATGATTGTAA
This sequence comes from Alisma plantago-aquatica, assembly GCA_963693085.1. Taxonomy (NCBI): domain Eukaryota; kingdom Viridiplantae; phylum Streptophyta; class Magnoliopsida; order Alismatales; family Alismataceae; genus Alisma; species Alisma plantago-aquatica. The sequence continues at coordinate 74,493,711 of OY856413.1, read as the reverse complement.
TCAAATGTAAATGCTTGTACAAGTATATAATGTACAAGTAATTAGATATCATGTAAATCAAGCGTTTAGATCTTCCCTATCCACTCACAACACTTAGATAGGCCATTCCCCAAGATAGTATCACAATTGCACATTGATACACACACTTAGTAAATGAATACATTGAGTCAGTAATATTCTCAGTCGACAAATCGTCGATCGAGAAAATATCGGTCGACAAAAACTTCGACCGAGAAACTCTCGGTCGACAAAATCTTCGATCGAGAATAGACCCTACTAGCCGTTAGACCCAGCAGACAAGGTGGTTGGGAGTTGGAAATGAACGTTGTAAACACTTGCTCCAGGAAGTCCCTCGGTCGACAAAACTTCGACCGAGAAGGACTCTCGGTCGATAAATCTTCGACCGAGAAGAGTTCTGTCTGCACTTTTCAGGGTCAATTAACTAGTCGTTACAAATGCAATTAGTGGACACATAACGGCTAGTTGAGCACTAACAACCCCCTAGAAAGTGTCTAGAACGTCCTTAAGCACTTGTAGGTCATTTCTATAAATAGGACATGCCTTAGGACACCTAAACTCACTAATCTTCACTTGTGATACACTTGAGCTTACACTTGCAATTGTGAATCTATTTTGAGAAATTGAGCAACACGTGCATTGGCTATTCTTCTCCTTGCTCTAATTTCATGTCCTATAGGCTAGTATCTCCTATCCACAGCAATCACACTTCCATATACATTGGTTAGGAGATCTACACGCTTGATATAGGCAAATCAAGCCTTGTGCTTCAAAGGTTAAGTGTAATTTCCTTTTTCCTTCTTGTTCCTTTTATCCTTTGTATTCTCCTTGCTACTCCTAGGGTTGGAGGCTGTGGATTGGAGAAGGTTCTTCTCAGAGGAGAAGGTGGACTTCGAACTACTTCAAGAAGGCTATTGCAACGGAAAGCTACTTGAAGAGGAAGGCTACTTCAAGGGGGAGCTTGAAGTTACTTCAAGAAGGCTGCTTCAAGGTTGGTGCAATTACTTCTAGGTGAAGGCTGTTCGAAGGGTTTGGTGAAAGAATTGTAATTTTATGTAAAGTCCTTGCGAGGTAATAAAATTTAATTCTTTCAAAATCCCGGTTGGGTAAGCAACCGGGTAGTGGACTGACTTCCTTAGTATTTGCTAAGGTTGGAACCACTCTAAATCCTTGTCCCCTTGTCTAATATTTTTGTGGTTGGTTGTTTGAGTTAAATAATTGTTAAATTAACTTTAAAACCCTATTCACCCCCCTCTAGTGGTTTTTCACTAACCACTCCTGATTACAGGCTTCACGCCTCTGCCAGGTATTGGACTTTAACCAATCCTGATTACACCTCCAGGCAGTGGACTCTAACCACTCTTGATTACAGGCTTCACGCCTCTGCCAGGTATTGGTCCGTAACCAAACCTGATTACACCGCCAGACAGTGGACTCTAACCACTCCTTATTACAGGCTTCACGCCTCTGCTAGGTATTGGTCTGTAACCAAACCTAATTAAACCGCCAGGCAGTGGACTCTAACCACTCCTGATTACAGGCTTCACGCCTCTGCCAGGTATTGGTCCATAACCAAACCTGATTACACCGCCAGACAGTGGACTCTAACCACTCCTGATTACAGGCTTCACGCCTCTGCCAGGTATTGCACTTTAACCAATCCTGATTACACAGCCAGGCAGTGGACTCTAACCACTCCTGATTACAGGCTTCACGCCTCTTCCAGGTATTGGTCTGTAACCAAACCTGATTACACCACCAGGCAGTGGACTCTAACCACTCCTGATTATAGATTCGTTATGGGATATCAATCCCTTAAATTCATCGTTGGTTATCACACCCTTTTGATAGGCATTATACCCTGGGGCAAGCCATCATATCAATTCACAATCTTTATGTACTACAAGTGTTCCTCTTATCTCCTTTAAGCATATTCAAAAAACTATAGCCCTTATTTGACTATAAGCATAAAGCATGTATGATCAAGATTTCATTATTAGTAAAACCATTTATTATTATTATGAAGTTATTGGTTTCCATTTTCCTTAGTTTATTTTGCACATTACCATTCCTTACATTAGACTTTTATAAGCATCTTGTCACCTCTCATTAGGCAACAATTATTCACATGGCTCACCAGGCCCATTAATCATCTTGTCACCTTTCACTAGGAAACAACTATTTACATGGATCACAAGGCCCATTAAACATCTTGACACCTCTCACAAGGCAACAACTATCCACATGGCTCACAAGTCCATTAAACATCTTGTCACCTCTTACTAGGAAACAACTATTAGGGTTAGGGTTTCCCTTTATAGCCGAATAGGGTTTCAAGTTCATATTATCAATCCAAACCCTAATTCATTGCTCCACACATCTAGGAGCATACATTAATATCATAATTATTCAATCATACTTATTTATTCTCATCATTTATCATTAAATGAATCATCAACACGAGGTATGACTTCCTCTCTCATCCTTATCAGGGTATGATTACATCATACTTTATTAACTTGGCTTAACCCTTTCTCAAGGTATGTTAGCCCACACTTATCAAAGTGTATTAAACTTATTACATCTCGATGTAACAATTGACATAACACACTTCATGTGTTACTCATCCAAGTATATTGGATTTAAGGTGCATCAAGGTACATCAACCTTGAAACACTGGATGTGATATCTATCATGTCTTGATGTATCACTTCCCTCATCACTTTTAACATACTTAAGTTCATCAACTTATCTTGTATTAGGGTATTTCCCATCCTAATACTTTATGCACTATCCCATCACATTCATTCTGTAGTGTATTGATCATAAGTCATACATTTGAATTGTCCAACCATCATCAATTGATATGGACTTATCTCAGGTTGAGACATTATTCATATAAAGTTCTCCATTATCAACCACTCTAGGTGTTTCACCTATCAAGGTATTAGCCATACCATTACTTGGTGTTTCACTCATCACTCCTAAGAGTATCTTGCCCTCACCTTTAAAAGGTGTCTCGGGTTAAAGGTGTGCATATGTTCACCATATCGGATTATAGGTGTATAGGCACCACCATATCGGGCTAGAAGTATATACACACCATTCATATCGGGCTAGAGGGGTTTATATGTGTCACCCATGTTGGGATAGACATCAACTAGGGTTGTGTATCGGGCTACCATATCGTGCAACCATGTCATGCAACTATTTCATGCTATAGCACTTGTTATACTTCACTTATATCGGGTTACCCAAATTAGGGTTTCAAGTCAACGTTTAAGTATTCATTCAACCTTGTATCGTGCATGGAGTCTATACTTGACTCCCTATAGTGAAATAGGTGTATACTACACCCCCATATCGTGCAACAATGTATTCATTCATATCCATATCGTTTAAGTAAAGTAGGTGTATCATCATATCGGGTTAAAGGTGCTTTCTTGTGTGCTTGCACCCGATATCACTTTTATAAAGTGATACCACTATATTCAAGCTCTAGACCTTAGTTATAACTGTTATAGTACATTTTAACAGGTCTAAGAAACTACTAGAACTCATAATCTAACCAACTATTTCAGGAAATTTCGGAATTAAAAGTATTTCACTAATTATAGCAATTCAGGTGAAGAATAATAGCATGGTTGAGTTCAAGTTATATAACCCGCCTTAAGAACGACTTCAAAGATCCAATATCCAAAGCTCCACGTTCCTAAGGTTGGAGATGGACTTCAAAACTCCTCTATATGCAAAGAATCACCATGGATAAGCAATTGGTGAAGAAGAAAAGAAAGGAAGATCAAAACCCTAAATTCATGCTTCAATCCAAGGTTGAAGATGATCTTATCCTCACCTTAGGGTTAAGTATTGAGTTCCTTAGCTCCTTGGACGACACCCTACCACTCTTGGGCGATATGGACCTCCTCTTGGCCGACACAACTTTTCTTGTGGCGGATACCCCCTCACTTGTGGCCAAAATCACTTCAATTGGCCGATATCAACTTGCTATGGGCAATATCAACATGGTATGGCCGATATAATTGCTATGGTCGATACCCAAGGCCTATGAACGATACCCTTGTTCTCTTGCACGATATGCCACCCCTCGTTCATGATATGGCACTCACTTGCATGATATGGCACTCACTTGCACGATATGGCACTCAACTCTTCACCCTATTGGCCGATATCACCTTATATGGCCAATTTCACCTACTTGGCCGATATGCTTTTGCTATGGGCGATATCCAAGGACCTATGCACGATATGTTTTCTTTCCTGCACGATAAAAGAGCCCCATGCATGATACCACAAGGTAGGAGGGTGGTAAGGATCGAAAAATTCCATTAAGGGGTCAAACTAGGGGTATACATACTTGCTGATCATGAAGAAAGGAAAAAACGAGGTGTCAACATTTTGAAGTAGTAGGTGCCACATGTCATGCATGGGTGACACGTGTCCATTCATGCATCATCATTTATCTTGTCTTGCAAAAAAGTTGAGGATCATGTAGAGATGCAATTTCGTCCATTACTTATCCATTTGGATAAGTTTATCTAGGTTTAATCACTATTTCATGTCAAGCCGATACACTTTTTCTAAGGAAACTTGTTGGCCGTCACACCTCACCTCCTTGAGGTACTTTGCACGATATGGACTTTTACAAGAGTTCACAAAACGATATGGGAGACCTCCTTGGGCTCCATGTCCGATAGGCACTCATATATAAGTTTTTCAACTTGATACTACTCAAGTTAAGCTTCCAAATTCAACCCTTTTCTTGGTCATTTCATCACCAAGATTACCATCATTAATGAATGATTCAAACATGGTGTATCCTTATTTCTATATACTCTATATGATACTAGGAGGTAGGAGGGACACTCTAGAGGTGTTAATTTGCATTTCAACCCCACATTTTGGGTAAATTACAATTTGTACCAAAATTGGTGCACAATGCACCAACATTGTTCAAACAAGTTCAAACTTGGAATTTAGGTTTTCCACAAGCCACCACCTTACATCATTCTCTCTATAATGATACTAAAACTCATGAGGCATGTTAAACATGTGACAATTTGCATTATAGCCCCTCAATTTGGGTAAATTACACTTTGGTCCAAAACAAAGGAAAATTGCTCAAACAACATTCAATCGGGACCAAACTTGAAACATAAGTGTGTCACATGATAAAAAAGTACCTTAGAGGATTATATTAAAGTTATAAGCAACTTTATTATCCGAAACAAATAGGGTTACCTCATAACCCAGGTCAGGGTCATTACAATTACATTCTTTTTGAGTAGATTGTTAGGATCGGAAGGTTCTGACCCATGTCCTATTGGGATTTGGACTTAATAGGGGTTGGCTTGTGTTTCGAATCCTAATGGAAGTTAAATCCAAGAAGGAAAGAAGATGACTCCTTATGTGCACCTTTAGAATATTAGATTAGGATTTAATTGGAGTTGACATTTTGTGTTGCCAATCCTAATATGAGATGAGTCCAAGAAGAAAAGACGGTGGCTATGTGTAACATGGAGTTGGACTAGGATTTAAACTAGGACTAGAATTCTTGGTTGCAATCACATGCATGGAGGCCTATAAATAGAGGCCCTCGAGGAGGCCATTGAGATCATCCCATTGGTTGGTGTGTGATCCCACCAGTTTTTGGTTGTTGGTGCCTTTTGTGGTAGAAGAGCCAGAAAACAATAACAACTAGTGGTGCTCTCTTATTGTAAGAGAGGGTCAATGACTTTTCCTTGAAGCAAAAGTAGCGGCTGATAGTTGGTGGCACATTGGGTGCACCAACAGTGCAACTCTCTTATGGATGAGAGAGGGACAACGACTTTGTCTTGAGGTAATGCAGCAGTTGGCAGTCGGCAACACAACGACAGTGCATCGACAACGGAGGTGGGTCTGAGTAGCAGAGGACATACATCAGTTGGTGGCACTTTGTTGGTGCTACAACATCGACATCGACTACGGTGCATCTAAGTAGAGGAAGACGATCATCAATTGGTGGCTATAGAAATGATGGTGGACTGTCCAATCACACATCAGTCGGTGACACATAGGTGGTGCATCAACTACGACGACGAATTTGACCAGTGGAAAACGCACACCAGTTGGTGGCACACTATTGGTGACGTGACAATGACAACGGTATATCCGATTAGCAGAGGATGTGTATCTACTCTCTCTCTGTTAGAGAAAGTTGTGGTGGTATGTGGGCTTTCTAGTTGGAGGTGCCAACTAGAACGAGTACCAAGAAGACGGTAGCGAGGTAGGCAACCTCGTCAGGAGAAGAGGCGACCCGGTCAACAGTCGTAGTGACAACAAGCAGTCCCAACAGCGGCAGTGGTGTTGTGAGGAGAAAAAGTGAAAAGGGAGGGTTTTTACACATTGGGTGTAATTCTGTTCTTCCTTATCTTTGTTCTTGGGTAGGAGGAGCTTCTCAGATTTATGGGCGATTAAATCTAGGTAGTGTGAGTTGTAATTCAGGCTACATAGTACTTGTTGGCCGGTATTGCCCCGTGGTTTTTCTCTCCTAGTCTTGGGGAGAGTTTTCCACATTAAATCTTGTGCCTTTAGTCTTGCAGAGCACTGTCACTTACCCACCACAGTTTCCTAATAAGTGGCATCGGAGCAAGGTTTGAAGGATTTAGTGGGTGTAGTGAGATGGCATCTAAAGACAGGAAGGGCAACATCGACTAGAAGCGATCACAGAATAGTCACATGTTTGAGATGCGGGATTCAATTTGGAAGAGCAACAATATGCAACAAGACGACTCCCAGTTAGACAAGGTCTCTCCAAAGCCTTCTTTAAGGCAACATGCGTGTGAAGAAGAAGGGCAATGAAATGTGTGTTCAATTGTTAAATTCGAAGTGGAAGATCAAGCTTCTACAGAGGAGTTGCATAGATAGGGGGAGCGTTATCAAAGGGTTTTTGAGCCTTGGTACAGAAGGTCAGAAATACGTTCTTCATCAAAGATGGCTTGATCGATCGATCAGGGGGAGCTTATAATGTTCCAGGTGCAGACATGGAGAGAGAAGCGACATTGGCATGCTACTTCTTCTCAGTTGTCTGGGAAGATAGTAAAGTCATGGTGGGACTTTAACAAGATGGATGAAGAGGACATGGTGCTAACATGTTCGAGGAGATTGTATCTATCACATGTAGTGGTAGGGTACAGAAGATACTCCAGATGATCGCTGAAGACAAAATCTCCCTCATGGGCCAGAGGAGGAGATTGTTAGGATCGGAAGGTTCCAGCCCATGTCCTCTTGGGATTTGGACTTAATAGGAGTTGGCTTGTGTTACCAATCCTGATGGAAGTTAAATCCAAGAAGGAAAGAAGATGACTCCTTACATGCACCTTTAGAATTGGATTATGATTTAATTGGAGTTGGCATTTTGTGTTGCCAATCCTAATATGAGTTGAGTCCAAGAAGAAAAAAAGGTGGCTATGTGTAACATGGAGTTGGACTAGGATTTAAACTAGGACTAGAATTCTTGGTTGCAATCACATGCATGGAGGCCTATAAATAGAGGTCATCGGGGAGGCCATTAAGATCATCTCACTGGTTGGTGTGTGATCCCACCAGTTGTTGGTTGTTGGTGCCTTCTGTGGTAGAAGAGCCAGAAAATAATAACAACTGGTGATGCTCTCTTATTGTAAGAGAGGATCAACGACTTTGCCTTGAAGTAAAAGTAGCGACTGACAGTTGGTGGCACATTGGGTGCACCAATAGTGCAGCTCTCTTCTTGATGAGAGAGGGCCAACGACTTTGTCTTGAGGCAAAGTAGCGGTTGGCAGTCGGCAACACAAAGGTAGTGCATTGACAACGGATGCGGGTCCGAGTAGCGGAGGACGCACATCAATTGGTGGCACTTTGTTGGTGCTACGACATCAACTACGACCCATCCCAGTAGAGGAAGACGCTCATCAATCGGTGGCTACAGAAACGATGGCAGACTGTCCAGACAGTGGAAGACACACATCAGTCGGCGACACATAGGTGGTGCATCAACTATGACGGTGGATCCGACCAGCGAAAAATGCACACCGGTTGGTGGCACACTATTGGTGATGCGACAACGACAACGGTCCGTCCGATTAGCGGAGGATGCATATCTACTCTCTCTGACAGATAGAGTTGTGGCGATACGTGGGCTTTCTAGTTGGAGGCGACAACTAGAACGAGTACCAAGAAGACGGTAGCGAGGTAGGCGACCTCGTCAGGAGAAGAGGCAACCCGATCAACGGTCGTAGCGACAACAAGCAGTCCCAGCTGTGACAGTGGTGTCGTGAGGAGAAAAAGTGAAAAGGGAGGGTTTGTACACATTGAATGTAATTATGTTCTTCTTTATCTTTGTTCTCGGGCAGGGGGAGCTTCTCAAATTTAAGGGTGATAAAATTTGGGCAGTGTAAGTTGTAATTCATGTTACATAGTGCTTGTTGGCCGGTATTGCCCCGTGATTTTTCTCTTCTAGTCTTGAGGAGAGTTTTTCACGTTAAATCTTGTGCTTTCAGTCTTGCATAGCATCACCACTTACCCACCACAATTTTCTAACATAGATCTTGAGTAGATAGTTCATATTTTTTACTCACTAATATTTACAAAGACCCATGCCTTTGTTTGGTGTTCATGTGTGATATATTCCTTGGGGGTGTATATGAACACACCAGAGTGTTATGTGGCTAGTACGGGAAATATTTAGAGAACTCCTAGAAAGAATTTTACAAAAGATGTCCTCTATTTGAGATGCAGTTGACAAAGGGAAAAAGGTCTTCTTTACTTGTAATCAACGTATATACTTTTTTGTCTTAAACTTTATGTAATCTGAAGACTTCTATGGATGTGAATATTGTTTATTTGATCCGAAACAAAAACTGTGGAAGATTTTAGCCCCAAAGAGTTCAAACTTGAACAGATTCTTCCAATCTTCCTGTTCATAAGGTCCCACGTAAAATTATTGATTTGATCCTCCAGATCATAATTAGCCATGCCCCTCTATTATATATTGGTATTATCATCTATATTGGGCGATCCACATGATGTTGTGACTGAACATCCTTTCACAAGATGCCGCATAATCCCCTGCTCTTCCAATTCTAGAAACACGTAAACTATCCAAAAAAACGCACATTTTTTTTATATTTTCTACTTTTTCTACATGTAATAAAAACCGCATTGGGATTTCACTCCATCCGTATCCAATGTTTCATATTAATACTCAATTAAATATCAGGTGCTCGCACGTGCCTTCTTGTTTGTGCTAAAAGAACAAGTACGGAAGCAAGGATGAAATAAGAGTGCACAGCTCCGATTCGTAAGCAAAAGATAAAAAAAAAACAAAATCGGAGGTTCACTTTCTCTTTTTTATTTTATACAAATCTTACTATTAAAGCTTCTTGTTCACCTCAATTTTGATATGTTTATTTCTTTCTGATCAAAACTTATTGTTTCAGTAATCGTAATTCTTCACACGTCAAGGCAGGAAAATTTGAGCGCAAAAATGTATGCGTCCCAGTCCAATATATATTGAATATTTTCAATAGGATCACACACATCATGAGTATGACACTTAGAATATCTCTCTTTGGTGTCATCATCTTGACATACAAGGTACACATAAGACGTGGTGTTCGCATGCAACCAACCGTCCTTGGAATCTCTAAATCCGTCTACTTAATCTCTGCCTCTGCAAGCTGCTTGATGTTGATGGGGTACACAACATCGGTGCCCCCAGTGAACGCGCTCCTAGCCATAAGGATATTAACAGCCTCCGTCGGATGGAACGCATCCCAGAACACGTACTGTTCCCTGTTCGTGCAGGGTGTTTCGAAAGGCAGGCAAGTGATCTCCCCTCTGTTCCTCCCGACGCCGCAGCACCCCGTGTCCACGACGCTGAACCCGTACTTGTTCGGGTTGGCGACGAGGTCCTTGAACATCTGGTAGATATCGACGTAGACGAACTTGGTTCCAGGTAAGTGGGAGTTTAAGGAGGACATCATGGACTTGACACGGTTGTTGAATGGGACGACGAGGTTCTCGACCTCGTCGGAGCACTGACCGTTGGGCATCCGGGCGATCATGTTGGGCGTGCAGCCTAAGGAACCAAGGCCTGAGAGGACGATACGTCGTGCTCCGAGGTTGTACAAGCTCTGCATGGACAGATGTAGCGCGTGAATCAGACGAGACGTCCTAGAGAGGAAGAATGCATGCAGGATGTGATCTTTGGGTGCTCACCGTCAGCTGCTGGCTGTACTGCTGGATGAGGAGGTCGGCGAACTGGTCCGGGTTGTACTGTCCGCGAGTAGGGAAGTTGGACATGAGGTAGTTGTTGAGGTAATCGTTGCTCCCCATCCCGATGAACAGGATGCTTCTGCTCACTGCATCAGCTGCTGCGGGAGCACCCATGGCGTTGGCCATCTGGTCCAGCGTCGACTCAAAGTTACGGATCTGTTGATTGAAAGGTATACGACCGACCTGCATGCAAGCAGCAGAGGCATTACAGACTGCTGCATTTACACAAGCGATCGATGGTGCATGCTTTCAAAATGGGAGGATGTATGTATATTGTCGTTTTTGAATCATACGAAGTTTCCGCCGGTTACGTCAAGGATCCCCGCGGCTGCTGATGCGTAGTTGAGGCCGTGAAGGATGGCATCGCCGGCGGCCTCGGAATGAGCTGGAATCAGTGGGAGGCCGAGAAGGTTGGCTGCTTACATGCATGCATTTGTAGGGTTTTCGATCAGTCCAACAGATATATATGGACGGAACAAAACGCTAGTCACCAGATAGAGGAAAAATGACAAAAACTTAGAAATGGCAGCTAGGACTCACCGATCTCATCGACCATCGTCAGCCCGTTCGAGAACCGTCCCGTCGGGCCACCGGGGAAGTCAATGCCGTAAGGGAAGTAGTTCGCCTTGGCGAAAGACGCAAGCGCATTGTTGTTGCCGTTGTCGATGAGCGAGTCCCCGAATATGAACAACGCTGGAGCAAGCTGCTTCTTCTCTTCTTGGGCGATGCAGAGTGACACCGCTGCATGTAGTAGAAACCAAACCAGCAGAGTTACCCGCAAAGGAGCACACTCCATTATAACCGGAGAAGAAAGAAAGAGTGTTTCCTACGAAACCTAGAAAAGGGCCACAGCAGTACTAGAGCACCGGGCTCGCGGTAGTGCGCCGTGGCTATATAACGACGGAGTTACGACGACCTCGACGAGGCAGCTAGCCCAGCGAGCAAGTCGATCGAGTAAAGGAAGTTTGGTGGGAAGCGGGTAGATCCGTTATTGAATACGGCATCAACTACCAGGAGTTAATGGCCATGCACCATGCATGGGACGTTGCCGCCACTTGGTGCAACAGAACGCATGGTCGTCGGATTCATTCAAATGTCTGAAACGGGGGAGCAGCAATAGCTGCGACATTATAGCTAGGGAAGGGGAGAGGAGGAACCTACATTCCCTAGAAACCAAGTACACTTCCCAAGAACGACCGGGAACATAGTAGAGCGCGGATCTGCTGGTCCCGGTAGGAACCAGGATCACGTTGCTCCCTCTACCAGAGCACGACACGTATCAGACATATTAACTACTTACGCTGGTGGTTCCGTCTCACGTCTCCGTCAAAGCCGGTTGGTTTAACTTTATCTTGAGCCGGAAAAGATTGCCGAGTTGGTTTGATTATGCAGATTTGTACCGAGAACCACAAATCACATGCTTATATAAGGGAAAAAACCAAATAGCACACTTTTCTAAAAAAAATTACCGAAATAACACCCTTCCTAACTTATTTCCCAAACTAGCACACTTTCAGACTAAAACGCCACACTAGTTGGCGTTTTACTGTCTCGGGAATCAAAAGTGTCACTTTATTTGGCGTTTACGATTACCGGGGTGAAAAACGCCACATAACCTGGCATTTACATGAAAGTGCCAGATAGACTGGCATTTTCAGGCGCGTTTCCCTGAAAACAGTGGCGTCTCTAGGGTTCAACTGCATCCGTCTGACATGGTCCGTCCACATGGTGATGAAGCCCCAGTACAAGAACCTGAAGGTCAAGGACTCCCTTCTAACCCTCAACCTCACCAAGACCGTAGAGGACGTGCGCCGGAACAACCCACAAGTCCTTGACAAAACCGTAATCGAGGCCTTCGACGAGGTGGTTCACGCGCTGGGTGACGCCAGAGTGATGGTGATCCTAGACAACCACGTGAGCAAGCCCATGTGGTGCTGCAACCAGAACGACGACAACGGGTTCTTCTGCGACTTCAACTTCGACATAGAAGAGTGGGTGCAGGCTCTGCAGACGATGGCACAGAGGTTCAGAGGTGCCAAGCCCATCATCGCCATGAGCATGCGAAACGAGCTCAGGGGGAAGAACTCCAACTGGGATCCATGGTACCAGCACATGGGAAGGGGTGCGATGACGATCCACCGCAGCCAACCCGAACGTGCTCGTCATCGTCTCCGGGCTCAACTTCGACGGCGACCTCAGCGCGCTGCGGGACCAAAATCGACTGTTCCCTGTCCAGAACGACAAGATCGTGTTCGAGGCGCATTGGTACGCGTTCAGCGAGGGGAAGTCGGAGGAGTTCGAGAAGAAGAACCCTAACTGGTACTGTCCTGGCGTTACAGGGAGGCGGTTTGACCACAGGATTGGATACGTCATGCACCAGCCTGGTGGGAAAGAGGCACCGCTGTTCATCAGCGAGTTTGGGCTCGACCAGTATGGGAAGGATAACCAGGGCAACATGTTCTTGCCTTGCTATTTTGCTTTTGCTGCTGATAGGGACATCGATTGGGCCATTTGGGCTCTACAGGGAAGCTACTACTGGAGAAGTGGGAATGCTGATTTACAGTAAAACGTCAACCTTTGTGGTGTGTTTCCCTGAAAACGCCAGTCTATGCGGCGCTTTCCTGTAAACGCCAGGTTATGTGTGGCGTTTTTCACCCCGACAATCGTAAAACTCCAAATAAAGTGGCGCTTTTGTTCCGCCAGCCTGAAAACGCCAAATAAAGTGGCACTTTTGATTCCCGAGACAGTAAAACGTCAACTAGTGCGACGTTTTAGTCTGAAAGTGTGCTAGTTTGGGAAATAAGTTAGGAAGGGTGCTATTTCGGTAATTTATTTTTAGAAAAGTGTGCTATTTGGGGTTTTTTCCCCTTATATAATCGATTTACAGCGGGAAACATACACCCTAACGTTTTCTTCCGCGAACGAGTACGGGTTTCTAGGACGGCACAAGATTACTTTGAACGCAACGGCGGCCATATGAATACAAACAGTCAGTTGAAAAGTTTTCATCAAAAAGTGTATGAATTTCTTATCGTGAAGTACTTGTTCTTTATATTTCATAAATTTATCTATATAAAAATGTTAAATCATAGGGTTGTCAAAAAGTCAATACAAAGTGTATTGATTTCTTATAGTGAAGTACTTGTTCTTTATATTTCATAAATTTATCTATATAAGAATGTTAAATCATAGGGTTGTCAAAAAGTCAAATCTAGATCAAAAAATTCAATCCTCATTGTTTTATTTTTAAAGTGAGACTCATATTTTATTCGAACTTCTCAATCGGGATCTGACATGGATTGAGAAATTGAAATCCAGAACCATATCCAACCCGAATTTGAAGGTAATTTGTTTTAAAAAGTAATGTGTTGATAAATTATCCATGTGAATGCAAATTGTTCCATCTATTATAGTAAAATACTATATCACTTCAAAATATAACATACATCCTATAAATATATGTATATCAACAATATTTAGAATTTGGTTTTGTCCAATTTTAAAACCCAGACCTGAAAAAATTTATATCTGGACACGTAATTTTAACCTGGAACTAGCATCATATTTGAAACCCGGAATCATTTATTTAGTCTGATTCAAACAAATTTTTTGGGTTTCGATAAATTTTGGATTGGAACAAGTAGCCAAGTCATTGTAAAATATATATATGGGAAGTCAAACTATATTTCACCTACTTGTAATAGTGCATGCATCCTACACTTGTCACAATGGTAGAATAAATCATGAATAACACAAAAATTAGTTTTCTATAAGTTTAAAACTTGACTTAATCTTAAAGAACATACCATATGAACTTTGTATAACTATAAAGTTTGTTGCATCCATGGAAAAAATAATACATTAAGTCTCTTAATGTGTTGTTTTTATGAATCTTAACTCCATCGTTAAGACAAAATATTTGGGTCTTTGTAACTTTGCTCACATTAGAAAAATAGAATCTGGTCTAAGGCTAATACAAATTTGACATGCCATTAATGAAATGGACAACTAGAAAAATACTACAAAATATCCTTGGTATCCCCTAAGTAGTGATCACACACAAAAAAACTACATCTCGCATATGAACTCAAGACATCTAATACTCTTTTTATGTCTTACTAGTGTTCACGTGAGTGTTCTGAAATAGATTGTCCAAATAATTAATGAACCTACAATTGAGAAAACATAAACAATATTATTATCAAGTAAATATTTGTTAAAATAAGTACAAAATGTAGAACATACATTTTTGTGTGGGAGAAAATAATTTGGTGTTTGTTGATATGCATCAGATCTTTCATGGTGTAGAAAGTCAACACTTGAATGTATTGGTCCCGTCCTATCCATTCCCTATGAAAATTCAAATTGTCATCACATCTTATAAATATTAGTGTATAATGTTGCTTCTTACCATTAATAATTGTAACATGCCCCCATTATTATAGTACCCTTCACATGAGAAACATTCATCCTCAATTTGAATATTCTGAAAGTAAAGAAATGATTAACACGTACAAAAAAAATATCAGAATGTTTTGGCTTAATTATAAAAATTATATGAATGTAAAAAAACAATTAACATGGAAAACTTACCTGTGTCACACTGGTGTCATTGTTAGAAATATCATTTTGTATGCTTTGGCTTAATTTTTGGTCCTACGATAAGAAAATTAAATGCAAGATAAATAAATAGAAACAATTAACATGTACAAAGAAAAGAATGGAGAAAAGTTTTACCTGTGCAGCACTAGTGCTATTGTTAAAAGTATCATTTTGTATGTTTTGACTTAGTTGTTGGTCCTTCAATAAAAAACTTAAATATAAGAAAAATATAAACTTAATATTTTAAAATATGCAGTGAGAAAGTTATTTTGGTGTCATACCTTTGGCAATTTGTTCCCTCTTTTACCCTTTTCCAAAAAATTCTTTTTTCTCTTTCTGCTACCTTTTTCTGTATCACGCCTTTTGAGTCCAAGAACATGAGTTTCACTATCCAAATTTATCGCTTCTTGAATCGGTTTCTTTCCTTTGGACATCATATTTTCCTTATATTTTTGAACATCCTTAAGAGCTTGCTCTATGTGTCTCTGCGCTATGTGAAATGTTTCATCTGATTCTAATGCTTCACCACATAACTTCAAATATGAGTGGGATAAGATATTATTACGCTTGGATAGAGTAGCTGATGTGTTATAATCACCAGGAGCTTCAAACCAATCAGATGCATTTTCAGATTTTGCTTCTCTAGTCCATCTTTGCATAATATACTTTGAAGGAAGTTCCATTATTTCAAAATGATGAAAACCCAAAATATATGCCGACATAAGATTCCAGAATGTTCAATTTTTTTGCAACTACAATCAGCTGTTAGATTTGCAACATCAATGACAACAATATGTTTTTGATGTCTAACGGAAGACACCAAGATGGTTAGACACTTAGTTTGTTAACGAGAGGTCCCAGGATCGAGCCCAGGCCACAGGATGAATAGAATGGCCAATTTTTTAAAAAAATATATGTTTTCGATCACTTCCAGTCATTGTGACTCCACATGTTTTTATAGGTCCATCCTCAAGGATGTTCAGTGAATAATTAACAAATTGCACATATTCATCTTGAACTTTTTCAAATATCTCCGGTGTGTACACTTGGACCATTTGTTTAGAAATATTAGAAGGCAAAAATATTTGTGGGAAAGAATTCTTCATTTTAAAATCTGCTTCTAGTTCTCTATATCTCCTCTTTCTCAAAACACGTTCAAAATGTTCAAAAATCTCTACCAAATTATAGTGAGGAAGTAGATAACATTTCAACTTAGAGTTTAATGATTCATTTCTTTGTGTTGATTTCATATCGGTAGTGAAAATGTTTCTACAATATACCATTACCCATCTATCTTTGTCATTGAATATTTTTTGTAGCCATCTATTTTCCTGAAGGTTGTACTTTTCAAGCATTTCATCCCATGCATGTAAGAACTCGTCTTCCTCTTCATAATCATACACACATTTGCTAAAACCTTGACCAAAAGGTTGCTTCCCGTCGACTATAATTCTAAATTGAGCACTAAGATGTTTGAGAGCATTTTGGTATACATGCCAAACACATAGTCGGTGATGAGTTTGTGGTAGAACATTTTGTATAGAAGACTCCATGGCCCTATCTTGGTCAGTTATAATTGTTTGTGGATGTTTGCCACCCATGGCATGTACAAACATCTTAAACAGCCATATAAAACTAGAAATGGTTTCATCATATAACAAAGCTGAACCAAAGATTATTGTTTGACTGTGATGATTAACACCAGCAAAAAGACCAAATGGACGACATTCTACATTGGTACGGTATGTCGTATCAAATCCAACCACATCACCGAAGTATGAATAGTCACTTATGCACCTCGCATCTGCCCAAAAAATATTAGTAATCTTATTATCTTCATCAAATTGTATCTCATAGAAGAAACTAGGATTCTCAGCTCATTTATTTTTGAAGTACTCAATTATGGCAGCTGCATCTCCGTTTTCAATCTTTTTTTGCCGTTTGGTACGTTGATAATTTTTGTAATCTGTTTCCAAAAATCCAAGCTTTTCCACACCACCAACTTGTTTACCCATATATTCAATCATTTGTCCAACACAAATTCCAGAAAGTGCACCTATATCAGCAGTAGCAGCTTGAGATTCAGTCATTCTTCTTTGAGATCGGTGCATATGACACTCAGGAGTAGAAACAAGATCATGATTATGTGTTAGTTCATACTTTATTACTTTCCATTTTCCTTGTCTACTTTGAACATCCATGAAAACATTACAACCTGTTCGTGTTTCATTTCTACACTTCTTAACGACAACTCTTCTATTATCAAATGCTCTGTAACCTTCTTTTGAGAAACAAAACTTTCTATATGTCATCTCTCCTTTTACATTCTTTCGACATTTACTTTTTCGGGCACTAAATCCAACTTTGCGAGCATAGTGATTGAAGAACTCCCAAGCATCATTTTCTGAGTCAAATTCCATATCAATTTCTGGAGCTTCAAAATTTATTTTGCGTCTCACTGCTTGTGGTGTTCTACTTACTTGTTCACATGTATCATTAGCAAGTGATTCCACAATCTGCACATCACTTGATCTAGAATGAAATTATAAGACTCACAATCATGTTATGAATACGAAACAAGCATTGTATGGATTATGAAAATAGTTACTCTGATGTGTTAGATGATAATCCAATATTGTCTTCCAATGGCGATTCCTCCATAAGGACTGATATCAATATTGCAAGCATCAATAAAATCAATAAATATTTCATAATTTATTTTAAATAAAGTATGATGCATCGAGGATAATGATACCCAATAAATATTACATGTTATCGAAGCTTATCACAGAAACGAAGTTTGCAGCCGATGAAGGTGCTTCCAACAATATGATAACAAGTTTCTTCTTATAGCCTGACATATCAATGCATTCAATTCATTCTCACTATACTTATGCATCGAAGAATAAATAAATAAATCTATACGAACAAGTCCCGATAAACCAAGGCATCAGAAATAGAATATGTATATGGATACAACTGGACACCAATGAACAGAAGGAAGAAGAAATAATGAGTATAATCATACTCACAATAGTTTAGCGGACAATGTGAGTAAAAAGAAAATATGAACCTTGATGGTATTGTGTTCTCGTAGAGATCCAAAAAGGTATTAACTTTTCAACTGATATTGACTATTTGTATTCATATCGCCGCCGCTGCGTTCAAAGTAATCTTGTGTCGTCCTAGAAACCGGTACTCGTTCGCGGACGAAAACATTAGGGTGTATGTTTCCCGCTGTAAATCGGTTATATAAGCATGTGATTTGTGGTTTGCGGTGCAGATCTGCATAATCAAACCAACTCGGCAATCTTTTCCGGCTCAAGATAAAGTTAAACCAACCGGCTTTGACAGAGACATGAGACGGAACCACCAGCGTAAGCATTAACTGATATGTCCGATACGTGTCGTGCTATGGTAGAGGGAGCATTGTGATCCTGGTTCCTGCCGGGATCAGCAGATCCGCGCTCGAACATAGTATTATGTGGAAAAAAAAATGCACCCGTCCACATCCCCGAGAGCCTACCCGGTAGTTGGGAGTGTGGCACTGCTGACGTGGCAAAAAGTTGTTGGAAAGTTAAAAAGAGAATAAAAAGAAGAGAGACAAACCAGTTTTGCTCATAACTTTCAATTTTAAATTAATTTTTTTTCGAAATAAAAAACATCAGATTCCTTATGAAAAAATACTTTCTATCAAGACCAATGTTGACATACTTTAGAAAAAATAATATTAGAAGTATATTAATAGAGGAGAGAAGTATGCAAGAGAGAAGTATACAAAAGTACAGTACATTTTTAGATACTGTACTCAGATTGACCATTCATGTACAGTACTTATTGCCCCTTTATTTCTTCATATTCCATATTATGTCATAAATCCATAAGTATCGTACATGTTATCACTTATATTAATTTTTACATATATTCAAAATGTAACGTTTGACAATAATCATATACAATGATACTCAAGGTACCGTACGAGACATAACAACAATACATAATTTGATGATCTTGTTGTTACTAGAAGTACAGTACTAACGTACACATTTTGTAATACAAAGTATAATATTATACGTACAATACTAGAGGTACTGTACGAGACACAACAATAATACATGATTTGATGATCTTGTTGGTATAAGAAGTACAGTACTAACAGCCACATTTTACAATACAAAGTATAGTACTAGACGTACAGTACATCTTGTACTGTACGAGAGATACAATACATGATTTGATGATCTTATTGGTACAGAAGTACAGTACTAACAACCACATTTTATAATACAAAGTCTAGTCCTAGACGTAAAGTACTAGAAGTACTGTATGAGACATACAGTAATGATCTGATGATCCTGTTGGTACAAGAAGTACACTACTAACAACCATATTTTATAATACAAAGTATAGTACTAGACGTACAATACTAGAGGTACTGTACGAGACATACCAACAATACATGATTTGATGATCTTTTTGTTACTAGAAGTACAGTACTAACAACCACATTTTGTAATATAAAGTATAATATTAGACGTACAGTACTAGAGGTACCGTACGAGACACAAGAACAATACATGATTTAATGATCTTGTTGGTACAAGAAGTACTGTACTAACAACCACATTTTGTAATACAAAGTATTGTACTAGACGTACAACACTAGAGGTACCGTACGAGACATAACAACAATACATTATTTGACGATCTTGTTGGTACAGTACGAGACATATCATGTATAAAAGATTGTCAATAACTGCATACTGTACCTATATAAACTAATTCACATTTCATTAAAAACATACACATTTTACTAAACTACAATACTTTCACCTATGTTTAAGAACAACTAATCCTTGATCTTATTCATTCAAAAGTACAGTACTAAACTCATTGCTAATGTTAGTTCAATCGAATCTATAGATGAACAAGTAAATATTGTATATGATTTGGGAGAAACACGAATGTGATGTACTATACTCACAAGTATTGTACGTCTATACCCAAAACATGTGCATGGTATCCTAAAATACGGATACTATATTTATCTCATATTATCATTATTTTGAAGTATGTCAACACTAGTCTTGTTTGAAATTATTTTTTATAAGGATTCTAATGTAATTTATTTTATTAAAAAGTATGCTCCAGAATTAAAGTTATGGACAAAAATATTTTCTCTCTCTTCTACTTCTCTCATCCTTTATTTCTTTAATAAATAAAACTTGACTAAAGTTGTGAACACAGTCATTTTTTCTCTCTTATTTTTTTACTTTTAATGTTGTTAGTTGTACGAGACAAAGTATACACTATGGATATGTGCTCAGAATATTGACTATTATGCCCAAAACACATGTATTACATTTTCTCATATTATTATTTTTTCAAAATATGCCAACATTGGTCTTATAGAAAAGTATTTTTTATTACGAATCTAATACTTTTTGTTTCATTGAAAAATTCATTGTGGCTTAAAAGTTATGATCAATACAAATTTTTACTTTGTTTCTACTTTCCTCCTATTTAAAAATAAATAAAGTTGGTCCACATTTGACTTTACAGTTGCCCCAGCCGGGTGGGTGGCCGGGTGGGCAGCCGGTTACAGCTAGAATTACTAAAAAAATGGCACCTTTTGATAAAAATAATAATTCTGAGAGTAGTCGTGAAAATAATTTCTAAAATAGTTCACTTTTCTAAGAAACCGCCACATGAATTGGCGTTTTCTGATCAAAGTTGTAAAAACGACACTGTAATTGGAGCTTTTAATAAATAAAAAACAAAAGTAAAGCAAAAACGCTAAAAGAGTTGGTGTTTTCACCGAAAAGTGTTGGGTAAAAGTGCCAACTTTCTTGACCTTTTTTTTCTTTTTCATTTTTGATCGAAAGCTTCAAATGCAGTGACGTTTTCACAATTTTGATATGATCAAATGCCAATTCAAATGACGTTTTATCAAAAAAAGTGGGCTACTTTGAGAATTATTTTTATGGAGGTGCTATTCCCGAAATTATTTATATCAAATTGTGCCATTTTAATTTTTTTTCCTAATATTATTACGGCATACGACATGCTTATATTATAAGACATGCTTATATTATACAACGACTTTCTCTTATGCAGATGATGTAGGTATGTGGCACACACTAGATACCAGAACCACTCCTATGAATAAAGACATTAGAATTGAACGTACGTCGTATCATCACCATGAAGCAGATTCTAGAGGAGACGAATGACAATCAGAAGTTCATTAGGAACATCTAGCTATGAGGGGTTTGTATAAGGAATATTCCCATATTTTGGCATATGAACTCATTTTATATTTCAATTCAATTTTGAATGTGTTAGTAGGCATCTCTAGTGACCCACTACTAGCATATGATCATCTATGCATGCTACTACAACCTCTGGGCAAAGGTTATTTCAGATAGCATGACCGATTATGAAAAAAAATGAATAGAATGAAACTAAAAAGACACATATTGTAATACAATTTATCAAAAATGAATATTTTTACTAGATATTTATGTTGTTGGTACTAAAGTGGGCACTCTCTTGTAATTTGGAAATCAGAGTCTCGCCCAACTAAACGGGATGCGCACACACTTGGCCCATGCACACATGATTAGAATTTTGGGAGCTGGATCGAGTAGGTCAAGGGGATTGAGATTAGCCAGGATTGAAAACAATTATGCTCGACAATTTTGCATGACGCCAGTCTGACTACGTTAGACCAACAGTCATAGGTTTGAGCCTAATAGCAATCCGATTTTATTTGGATAGCAGTCTGTATTGTAAGGTTCAGTCTGGTTGTAGCCCTATTCCGGTTTGTCTCAAATCAGCTAGCAGTCTAAATTGGAGATTTGAGTCTGGCTGCATTCTGATTATGTTTGACTGGCAACTTGATAACATCACTTTTAGGAAACTTTTTGCACATGTTTTATCCATATTTAGCATCTATTTTTTTGGATTTTTCTATTTATTTGAATATCTTTGGATGAAATCTGGATTTGATGCCCCTTCCCTCTCCACAATAGGCTCACACCATATTGTTGGTTATAAATCTAAGAGTCTGACTACTCTAGATCCGCTTCATATTGGACGTGAGATTTAGGCTGGTCACAATTTAAATTGTGGTGTTGAATTTTGAAGCACGATTTCGTTATAGCATTACTTTGATTGGATGATAGTTTGGACTACAACCGTATGTGTGAATGCCTTCAGAATATGATAGAGAATTTGTAGGGACGTCATACCAGTATGTAACAATCAAAATGGATGCAGTGTACGTATGGACAATTTTTATGCTTCTATAATGATTATGATACTCTATATTTTGGGAGGATAATGAATACATATCTAACACAGAACATTCTGAGTTGGTCATGCTATTGACTTCCCCTTTAGTATGACACTTGAAGACAAACTGAAGTGAGCACAATTATTTCATGTCAAGCCTTATCTAAAACCTTTATCAATTGGTCAACTTTTCCTCATTTTGTTGATTTGTAGTAAATCTACCCTGTAACATTATATTATTGAATGAACTTCAGTACCTAGCATATACACTAGTTACAACCTATTATTTTATTAGGTCAATGAATTTGTATGTGTAAGAACAAACAAAAATATGACAGAGGTGGGGACGAATATATGGTGGTACAACTTTATACACTTATGTGATATAGTTTATTAAATGAGATTTCTTATCAGTTTGCATTATAATGGCAATGATGTGCCTTTCTTATCAAATTCAGGGGATCGTTCCAACTCAATAAGTTCAATTACATAGTTTGTGTTTTGTTTCTGCTTATCAATAAAAAATAATTGTACAAATAAAATACACCAGATATTAGGATTTTTATCTAATATTAAAATTTACTTCCATTTATCTAAGTAAATTTTCATAAAATTGTCATGTCATGCTCACAAACATTCAATTGTGTAATAAAATTGATGAGATAATTTTATTGTAGCTTGCAAGTAGAGAAATTATTATTTAAGGTTGTGTGCATGTTACATGTGTTGGAAAATAAAAATCAAAGAATATATATTCTTGTGTAAATACAATCTTTATTTCTTTGATGTATTTGATTCATCTATCCAAGCCTAGCTCCTAAGGATCTTGCCCATTATTGAAATCCCTTTCCTTTTATTTTCTAGGTTGCAATTTATGTGCATACCTTAGTGATGTGGTTATATAAACAACATACCAGGTCATTGTAATGACTCATCTCATAACTATTGCTATGTACTTTTTTGTTGTACCTTTAACATGTGTAGTTATAAGAGGATGAGCGCTTCCCTATGGTTATTATAAAAAAATTCAAGCATGATTTTTTGAATGAATAATACTTTATAAATCAATTTCTTGTATGCATTCAATATATATTATCTGATGTAAGTCGATATCAAATCCTTTATTTGTACACGGATCAAGGCCAAAAAAATAATTTTCATGTAATATGTTTCCGATTGATACAATCTAATATGGATGTTCAACAAATTTTTTTGAAGGAGTAAGATTCATTTGTGTATGTTTTGAATTAGGTGTAAAAACCTTTGCATGTGTTTGTAAAATAAATAAATAAATAAATTTATATATACATCACTTGATTTTGGAAATTGGTGTTTGTTTTTGGAAAATTTATTGATTGTGCATTCATAATATTAACTCTAATGATATAAAAGGTATATCTTTTAAAAAATATAATTTCACCTAAAGACCTCGGTCTTGAGTAAAGACTTCTTCACATGGCCACACCCATGTTCCTTTTGAAGGGTGAAAGACTTAACATTTTTACATCTTTCTGCTCCAGGAATGATCTTGGTTCAAACTTTCTACTCATCAAGCCTCCACTCAGGGAACATAGGCTAAGGACAAGCCCTAACCGACAAGTTGGTCTCAGGGATTCAAATAATTTTTGTTAGGGATTTAGTAATGATCCTTGTCATGTTTTATTGAAGTGTAGCACACATTTAGTTTAACGAATATCATTGTATTAGATTGTATTTGTTAATCCAGAAGTAAAAATATTAGGCTTGTTTGACCAGAGAGGACAAATACGACAAGTCATGCACTTTTAAGTACACAACTAGTGTTGGATTCGGATATCCATCTCAAATTAGCGAGACACCATCATGTTACTTTATTCAGATTGATTGTATGGAAACCGATTTCCGTGACATTTTTTACCTTTTTTTATCCCATGTCAGACATTTTGTGTGTGTGGTTGTTACATCCAAATTGAAAGTAAACTACAGATAGCCAGCTTTTTTAATAATTTTTCTAGATGTCTATATTGATAACCTCATATGCAGTTGCATAGTGGTGGAAAGTACATAAATAAGACGCCTGCAATGATGGAAATGAACATAAATGATGTCATTCCATCATAGAAACATGAAGGAATAAACTAGAGAGTTCATCAAGTTTGTGGTAGGATGGGGTACCCTTAATAACAAGCCCCACAATGATATAGCATGGAAAAAAGACATAATGATATCTACTTTTCATCCATTTCCACTAAGATTTGTTTCATAGCAGTGATGTGAGGTCCATCACCATGGCAACTTCTTCAAGAGTGGTTTTGATAGAAAGAAGTTTTCATAGACCCACATTATCTGCAATAGAGATAATCATCATAACAAGTTTTGATTGATCTAATCAAAAGATCGCAAGACTTGCAACTATTGTTCTGAAAACACATTGTTCCTTCTGATTCAAATCATCTAAATGATTGAAGCAGAGATGGTGTTATTATTGTATGGTCTTAAGAGGTAACTAATGTCTCTAGTGAATCTATGTTCCAGATAAAGTCCAAGGTTGGCTTTAATAGTAGTAGTTGAGGTGAAATATGTCCATATTTGTCAAGTTGTGTGACAAGCAAAGAAAAGGTGTTGAATGGTTTCAGCTTGAGAACCACATGAGAAAAATAGATGCTCAAATGAAACCAATACTTTTGAATAGTTCATCCCTCTGACTTTGGTCATGCCATATGATCCAAAGAAGGATGCGTACCATTGCAGGGTAAAAAGTATGTCATATGTATCTATGAGGGAAAATGTGTCCCTAATTGTGAAGAACATGTATGCATTTTTGGATGTGTTCTTGTTTCCCCATATCCATGTCACTCTCGTATTAGTATCCATTTTTAGTGTGGTTAATATGTTGGTCATTTTTATATCAATGAAGTGAAGATATAGAAAGTTTTTAAGTATTTTATGACTCTCAGAACTCAGAAGTTGCACTGCTTTGTGTATGGTAATGTTGGTAATGGAGGTTGGGATGACTAGTCATGTTGGAGATGATTTATGGGGGCTAGGTCATGCCACCAAGGGTCGTGACAAAAAAGTACATGATGTTTGTGGTGGGGTAAAGTGTGGATAGTGCTACACATTATATAGATATTCTTCATGTTGTACTTCCAAAAAGGTAAGAAAGACCTAATAGATATACAATCCCATGGGTTATGCTTGTGATATTATTTATTCTTGATAATATTCATCCACAAATATTATTCTTTCTGACATATGGTAGCTATGGGTTTGTGCACGTGGCATAAATTGTGGGTTTATATGTCAATGATGCCTCAACCACCATATTATTTTGGGCTTCAAATGGTATCCAGTTGACAAGAAGCATATTCATATGATGATCCCATATAAATGTCCACTTAATTTGGTGAATGTGTTTGATGACACCGGGGGATACAACCGAGAAGGATATGTAACTATAGGAGTGAGGGAAACATTAAGGACAATCATGTGTGCAATAAGACAACCAAGAGGATAGTCGTCCATGATTCTTGTCAATGATAGGGCTCCTTTCAAAGACCGGGATATGCTAGGATGATAGTGGTAATTCTAGGTATCTGATAGGATAGTTTTCTTGTTTGCACTTTAGGAAGGATTAGAACTTGCCCATGTTCATAGGCGTCAATGTGTGCCTATGATGGTGTATTTTAGAAAGTCATTCTTGTGTCCAGAGAGGTATGAGAAGATACCTTAAATTGGATGATGTAGGTAACATGCTTGTCTACTGGTTTAAGGAAAATGATAGTGTTATCTACATATTGAATGATGTTGTTAAGACACCTAGCCAGATTATAAATAAGTCCATTACTAATACCTAGTTGTATGAATCGGTAGAGGGTGGAAGTGACAACAATAAAAAGATATGGGGATAATGATCACATTACCTGATATTGTTAGTGCTTTTAAAGTATCCAAAAGCAGCTCTATTGACAATAATGGAAAAGGCGCAAGTGTATATGCAAGAGTGCATTCATTGAATCCATGTATTAGGGAAATCAAAACCATGAAGAAATTGGAGCACAAAAGTCTAATTAATATTATCTAAGGTTTTCTTAAAATCCAATTTGAGGGTGAGGAGTGGCGAGTGTTGTGAATGGCATGTATGTATGGTTTTTGAGACTGTGATGTATACATCGTGAATGTTTCTATTAGTAAATAATGCACATTGGGATGGTGAAATAATGTGTTCTAATAACGTTTTCATCCTCAAACTAAGAAGTTTGGATATTATTTTATATAATGCATTGATGAGACTAATAGGTCTAAAATCTCTAATCGATGTGGGCTTATCTTTCTTTTTAATCAGCGCAATTTGTGTTTGGTTGAGAATTCTAATGTGTTGTACCATGTCATCCAATGTACTAGGAAAAGTTTATGAAAATCATTTTTGATGTGTTCCCATGCAATTCTATAAAAGTCCAAACTAAAACCGTCAGGGTGTGGTTATTTATCAATGCATATTCTAGTCATATCATTTTGAATTTCAATATCCATGAAGGGGTTCATAAAATTGTGTAAGGTAGGAATTTTGTGGTGGCAATTAATGTACCAATTACTAAGCAAATTTCTAGGTGAAAGATGATTGTTGTAGAATAGCATTTTGAAAAAATTAACTCTGTGTGTAATGATCATATGTTGACCATGTGTTTGTGATTCATCATGGTCAATGTTGTGAATGGTTGAAATTCTTCTATTGTTATAACAACATGCATGAAAGAACTTGGTGTTTCGATCACCTCCCATAAGCCATCTATGTTTAGATCGCTGCTTCTATAGGATTTACTCTAACTCTCATAAAAACCTAATGTCATTCAATAGAGTATGATATACACCATCATTGTGGACCTTGAGCATGGGAAATAATCTTAACTTCTATGGACTTGATGGAAGCATGTAAATTCCCAAAGGTATTTTTGTTCCAAAGACAATGTGTTTCTAATGGTTTTGAGCTTGTAGTGTCTATTATATGCATAATTGTTTTGAGCAGATTCATGTGGCCAGTGTACCTGGATGAGTTGAAGAAAACTAGAGTGTTTGGTCCAAAAATTCTCAAAATGGAAGGGTCTGTGACCCCAAGTGTTGATGGTGGTTTGGATCATCACAAGGAAGTGGTCTGATAGACTATGCGTTAATAAGTGCACATGTAAGTGGGTATCAGATTTTCTCTGGTTCATGTTTATGAATCAGTCTAGTCTAGCCTTACTAGCACCAAAATGTCATGTTCAAATCTAATTAGTGATAGGTAAGTCACATAGGTTATATTGTGTAATGAAATTCCTAAAAATAACATTGTGAAGGTGGTGTGAGTCCATGGAGCTCTGATTGTTGCACTCCTCACAGCACCAAGTAAGATTGAAATCACCTCCAATCATCCTAGGATGTGTCTATAGTTGACCAGTAAGGTCGTGTAATTCTTGAATGACTGGGTCTTATTGTGTGTAGAAACACCATATACCCCAGTAAAGTTCCAAATATAATTGTCATCATAGCTATGAATAGTGATGGATATACTATGGTCTCTAATGTGGATATTAGAAACATCCACCAGTTGGTTATCCCATCCAATAACGATGCCCCCTAAAGCCCATCAACGATGATTGCACCCATGTGTTATGAGTTGGCCTCCTATGGATCTGATTTGAAACTCACTTTGGTGAGTTTTTGCCTCTTGGATGGTGATGATGTCAATCTTGTTATGGTATATGTGTTATCTAATTGTACATCTTCTGTTGGAATTAGAAGCCCCACATACATTTTAAGAAATAAGATGCATGGTGAAAAAGAATAGAGTGAAATTACAAAGATAGAAAGTGTGAGAAAAGTAGCAGACCAAAAAGTTATGGTAACCATAAATAGTAATAAAATTAACAAGTAGGTGTAGGTTATCAAAAGATATTCCAATTTATTGGAGAAAGTGGTGAACTCCTGTACAAAATCCCATGATGCAAGTTTGTTAATAACTTCTCATTCAAGACTGGAAACATATGTGTCTGGATCATGATGAGAATGAATAGAAGAGGAAATACCATAAGCAGGAGAATAAGTGCATGTCTTACATAGATCATCCATAGAAATGAAGTCATGTTTCTTTTGGGATTCTAGGGTGCAGACCTTGCCTTTGAATGTCTGCATATCCTATTGTGAAGTGTGAATGGACCTAGAGATCATTTGATTATGTGACATTTATAGGCCCATGGCATCTAGGTTCAGGTATGGTGGTTTTGCTTGATATTGTGCATAGTTTGAGGGTATTTGGATCTGAGATGGAAAAGATATAGTGGATGTTGCAACGTCTGAGGTTTTTAGATGTTGATATGTGGGGGATTTCTTTTTTATAGTTTGTGTGATAGGTTGATGTTGATTTTAAGTCCATAATTTGTTTTTACAGATCATTTGGTGGTGAATGAAGTGGCATGGTTGGTGGGTCTCAGTTGACAAAACTAGGATGTTGGATGTTTGTTGAGATCTTTAAAGAGGATGAGCTTAGTGTTGGGATGTTCATCTTGAAGCTTGATGGTGTAAACCATGGAACTACAATGAAGGTTAAGGTGATTAAGGAGGATGGATTCTTTTTGGATTGACAAAACACATGATACTTTGTTAAAATACGTCTTTTGGAGGGTCTCTAGGCAAATGAACTGTAGTGCGATTCTGATAGCATTGGCAATTTTCTTGAAAATGTCTTCATCTCATAAGTGTGTGGGTAGATAAGTGTAACATCCCTGACCTGGGTTATGCCTTAACCCTAGGTGTTTTGATTAAGAAAGATGATTATATGCTTAATATTATCTTATGAAAAGTTTTTAGGGCTCATGAGAAACTTATGTTTCAATTTTGGTCCTGTTTGAATAATGTTGAAGCAATGTTTGCTTATTTTGGACTAAAGTGCAAATTACCCAAGTTGAGGGGTTAACTTGCAAATTGCACATGATAAGGTGTTCCTCTGATGTGGTGACATCATAAGAATAAATATAATATAGTGGTATGGTTTCCACAAGCTTGGACACCAAGATTACGCTTGTAAAACAATCCTTGTGCATTAAAACCTAGTTTTGGTGTAATGTGCAAATTACCCAAAACCTAGGGTTCAATATGCAAATTACCACCCCTAGAGTGTTCCTACTTCCTCTATGAATAATTTAGAGTAGATATAATGAATGAGACACCATGTTTGATTCCATTACGAATGATGGTAATCTTGGTGAAGAAATGACCAAGAAAAAGGGTTGAATTTGAAGGCTTAACTTGAGTTGTATCAAGTTGAAAAGCTTATATATGTATACCTATCGGCCATGGGGCCAAAGGAGGTGTCCCATATCGTCTTGTGAACTCTTGGCAAGGTTCATATCGTGCAAAGCACCTCAAGGAGGTGAGGTGTGACGGCCAACAAGTTTCCTTAGAAAAAGTGTATCGGCTTGACTTAAAATGATGATTTAATTGATATATCTTATCCAAATGGGTAAATGATGGACGAATTTGCATCTCTAGATGATCCTCAACCTTTTTGCACGTCAAGATAAATGTTGATGCATGCATGGACACGTGTCACCCATGCATGACACGTGGCACCTACTAGCTCAAAATGTTGACACCTCATTTTTGCCTTCCTTCATGATCGACAAGTATATATACCCCTAATTTGACCCCTTAATGGAATTTTGCGACCCTTACCACCCTCCTACCCTAAGGTATCGTGCATGGAGATCCCATATCGTTAAGGGAAGCTGTGGTGTCGTGCAAGGGCCTTGGGGTATCGTCCATGGCATGATCATATCGCCCAAGTAGGTGATCTTGGCCATATTGAGTGATATCAGCCATAGAGTGAAGTGTTTTGGCTCCAAGTGAGTACCATATCGTCCAAGTGAGTGTCATATCGTGCAAGAGGGGAGGAATATCGTGCAAGAGCACAAGGGTGTCGTCCATAGGCCTTAGGTATCGGCCATAGCAAGTATATCGGCCATACCATGCTGATATTGCCCATAGCAAGTTGATATCGGCCAATTGAAGTGATTCTGGCCACAAGTGAGGGGGTATCGGCCACAAGCAAAGTTGTGTCGGCCAAGAGGAAGTCCATATCACCCAAGATTGGTAGGGTGTCGGCCAAGGAGCTAAGGAACTCAAAACTTGACCCTAAGGTGAGGAAAAGATCATCTTCAACCTTGAATTGAAGCATGATTTTAGGGTTTTGATCTTCCTTTCTTTTCCTCTTCACCAATTGCTTATCCATGGTGATTCCTTGTATATGAAGGAGTTCTGAACGAGCCTTGGACCTTTGATAAATTCATTTTCAACCTTTGGAGCTTGGATCTTTGAAGTGGTTCTTAAGGCGGGTTTTATAACTTGAACCCAACCATGTTGTTATTCTTCACTTAAATTGCTATAATCAGTGAAATACTTTTAATTCCGAATTTCCTGAAATAGTTGATGATATTATGAGTTCTAGTAGTTGCTTAGACCTGTTTCTATAAAATATAACAGTTAGAACTAAGGTCTAGAGCTTGAAGATGATGGTATCATCTTATAAAAGTGTTATCAGGTGCAAGCACATAAGCAAGCACCTTTAACCCGATATGATGATGCACCTATTTCACTTGAACGATATGGATATGAATGAATACATTGTTGCACGTTATGAGGGTGTAGTATACACCTCTTGCACGATAGGGAGTCAAGTATAGACTCCAATATACTTGGATGAGTAATACATGAAGTGTGTTATGTCAAATATTACATTGAAATGTAATGAGTTTGATGCACTTTGATAAATGTGGGCTAACATACCTTGAGAAAGGATTAAGCCAAGTTAATAAAGTATGATGTAGTCATACCCTGGTAAGGATGAGAGACAAACTCATACCTTGTGTTGATGATTCATTTAATGATAAATGAATGAGAATAAATAAGTATGATTGAATACTTATGGTATCAATGTTGGCTCCTAGATGTGTGGAGAAATGAATTAGGGTTTGATCATTGATAATATGATCTTGAAAACCTAAATGGTTAATAATGGAAAACCCTAACCGTAATGAAGGGTAATGACATGTAAGAGAAACCCTAATCGATAAAAAAGGGAAACCCTAACCCTAATGATGGGAAGGTTGTATTTCTCTTATTACAATAGCCTTGTGAGCTATGTTAAATACTTATATAACAAGTATAATGTTGAATGGCCTTATGAGCCGTGTGAATAAGTTGTTGCCTAATGAGAGGTGACAAGATGATTAATGGCCTTGTGAGCCATGTGAAAAAGTTGTTGCCTAGTGAGAGGTGACAAGATGATTAATGGCCTTGTGAGCCATGTGAATAAGTTGTTGCCTAGTGAGAGGTAACAAGATGTGTGATGGCCTTGTGAGCCATGTGAATACTTGCACAACAAGTGAAATAAATACCTTGGTCTGAGGACCTAGAGGTAATGGTTACCTGTTATAGAGGTAATAATGTTATGTGATGATCTAAGGGTTTGAATACCCAGATCCATTAATCATGATAATGATGATGTGAAGGGATGAGAATTCCCAGTAATGTGATAAGGGACTGTGATCCCAAGTATCATGTGTTTTAAAGATTTGAAAGTACTTGATAGATGTATTATACCTTGCTTTGTAGCATTTGTCATAATAATTCTTGTGTGAAAACTTGACTGATGCTAAAAGAATATGGTAATGCACTTAATTAATCAAGTGGAATTTTAT
Organism: Alisma plantago-aquatica; assembly: GCA_963693085.1. Taxonomy (NCBI): domain Eukaryota; kingdom Viridiplantae; phylum Streptophyta; class Magnoliopsida; order Alismatales; family Alismataceae; genus Alisma; species Alisma plantago-aquatica. The sequence goes on along the minus strand of OY856413.1, from coordinate 74,461,771 downwards.
CATGTAGTGCCCTGACCATAGATCCATCATCGTCAGTAGCTGGTGATGGTGAAACAGGTTTTCCTACGGGATCTCCTGATGAACGCATATTGTTGAATATGTGGGGGTGATGGGCGCAAATACCTTACGCCCTAATGAAGGGATTGACGTGAGATAAACATGAGATCTCTCAATCCTTCATTATGAAGGCCGGATGATGTGGAGATAAACATAAAATCTCTTGATTCCGATGATGAAGGCCGGATGATGTGGAGATAAACATAAAATCTCTTGATTCCGATGATGAAGGCCGGATGATGTGGAGATAAACATAAAATCTCTTGATTCCGATGATGAATGTCGGATGATGTGGAGATAAACATAAAATCTCTTGATTCTGAAGAGAGGCAGCTGACGCTGTAACTCTGTAGCAAGTTGCCAGTATACCCTGGATAGCTACGATAAGCAGTTGACGTAGTCCTGCTTGTGGTCTCGCACTGACCGAGACGTGGGAGGTCATGGAGTCCGGCTCTTCCATTGACCTATGTATGGTACCGATTTCGACTTCGTAGTGGTCGGTTGGAGTATGAGCGGTATACCTCATCTACTCAGGGCATAAGTGTGATTATAAAATGTAATCAGCCGTGTAGCATAATTGCCTAAGGATTGAATACTGAAATTCATTGGTTGATGTTGCATTCCTTTGTGCATTCCTTTGTGCATTCCTTAGTGGATAGATGTTATTTATGTTTCCTTATATTCTCTGTAAGGTAGACAGATGAATTACTTATCTACCATGAGTAGATGCAATGTTCTCCTTAAGAAGGGAGATTACTTTGTTTTATTCATACAGTGATTTATCAGGAATGCCAATATAAAAGAATCTCTGCTCAGTTTATTACTGCTTAATATGTGATAATAATATGGCTGGCGGAGAGTTATATCTCTCGCTGGGACAATTACAATTGTCTCACCCCCGTGGGATCCAACTTTTAGGTGGACGTGCACGAGGAGGTGAAGACCTTTTTGCAAAGGAAGAACAACAGCTGAGGCAGCAGTGACAGCTCAGGTTGAGTGTACTGTCTGTCGTGTCATATAGTTAGTAGTCCTATGTGTCGTCTCTGTATTCTCAGGTCCTCGGAGTTTTAAATGAACCAATCGGAGTTTTGGCTTAGTGCCTCAAAGTATTTATACTGCCTGTGTATATTTGTTAGCAGGACAGTCAATGTTGTAATCCTTAAAAAGGAATTTTATAGGTTGTGTACTTGTCAACCAGGATGAAAATGAAACACTTTGGTTCTTGTTTAAAGAGTTTTCCTGCGAATGGATCTCTTTGAAAAAGTTTTAATTTTTAGTGATTTTTACTAATCCGCTGCTTGATGAACGCTTCCGCATTAATTAATCGTGTTTTATAAGTTGGATGCGACAATTGTGGTATCAGAGCTCTAGGTTCGCTGAGTCTACAGAGACATAGGACTAAGGTTTTTGAGTCTGTGTTAGTGTCCTCCAGTATACCCTATAATGATTTCTGCTTGTGCAGAGAAAGGGTAAAGTTTTAAAATGACTGGAGAACACAAGGAATACATTGCTAAGGGCAATGTTGTTGCACTATGAAGAGGTGCAAGGGATCAGACAAGAATAGAATGAGTGCCTGAGAATCCCCATTAAGACCTGATCAGGATAGAGAATCCTATGATCGTGCTCTTGTTGGGCAGATTAGGGCAACATTAATGCATATAGGGGACTGGATACTAGCCTTACAACCTAGGTTATCAGTCCTTAATACTGAAAGCTTGAGCTTTAAAAGAGTTCCTGAATGACTTAGTCATGATGGAACAAGGGAAAATATGGAAAAGATTAACTTATGGCAAGAAAGTAGACTCTGCCATGAGTTTACACAGATAATAAATATGTGATGGCAGTGCCCAAGAAGGGACAATAAGCTGAGAAGTAGGGAATGGTCTCTATAATTTTAGAGACATTTGCCTAATGGTTCTAAAAAGCTGAGGTTTTTGGTACTAATAGTACAATAAATGCTTAATGTTCCAGGGCAGTAGCCATTAAGTAAAGGTAAAGATGTTAACCTTTTACCTGTAAGACCATGATGTGAGGACAAGGTATGTTATAAATGTGTATATGTTGAGTACACTAAACCCTTTTTGCTATAAAAAGGAGGATTGTTGATTTTGGTTTCCCTATTGGTTGCTATATAGGGAAGAAATTATGAAAATTAGAATTTGAATTCTGTTCAAGTATTCTTTTAAATGGTCTATATTGATCTTACCTCTATGAAAGAGGAAGAGGTATAGAAGAGATGTCTGGATAAAATCCAGGGATGTTAAATCTTATGTTTATGATAATATGAAAAGCAAGGAATATGATAACATGTAAGTGCATACTACTTGATCTCAGTACTTGTAAACCCTGATCAGGTATACAACTATTGATGATAAAGTGAGTATGGAAACTCTTAGATTGGTCTCTTTTTGATTGCCCTGATCAAGCAATCATTCTGAGACAATCTAATGATTATCATGAAATTGGAAATATGGTATGGATAATACCTTAAGTACAAGAAAGAGTGATCTGATATGATTTCAGATCAGTATGTGTATATGAGGAAGTAAAAATATGATCCTCATATGATGAATATGAGAACAAGGGAGGTGATCCCTGTTCAATAAAGTTGTAAATATGATAAAGATCTTTTCCCATAATGTTGAAATGGGAAATGTGATGTGTTTTCAACACATGTGACTGATACCAAGGTAAGAGATTCTGGTATCTGAGAATTATCAGATGGTTTAGATTGGATACAAGGAATGGTCAACTATGAAATCAGTCTGATTATATAAAATGATATGAACATCATATGTTAGGGGTTTATGCTTTGCATAAACATAACAACTAAATATGTCTTTAAGATAAGTTCTCAATTGGCTCTATAAGAATATTGTGCAAAGGAACTTTGTGCTGATCAAAATTCTATGATGTCTCCATAACAATGAGGTGTTATGAAGAGACATGATGATATGATGAATGAATAACATCTGTTCCCTTTATCTGGGATTTCGGGGACGAAATCCTTGTTAGGGGTTTATCATTTGTAACATCCCTGACCTGGGTTATGCCTTAACCCTAGGTGTTTTGATTAAGAAAGATGATTATATGCTTAATATTATCTTATGAAAAGTGTTTAGGGCTCATGAGAAACTTATGTTTCAATTTTGGTCCTGTTTGAATAATGTTGAAGCAATGTTTGCTTATTTTGGACTAAAGTGCAAATTACCCAAGTTGAGGGGTTAAATTGCAAATTGCATATGATAAGGTGTTCCTCTGATGTTGTGACATCATAAGAATGAATATAATGTAGTGTTATGGTTTCCACAAGCTTGGACACCAAGATTACGCTTGTAAAACAATCCTTGTGCATTAAAACCTAGTTTTGGTGTAATGTGCAAATTACCCAAAACCTAGGGTTCAATATGCAAATTACCACCCCTAGAGTGTTCCTACTTCCTCTATGAATAATTTAGAGGAGAGAGAATGAATGAGACACCATGTTTGATTCCATTACGAATGATGGTAATCTTGGTGAAGAAATGACCAAGAAAAAGGGTTGAATTTGAAGGCTTAACTTGAGTTGTATCAAGTTGAAAAGCTTATATATGTATGCCTATCGGCCATGGGGCCAAAGGAGGTGTCCCATATCGTCTTGTGAACTCTTGGCAAGGTTCATATCGTGCAAAGCACCTCAAGGAGGTGAGGTGTGATGGCCAACAAGTTTCCTTAGAAAAAGTGTATCGGCTTGACTTAAAATGATGATTTAATTGATATATCTTATCCAAATGGGTAAATGATGGACGAATTTGCATCTCTAGATGATCCTCAACCTTTTTGCACGTCAAGATAAATGTTTATGCATGCATGGACACGTGTCACCCATGCATGACACGTGGCACCTACTAGCTCAAAATGTTGACACCTCATTTTTGCCTTCCTTCATGATCGACAAGTATATATACCCCTAATTTGACCCCTTAATGGAATTTTGCGACCCTTACCACCCTCCTACCCTAAGGTATCGTGAATGGAGCTCCCATATCGTGAAGGGAAGCTGTGGTGTCGTGCAAGGGCCTTGGGGTATCGTCCATGGCATGATCATATCGCCCAAGTAGGTGATCTTGGCCATATTGAGTGATATCAGCCATAGAGTGAAGTGTTTTGGCTCCAAGTGAGTACCATATCGTCCAAGTGAGTGTGATATCGTGCAAGAGGGGAGGCATATCGTGCAAGAGCACAAGGGTGTCGTCCATAGGCCTTAGGTATCGGCCATAGCAAGTATATCGGCCATACCATGCTGATATTTCCCATAGCAAGTTGATATCGGCCAATTGAAGTGATTCTGGCCACAAGTGAGGGGGTATCGGCCACAAGCAAAGTTGTGTCGGCCAAGAGGAAGTCCATATCGCCCAAGATTGGTAGGGTGTCGGCCAAGGAGCTAAGGAACTCAAAACTTGACCCTAAGGTGAGGAAAAGATCATCTTCAACCTTGAATTGAAGCATGATTTTAGGGTTTTGATCTTCCTTTCTTTTCCTCTTCACCAATTGCTTATCCATGGTGATTCCTTGTATATGAAGGAGTTCTGAACGAGCCTTGGACCTTTGATAAAGTCATCTTCAACCTTTGGAGCTTGGAGCTTTGAAGTGGTTCTTAAGGCGAGTTTTATAACTGGAACCCAACCATGTTGTTATTCTTCACTTAAATTGCTATAATCAGTGAAATACTTTTAATTCCGAATTTCCTGAAATAGTTGATGAGATTATGAGTTCTAGTAGTTGCTTAGACCTGTTTCCATGAAATATAACAGTTAGAACTAAGGTCTAGAGCTTGAAGATGATGGTATCATCTTATAAAAGTGTTATCAGGTGCAAGCACATAAGCAAACACCTTTAACCCGATATGATGATGCACCTATTTCACTTGAACGATATGGATATGAATGAACACATTTTTGTACGTTATGAGGGTGTAGTATACACCTCTTGCACGATAGGGAGTCAAGTATAGACTCCATGCACGATACAGGGTTAATTGTATATTGTTATGTTGAGGTGAAACCCTAATTTGGGTAACCCGATATAAGTGAGGTATAACAAGTGCTATTGCATGACATGGTTGCACGACATGGTTGCACAACATGGTTGCACGATAGGGTTGCACGATACAAAACCCTAGACAACATGCTAGCCCGACATGGTGATAAGTTGATACCTCTTAAACATTATGGGCGACACATATATGTACCATGTGCCCGACACAATCCACCCTAACCTGACATGGGTGTTGCAACCTAATGTTTGATGATGTAGCCCAATATGGTTTGGTGCCCTACACTCCAATTGACTTATATATCGGGTTGAGTCCAATATGTTAACCCTAGCCCGTCATGGCTAACCCTAGATGGTGACTAGCCCGATAGGGTGATTGAATGTACTTCCAGCCCGACATGGTGATGGGTTGATACATCATAAGTATCATGGGCAACACATACATATATCTTGTGCCCGATATGAGGTTAAGAAGGTACCTAATGCCCGATATGGAGACAAGTGCAAATCCTAGCCCGATATGGTAAGTGTCTATACACCTACAACCCGATATGGTGAACATATGCACATGATTTAACCCTATACACCTTGTAAAGGTAAGGGCAAGACACTCTTAGGAGTGATGAGTGTGACACCAAGTAATGGTGTGGATAATACCTTGATAGGTGAAACACCTAGAGTGGTTGATAATGGTTAATCCTATAACAATAATGCCTTAACCCGAGATGAGTTCATATCATTAATGATGGTTGAATAATTCAATTGTGTGACTTATGACCAATACATTACATGATAAATGTGATAGGTTGGTGCTTAAAGTATTAGGATGGAAAATACCCTAATACAAGATAAGTGATGAACTTAAATAAGATAAAAGTGATGAGGGAAGTGATACATCCAGGCATGATAGATATCACATCCAACACTCCAAGGTTGATACACCTGAATGCACCTCAAATCCAATATACTTGGATGAGTAATACATGAAGTGTGTTATGTCAAATATTACATTGAAATGTAATGAGTTTGATGCACTTTGATAAATGTGGGCTAACATACCTTGAGAAAGGATTAAGCCAAGTTAATAGAGTATGATGTAGTCATACCCTGGTAAGGATGAGAGACGAACTCATACCTTGTGTTGATGATTCATTTAATGATAAATGAATGAGAATAAATAAGTATGATTGAATACTTATGGTATCAATGTTGGCTCCTAGATGTGTGGAGAAATGAATTAGGGTTTGATCATTGATAATATGATCTTGAAAACCTAAATGGTTAATAATGGAAAACCCTAACCGTAATGAAGGGTAATGACATGTAAGAGAAACCCTAATCGATAAAAAAGGGAAACCCTAACCCTAATGATGGGAAGGTTGTATTTCTCTTATTACAATAGCCTTGTGAGCTATGTTAAATACTTATATAACAAGTATAATGTTGAATGGCCTTATGAGCCATGTGAATAAGTTGTTGCCTAATGAGAGGTGACAAGATGATTAATGGCCTTGTGAGCCATGTGAAAAAGTTGTTGCCTAGTGAGAGGTGACAAGATGATTAATGGCCTTGTGAGCCATGTGAATAAGTTGTTTCCTCGTGAGAGGTAACAAGATGTGTGATGGCCTTGTGAGCCATGTGAATACTTGCACAACAAGTAAAATAAATACCTTGGTCTGAGGACCTAGAGGTAATGGTTACCTGTTATAGAGGTAATAATGTTAAGTGATGATCTAAGGGTTTGAATACCCGGATCCATTAATCATGATAATGATGATGTGAAGGGATGAGAATTCCCAGTAATGTGATAAGGGACTGTGATCCCAAGTATCATGTGTTTTAAAGATTTGAAAGTACTTGATAGATGTATTATACCTTGCTTTGTAGCATTTGTCATAATAATTCTTGTGTGAAAACTTGACTGATGCTAAAAGAATATGGTAATGCACTTAATTAATCAAGTGGAATTTTATCATGTAGTGCCCTGACCATAGATCCATCATCGTCAGTAGCTGGTGATGGTGAAACATGTTTTCCTACAGGATCTCCTGATGAACGCATATTGTTGAATATGTGGGGGTGATGGGCGCAAATACCTTACGCCCTAATGAAGGGATTGACGTGAGATAAACATGAGATCTCTCAATCCTTCATTATGAAGGCCGGATGATGTGGAGATAAACATAAAATCTCTTGATTCCGATGATGAAGGCCGGATGATGTGGAGATAAACATAAAATCTCTTGATTCCAATGATGAAGGCCGGATTATGTGGAGATAAACATAAAATCTCTTGATTCCGATGATGAATGCCAGATGATGTGGAGATAAACATAAAATCTCTTGATTCCGAAGAGAGGCAGCTGACGCTGTAACTCTGTAGCAAGTTGCCAGTATACCCTGGATAGCTACGATAAGCAGTTGACGTAGTCCTGCTTGTGGTCTCGCACTGACCGAGACGTGGGATGTCATGGAGTCTGACTCTTCCTTTGACCTATGTATGGTACTGATTTCGACTTCGTAGTGGTCGGTTGGAGTATGAGCGGTATCCCTCATCTCCTCAGGGCATAAGTGTGATTGAAAAATGTAATCAGCCGTGTAGCATAATTGCCTAAGGATTGAATACGGAAATTCATTGGTTGATGTTGCATTCCTTTGTGCATTCCTTAGTGGATAGATGTTATTTATGTTTCCTTATATTCTCTGTAAGGTAGACAGATGAATTACTTATCTACCATGAGTAGATGCAATGTTCTCCTTAAGAAGGGAGATTACTTTGTTTTATTCATACAATGATTTATCAGGAATGCCAATATAAAAGAATCTCTGCTCAGTTTATTACTGCTTAATATGTGATAATAATATGGCCGGCGGAGATTTATATCTCTCGCTGGGACAATTACAATTGTCTCACCCCCGTGGGATCCAATTTTTAGGTGGACGTGCACGAGGAGGTGAAGACCTTTTTGCAAAGGAAGAACAACAGCTGAGGCAGCAGTGACAGCTCAGGTTGAGTGTACTGTCTGTCGTGTCATATAGTTAGTAGTCCTATGTGTCGTCTCTGTACTCTCAGGTCCTCGGAGTTTTAAATGAACCAATCGGAGTTTTGGCTTAGTGCCTCAAAGTATTTATACTGCCTGTGTATATTTGTTAGCAGGACAGTCAATGTTGTAATCCTTAAAAAGGAATTTTACAGGTTGTGTACTTGTGAACCAGGATGAAAATGAAACACTTTGGTTCTTGTTTAAAGAGTTTTCCTGTGAATGGATCTCTTTGAAAAAGTTTTAATTTTTAGTGATTTTTACTAATCCGCTGCTTGATGAACGCTTCCGCATTAATTAATCGTGTTTTATAAGTTGGATGCGACAATTGTGGTATCAGAGCTCTAGGTTCGCTGAGTCTACAGAGACATAGGACTAAGGTTGTTGAGTCTGTGTTAGTGTCCTCCAGTATACCCTATAATGATTTCTTCTTGTGCAGAGAAAGGGTAAAGTTTTAAAATGACTGGAGAACACAAGGAATACATTGCTAAGGGCAATGTTGTTGCACTATGAAGAGGTGCAAGGGATCAGACAAGAATAGAATGAGTGCCTGAGAATCCCCATTAAGACCTGATCAGGATAGAGAATCCTATGATCATGCTCTTGTTGGGCAGATTAGGGCAACAGTAATGCATATAGGGGACTGGATACTAGCCTTACAACCTAGGTTATCAGTCCTTAATACTGAAAGCTTGAGCTTTAAAAGAGTTCCTGAATGACTTAGTCATGATGAAACAAGGGAAAATATGGAAAAGATTAACTTATGGCAAGAAAGTAGACTCTGCCATGAGTTTACACAGATAATAAATCTGTGATGGCAGTGCCCAAGAAGGGACAATAAGCTGAGAAGTAGGGAATGGTCTCTATAATTTTAGAGACATTTGCCTAATGGTTCTAAAAAGCTGAGGTTTTTGGTACTAATAGTACAATAAATGCTTAATGTTCCAGGGCAGTAGCCATTAAGTAAAGGTAAAGATGTTAACCTTTTACCTGTAAGACCATGATGTGAGGACAAGCTATGTTATAAATGTGTATATGTTGAGTACACTAAACCTGTTTGCTATAAAAAGGAGGATTGTTGATTTTGGTTTCCCTATTGGTTGCTATATAGGGAAGAAATTATGAGAATTAGAATTTGAATTCTGTTCAAGTATTCTTTTAAATGGTCTATATTGATCTTACCTCTATGAAAGAGGAAGAGGTATAGAAGAGATGTCTGGATAAAATCCAGGGATGTTAAATCTTATGTTTATGATAATATGAAAAGCAAGGAATATGATAACATGTAAGTGCATACTACTTGATCTCAGTACTTGTAAGCCCTGATCAGGTATACAACTATTGATGATAAAGTGAGTATGGAAACTCTTAGATTGGTATCTTTTTGATTGCCCTGATCAAGCAATCATTCTGAGACAATCTAATGATTATCATGAAATTGGAAATATGGTATGGATAATACCTTAAGTACAAGAAAGAGTGATCTGATATGATTTCAGATCAGTATGTGTATATGAGGAAGTAAAAATATGATCCTCATATGATGAGTATGAGAACAAGGGAGGTGATCCCTGTTCAATAAAGTTGTAAATATGATAAAGATCTTTTCCCATAATGTTGAAATGGGAAATGTGATGTGTTTTCAACACATGTGACTGATACCAAGGTAAGAGATTCTGGTATCTGAGAATTATCAGATGGTTTAGATTGGATACAAGGAATGGTCAACTATGAAATCAGTCTGATTATATAAAATGATATGAACATCATATGTTAGGGGTTTATGCTTTGCATAAACATAACAACTAAATATGTCTTTAAGATAAGTTCTCAATTGGCTCTATAAGAATATTGTGCAAAGGAACTTTGTGCTGATCAAAGTTCTATGATGTCTCCATAACAATGAGGTGTTATGAAGAGACATGATGATATGATGAATGAATAACATCTGTTCCCTTTATCTGGGATTTCGGGGACGAAATCCTTGTTAGGGGTTTATAATTTGTAACATCCCTGACCTGGGTTATGCCTTAACCCTAGGTGTTTTGATTAAGAAAGATGATTATATGCTTAATATTATCTTATGAAAAGTGTTTAGGGCTCATGAGAAACTTATGTTTCAATTTTGGTCCTGTTTGAATAATGTTGAAGCAATGTTTGCTTATTTTGGACTAAAGTGCAAATTACCCAAGTTGAGGGGTTAACTTGCAAATTGCACATGATAAGATGTTCCTATGATTTTGTGACATCATAAGAATGAATATAATGTAGTGGTATGATTTCCACAAGCTTGGACACCAAGATTACGCTTGTAAAACAATCCTTGTGCATTAAAACCTAGTTTTGGTGTAATGTGCAAATTACCCAAAACCTAGGGTTCAATATACAAATTACCACCCCTAGAGTGTTACTACTTCCTCTATGAATAATTTAGAGGAGAGAGAATGAATGAGACACCATGTTTGATTCCATTACGAATGATGGTAATCTTGGTGAAGAAATGACCAAGAAAAAGGGTTGAATTTGAAGGCTTAACTTGAGTTGTATCAAGTTGAAAAGCTTATATATGTATGCCTATCGGCCATGGGGCCAAAGGAGGTGTCCCATATCTTCTTGTGAACTCTTGGCAAGGTTCATATCGTGCAAAGCACCTCAAGGAGGTGAGGTGTGACGGACAACAAGTTTCCTTAGAAAAAGTGTATCGGCTTGACTTAAAATGATGATTTAATTGATATATCTTATCCAAATGGGTAAATGATGGACGAATTTGCATCTCTAGATGATCCTCAACCTTTTTGCACGTCAAGATAAATGTTGATGCATGCATGGACACGTGTCACCCATGCATGACACGTGGCACCTACTAGCTCAAAATGTTGACACCTCATTTTTGCCTTCCTTCATGATCGGCAAGTATATATACCCCTAATTTGACCCCTTAATGGAATTTTGCGACCCTTACCACCCTCCTACCCTACGGTATCGTGCATGGAGATCCCATATCGTGAAGGGAAGCTGTGGTGTCGTGCAAGGGCCTTGGGGTATCGTCCATGGCATGATCACATCGCCCAAGTAGGTGATCTTGGCCATATTGAGTGATATCAGCCATAGAGTGAAGTGTTTTGGCTCCAAGTGAGTACCATATCGTCCAAGTGAGTGTCATATCGTGCAAGAGGGGAGGCATATTGTGCAAGAGCACAAGGGTGTCGTCCATAGGCCTTAGGTATCGGCCATAGCAAGTATATCGGCCATACCATGCTGATATTGCCCATAGCAAGTTGATATCGGCCAATTGAAGTGATTCTGGCCACAAGTGAGGGGGTATCGGCCACAAGCAAAGTTTTGTCGGCCAAGAGTAAGTCCATATCGCCCAAGATTGGTAGGGTGTCGGCCAAGGAGCTAAGGAACTCAAAACTTGACCCTAAGGTGAGGAAAAGATCATCTTCAACCTTGAATTGAAGCATGATTTTAGGGTTTTGATCTTCCTTTCTTTTCCTCTTCACCAATTGCTTATCCATGGTGATTCCTTGTATATGAAGGAGTTCTGAACGAGCCTTGGACCTTTGATAAAGTCATCTTCAACCTTTGGATCTTGGAGCTTTGAAGTGGTTCTTAAGGGGGGTTTTATAACTTGAACCCAACCATGTTGTTATTCTTCACTTAAATTGCTATAATCAGTGAAATACTTTTAATTCCGAATTTCCTGAAATAGTTGATGAGATTATGAGTTCTAGTAGTTGCTTAGACCTGTTTCCATGAAATATAACAGTTAGAACTAAGGTCTAGAGCTTGAAGATGAATGTATCATCTTATAAAAGTGTTATCAGGTGCAAGCACATAAGCAAGCACCTTTAACCCGATATGATGATGCACCTATTTCACTTGAACAATATGGATATGAATGAATACATTGTTGCACGTTATGAGGGTGTAGTATACACCTCTTGCACGATAGGGAGTCAAGTATAGACTCCATGCACGATACAGGGTTAATTGTATATTGTTATGTTGAGGTGAAACCCTAATTTGGGTAACCCGATATAAGTGAGGTATAACAAGTGCTATTGCATGACATGGTTGCACGACATGGTTGCACAACATGGTTGCACGATAGGGTTGCACGATACAAAACCCTAGACAACATGCTAGCCCGACATGGTGATAAGTTGATACCTCTTAAACATTATGGGCGACACATATATGTACCATGTGCCCGACACAATCCACCCTAACCTGACATGGGTGTTGCAACTTAATGTTTGATGATGTAGCCCAATATGGTTTGGTGCCCTACACTCCAATTGACTTATATATTGGGTTGAGTCCAATATGTTAACCCTAGCCCGTCATGGCTAACCCTAGATGGTGACTAGCCCGATAGGGTGATTGAATGTACTTCTAGCCCGACATGGTGATGGGTTGATACATCATAAGTATCATGGGCAACACATACATATATCTTGTGCCCGATATGAGGTTAAGAAGGTACCTAATGCCCGATATGGAGACAAGTGCAAATCCTAGCCCAATATGGTAAGTGTCTATACACCTACAACCCGATATGTTGAACATATGCACATGATTTAACCCTATACACCTTGTAAAGGTAAGGGCAAGACACTCTTAGGAGTGATGAGTGTGACACCAAGTAATGGTGTAGATAATACCTTGATAGGTGAAACACCTAGAGTGGTTGATAATGGTTAATCCTATAACAATAATGCCTTAACCCGAGATGAGTTCATATCATTAATGATGGTTGAATAATTCAATTGTGTGACTTATGACCAATACATTACATGATAAATGTGATAGGTTGGTGCTTAAAGTATTAGGATGGGAAATACCCTAATACAAGATAAGTGATGAACTTAAATAAGATAAAAGTGATGAGGGAAGTGATACATCCAGGCATGATAGATATCACATCCAACACTCCAAGGTTGATACACCTGAATGCACCTCAAATCCAATATACTTGGATGAGTAATACATGAAGTGTGTTATGTCAAATATTACATTGAAATGTAATGAGTTTGATGCACTTTGATAAATGTGGGCTAACATACCTTGAGAAAGGATTAAGCCAAGTTAATAAAGTATGATGTAGTCATACCCTGGTAAGGATGAGAGACAAACTCATACCTTGTGTTGATGATTCATTTAATGATAAATGAATGAGAATAAATAAGTATGATTGAATACTTATGGTATCAATGTTGGCTCCTAGATGTGTGGAGAAATGAATTAGGGTTTGATCATTGATAATATGATCTTGAAAACCTAAATGGTTAATAATGGAAAACCCTAACCGTAATGAAGGGTAATGACATGTAAGAGAAACCCTAATCGATAAAAAAGGGAAACCCTAACCCTAATGATGGGAAGGTTGTATTTCTCTTATTACAATAGCCTTGTGAGCTATGTTAAATACTTATATAACAAGTATAATGTTGAATGGCCTTATGAGCCATATGAATAAGTTGTTGCCTAATGAGAGGTGACAAGATGATTAATGGCCTTGTGAGCCATGTGAAAAAGTTGTTGCCTAGTGAGAGGTGACAAGATGATTAATGGCCTTGTGAGCCATGTGAATAAGTTGTTGCCTAGTGAGAGGTAACAAGATGTGTGATGGCCTTGTGAGCCATGTGAATACTTGCACAACAAGTGAAATAAATACCTTGGTCTGAGGACCTAGAGGTAATGGTTACCTGTTATAGAGGTAATAATATTATGTGATGATCTAAGGGTTTGAATACCCAGATCCATTAATCATGATAATGATGATGTGAAGGGATGAGAATTCCCAGTAATGTGATAAGGGACTGTGATCCCAAGTATCATGTGTTTTAAAGATTTGAAAGTACTTGATAGATGTATTATACCTTGCTTTGTAGCATTTGTCATAATAATTCTTGTGTGAAAACTTGACTGATGCTAAAAGAATATGGTAATGCACTTAATTAATCAAGTGGAATTTTATCATGTAGTGCCCTGACCATAGATCCATCATCGTCAGTAGCTGGTGATGGTGAAACAGGTTTTCCTACGGGATCTCCTGATGAACGCATATTGTTGAATATGTGGGGGTGATGGGCGCAAATACCTTACGCCCTAATGAAGGGATTGACGTGAGATAAACATGAGATCTCTCAATCCTTCATTATGAAGGCCGGATGATGTGGAGATAAACATAAAATCTCTTGATTCCGATGATGAAGGCCGGATGATGTGGAGATAAACATAAAATCTCTTGATTCCGATGATGAAGGCCGGATGATGTGGAGATAAACATAAAATCTCTTGATTCCGATGATGAATGTCGGATGATGTGGAGATAAACATAAAATCTCTTGATTCTGAAGAGAGGCAGCTGACGCTGTAACTCTGTAGCAAGTTGCCAGTATACCCTGGATAGCTACGATAAGCAGTTGACGTAGTCCTGCTTGTGGTCTCGCACTGACCGAGACGTGGGAGGTCATGGAGTCCGGCTCTTCCATTGACCTATGTATGGTACCGATTTCGACTTCGTAGTGGTCGGTTGGAGTATGAGAGGTATACCTCATCTCCTCAGGGCATAAGTGTGATTGTAAAATGTAATCAGCCGTGTAGCATAATTGCCTAAGGATTGAATACGGAAATTCATTGGTTGATGTTGCATTCCTTTGTGCATTCCTTAGTGGATAGATGTTATTTATGTTTCCTTATATTCTCTGTAAGGTAGACAGATGAATTACTTATCTACCATGAGTAGATGCAATGTTCTCCTTAAGAAGGGAGATTACTTTGTTTTATTCATACAGTGATTTATCAGGAATGCCAATATAAAAGAATCTCTGCTCAGTTTATTACTGCTTAATATGTGATAATAATATGGCCGGCGGAGAGTTATATATCTCGCTGGGACAATTACAATTGTCTCACCCCCGTGGGATCCAATTTTTAGGTGGACGTGCACGAGGAGGTGAAGACCTTTTTGCAAAGGAAGAACAACAGCTGAGGCAGCAGTGACAGCTCAGGTTGAGTGTACTGTCTCTCATGTCATATAGTTAGTAGTCCTATGTGTCGTCTCTGTACTCTCAGGTCCACAGAGTTTTAAATGAACCAATCAGAATTTTGGCTTAGTGCCTCAAAGTATTTATACTGCCTGTGTATATTTGTTAGCAGGACAGTCAATGTTGTAATCCTTAAAAAGGAATTTTACAGGTTGTGTACTTGTGAACCAGGATGAAAATGAAACACTTTGGTTCTTGTTTAAAGAGTTTTCCTGTGAATGGATCTCTTTGAAAAAGTTTTAATTTTTAGTGATTTTTGCTAATCCGCTGCTTGATGAACGCTTCCGCATTAATTAATCGTGTTTTATAAGTTGGATGCGACAATTATGGTATCAGAGCTCTAGGTTCGCTGAGTCTATAGAGACATAGGACTAAGGTTGTTGAGTCTGTGTTAGTGTCCTCCAGTATACCCTATAATGATTTCTGCTTGTGCAGAGAAAGGGTAAAGTTTTAAAATGACTGGAGAACACAAGGAATACATTGCTAAGGGCAATGTTGTTGCACTATGAAGAGGTGCAAGGGATCAGACAAGAATAGAATGAGTACCTGAGAATCCCCATTAAGACCTGATCAGGATAGAGAATCCTATGATCGTGCTCTTGTTGGGCAGATTAGGGCAACAGTAATGCATATAGGGACTGGATACTAGCCTTACAACCTAGGTTATCAGTCCTTAATACTGAAAGCTTGAGCTTTAAAAGAGTTCCTGAATGACTTAGTCATGTTGGAACAAGGGAAAATATGGAAAAGATTAACTTATGGCAAGAAAGTAGACTCTGCAATG